>CM053581.1:557275601-557307941 GCA_028627135.1 Pseudochirops cupreus | reverse complement strand
TCAGCCAATCCCCTTCTTCCACATCAACAGGGGAGTTCATGCCTTCTCAACAGGGGGACAGGGTTTGCCCCTTCCACACTTAGCACTTAGTACTAAGTGCTAAGTATCCTGCTAAACAGATTACTATTACACCACTCAGCATAGAACATGGAGGCCAATGACTTTCTTTAGCTTGCTGGTGCTTTGGCCATCTTCATCCCATAACCACAGATCAAAAAATAAAAATGGTCAGACAGGCTGGTTTTAGCTAAATAAGCACCAGCACCAGTATGACTGATGGAGTAGGTGCCCTATATCTCCTAGAAGACTAGCATCTCCCTGAGGGCAGGAGCTATGTTATTTTTATATCCATATTACAAGCATGTAACATGATGTTCTCTATTTTATCATGGCTTTAAAAATGTGGAATGAATGTATGATTGTCAATGAGTTGACTAAATGTCACCAGATACTTGATATCATCAAGACCAAACTGAAATATACAGATCCATAACCTTTTTAGCATGTTTGTTGTTGTCGTTGTTCAGTCATTTTTAAGTCATGTCCAACTCTTCATGACCCCCGCCTTGGAGTTTTCTTGGCAAATAGACTGGAGTAGTTTGCCATTTCCTTCTCCATATTAGCATATTACTTTACCCTTAATCTCATTCTGTAGCTCCTACCTATTCATGGAAATAAGTCCTTGGTGAATGCTGATTGTATCCTTTCTTAGGTCTTGACTGAAATTTTGAAGGGAAAACCTTCTGTGACACCCATCGTCATTCAGCCAAAAAACATTTATTAAGTCCTTATTATGCATTAGGCACTGTGACAAAAGCCCTGGCACTACTAGAAAGCCTAGACTCTCTCAATGAATGTTGCATTTTTTTCTAGGCTCCTTGCTTTAAAAAAAATGATAGTCCTATTGAAAATTTAAATATTATGCAAATTCAGTTCCTTTGGCTTTGGTAAGAGCTGATAAGTCTCTATAAAGTGCTTTGAGATCCAAAGATAAAAAGATTTCTGTCAATGAACTCCATCATCATCATCATCATCATCATCATCATCATCATCATCGATGCTCACAGCACACACATCTTTGGTTCCTTTCTTCAGTTTAATTCAATGAAGTTCCATACAATGTAGCAAATATCAATTAAGCTCCTTTGCAGAAAGCACTTTGCCAGATAGGGGATGCAAAGCTTCTGCCCTCAAGGAGCTTGTATTCTACTCAATGGGCTCCTAGTAAAATAAAAAAAAAGTTCAAAAATCTTACTGAGGAGAGGGCCCTTTTGCAGTGACCCTCCTGTCCTAACCCGATCACTATATATTTTCTGTCCTGATGGCTCACTTTTGTATTCCTATCTTAAGTTCCTAGCACAATTGCAAGCACAAAGTGAGCACTTAGCAAGTGTTTGTTGGTTGATGGATTACTTAGACCAACTCACCTTTCAAAAAGTCTACAGGCATTTTTTTTTGCTAAAGAAATTATATATACCTTATACATTTCAGTTGAAGCGAAAGTAGAACTTTGGAAAGTAAACAGATGAGTGACAGAAAGCAGCTTCTAAATGAGTCCAAATGGAAAACCTGGAATGATGTGCCTGCTTCTTTGTTCTATTGCCCTGAAGCCAGGGCGATGACTTAACCTCAAGACTCCCTTTGTTCTATGGAAGCACTGGCCCCATCTAGACCTGAACGCAGTGACTTCAACAGAACAAGCCATCAATAACATGTAATTAAGAGCTGATCCAGGATCCTTGGGTTTTTGTGGGTCACTTCATACATAAACACTCAAATGAAATCAAGAAAATACGTGGCAAAGGCTGGCTGGTCAAAGGTTATGTAAACAAATGCAAATTTTTAAAGTAAACTTGCACACTGTTTAATAAATTATATCCCTGGACTCTGTGGAAGAATGTTGACCACATGGGTCAATTTCAGTGATCATCATTACTCTAAGCTTTCTCTCCAATCAAAAAACACCATCATAGTTGCTAAGGAACTAATTTTTTTTCTCTTAAAACATATCTGGTAAAAGCAATGAAGGGAAAAAAAATCTTCCATATTAATGGTACGGTAATGACATTGCAAAAATAAAATGGTGATGACATATGTGCTATGGGAATAATATGTCCTCAGGCTAGCTGAAACAACTTACCTTCCTTAACTTATTAGTGTGCTCTATAAACATATTTGAAATGAACAACTCAGTTCACCTAGAGACAAAGCAGGGATACATTCTCACTAGTGCCATGATGGAAGGAGAGAATGGTAATTGCTGATCTCCTGTTTGCTCTCAAAAACGAGTACAGGCAACATTATGACAAACTGAGAATGTTGTCATTTTATAGCTTAGTTTATATGGTGTCTGTTCTCTGATATCAAGGATTTTTCCAAATTTGAAAAGCAAAAAGTTAATTTTTATCCCATATCATGCATTCATTCAATTGCCGAAGAATTGGGCAAATATATGACTTTCTGGATTCTGCCCTGTACAATTTGGATGGGGCTACCAAGACTCATTAATCCGAGAGGAAAAGGGAGCTGATAAGTCTCTATAAAGTGCTTTGAGATCCAAAGATAAAAAGATTTCTGTAAATGAACTCCATCATCATCATCATCATCATCATCATCATCATCATCGATGCTCACAGCACACACATCTTGGGAAAACGTATTCTTCACATAACAGCTTTGCCCTCACCATGTCATTTGCAAAATCACCATGTTCTTCTCACAGAAATGTCACTGAAATGTCATTTTTACAATAGCTGCATTATGAATCTGCTATAACTTGAATTGCTTTACAATGAAAATGCAATTTCTTAGCAATTAAAATTATTCCACCCACCCCAGTCAAATAATAGAAAATCGCCTCCCTGCCCAACATTGCCTCTTGTATGATGTGGAATACTGCAAATGGAACAGAACATAGCTTTTCAAATATAAGGTGAATTTGATGCTGCAGTCATGCCAATCAGACCCATGTTCTTGGATGCTACCATTTGATTCATCTGTTCTGAACGGTTAGAGAATGCCTCTATGAAACACAAGGCACTTCCTAAAGGAAATTTGAAAATCAGGCGGGTAGTTTGAAAAGAAAATAGTTACTTTGTGTACCCATCTCATCCTCCTACTGAATGGTAAGTTCCTTTGATGGCAGGAGGGAGGGTGTTGTTGTTTTATCACTTTTGTACCTCCAGCAGGAAGCTCTGTGATTTTCACATAGTAGTTGTTGGACAAGTGTTTTTTGAATTGGACTGACAGGACTCTTTAAGCAAAGAGGTGGCTCTTACCACTTGACCTCACCATTCCTGCCATACTATGCTTGTTGTTTGGTGAGATGTTTTCAATTGTGAGTATGTGTAATATAAATAAGGCTATGTGCTAAGATGGATAAAGTATAGTCAGGCAGACGAGAGTACGTGTATTTACTATACTTACTAGTTTGGGGAGCATGGGCAAGTCAATTAACCTCAATGAGTCCCAGATAACTCTCTAAGATCACAAATTATAGTCAGGTTGTGATCTGTGTAAATTGAGGTAGGTCCCATATCAAGGAACTACAATTTATTGATATGTGTGAGACAAATCTCATGGTGTTTTTTCCCCCATTATGAAAGAAAAATCACTTTATAAATGTCAATTGTTATGATTGTCTGCTTTAATCCCTAATCACCATGGTTTCAATTGGCATGATGGCTTCTTCCTGGCTGCTTTCAATTAATATTAATACGAGAATGCGTAGACTTTCTATCTATGAAATCATATCATTACATGTTACATGTAGGCTACCTACAAGCCCAACTGATCTATGGTGGCAGTACAGGCTTGGAGTGATTTGTAAAGCTTCATTCCAGCTGATATTGTCTCTCCTATACAAGCAATATTAAGTGAAAGACTCGGGCTTTTGTCTGGGTAATTAAGTAGAGAAGGTTGCTTTTTATGCAATGTTTTCTTGGGAGAGCAACAGCACTATGAATCATGGCACACCATGATCTCAAAAGAATAAAAGTGATAAGTAACCCTATAGGGGAAAGAAATAGACACTATGATAGATACTATAGATTTCCACCAATGATTTAAATGACTGAAGGTAGATCTTCCATTTAGATTTTCTATGGAAAGACGTGGATGATAATTGTACCTGATGAAGAACTGGGAAGGTTTGCAACCTCTGTCCATGGTGGAACTCACAGATGCCTTGAGGTTTCAAAGTTAAGGAGGCAAGACTTATTCTTGGCTTGAGCGGTCTAGTTACCTCACTTTGCTAAGGGAAGATCTAGCTGTGAGCCATAAATAGCACCTTTTTTTCTCGCCTAGGGCAACTTTCACAACATTTAAAAACAAGTTTAGTTGGTGGTAGAGACAGAGACCTTGGGACTCAATGAGGCAGGGTCGAGGATGGGGGTGGAGAAGGACCTCATCTGGTGTGCCATCTGGTATCTTCCTATTTTAACTAATTATTCTCAATAACTAGGTGCTAAGCTCAGTAGCTTCTATGTGCCTAAAGGAGCTGTCAGTGCCCTCTAAATATGGACACTGTGGGACGAAGCTCCAGCCACCCCACCCAAGTTATGGCTCTGGTTGTGATAGCTCATGGATTCTCAGAAGTGAGTGTGAGATGACCTTAATAGTTTTTTAACATTTTGAAGGCAAATATACATTTGGAAATGAGACAAGGAAAAGTACTTAAGAAGACTTTAAAGGGGATTGGGTGTTTTGTTTTTTATAGAATGACAACAGAGCTGCAAAAAAGAATTTGACTAGCAATTCAAGGGGAAACCCCCCCCCAAAAAATATTTGTGAATTAGAATGGGAATTAAAATTTAAGATGTTTAAGGAAGTAAAAATAAATTATTTAGAAATCTAAGTTTATCAACTTATGTTTCAAATATCTTAGAGGTAGAAAAAGGGAAGTAGAATGAAGAAAGCAAAAAATTATTTACTCAAAATCGTTATTATGATTTTTTAAAAATTTCATTAGAGCGAACCAGAAAGGTTGATACATAATGGGGAAGGTAAAAAGCTAAGGGAATCAGGTTGGCTCCCCTGAACACGGGAGGGTACAATAAATGGGGGAGGGTTCAAACCCAAATCATATATATCCTTTTACTTTATGTCACTGTTTGTACAACCATTTACATCTTTATTCCTTTGCCAATGATGCATTGATCAAATTTCACATAAATTTTAACAAAAGCATTGCAAGAAGCTGGAAGTGGCTGTGCTTTGGGAATCCACCCCCGGAAACCTTAGTAGGTCCTGACTTTCCATAGGGTGGCTCAGAATGCAGTCTAGGTTTTCAGCTATGCTGGAGAAGCACCTATCAAAAGGGCTTCTTCATCTTCCAAGTACTTCTTGTAGTCTTCAGCAGAGGCAAACACCATCCAGGCAGATGTAGGAGATACCAGATGTGGCAAATCCATTAGGAGTGAAAACCCAACTTTACTGTCTCTTTCAAGGACTCAAGAAGGGGAACTTCAAGAAAGGAGATGTAAAAGATGATCCCTCCTCTCGAAAGAGGGATGAACATGGCCAAGCCAAAAGACCAATCAAAGACATCCACAAATCACTTGAGCCACAGACAGCACTTACTCTCCATTCCAGCCTTCAGATGGGATGTGTTTTCACCCAGCTGACACTTCATATTCAATTTCCACTGTCACAAACTGTGTGAATTACTGGGTTACCCACATCAACTCCAAAAATTGTCTCTATTCAAGAGCAGTTAGATTTTATGATTTACACCCATTAATGGGAACCAGCAACTTTTCAAGAAGAAAAACGATGGCAAGCAAGGAGGAAATGTATCCTTTCACAGGCAATTTGTTTTTGAAGATGAAGTTCAAATTACTCATTCAGTAATTCACTCCTTGAAGTGGGCTCAAAGACAGAAAATCTCAAACTCTCAGAGTCCTGCCCAGAGACCTCCATTTAGGATCAAGAGATCATAGATTTAGAGCTGGAAGGGACACTAGAGGAGACCAAGTCCAAAGTCCTCATTTGACTGATGGGGAAACTGAGGCCCATAGAGAATAAATGACTTATTCGATGTCATATAGACAGCAAATGGGAAACTGGTTACTCACTTGACTTGGAATATGGGAATGGTAGAGTCTCATAATTTAAACAAATCACTACAACCAAGAATAAAAAATGGAGGAGTTAGCTATGGACTAAAAAAAACTCACTCCTAATTACAAACAATCATTGTAGTGCCAGGCAATAAAACACCACTCAAGAAAAGAAACACTTGAAAGAACAATGGAGGGAGAAAAAAACACTTTATTTTACCTTCCCTTGTATTCTAACCCATGTCACATTCATCATAGGTAATAATAATAGCTTATAGTGATGTAGCGTTTACTATTCATCACTTCATTTAAGCCTCCAACAATCTTGTGAGGTGGGTACTGCTATTATCCCCATTTCACAGATGAGGAAACTGAATCTCAGACAACTTTAGTGACTTGTTCAGGGTCTCAAAAGCAGTAAATACCGAAGGAGAAGTCAAATCCAGTTACTTCTGCCTCTAGGGTCACACTCAATGGAAACAAACCACTGGTATGTGGAATTTTCCAGTAGGGGCCAGCAGTAGCAGACATGCAGTGAGAGACATGAACCACTGAGTCCCAGCTAACCAGTCCTCCACTCACTCAGCTCCCCCCCAAAAAAGGCAGCCTAGACAAGGCATCTCTGACTAAGGAAGCAAAAGAGAAAGGGATCACTCAACTGGCAGTAAATTATTCACTCTTTTCCAAAATAAGCTCCATATTGGAGCCCCCGGCATGACTCACTTTCTTCCTCCAAAAGACTCTGAAGTCACTGAATCTCTGTCTTTCTTCATGGTAACTGCAGAGGATATTATTTTGGATGGAATTAAGTGGGCACAGGTGGTACTATAGCACGTACTAGCTTCCAGCATAACATCTGCTTTGGATTCTTTAATTCTTCTTATTTTTACAACAGCATTTTTTGTTCTCTCTCTCTCCCTCTCTCTCTCTCTTTCTTTCTCCCTCTCTGCCCCCCTCCCCTCCCTCCCTCCTTCCTTCTGCCCCCCCCCCCAGTTTGTTATTCTATATTGTTTGATGTCAAGACCCTTCCAAATAGAAGGAAGAAAACAAAAAAGAGTCATCCGTATTCTTCGGTGACAGCATCAACCTTTCCCAAAATAGCAACCGTGGCATGACAATATGTAGCTCTGCCGATTTCTACGTGGCACCAAATGGCACATGTTTTAATTAGGCTCTTGCATCAGAAATATTACTTTTTGATCAAGATCATCACTACAACTTGGGTCCTCCTGACTCCAGAGCTGACACTCTATCCACTGCACCACCTGGATGTCCCTTTTTTTTAATACTGGGCAATACCAATTATGATAATGAATTCTAGAATTCAGATTGTAGGCAAAACCTCATGCTAAATGGATCTAACTTCAGGGTCTAATGATAAATGTAAACTGAACCATTGTCCAGAATCCTGTCCTAGGTGGTTGCTAAAAACATAGACTCTGATTCCCAGAAGCTCATTACAGGAAAAGGACAGTTTTCCAAATGCAAGCTCAAATATAAAGACATAGGCCATTCAGTCACAAGTGCCATGCGCGTGCACACACACATACACACACACAATCAATTCCCCCTGAAATACCCCTCTCAAACCCTACTTCTAAAAACATACACTAGAACACATTAAACCAAAAGAGGAAGGGGGGGGGGGGAGGTGCTCTTTCTTATAGCATCATAGCATATGAGAGCTAGAAGAAATCTTGGAGATCATCTAGTCAAGAAAATTTCTTAATCTGAACTTCTATGAGCCTGTTCTTTAAAAACAAAATATTTGGCTAACTGTATTCAACAACAGTGGTTTCCTTTGTAATCCTAGGCAGCTAAGTGGTACAGAGGGAAGAGCGCTGGGTCCGGAGGCAGGAAGACCTAAATTTAAATCCCTCCTCAGACAGTAGCAGTGCAAGTGTAAGCAAATAATTTCACCTCTATCTGCCTCAGTTTCCTGAACTGTCAAATAAGGATTATAACAGCACCTCCCTCTAATTAAGATTGAGATATTTGTATGTGCTTAGTACATTGCCTGGCAAATAGTAGGTGCTTAATAAGTGTTTGTTTCCTTTTCCTCGCTTATATATTTTATTTTGTGCATTTCAAAACATTATTCCAAGAAGAATCCATATGTCTCATCAGAATGTCAAAGGGGTCCATGATACAAAAAGTAAAAATAAAAAGGGTAAGAATCACTGATTTTGTTTATTTTCCTCATTTTATAGAAAATTGAAACCCAATAATATAAGCTGCTTATACCAGACTTCAGGGAAGGAGAGTAGAACATGCAAATAGAAACAATTAGGGGGAACTGATGACTATCCATATGTTTAGCCCCTGATGCAAAAAGAATTCTACCACCTCTACTCCTCTTAGAACGATTTTACCTATTTAAGATTAGAGCATTAAAAGAAAGCTGATATTGGCTTATCCTACACTGGACAGCTCCATTTGTCTCCATGACTATGAAACCTCACAATTCCCTAACATCCAGAGACCTTGTCAGTCCCGTTAGTTGAGCACGTTGCCTGGCATTCAGTTACATCACATTGGATTTAGTTCCTTGCGTCAAGTTGCTGCATGGGGGATGTAGAATGGAGGGGAAATGTAGAGGAGATATGCTCTCTTTATTCTTCTTTTATGAATGAAAAGGTGTCTAAAATCGGTTTGTATTCATCATTAAACCCTGAAGTTAGATCCATCTAGCATGAGGTTTTGTCTACAATCTGAATTCTGGAATTGATTGTCATAATTGGTATTGTCCCGTGTCAAAAAAAAAAAGGGACATCTAGGTGGCACAGTGGATGATAGAGTGCCAGCCCTGGAGTCAGGAGGACCCAAGTTCAAATCCGGTCTCAGATATTTATCTGTGTGACCCTGGCAAGTCACTTAACCCTGTTGGCCTCAGTTTTCTCACCTATAAAATGAGTTGGAGAAGGAAATAACAAAACAATCCAGTATCTTTGCCAAGAAAACCCCAAATAGAGTCATGAAGAATTGGACACAGCTGAAAGCAACAGCAAAGGTCAAAAAAGTAATAAGCAGCAAAGCTAGATTTGAACCTAGTGCTTCTGATACCAAATTGCTACTCATGCAAAGCAAAGGAAAGAGGAAAGAGAGAAAGAGTGAGCAGAGAAGGGAAATTCTGTGGGATTATCTGAGCTGAGGACATTGCATAGGAAAACATTAGAGAAAGTTTGTACATATCTATATGTAATTTCATATCCATATCCGGGTCAACCAGTCCAGAATAAACAGAGCCTCTTACAACAATGCCATTGTTTGATCCTAGATAACAAATAATGTATTAGAACTTTCTACACATAAAAGAAGAATTAAGGGAAGGAAGTGCAAAGCAGTGTACTAAATTTAGAACCCACAAATTTCTGAGTGGATATGAGTGCTACCACATCTGGGATTGATGAGAAGTCCATTTAATTAAGACATGGAAGCATTCATTTTGTGATATTCTGTCTACACCTGGAAGTTTGGGAGTCTTAAATTTAGTAGCAAACACTAACTTTTGAGATCTTTCTTTTTTTCCTTTTGTATTCTGAGGTGCTGCCCAATGGGACACTTCTTTCTTTCCTAAGCATTCAAGAAATGAAGAGAAATTGCCCAATGATAATCATATTATCAAAAGAGCCCAGGATTCCCCTCTGTTAAAGAAACAAATTATTCATTAAGTGTTGACCAACAGCAATTTAAAAGGAAGGCAGGGGGAATGATATGGGGAAAATCAATTTGATGAAACCCTAAGGTCATTAAAATTCTGGAACTTTTCCAAAATGTCAGGCCCTGCTTGTTAGGATGACTGAGCTCAGCAGAGTGCATGAGCCATGAGGTTTACCAACTTGAAAAAGCCCTTGAGGACAAGTGGGAATGAGATATCCAAGTACTTGAGTCCAAATTTCAGCCTCCATACTTATTAGCTGTGTGACTGTGGGTGTGTCATTTCATCTTGTCAAACCTCAGTATCCTCATATGTATAATAGAGGCAATAATATGTATAGCATATCTCTCATTGGGTTGATATGAGGAAGGCACTTTGTAATCTTTGAGCACTATGGAAATTCTAATTTAAGCTGACCAGATTGAAATTTATGTTTAAATTATATAAATATGTATATATTAAATATTATATGTGCATTTAACTATATACATATATTTATGTACAAAAAATATACACTTACACATATAGTCAGAATATATGAGTTTAAAAGAGCTTTGGAGATTATGAGATCCAACCCTCTCTTTTTCAGACAAAGAAACTGAAGCGCATGGAAGTAAAATGATTTAGAGACCACAAAAGTTGTGAGAGAAATATATTCATACAGAGAGAGAGAGAGACAGAGACAGAGACAGAGGGAGACAGAGAGAGAGACAGAGAGACAGAGGGAGACAGAGGGAGACAGAGAGACAGAAACAGAGAAAGAGAGACAGAGACAGAGAGACAAAGAAGGGGAAAGAGGTTTCTGGGTCTTCTGTGTTAATCTAATGGGAACTAAACAGAAAAAGAAAACTTCTTGTTGAGGAATTTACCTCCTTGACTAAACAGACACTGGAATCTGTTTCTTGATGTCAAGAAGGTTTCAGCTTGATGGGGCCAATGCTGAGATGACAGACATGGAGGAATAGAGGAATCATGAGATGCTATTAGGCAGGTAGCTATGCTAATGCTTTGGCCACAGGCATATTAGTAGGGATGGGAAAATGTGGGGCTCAGTGAACTGCTATGAATACGAGGCCACCCACACAAACCATTATTTTGCTCTCTCCATCTGTTTTGTGTGCGCCACATAGATCTGCTTGAAACACACACATACATTTTGTCTCCCCAAACACAGTATGCTTGGAAACACTCCTCACAAGTAGATACAACTCATAGACACAGCAAAATGAAGAAATGAGGTTGTAGTATAATATCCCTCCCTACCATGACCACCACCATCCCCCAGAACCCCACAATTTCTGCTTCCATCACTTGCATAATTCAACAAAAGGGAGTTTAGAGGCCAAAATTATCCAGATAATTGTATCTGTTTCCTACTTGGAGAAGCATTAAGTTTGATACAGTGAGTAGCATACTGAACTTGGGATGAGAAAAGCCTGGGTTTAAATCTTCCTCTGGACCAGGGGTTCTTAACATTTTTGTATCATGGACCCTTTTTTTTCTGTCTGGTGAAGCCTATGGAACTCCAAATAATGATCTTAAATGCATAAAATAAACCTATAGATGGACAAAGGAAATCAATTATGTTGAAAACATAATCAAACTATCTAGTAAAAAACAAGTTTACAGATTCCAGTTTAAGAACCGCTTCCCTAGACTCTTACTAGCTGTATTGAATCTCTCTAAAGCCTTATTTTCTTCATCTGTCAAACGGGCATAATAAGAAAACTTAGCCCCACAAGATTTGTTGTGAGGATCAGCTGAGATTATATGTGTCAGGCACTTAATAAATAAATCTTAAAGTGCTACATAGATGACAGCTGATATTATTGTATTATTTGATTTCAATATGCCTGCATAGGCCTGGGTCTTCACAACAGCATGAAAAAAGATGTTGAGCCAAAGAGTGTGGGTGGCAGGGCATGAATGCTCACAGGTTCTTTTTCATCTTTGTTTGGTAACGTGTTTTTTTCTGCATCTGGCTCCCGCCTCCCGCTTGGATGCTTCTTAATCAATTTCCCTCTCTGCATGACTTTGGGACAGACAACACCCAAAAGTATTGAGAGAGGCTGAGGGGGGTGGGGGGTGGGGGGCGTCATAGTCTTTGGAAACACATGCCTCCCATGCAGGTTTTTGTTAACATGGTTATTAATACCTGGAAAGAAGTGAACAGAATGATGTTGTTTCCCATTGACCCTACCCAAGTGGTGAGTCCCTTCTGACCCACCCCATACTCCTGTTTTATGATGTTTTACAAGGTTTCCTTTATGGTTAACAGCTGACATAAGCTTCAGGTCATTAGCCAGGCTCTAATGTAATAGGAGAGTGTGCCCAGTCCACATAAAACAATACTTCTGATGCTATGCAAAAGACTTTTGACCCCTTTTAGGTGGGTAATCATTCCTAAGAAGGGTAAAAATTTTTCAAAAGAGGCCTCTTAGGTGAAGGTCAAAATGACCTTGACAAGTCTCAAAGACAAAGGAATTTCCAGATTGTTCAATCCAGCTTCTGTCTGAGCAAGGACAGCTACATGGCCAGATTATAGAAGCAGCCATCTGGGTAGTGTGACCTTTGGTTGTTGACACTTTATGCAGGGGACATAGATGGAGGCTTTCATAAACTCTGATTTCTAAAACAAAAATAATGTCACCCACTGACTATGATCATTTACATAAGTTCATGTGTTTGGGATGACAGCTAATACCTTTCTTATGCTGAAACCTTACCTTTAATAGCATATAAATGGAAGGAAGTAACCCACAAGAATGCTGAGCATGCCAGTTAGTAAAGATAAAATTCCTGACAACAAGGATAGGCCTTTTATTTAGCATCCAGGGGCCTTGAGAAAGTATTTTAGTCACTTTCTTGGGGTTGAGAACAGAGGATGATATAGGGATAGAGATTGACAGAAAGTATCCAGAATACAGTGATGAATCTTGCTCTGTATTCCCATTATGTCTGTACAGAAGAAAAAGTACTTGATTTTTGGAGTCAAAGGATTAAGGTTCAAGATGTAACTTTGACAACTTACTAGAAGTGTGACTTTAGGCAAGTCACTTGACTTTTCTAGATCTCAGTTTCCCCACTTGGAAAACAAGGCAGTTGAACCAAATGCTTCTGAAATGCACTTATCCAGAGTTCCCAATTTCATAATACTTAGTTTCTTTCAAAGCCCAGTTGAGGTGCCATCTCCTACTGGAAGGCCTTCTTTCTTATTTCTCCAGCAAAACAAAGGCAATGATTTGGGGGTGGGGTTTGCAGAGTATATCCCTAGAATTGATCAGAGTGCCTTACACATAGTAAGTTCTTTATAGATGCTTGTTGCTTTTAATAGAATTGACTTTCTTTGTGTGGCTGCATGATAAAAAAATTCAGACAAAGCAAAGCAAACACAGTACTCATAACCCTTGTCTTCCAAATACATACGCACAAATATATTTGATAAGGTGGAGATGCCTCCAATGACCACACGTATTTCTCAGGCTATAGGTAAAAAAGGACCAACTCATGGACTCAAGAAGAAACCTATTTGATGTACGTGCCCTGCACACTTTGCATTGTCACTGATGTATTTTGATTTCTAAATTTTTTTGCTGTTTTCTTTTTTCTTATGAACTTTATAATCAACAACAAACATGCCACACACAGAATAGAAAAGGATGATTGTATATTAAGCCCTCAATCTCTAGGACAGAAAAATTGTTCTTTTTTAAAGTATATATCAAATTTAAAACAGTGTGACCTACATTGCCCTGGTGGTCGGTGTCTCCTTCTGAACTTTCATCTGATCCTTTTTGTGTATTGTGAAATGTTTCATTAATGTTTTTCTTTGTTTTCTCTTTTTGTCTCTTTTGCATCTCAATTACTACTGCCTGCCTACACACACTAATCCCTACCATGATCCCTAGAAATGATAAAAGTTCAACCTTGTGACAAATAAGCAAAACCAAGCAAACAAATCCATACATTGGTTATGGCTGGGGGAAAAGTATATCTCATTCTGTATCCACAGTCCAATGCATCTGAGCCAAGAGGTAGAAAATGAGCTTTATTATTAATCTTCTGAAGTTGTGATTGGTCTTTTCATTTATCAAAGTTTCTAAGTCTTTTAAAGTTACTTTACTTTGCAGCGTTGTAATCATAAATTGCTATCCTGATTCAACTGACTTCATTCTATCAGTTCACACAAGTCTCCCCGGAGAATCTTTGTCATTTCATATAAGACAAAAATATTCTACTACACTCATATCATAATCTCTTTATCTATTTCCCAATTGATGAGTATCTACCTTACTTTAAGTTCTTTTCTACAACTAAAGTTACCATTATGAATATTTTTGTACATATTTTTTCCTCTGTATTTGATCTTGATCTCTTTGGAGTATACACCTGGTAATAGTAGAGCTAGGTCAAAAGGTATGGATAGTTTACTGACTTCGGGGGTATAGTTTCAAACTACTTTCCAAAATGGTTGAACCAATTTATAGATCTACCAGCAGTGCATTAGTGTGCCTGTCCTCCCAGAATCCCACCAATAATTGTATTTTTTTTCTTTTTGCCATAATTGTCAATTGATCGATGCAATGTAAAACCTCAGAGTTGTTGTCATTGCATTTCTCTTAGTGTTAAGGAGCATTTTTCCCCCCATTTGGTTGTTGATAGTCTTCCTTGAAAAATGTCTGTTCGTATCCTTTGAGCATTTATCTACTGAGGAATAGCTCTTGTTTTCATATTAATTCTTAATGCATATTGTATATCAGTCCCTCATCCAAGAAATTGAATATAAAGATATCTTCTCGGTTCACTGTCTCCCTTCTTATTCTAATCTACCTACTTTGAGTTTATTTCTACAAAAACTTCTCAATTTTGTGAAATCAAAATTGTCCATGCTATCTTTTTTGATCATCACTACCCCTTATTTGGTCAAAGACTCTTCTCCTATACATGATATGAAGGATATCTTCTTCCCTCCTCTAATTTGTTTATGATGTGATTTTCTCTAGATCCTTTATCCCTTTGGAATTAATTGTAGTATGCATTATGAGGACTTGGTCTAAACCTAATCACTGCCAGATTACTTTCCAGTCATTAAAATGTAATCCAGGATTGAGTAAAATAATAGTTATAAAATACTCAGCATTTTTAGATTCATGGTTTCATATACAATCTTCTTTATAGCATGGTGTCTGGCACATAGTAGATACTTAAGGAATACTTGCTCCCCTCCTCCTTTCATTTCCCATTTGTCCCATATGCTTTGTCAGACAGTGAGTTTTTACTCTAGTAATTTCACTCTAATAGTCTTTGAGTTTTTGAAACACTGCTTTACTCTGTTCAGTTGTTTTGGGATTTCATTAGCTATCTCTTCCACTCACAAGCTTTTCTATATTTTAACTAATAACAAATAATTTTGATGATTACTCCTTTGTAACATTGTTTGAAATCTGGTATAATTCTCTTTCTTCTTGATTTTTTCATATATTATCTATGGGATTTCTTGTTTTCCTTCAGATGAATTTTTATTATTTTTCTAGTTTTATAAAGTAATGTTGTTAGTTTTATCAACATAGCACTAAATTTGTAAATTAATAGATATAATATTTTAACTTTTATTATATTGGCATTGCCCAACTATGAGCAATGAATATCTCTCCATTGACTTGCTTTATTTTTATAAAAACTGTTTTGTAGTTGTATTGATATTATTCCTGTGTCCCAAGGTGAGCTCCTAGATATTTTGAATCTCTTGTAGTTGTTTAGAACAGAATTACTTTTTAAAAATCTCTTCTTAATGAATTTTGTTATTAAGATACAGTAAGACCGATAAGTTTTGGGTATTTACTTGCATTGCTGCTTTGCTGAAATTATTGTTTTAATTAATTTTTAATTAAATCTCTAGGGTTCTCTACTATCATTCATCCACAAAATGTGATAATTTTGTTTCCTCTATCTAATGTATTCCCTCAATTGCTTTTTCTTGCTTATTGCCATAATCAGCCTTTCTAGAACTATACAAATAACAGTGGTGACATGGACAGCCTTGCTTTACCCCTGTTCTACTTAGAAAGTCCTAATATGCCTTTCCATTACAATTAAAACTATTTTTTGGTTTTAGGTACTATTTGTCATACTTGGAAAATTCCATTTTCTGTATTACTGTTATTTTTAAAATTTTATAACAAAAGGTGTTGTGTATTGCTAAAAATGTTCATGTGATTATTTGTACATTTTTTTCTAATATTGAATTGACTCTATATTCTTGGTATAAATCTAACCTCATCATAGTTTATGATTTTTTTAAATGTATTGCCATAATCCATTTATTAGAACTTTATTCAATAATTTTGCATTGATGTTCGTTAGAGATATTGATCCACAGTTTTGTTTCTCTACTTTATCTCTTCCCTTATCAGGACCTTATTTGACTCATAGGAGGTTGGTAAGATACCATCTTTCCCTATTTTTGCTAACAATTTGTTTAATATTAGAAGTAATTGGTTTTTTGAATGTCTGATTGAAACCACTTATAAATTCATCTGTTGCCAGATTTATTTCTTTGGAAGATTCTTTATGTTTTTTAAATTTCATTTGGGAGACTGGATTATTATAATTCTCTGTCTCTTGCTCTGTTCATCTGAATAGCTTATAATTTTGTTAATACTGCATTTCATTTAAGCTATCAGCTATGTTGGCATATGATAGGCCAAGAAAGTTTCTAATAATTTCTTTTATTCATCTATTATGAATTCACATTTTTTAATTAAATATTACCTAATGGCTTATCTAACTTGTAAGGTTTTTTCCCTTCAAAACACAGCTACTAGGTTTATTTGTCAATTCATTTTTTAAAATTTTCCTTATCACTTCTTTGAATTTCAGAGTTTTTCTGTTTTTTGTATTTAGCTAGAGCTTAAAATTTTTTCACTTGATTTTTTGAGGGAGTGAGTAGGTGGGTTATTTGTAGTTGCATGCCCAGTTCTTTCACATTTGCACCTTCTCTTTTGTTAATGAAAGCTTTTAGTGATAGAAATATTTCCCTGCCTAAGGACTAATTTGACTTCATACTAAAATTTTTAGAATAACATCTTATTTTTAATAAAATAATGTATTACTTCTATGATTTTTTCTTGATACCTTTATTTTTAGAATTATATGCTCTACATTTAAGCTTCAATTCTTTTTTGCAATGCTTTTATTGATTATATTATATTGTGTTGTCAGGGAGGGTATATCTCTTATTTCCATTTTGCTGTATTTTTACGGCCTAGCACTTGTTCCGTTTTTGTAATGATTCCTCACATAGCTGAACAATATGTATACTCCTTTAAATACCCATTCAGCAATCAGCAGAAAACTACCACACCCAATTTTTCTAAAGTTCTATTCAGTGCCCTTATTTTTTCTTGATTATCTTCTGGTTAAATTTATCTAATTTGGAAAAGGACACATTGAAATATCCAATTATTATAGTTTTGCTATTGTTCTCTTTAAACCAATTATATTTTCCCTTAAATACTTGAATGAAATGCCACTTGGTATCTGTATATTAACTACTTGTGTCATTTCATTGTTTAGGGTCTGTTTATACATAATGTAGTTTCCTTGACTACTTCTTTGAAACAATTTTATTTTTATTATTGCCTCTACTTATGCCACCTCGGCTTTTTCTAATTCACCTGAGGCATAATAAACACTTGTACCTTCATTTTTAATTCTGTGTTATTCTTTATGTTTCAAATGTGTTTCATACAAACAATATATTGTTAGAATCTACTAATTCATTCTGTTGTGCTTCTATGTTATGGATGGGTTAATCCTATTCACATTCATGATTGTGATTGTTAATTATGTATTTCCCTCCAACACATCATCTTTATGCTTTTTCTTCTCCTTGCCCCGCCATCTCTTTCTTTACAAAGAAGGTGGCAAAAGAGAAAGCATACTCAACACTCAGAATCTAAAATTAAAGTGCTCTTATATATGTCACATATATATGTCATATATACATATATGCACACATATGTGAATGTGTTTTTGTATTACATATGTGTGCACCTGTATATGTGTATGTATATGTGTTCAACTTTCCTTTGGTTCCTTCAGATAAGAGTGAAGCTCATAAGATATTTACTCTCTTGATCCCTTAATTTTAGTATGAATACTCTTCTTGAGTAACCCAATTATTAGGAATACTAAGTTCCTCCTCATTCTTTCTTATTTTCCTCTCCATTGTTCCTCTATGGCCCTCAAAGAGAGAGGCATTCCAAAGGAACTCCAAAATCTCTTATCCCAGGGTTGGAACATAATTTCTTAATCATCATTTGGCCTCTTCTAATATATTGCTCAAACATATTTACCTTTGTAAGTTTCTCTTATCTCCTGTGTTTGTATTTCAAAGACTCTGTCCAGTTCCGGGATTTTCAGTGCAGATGTGTAATAGATACCCTACATATTCTTCTAATAATATTTCTGGTTGTGTCATGAAACCATTGAGCTCTGATTGCTCCATTTTACTTTTCAAGGAATTCACTACTTAGATAGTATAAGAACACCTTCTATTCTAAGTCACTTATTCTCCCTTTTTTTTTTCATTAAGAACATTCATTTCAACTCTGATTTGTTTCATTTTCAATCCCTTACCTCATTAGTACCATAGACTCTTGGAGTTTTTTGATCAAGACATTCTTTTCTCTGAGAGTCTACTTGTATTTGCTTTGGAGTTCTTCCTTCTAGGTTTACCTCTTGGGATTCTATTTTCCCAGAGCATCTCTTTACTGTACCTTCTTTATAATTATTTATTATATGTAGTACTACCTCTGTACCTTTGCATAAACAAATTCACATGGCTATCACTCACCCACTTCCTGACTTTCAGTTTTCTGTTTCCTCCTTTAATAACTTTAGTCTCCATCTTTTGCCTTTCCTGGTTTTCCCTTAGTCCTTTTTTTTTTTTTGCTTTTTCGAGAGCAATTGGGGTTGTGACTTGCCCAAAGTCACAAGGCTGGTGTGTCAAGTGTCTGAGGTCAAATTTGAACTCAGGTCCTCCTGACTCCAGGGCCAGTGTTCTATTCACTGTGCCACCTAGCCACCTCAGAAATAATATACTTCTTTGTTTGTTTGGGTTTTTTGGAGGGCAGGAAGGCAGGGCAATTGGGATTAAGTGACTTGCCTAAGGTCACACGGCTAGTAAGCGCTAAGTGTCCCTTACTCCTACTAAAATGCAGTAACCTCCCTCTCAAAATATTTTACATACGTTTGTATTTTTTTGCTTTCTGTTTTTGCCGTATCTGCTCATGGACGCGTTTATTATCTTCCCATCCGAATTTAAACTTCTTATAACGATAATGATAAGCAATAATAGTAAAACAGCATTTCTAAAGGGCTTTAAGGCTTACGAAGCACTTTACATGTGAACTCAATTGTTCTTTACAACAATTCTGAAAGGTGGTGTTATTATTATTATATCCCCACTTTACAGATGGGGAAACTGAGACAGACTGAACTTAAATGATATCTTGTCTAGTCACACAGATAGCAAGTACGGGAGGAAGAATTTGAATTCAGATCTTCCTTGCTCCAGGTCCTATGCTCTATCCACTGCACACCTGTAGGGATTGTTTCACTCTGTGCTTGTATGACAAGTGCCTCATACAATATCCGGCATATTTATCTGGTAATCAATATTTGTTGATTGGTTGATTTTTTTTTTATGTTTCTGCATATCCCTAGCCTAAGACTCTGCTCCCTCTCCCATTCTTGAATGGGGTAGACAGACTCTCTTTGGTTTTGTCTCTTCTGTAGTCTTGGTGCTGCTGCTGCCTCTGCTGTCCACACTGAGGGCTTTGGACCAGAACTCACCCTCTGCCACAATCCCTGGCTTCTCTTTTTTTTTCCTGATGACCCCATGTGAGCATTGGCCCTTCTTTGTCTCCTTTTCTTTACACAACCCCCAGCTAGGAATTGGTTCCATTCCCTGTTGTGGGTCTTGACAGGCCCCAATTAGATGTCAGAGAATACACTGTTCTCAGACCTCCTACAAGGTCCCCTGGCACATGCACCCATCACTGAGTTGACCTTGTCTCCTGCTGTGGCTCTGAGTGTTCCCTAGACATGGTTTTCCTCTACAGAGACCTATGGGAGCTGGCTCTTTTCCCTGCTGTTACTCCAACAGGCCAGGGCTGAGATTCCACCTGATTCAGGTCCTGATGACCAAATCTTATTCTGGCTTCTGCCTTCCCAGGAGTGATTCTGCTCAGAGAGCCTGCGTGTCACAGGCCCTGTGAAATCAAGCTGACTTCAGGCCTGCCCCTGGGATGCCCCTTCTCAGAGGACCCACAGAGTTCAGTTCCTGTAAGGTTCAGGCCCCTGCTCAGAATTAGAAAGCCCACAGGCTTCAGACCATTGATTAGAACTCCCACATACATCTACCTCCCCTGGGATTCCTCTCCTGGGGACTCCAGGCTTCTGGCCTCTTCTTGCACAATTCTAGTCAAGATGGAGGGATTTAGCGCGTGTGCCTTTGGTCTTTTTGATCACTGTTCCATCCAATGCCTTTTTAGATCTTTGTTGGAGTGTCCACAGGAGAGCTGAGATCATCGGTGATCTTTTGCATTACCACCTTAGCCAGACGTCTCATTCTCCTACTTTAAAATAGGAAATTGGTGTTTTTGTTCAGTCGTTTTTAGTCATGTCCAACTCTTCATGACCCCATTTGGGGTTTGCTCGGCAGAGATACTGGAGTGGTTTGCCATTTCTTTCTCCAGCACATTTTACAGATGAGGAAACTGAGACAAACATGCTTAAGTGAGTTGCCTGGAGTCACACAGTTAGTATGTATCTAAAGTCAAATTTGAACACAGGAAGATGAGTATTCCTGACTCCAGGCCCAAAGCTCTATCCACTGCACCACTTAGGAAATGCAAGATTAAAAAAAAAAAAGAATTCCATCAATTTTCCCTGTACTGGAGTGATTAGTAGCTGCAATCTAGAACCTCAATAGGATTAATAAGTCATTGAAAAGGTCATGTAGCATTATTCCTTGAAGGGTTACCTCAGATTCACTAGGGTGCTAAAAGGGATCACAGCACACATAAAAATGGTTAAGAACCTCTTTGCTAATGTATTGATTTTGGAAAAGAAGCACTAGGTTCAGATCCCACCTCTGACACTTATTTACCAGTCTGATCATAGGTAAGTTGCTTAATCTTCCTAAACCTTAGTTTTCTTATCTGTAAAATGAGAATATTAATATCTCTATTAGCTTCCACCTAGGGTTATTCTTGTGGTCAAATAAAATAATGCACTCAACATGCTTGGTTAACTTTAAAGTTCCCTATAAATATCTGTTATTTGGGTTTTATTTTATTTTTTTACAAAGCTGTATCAAGCCACAGTGGAAGGAAATTATGCTCTGGAATACACTTGCAGGGTAGAAAATTCTTGTGCTATCTCACTGTACAGATTCTCCCAACCTTTACTACTTTAGTAGTCAAACATTTATCTTTGAGCCAGCAATATACAATCACTGAATATAGCAGCTATCTAGTGCTTCTGAATCAAAGACACTTAAATCCAAAAACTGAAACTTGAAAGAAAAGGAAATGCTCAGTATAAACTCTAATTCTTGATTTCCTTTCAGTACATATGAAAGTCAGAAAAAGACAGAAACCCCCAAATTCCCATTTTACTGCAAGGAGACCTTTAAGCATATATTAAGGCTTCATGAAATATCGGTAGTTGGCTGTGCTATCATGATCCAAGGTACAGACATTTCAAAGCACTTCATTACAAACTTTAAAATCATATTAGCAGCTGTTATTTTATATCACAATGGATTAATAAGATGCATTTTCACAAATAAGACACATTTTTGATCGCTTTGAAAAAATTTCAGCGTGAAAATCTTATGCCAGGATTCCACATTTTAAATGACACATTTCCAAATAGCCTTAAGTGAAAACTCTTGCGTACTGTGCTTGCTTGTACCAAGTTCCAAACCACCAGCCATCCTAAGAGAACCCAGGAAACATATAATCTGCCTACAGATTGAGCTGTTTTCTATTGTATTGTCAAGAATTCAGTGCGAAGCAGTTTCTTGTTCTGTGCACACAGCCCAGCCTCTCACTGTGAGGAATTGAAAAACGACAAATGTAAACTCAATATTTTGGAAGAAGATTGAAATATCAATAATCATATATCATAAATGCCTGGCAAAGCTTTTATTCTCCTTTAAATATTAGAATAATAGAATGTTCTCCTGCCTTTCAATGTGGAATAATTAGCTAAGATTAGGATTTTTTTTTTGAGAGGTTGGAGACAATCCTATTTCTTATGGTGTTGCTAAGAGAATAAAGAATTTTCCTTTAAACTGATCTTAGAAGAGATATCCAAGATGTATATCGCCTGTTTATGGATTACAACTAACTTTATAGTCATGTGTAAACTGTACTTTTGAGTGCAGTAAGACATATCCCCTGTCTCACAATAAAAACATTATGGAACATTATACTTCCATACCGTAATGGCACTCTGATTTTACTAGGAGGAAAGGTACAGCACTAATTTAATTGACTCACGCAAAAGTCTCACATGTATGATCAATACTTTATTTTCTCAACAGTTTTCATAAATGAATAATCCCACCTGTCATCCATAATGACTAGGCAGAGTAGGGGGTCAATCCATCCTGCCTCCTGGCCCTCTCTAGGATGACAAGAACCCAAGCCTTTCCAATGCCTTTCTTGTCTGGAGGGAGTGACCATGAGCTTACAACTCAGGTAGATTGAACTTACCTACTTGACTCCCCACACTCCTGGTTCCAGTTGCTAAGGGCAGAATTTCTCTGCTCCGTACCCACCCCAAATAGCTCTTTTACCCAGCACTCATCTTAATTGCAGTTGCTTCAATGGTTTTGAATGCAGAACTCCCATTGACATCGGTGGGGGGGCTGCTCCTGGGATGAGGGAGGAATGCTTAATTGAGAGGGAAGGGGTCTAAGAAAACCTCCATGCAAATTGGAGGGAGTGTTTTGGCCCTGCACTTTTTATATTCATCAGAGTTGGGGTGAATTTAGCTATCTGTCTGTCTCTGTCTATATCTATCTATTTGTCTAACTACCTGTCTGTCTCTATCCTGTCTGTCTGTCTGTCAGTCTATCTATCTGTTGGTCTGTCTCTGTCTATCTGTCTCTGTCTGTCCCTACCTATCTGTTTGTCTGTTCTGTCTATTTGCCTGTCTGTCTCTGTCCGTCAGTCTGTCTCTCTCTGTCTGTCTGTCTGTCTCTGTATGCTTATCAGTGTGTCTGTCTATCTGTCTTTCTCTTTGTCTGTCTCTGTCTATCTGTCTCTGTCTGTCCCTACCTATCTGTTTGTCTGTTCTATTTGCCTGTCTGTCTCTGTCCGTCAGTCTGTCTCTCTCTGTCTGTCTGTCTCTGTCTCTGTATGCTTATCTGTGTGTCTGTCTATCTGTCTTTCTCTTTGTCTCTGTCTCTGTCTATCTATCTATTAATTGAATGATTCATTCATTTATATCTTGTTTCCTCATCTCTGTTGCATTTGCCTGTAGAATTTAGTTTCTTCAAAGCCAGGCCTTTTATCTAAGCATCCCAAGGGATGAAACCCTTTGTTATAAGTCAGAGAAGACACCTTTGGATGGTTTTTTTCTTTCTTTCCATTTGCAGATGGAACCAGGTGTTAAGCAACTGAGTTCTGTGAAACCTTTGCTTACTCTGTGACTGAAAGGTTAAATTGTACATCACACTTTTCTTGGTAAGGGAGGTGACACTGTGGCCTCGCACCTCTGGAAAAGCAGAAGGATGAAACAAAGGAAAAAGAACTGGTTTGGGAGTCAGATTCAAATCCTGCCTTCATTGCCTACTATCTGTGTGACCTTGGATAAGTTACTTAACTTTCATCTGCCTCAGTTTCTTTACCTGTAAAACAAAAGTGTGGACTCTGAGGTTCCTTCCAGCTCTAAATCTATGGACTTTCCATTCCTGTCAAACTGCCCAACCTGTTTCCTATCCCTGCCATTCCATTGCCTGCTTCTCTTTACCTGCTTCCCTTTTCCCATGCCTGGAATGCCCTACTTGTTCACTTCTGTCTCAGCATTTTTCACTTTCATCAGGGCTTAGCTCATGTGCCATTTCCAAGGAAGCCTTTTCTGACACCCTTAATCCTCTCTCCCTCTTTCAATCATCATAAATTCCCTTGCCTATTTATGTCATGAGTCCCCATGTAGAACATAAGTTCATTGAGAGAAGATTTTCATTTTGTCTTGATATCTCTAGAGTGATGCATTAGAGAGTGATGTACTAGAGAGAAAGTCGGCTTTGAAATCAGAAACACCTCCAATTTAAGCCAGAACTCCAACATATTCCAGCTGTGTAATTCTAGGCAAGTCACTTAACCTCTAAGTGCCCCAGATAACTTTCTGACTATAAATTACAGTGTAGTTGTTGATCTTCATAGGACCAGGTAGTTTCCCCAGTTGGAATTCTTTATACCAACGAGATTATAGGTTTCTCTCCCCCACCAAAAGGAAAAACTACATAATAACACTACCTGGGTAAGTTAGCCAATTTCTCTTTTAAGAAGTTAAGATTTGAAATGCCTCAGTTTCCTCACTGTAAAATGAAGGGTCCATTCCAGCTCTATGATCCCATGATCCTATGAACTATGTGCTTAATGCCATTGTTGTTATGCTGATAAAAGAGCATAAATATTCGGCCTCCAGATTCTCCACTTCTAAGACCTCTCCCAGTTGTCCTGCCCTGGTTATGACTATCAATCTGTTCCATGCTCATTGATGGATGCTACCAACAATGGTGGTTGGCACCAGCTGACATAGTTCAATCAATGGATGCATTGCCCTCTCCATTCTTTAGGTTGAACAAAAATGTATGAGGGAATTAACAGTTATATGAACAGATACATTGGGATGAAGCACAAACTGCTAACTGTGGCCGGGGAGGGTGAGGAGGTGAGGGTGGAGCTCTAATCAAAGATGCCAACAATAAAGAGCACATTTCCTGCCTGGTTTGAGGCCATAAGGCTGCGCAATCCCTCCAACATTAACATGGGGAGAACTACAGAAAAGTACTCATTATGCTGTTAGATTACACTCCATTGCACTGCTCCAGTCTCTTTATCATTGTGCTGTAAAGTACATTTGCCTGATGGAGAGTCCTTGATATCTGTGTTGTTTGCGAATTACTCTTTTCATCCCTTCCTCTCTGGAAAGTCCAATATTTCATGATCGCTCTCAGCATCCTCACTCCAAATTATGGCATTTCGATTCTTCAAGGAAAATGGACATTTTCATAGGACAAACATAGGATCTGCTAGCTTCCTTTTGTTCGTCATCTATGAGACTTTGCTCAAATGGTTACATAAAGGGCTATTAAGAATAGGGAAAGGCAAGCAATGGAATGATCATAACAGCTCATGTTAATATAGCATTTAAGGCTTGCAAAATGGGTTATATACATTAGCTCATTTGAGTCTCACAACAAGCCTGGGATGCAAGTACTACTATTATCCCGATTTTACAGAGAAGGAAACTGAGGCTCAGAGATTCTAAGTGCCTTGTTCAGGGTCACATAGATAGTAAGTGTTTACTGTATAATTTGAACCTAAGTCTTCCTAACTCAAAGTCCAGAACTTTCTCCATTAAAGTCACTCAGAAAGACATCAAATTGACACGAGGCAAGATCTTTTTGGTCTATGGGCTTTACTAGAATCCTTCATTCTCATAAAAAGCTTTGGAAACTCATTTATTGAATAAGAAAAAGCAAAAATATATATTATGTAATTATGTTATCTGTATTATTATTATGTTTATATATATGGAAACATATATATTTGCATATATACATATGTTTGTGCAGTGATATGTTGGTAAATGTTTAACAACTGGCTCTCAGGGAATGGGGTGGCAGGAGAGAAGTACACACAAAACACTTTTAAGTTTAATCTTCATTAATTAACATTTTCTCCATGACTTTCCTAAGTCTAGATAATTGATTTTTTAAAAATTAAGCCCTAATTTGTAGCATTTGCCTATTTCCATGGTGTAAATGCTTGCACTGAAAATTTAACAACCAGTACTCTTAAGCCAATATGAGCTGATTCCAGTGAACCCTATGTAGATATCCCATATACAAAATTATACGTATGTATATATGAGAAAAAAGGAACATGTGTATATATGTATATGAGTAATATTAAATTATAAATAAATATACTGTTGTATATACATTATTTTTATCAATGCATAAATGTATATAGGAGACGGCCTCACCAACATATTTATATAATACATCCACACTTTTTTTTTTATTACTGAACCTGTGATTTCATTGATACAGACAAATTCTTATGAAGAAACTACCAATGAAGATTAATGCCTCTGCTCCGATTACGGTCTTAGGGAGTTGACTAGGACCAAGAGCTTTGCCCAAAGTCACATAAGCACGGGGTGGTAAGATTTCAACCCAGTTCTCCCTAACTCTAAAACTTGCCTTCTAGCCACTGTACAATGATGTCTTGTGTCTATATATAAAAATCCATCCATCCATGTACATATGCACACACATGTATATATCCATTCTCTGTCTCCAAGAAGGGCTGCCTATTCCATTTACTGTGTTACTGATGCAGTGACCTAAAGAGGCAGCTGACTAGTACCAAGCATGATTAGATGGACATATTGATGCCTTAACCACAAGGCCAGTTTAGCTTTACCTGATTATTTAAGAAAATGGAATCACACTTCTTGAGGGTTTTTTTTTTTCTCTTGCTCAGTGCTCCTTGGCTCTGTATGACTTATTTGAGGGAAGGGGGAGCCTGGATGGGAAACCTTTACTAACACAAAGCAAAGTGTCAGTTTTGCCTCTCAAACTTACTTTAGGAGCATTCCTGAAAACTCCCCAAGTAGAGATATTTCAAACCTGCAGCTCCATTTGGTTACTGAATAATCTATCCCATGCTCTCTTAACCATTGTACAAAGGAAAACAAGGAGGAGGAGGACCAGGAAAAAACATGGAAACAGCCTAAAAAGCATAGAAATAGCCTACAGGGAAACTTATGTGACTTCACCTTCTGGGTTACATTTTTCTAAGGTCTCCAAAGGGAATATACCGAAAGTGAATGTTCTCCTCACGTTTGATGCCTAGATCTGTGTGTGTATGTGTGGGAATAAACAGCAAACTTCGTACCTCCAGACACAGTTTATCCACCTAATATGCACTGTTATGCATAAATAGGAACTGAACAGGTTGTATTGGGGGGATGGTGCTGGGGAGAAGGAGGGGAAGGTTTGAGGAGAGAATATGTAAGCCGTGAGGAGCATGTCTCCCACTATTGTGAGTTGTGAGATGCACGTCTGAGCTAGGAGAAGGCTGGGTGGATATATCAAAGTGAGAAGTGTGGGGGAGGATGAAACCATGAATTTTCTAATATGGTTAAATAGATAAGAAACCAAACACTCAGCATGGTGATTTGTACTGAGTTGGGACGCAGCTCAAACTGTTAGTACAAAATGGTTCTACCCCTCAAAAAAAAAAGGCTGAAATTAGCCTATTTAGTAGTCTCATATAAACACCATTTCTCTGGGCCTCAGTTTCCCCATCTATATAACGAAAATGTTGGGCTAGATGATTCTTTGAAACTCTGAAATTCTCTGAGTACAAGAACAGGAAAAAAAGAAGAGAACATGATTCATGAAACAGTGAAGGACTTAACAGCATATGGGCATGGGGTGAAGGATGTGTGAACAAAAAGGTGGGTGGGTATGTGAGCAATGGAAAGAAAGAATCTGCAGATACTTCTCCTTCTGGAAGGAGAGACCAAATATCATCCTAATTTTAAGTCTCAAATAGCTTCCTAGCAGCTACTCGCTTTTAATCATTTCATATAATAAATGAATAGAATAGTAAGTGTTATTAGAATCATTTACAATTCATGAAGAAAAATAAACGAGTAGAATAATTACATCTCTAATGCAAACATCCATTATTTGTATGCATGCTACAGAACATATTGCTTACTGCAATTATCATACATGTGCAAAAAACCTGAGGATCTGTTCATGCACACAGGTGCCCAGTACCTGGTGTGATCTCTGTGAGTTCCATAAAAATCATGTCTTGGGGAATTGAATGTTCTGAGCAACCTCAGTCTGTGTATCATACATTGAACGAAATCTACAGGGCACAGGCAATAGTGCCTGACACAGTAACCACCATAGATATAAATGTTAGTCATTGCTGTTGTTGGTTACCAACCCTGATGCTGAATCTTCAAGGTAGAAGTCCCCAGTACCAAGTAAAGTACTATGTACCTGAACAAAAAAAAAAACTAAGAATTCAGCCATAGTCTCTAGATCACGGGTTCTGTACTCGAGATTCATAGATTTCAAGGAGTCTGTGGACTTCGATGGGGGAAAAAATGCCATCTTATTTTCAGTAACTGCTAAACGAAATTTAGCATTTCTTTTAATATTAAAAAAATCTTCTGAGAAGGAGATCCATTGGTTATACAGTCTGTTGAAGGGGTTTGTGATTCCCAAAAAAGGTTAAGAATCCCATATATGGACCACTTATGGGTCTGTTCAGAAATACACATGTAGGGTAATGTTGATTGAAATAGCTACACCAAATGCCACACAACTGTCTAGTTTATATAAACTATTTCAATAGTTTAGTATCTTTAGCATCTCAAGAATCTGTAGTATCTTTGGTGTAGATACTCCCTCCATTAATGGAGGCATGCCCTCCATTGACACAGATTGCAAACTCTATAATTCAACAAATGACCTTCAAGAATTGCAATGGCCACAACATTGATCCCTCTCTCTATCCAATGAGAAAGTTCTCTGAATTTAGCTAAGTTGATCTTCCAGCAGCAGATATCTACCCCCATTGCCTTGCTGGTCTTATAGAGAGAGACTTGAATAACAAAGATCTTGATCCTAAGGATAGCTTCCTTACCCCTTGTAGCAGTGAGTCTTAGATAATGGTTGCACTCAATTTTGGAATAGAAACAGGAAAATTACTTTGAAAATCAGATTGTCAAGGAGAAAGGTTTTTCCTTAGTGTAAGCAACTAAGTACACAGGATAACCATGGGCCATCTTGAGTTTGTACCTTAGTGCTAACTCTTCCCCATTTCCCTTCTTAACACCTCCAATCCCTTCTCCTTTCTAGGTCATCAATTAGGAACAAGACCTGTTTTATCAGAAATGGATAGAAATGTCTTCCCTTCACCCAACACGAAACTGCTTTAGAATCTGCAAGTTCAGTGAAGTCAGCAAATTTCTCTAAATGGAGCATCTTAACATCACTGATTTAAACATGTGACATGTGTGGGGCCCCTGTTTATTTCTACCCACAGAATAGGAAGAGTGCTGCTTAACCATTAATGACAGCCAAGTGTCAAATAGCAAACACTCACATTGACACTTAGTGCTACATTCCTGTTCTTTTATTGTTTTTTTTCCTAGAAAATTGAAATCTTTAAAAGCTTTCTCGAAATCGCATTCTTTTTTATTCTTAGATTCAATAAGCAGCATATGTGCTGGGGAGCAGGATGGGGTGGGGAAGGAAGATTCACATTTCTAGCTGAAGTGTTGCTTGGGAAAGAATCCCAGAGAATGAGAGTTTGGGTGGAGAAGACAGAGAAAAGATGTGATAGTAAGGAACTCCAGAGATGCCTTCTCTAGCTTCCTCTCTCTTCAAGACAGCCTGCTCCAGACATCCCAGTTAGAGGCCCCTGGAATACCAACCCTTTCCTCCCAACCAGAAGTACCTAGCCAGGGTTGACACAGAGAGGAGGAAGAAGTCTGCTTTGAAAGACAAAAGAGCAAAAGACGGATTGGAAAATATACTATGTGGATTATTTATCTGGGTCTTTCTTAAGTCAATAAAAATCTTTGTATTAGAACTTCCCAAGACTGAAGAGTATTACCCTTTGGACCAACATAGCTGACTTCTACAAAGCTGACCTTGATGGCATGGTGGGAAAAGAGCATGATATTCTAGTGGGGTTTAGGTCAGAACTCCTTGGTTCCAGTTCTGGTACTGACAGCTGTCAGTCTGGTTATTTATTGTAGGGATTTTTTCATTCTCTGTACTTGTGTCCCTGGTGCTTTGCATAGTACCTGGCACATGCTAGGGCACTTATCAAACGCTTGTCAATTGTTGATTGATTGATTCCAGGTGCCTCAGTTACCACATCTATAAAAGGAATCATACTTTCCCCAAAACAAATGCCTATCCTTTTAAATATTGACATTCTTCTGGCAATGCTGTATGGCTACAAATCAGTGAATATCGTAGTTTCTGAAGAGTCAAAGTTATGTATCTCCCAAAGTATAATAGAGAAGCACACAGTACTTGAGTGGTCTGTGATCCATCATAAAAAAATTATAAAGTGGTTTAAACAATTTTTAAAAAATTATCAGAGAATTGTATGAGTGGACAAAGAGGTGGGCTGGCCAAGTAGATATAGGAAGGATGATCAATGAACAGTTTGAATGCACCATTTGCATCTCTACAATATTGACATATAGAGGAAGGTTCCCAGGCATGTAGCCCTACACACACACACACACACACACACACACACACACACACACACACACCCCTTCTGATAAAGGATATATGGAAAGAAATTGATGAATCAGACAGGATGAAAAAATGAAGATAGGCTATGATCTGCACTACTGAAAGGAATACTTACACTAAACTATACAATTTGTCTTGCATGGTTACTATAAGGAAAGTGCTATGAAGCACTGAAGTACTGTGTAAATGTTTCATTATTTTTATTATCATTATATTTTTATTATTATATCCAGCCTCTAGGCAATATTTGTATGGGTAGGACTTCTTTCCCCTGTATTGCCAGTGTTTGGCACAGTACCTGGGACAAAGAACACTTTTAGTAAATTCTTATTAAATTGAATTGAATTAGGTAGGTGTTTAGCACCAGTAGGGACCATGAGGCTGAGTAGCTAGAAGGTAATATAAGTTCCTGCGACACTAATGAACAGTTGAGTAGATTTGAGTGCCAGTGATTGAAAATGTTCTTCCTCAGGCAGGTGATCAAGAAGACCCACAAGGTATACTATAAGGGAAAAGACTAGAAGCGGTTGCTAAAGCTCAGATAGGATATATTACCTATATGTAGCTTACATTTATATACCCCTTATCCTTAAATGCAAACCTCACAGTAGCTCTGTGAAATAAGTATTGCTGACTCCATTGTCCAGATTTTAAAAAAAAATTGAGGTTCACACAGATTTAATGCCTGTCCATGTTCAGAAATATGACTAAAGCTTTGCCTTGGAGGTACATTTAGAGAGTGCTAATAGGACATGTATTCCTTTAGGACCGTGGAAACAACTGAGCTTAACATCCAGCAAGCAAGAATAATTGGTTAAAATAGGAAGCTAGAGATGATGAGTTCCTCCTCAGTATACCAACTCAAAAACATATTTCTTGCCATTTGCCACCAGAAAAAAATTCCTAGTTAATACTTCTGTCCAGGTGACATAGTAAATAAATGCCAGAGGCTAAAGATTTAAACCCAAGTCTCTTCAAGGGATTTAAAAGAGGAGACAGAATAATGTCAGTCATTGCAATCCCAAACCTGACTTTATTTACCAGTCTTTTTCTCTTTTCCCATGAAGCCTACATTGAATCCACCAAAAAGTGGCAAAAATTAATAGGTCTCACCTTGGTTTCTTTATTTTTCTTTGCCAGAGACTGTAAAGCCACTCACAAGTGCCTTTCCAGGGACTGCTGCTATGAACAGCTTTGAAGGTTCTGATTACATAGTATAGCAAACTCTCTATTTATTCAATAACAAATCCAAGCAAAACATTTACAGAAAATCAAGGTACAGCATTCACAATGTTACAACTTATCACAGAAAATCAAATACAGCATTCACCACGTCACAACTCAACAACTTATCACTAAAATGGCCACATAGTTTTCACCAAAATGGTCACATAGTTTTCAACAAAGTACAATCATTTAGTAACTCAATCATTCAATCATCCTTAAGGAAGCTTGCCTCCTTAAGGGTCACAAAGTACAAAAGTCAAAGTTCTCCACCCTTGGGGTGCAACTAAGTTACAACTTCAACAGTCACTACTTAGTACGCTCTTAAGGGGTAGTGGAAAGTACAAAAGCCATCCACTCCTAGGTCACAGGTAAATTATAGTTTCATTAGTCACTATTCAGTATTCTATTTCATCAGTCACTGCTCAGACAATTTCATCAGTCACTCCTCAGTACCCACAGAGAGGTCTTTTCTTCTTGACTCAGGGCAGGCTTTCAGCTTCCATGGTTCCTCTTCCATGGTCCCAGATCCCACCTGAATCTAATTAACTGCGACCTGAGTTCAAAGATTGACAACTCCCAGCTCCTTGTCTAGCTCTCTGTGCAGTTCCTGCTCCACATTGGAGCTCACAGTGTCCAATCCATCTCAAATCCTTCACAGTCTCTGTGTCTGGGAAGACAAGGCTTAACAAAGCCACAAGAACATTTGTACAAAATATCAGCACCACAGACATGCTTCCTCAGTCTTCAGCAGCTCCAACTGGCCCTTGAAAGTC
>CM053581.1:557262444-557275501 GCA_028627135.1 Pseudochirops cupreus | reverse complement strand
TCTCTCTCTCTCTCTCTCTTTTTCTCTCTCTCTCTCTCTCTCTCTCTCTCTCTCTCTCTCTCTCTCTCTCTCTCTCTCTCTCCCCTGCCTCCACAATGCTTACCCCAGGAAAGTCTAACTGTCCAGCTTGTGCTCTTCCTTAAATACAGCATTACTCCTCCCTGTTCAGCCCCTTCCTGTTTCATTAGCAATAGGTGATCATACCTTCTGTTTCTTTAACAGAGGCTTATTTTGAAACTAGGTGCTAAGTACATCTTAGCTTGGCAATACAAAGGGATCTTCAAATTTCATTTCTGTTACAGAGACCAAGATGTTCCACCGATTATCTAACCAGGTGAGTAACAGCTGGCTGTTGACAATGATGGCCCTTTTATTGTATACTCCTCTTCTTCTTCACATTCTTCAGCCTCCCCCTCCATTGACAGCCAATACATTGTCTCACATACTTAGAGTGAGAACCAAATAAAGGATCCCATAATCTCCTCTTCTTAGAAAGTAATGCATTGTGTTATAAACGGCTGAAAGAGATGTAACTGGAGTGTTGATAATACATTTTTGAATTTTACCAGGAATCAAAGTCAAGATCACTGGCTTACAAATTTAGAAGTTTTACTCTCTATCTTTTTTTTTTTAACTGGCGCAACATTTTCAATCCAGCACTTCTGAAGTACATCTCCTGCATTCCAAGATCTGTTAAAATCATGGTTACTTGCAATTGTATCAGCATACTTTAGGTATTGGTGTACAGCCATCTGAGAGTTTACTGCTGGCTCCTCTCTTAGATTTTTATCTCCTGTAAATTTCTAGGCATGTCTACTACTCTTCCTTCTACATTGCTCCTACTATCTATGGCAGGGGTTCTTAACCAAGGATCTGTGAACCCCCAAAGTCCATAGATAGATCTTAGAAGATGTGAGAACTTGGATGGGGAAAAATGACATCTTTAATTGCACTACCTTCTCACTAGAATTTAGCATTTCCTTCAATTATTTAAAAAATATTATTCTGAGAAGGGGTTCATAGGCTTCATTAGAAAGGTAAGGGGGGGGGGCATGACATAGAAAAGGTTAAGAATTCTTACTCTGTGGTATCTAGCTTGCTAGATAAATGTAGGACATTTCCTCCTCTACCACCTTCTCCACCCCATCAACTCCCTTTCCTGTTTAAAGCCCTTTGATGTTTACAAGACATCTGTCGTGTGTGTGTGTGTGTGTGTGTGTGTGTGTGTGTGTGTGTGTATTTCTCCTTGTTTGAAGATTTTGGAGTTAGAATCTTTACTCCTCTGCTGTAATGAAGGAAGGGAAAAAGGAAGAGGGGGGAGGAAAAAGGGAGAGGAGAGAGAAAGGAAAGAAGAAGGCAGGAAAGAAGGAAGGAGAAAAGGAAGGAAGGGATGGAGGGAAGGAAGAAGGAAGGAAAGGAGAGATGGATGGAGAGAGGGAGGGAGGGAAAGAGTAAAGAAGGAAACAAGGAAGGGAAAGAGGGAGGAAAGGAAGAAAAATGCATTTATTAAGTGCTTAGTATTTGCCAGACACTGCTAAGTACAAGAAATACAAATCCGATCAAGTAAGACAGTCCCTAGTCCAAGGATCTTAGATTCTAACAGGAAAAGACAGCATCTATAGAGGCAAAAGAGTTGGAAGGGCTGGGCAGGGCTTGGAGATGGTCACTGGCTTTCATTCAGATAAAATGTAAGCTAACTAATCTGAGCCCTGGGCCCCAGAGGCCAGAGCTGGCATTCCACTGAGGTTTACAAGGAGGCCTGAGTGCCTGAAGCATGATTTGGAAGCTTCTTCCCTCAGTGACCTTTGGTATGTCATTCAGTCTCATTGGGTTGTAATTTATTCCTGTGTACAGTGAAGGGATTGGACTAGATGTTCCCTAATGTCCAGCTCTTAATCCTATAATTTCTTGCCCATGTTCACTGGGCCCAGACTGGTGTCCTTTTCTCTGTCTTGCTATTGGAATGGACAATAATTGCCAAGTCTTGAATAGAGGATCACACTCTCAGAATTTTTGTTGTGCTTCTTCCTTAAACAAAAAAAAAAAGTGTCAGAACTCCCCCAATATTTTTACCTTCCTAGAAAATGTATTGGATCTGACATTCTCCTCGATATTACCTGATTCATCTCGAACCTCGATGAATATGAGGATTAATGCTCTGTGACAAGTCTGGTGGTGAGTGACAGTTTTGCAAAAATAAAATTCCTTTGATTAAAATTTCACACCTAGCTGAGGATCATGAAATACTGATTACCTGGTACAGTTCTAGCCCAGGGATGCCAAAAGGTTCACAAACCTCAGTACAACTTGAGGGGAACTTGGCCTGTACTTCCACTTAGTAGAAACATGAAAACAAAACAAAACAAAAACCTGAAGCATTTGCCCAAGTGACCAGCTCCCTTGTCCAAGTTAGCAGCTCAAAATTAGTCCTAGTCGTTTAAAACTAGCCTTGAAAATGAGGACTGGCCCTCATACTTGGGGCCCAAAGGAAATAAGTCCCCACAAGTTGACCACAAACTAGGCCAAGGGCATGAAATAATTTGAATAGGTATGGATGCCTAGTTCTATTCACTTTGGTTTTCATATTGACTGGTGTTTCTGGGTAAGAAAGTTGGTGGCTGGGGTGGGGGAAGGGGGAGCAGGGACACCTGGAATATTTACTATTTACTGGAAGCAGAACCTTTTGTTCTCCTGGATTTATGATAAAGGAAGTAATAGAAGGGACCACCCAGGAGGGCAAAAAAAGAATAGTATTAGAAAACATGGGTGAAGCAAGTCACATTGGAAGGCCTTGGGAGACAATGTGCTATATAATTAAAACACTTTACTGGAAATCCATAGACTTGTCTCAAGGTGTGACCTTGGGTATTATTTCACCCTCTTCAGCCTTCACTTCCCTTATCTTTAAAATATGAGGGTTGGGCTCTAGCACTAAGTCTCCTTCCAATTCTAACACACTATGGTTTGCTTTAAAAAAAAAATAAATTCAGCCTAATGATGTTTTAAAGCTCTTCATAAGGTGCCAGGCTTCAATAGATCACTAAATGTCTAAACTAGACAGGGCCTTAAAAAGGTGAATGTGTTAGATTGATGCTTGCATTCTAAAGATGAAGGTTTTATTTTCAAAGCTCCAGCCTGCCTCTGGAAAACATCAGAAATGCCATGTTGAAATAGACCAGCCATCTACGTGGGCTTGCATTTGATCTTGAACAATGGAACCAAAGGATATTTTATGCTATTTGCCCTACTCAACATCATTTTTATAGGTAAGGGATGCACCCCCAAGGTATCATATGTGAATTTATCTACTCTTGAACCTATTTATGTGTTCAACTTGGACAGATTTCCAGAGTCAAGAGTATCATATGTTTTCTACCTGCTAGGTAAATTAGCATTTTCTTCTATTTGTCTTAGGATGCCACCTGGTTTAAAGGAATGCTCTATAGTGCTATAATCAGAATTTGACAAGCAGATTCTGCATTTTCCTTTCATGATGTTATAGACTTCAATCATCACCTGTGTCAAACTTTATCCCTTCAGACCAAAAAGTGCTACCATTTTTAGTCTAACCTCATGTGTAAAGTACTTCATCTATTACCATGATCAGGGAGGCAGAGAGATTGAGCTATGAGAACAGGAAGGCAGCAATTGTTGCCAAATAAGCCTAACAAGAATTTCATCCTTTCTTTTGCTCTCGGGCCATCAATTGACAGCTTATTATGGGATTGGGGGAGGGAGAGAGAGAGAGAAGGAGGGAAGAAGAAGGGAAAAGAGGAGGGGTGGAAATGAGGAGAAGAGAAGATAGAAGGAGAGGGAGAGAACGATTCTAGGACTCTGGGCTGATATTCCTAATTGATCCTTCTGTTGTCATTGTAGAGTTGATTGTGTTGAGGGGAAAGGCAAAGAGGTTGATGGGTGAGGTAGGATGGGGAGGGGAATGAGCTAGGTAAAATCTGTCGATGACAATGAAGGGAAATCTCAGTACTGTAAGAGAAGACACAAAGAACACAAGGTATGGACAATAGTGACTTTGTGCCATGAGGTCAGATAGCTATGTCCTTGACAATACTTTCTGAAGCCTTTCCTATTCTCATTACTATGCCCAATGTTGTGGGACTGTAAAATTCAGACACAGTGGGATCCTGACATGATCATCCAAATGACCCTTATTTAGACTTTCTCTTTGTCTTGCTTGTCTGTCTTGAGCTGTACATGTGGCCTACTATGCTTTAATAATATAAGAATAAAATTTGAGGAATAGGAAAAGGCCAAGGTTTGGCAGTCTGTAAAGAAATGACCTATGACTGTTGACATTCTAGTCTTCAACTTTATGATTTATCTTTTATGTTCTAAAAATTCATTTGGTTAAGGCATGTTAGGTCTAATGGGACAGAGGGGGAAACACAGATGCTTTTCTTAATCTAGTTCAAAGTCTTTTCCAAAAAATTAAAAGGAATATCAAGTACAATGCACAAAACATTCTCACAATGAAATGTTCTGAAGACAGACCACAACACATCCTTGCTAGCACCATTCTGGACAAAGTACTTTTTAATCTCCCAGTTTCCCCATAACTATTCTAGACTTGTGATTTCATTGGCATTGGGAACTCCTGGGTGAGAGAGAACACTCTACTAATACATGTCTGCATCTTCTGTGTAACTTCTACAATCTTTGAGAGCTACCTAGAGTGCTGAGAGGATGGGACTTGCCTAGGATCACATGGCCAATGTCAGAAGCTGGGCTTGAACCAGATCTTCCTGGCCTTGAGGCTAGTTCTCTTTCCACTACACCAGATAGAGCAATTGATTGAGAGAGAGAGAGAGAGAGACAGACAGACAGACAGACAGACAGACAGACAGGATAGGATAGGATAGATAGATAGATAGATATGCATATACATATACACATATGTGTACATGCATATGTTTTTACACATATTTATATGTTTCTGTTCAAGGCACAGTATGCCCTAATTGGCTTGAAAAACAATCATAACCACAGAATCTCAGCTCTTATAAGGAGAGGAAAAAAACCCCAAAACTTCTGTTTCCTTTTAGGGTTATCTACAAACTCAGTCCTAAGGAGGACAAACAGAGTTAGAAGCAGGTAAGGGGGATCTTGGGCAGAGGAAGTCCTAGAAAAGCTCCCAAAAGAGGAGCAGAGACCCTTAAGGATGAAAGGACAGGGGACTGGTCAAGCATGGGTATATCAGGAATGGGCTTGTTCACCAAATAACTCAACAAAGGAGGACAGAGATTTTAGGAAGATGGCCATAAGAAAAAGTGGGGAAATAAAGTCAAAGAGAGATAGGTACTGAGGGTCTGGGGAAAAACTGAGGAAGGAAAACAGGGTATGAAAGGTCAAGTATGTTAATAGAACAGCTGAGAATAATGGCCTTATCAGGCTCTCTAACAGATGGGTGAAGGTGAGACCATCACATGCCCCTGGAAGGAGTATAAAGAGTGAGGGGAAAAAAAACAACGAATGACAACTTTAAAATTAGAAAATTTTATTTTGGGCTAAAGGCACCCAGAATACAGCCTGACGCAAAATTTATGCAAATTGATAATGCTGATTATGCAAATTAGGCCAGACATTTTGGCTGGTAAGGATGTTTTTCCTCTGGTCAATAAGTTTTCATAATTTTTTTCCCCCTCAAACCCAAACGATCACCACTGGCTCAGATGACAAACACTCGTTAGCACTGTTGGCTAATTAGTTGAAAGGGTTGAGGGATGGAAATAGTTTGTAATTTTAGATGCTAAGTCTAGGCTTGTGGTGCCCTGCAGGAAAAGTGAAAAGCATAAAAGAGTCCAATTCATCCATGGCACAAATCTGGTTTATTCACTAGGACTCACTATGAGAACAGAAACCACTTTTCATTCTATTGGTCTTCATTTAACTGATTAAGAGACTTGGACACTATAATAATAACTCAGATTTATATAGTGCTTTGAGGGTCTACAGAGCACCTTCTTTCCCATAGTCTCCTGAGGAATGTTGTTCAAATACAATTAGCAACACAGATGAAGAAAATGAGTTTCACAGAGGCTAGCTTCAAGATGGTGTCAGAGTCCCACAGGATCAACCACCTTCTGGACATGGTCTCCTAGATGTTCCACAAGCAGTTCAAAATCAATGTGATCAAAATGGAATTTGTTATATGTTCCACGCCCACCCTCTCCAAATCAATCTCTCCACCATACTTCCTCATTTAACTCATCATCACCTGAATGATTGCAACAACCTCCTAATTCTTTTCCCTTCTTCCATTCTCTCCTTTATCCACTAAATCTTCCACACAACTGCCAAATCAACATTCCTGAAGCATGGATCTAAACAAGTCACTCCCTTATTCAAATATCTTCAATGACTCTAGGAGAAAATACAAAACAGCATCACATTTAAAGCCCATTTAAATCAATCTCCCATCCACGTTTCCAAAATTATTTTGTATAAATCCCTTTCACTTCACTTTCCATTCCAACTGGCCCATATAACAGGATGTGCTGGAGCAAGCTTGAAACAACTCAATAGAGCCTATTGTTAAATATTCAGTGTGAGTATTTACACTTTGGAAATTGGCAAGCACTACAAATTGGTTTAGTATTTTATTGATTGTGTAGGCTTAAGAAAGTGATGGTTGGAATTGTAATAATGCAGATTAATTTTACAAGTGTATCATGTGTATATTTTTTTCAGAGAGCTGGTTGTTAAATATTTGCCAGTACACCACTGCATATTCCATTTCTTTACATGCCTTTGTATAGGTGGTTATCTACATCTAGTGGACACTATCTCCTCACTTCTAACTCCTAGAATTTCCAATTTTTTTCAAAACACAGTTTAGGTAATCCCTTCCATGGGAAGCCTTTCCCTGACCCACCATGGCTGTTAGTGTTTTCTCCTTCTTGAAGTTACTCTGTATATAATTTGTTTACTTACTTATGTGCATGTCATATACTCGTGATACAAAGCAAATTCCTGGAGTGCAAAGAACTTTTAAGCTTTTATAATTTTGTCACCAGCACCTTGGATAATGCCTTATCTGTCAATGGTACTCAATAAATGCTAGTTTTATTATTGAAAGCCAAGAGTGAAACCTGAGTCCTCTGACATCCTTTCACTGGCCACATTCCTCTGTTACCTGAACTCCTACCCAGTTTGTCTTTATAGAGTGAGACTCACCCATCATTTTAGACAATGGAGGATAATCAAGTATTTTCTCCTCTAGATCCATGACACCATCCCAAGGGGTAGAGCTTTCATATACACCTGTGCTCAGTCTCATACGTCGACACTTGAAAGGCATTGTGGAGTAGTGGATATAGCACTTAACTTGGTGTCAAGGAGACCCAAGTTCAAATCCCAACTTGGATACTAATGAGTAAATGACCTTGGCAAGTCACTTAACTTCTCTGTGGCTCCATTTTCTCATGTGTAAAATAAGCAGGTTAGATTTGATGGCCTCTGAAACGCCCTCCATCTCTGAATCTCTAATTCTACAAGCTCATGAGGTTTGGGTGGAATTTATTCCTTTATTTCCCTATACCCTTGAGTATTTTAGTGGCATGTAGAACAATGGGGAAATCGAGGACAGACTGCACAATGTCTGACGCTCCCAGTCTTCTCTTTAGGACAGTATAGGCAATAGAATCAAGGCAGCAATGCCCCTTCTTTCTACTTGTCTTTCTAGACAAAATCCAGGTAACAATGGGGCCTCATATATGATGCTCAAAACCAACTGTCACAAACATTTAGCTTATCTGAAGATCTGTAAGCCTTGCACAGACAGGAATTCCCTAATAGGCCACACTGGCAAATCTCAGCATGGAATCCTATTCAACTCTCCCCTCCTGGAAACAAGATTTTCTCCTTTACTGAGCATAATCATTTCCCATGAATGAAGAAAAGAGGAAAGTAGACTGGGAAAGGAAATCTTGTAATGGAAAGCTGATCTTGTTCTGTCCCCTTCACCCCATCTTCATGCCAATTCAGACCTTTGATGCTTTAATGGAGGACACTCAACAACCCACATGACAGAAAAAATCTTCTGTCAACATAGCTCAACCAGTTCTGCCACCAAGGTCTGGCTATAATTGCTCATGTTTGGCTTTGCGTGAGTGATGAGATCACAAAGATCAGAGGAAAAAGCCTTGAGAGACGATGTGATGAGTACTGTATTAATAAAAGACTTAAAGAAAAATTAATTTCCTTTTTCAGAGCAATCGAGAGTGGGGGCTGTTTGCTCACCAAGACTTCTCAATTCTTTTATAAGAATATCTGGAAAAAGTCTCACTTTGCAAAAGGGAGACTATATCTCTACTTTGTGTTACCTTTCTTAGTAACTCTTTCCAAGGAGAAACCAATGGACCTGACTTATTTTCAAATCACAGGACATATAAGGGGATGTAATATAATGCAGCATTGACAAAAAAATAATAATAATAATAATATTAAGACCAGGATTGATTTGTAACATCGGTGAAAAATAAACAAAATAAAATCAGGACTTTGACTTTATTTGGCTTTCTGACTTGATTGAATGGGAAATATTTGACATCTTGTTATTCACAAAAACCCAGAAAGTATCTCAAAAGCAGGAGACACAGGAATACTTAAAGAATTCATCTTAGCACAGATAGAGGGAAAGATCAGAATTATGGTAACTAGGGGCAAATTTCTCCTGGTTTAAAATCAGATCTTAAGAATATTAGAAATAAAGCTCTTGCTCTCATGGTCAGAGTTCCTTCAAGAGTTCAAGAATAGTTTAGAAACTTTTGAATACATTACCTTTGAGTATTAAAAGACAGAACTGTGAATGTTCTTAGGTCAAATCCATTGGTACAGTGGAGCTTCCAAGGGTAGACAGAAAAGGGTATAAGGGATTGGTGCTGGAGAAGATTTTTGAGAGTTCCTTGGACAGAAAGGAGATCAAATCAGTCAATATTTAAATTAATTCAGGCTATTCACTGGAAGGTCAAATACTGAAGCTGAAATACTTTGGTCACAAAATGAGAAGATAGGACTCATTGGAAAAGCCCCTGATGTTGGAAAAGATTGAAGGCAAAAGAAGGAAGGGATGGCAGAGGATGAGATGGAAGCAATGAACATGAGTTTGGACAGGCTTTGGGAGATAATGGAGGATGGAAGGGCCTTGTATTCCTTCATCCACAAAATCACCAAGAGTAGGACACAACTTAACAAGTGAACAACAACAAAAGCATACAACTGTAGAGACAGAGTTTAGAGAGAACATTAAGTGGGAATGATAGGCTGATGGTATCCTGGAGAAGGAACGTGGAAGATAAGAAAGTTTGTCTCTTCCTCAGATTTTGGCATCCCAGAACAAAGCCTCTTCTGCCCCATGCTAGTTATGGTTCTGCTGAAAGAACTACTGATAAGTACTCACTATGAACTGGAAAGTTTGTGCGTAGATACCAAGAGTTAAGAATTAGGTGCTTTATTGGTTTGCAATTCGCTTTGACTTTCATACCTTCAGTCTGATTGGGTAAGAGCAAGCTTCTTATCCTATTCATCCATTCATTAAACATTCATTGATAGTACTAGATACAAATCACTGGGAATACAAAGGAAAAAATGTTACAATTCTTGCCATCAAGTAACTCAAATTATTGAAGGGAAGGGAATAATATGGTAGTACATATTTAAGCATAATCCAAAGTAGGGATGATGCTGACAAAAGAGATACCATCATCATCTAGCATTTATTTGGTGCTTTGAGATTTGCAAAGTGTTTCACAAATATTATCACATTTTATCCTCATCACAACCTGGTGGGTAGGTGCTATTATTATCTCCATTTTGTAGATGAAGAAACTCAGGGCAACAGATTATTTTAAGTGACTTATCCAGGGTCACAAAACTAGGTAGTGTCTGAGACAGCATTTGAACTCACATCTTTTTGACTCCAGGTCCAGCACTCTATTCACATTGCTACCTACCTGTCTTGAAGATCTAGACAAAGGGTTCTGGGAATAATTAAGGAAAGAGAGAATGCTTTTTACTGGAGAATCAGGAAAGACTACTTGAAGGAAGTGGTGCCTGTGGTGAGCCTTGAAAAGGAGGATTCCAAAAGGTAAAAATAAAGAGGATGTGTATTCTAAGCATGCAGAGATGCCACATTCAGGTGAAGGAATAGGTAATAGTTCAATATGGCTGAAACACAGAGGAGGCATATGGGATAAATACAGCATGGAGTACCAGGAACATATTTTCCAGCTGGTGGAGAAGACCCAACCCATCAGTGGGGAGCCTATGGGGAGTGGGCAAAGACTATGGCATAGAGAGGGAATATTTCAATTTGCAGGAAGGAATAAGTACCAGTGGTGAGTGGGATGAGCCCTTATCCTAGCTGGGTCTCAGTCTGACCCTCCCATTTCTTCTAAGTGCCTCATTTATTGGCCTGCCTAATGGTTTGGTTTGTTTTTTGGTTTTTTTACAGCTATCCCATTATTTGTGGTCTAATTTCTCTCCCTCTGCAGGCCATTGTGGAATATTCTGCTCTTTAAGAGTCTGCCCATGACAAAAGGGAGACAGTGAGTAAGAAGGACCATCACCCCCTCCCTTCCCAGGGTCCCTTTGTTCCACTTTGACATTTGAGGGAAAGGCAAAGTCACATATGGATGCTAATGGTGTGTCTTTGCTCATGATGAACCAAGGCAAGACTGATCTTCTTTTCTGAGGAAAGTCACACTTGGATTTCCTGGGCTTTATATCACAAAAAGGTATAGGAAAGGTCAGGACTCAGAAGGGGAAAGTCAGGTTGGGATCCTGGAGATGGAGGGGAAAACAAGGAAGAGAGACAGAGGGTGCTCCCTCCAGGGAAACCAAAGCCTAACCTGAGAGGGGCAAGAGATGAATAGTCATTTGAAGTTCAGTTATTTCTCGTTTCCTCTTGCTATAATAGACCCTCTCCTGGGTCTACAAAAAGTGAAGGAACAATCTCCTCACTGGCTTTTTGCACTTCTCTTGCCATTTGGGTTAGTCTATTTTTTAAAGTGTTATCTTCTTTAGCATTTTTTTAGGTCTCCTTTAGCAAGCTGTTGACTCATCTTTCATGATTTTCTTGCATCAATCTCATTTCTCTTACTATTTTTTCCCTCTACTTCTCTTACTCGATTTTCAAAATCCTTTTTGAGGTCTTCTATGGTCTGCAACCAATTTATATTTTTCTGGAAGCTTTGGATATAGGAGCTTTGATTTTGTTGTCTTCTTCTGATTGTATGTTTTGATCTTCCTTATCACCAAAGTAAGATTCTATAGACTGATTTTTTCCTGCTATTTGCTAATTTTCCCAGTCAATTACTTGATTTTTTTAGCTCTTTGTCAAGGTAGGACTCTGCTTCCAGCATGGGGAGTGAACTGTCCCACACTTCAGGGGTTTTGTGCAGCTATTTTCAGAGATATTTCTAGGGACTTGTAAATTTTCAGCTCTTCCAAAGTGGTATGATCAAAGGAGAGGTGTTTACTCCTCTCCTGGCCCGTGCTTTGATCTCTGAGTGACCACAAGCACTCTTTTCTGCCTTGGAATTGTGAAGAGGATTCCCTCTCCACTGCTGTTACTAGCTCCTCCATGCCAGTGTTTCTCCTTGCCCCAGGACTGTCACCCAGGGCTGCAACCCAGATCCAAGCAGGGCAAAGCAAGAGAATCCTGCTTCAGTGTCAGCAAAGAGATCCCTGCAAACCCCCTTTGATCAGACGCTGGATCCCCCCACCACCTGTGGAATGAGAGCTCTGGAAGGAGCCACTACTGTTGCTGCTGCTACCACTACCACCCTCAGTCTGGAGCCAGACCATGCTCCTCTCTCACCCAGGTCCCTCAGACCTTTCCCACTGACCTATAAAGTTGTCTTTGGCATTTGTGGGTTTAGAAGTCTGTAAACCACCACTGATGTCAGTGATCATTCTCCTGAGGCTTTCTCTGGCCCTGTCTGTGCCAGCATGGCCCACACTGGACTGCACTCCTCTCTCAGCCTAGTGCAACAGACCTTTCCTACCAAACTTTTAGGTTGTCTTGGGCTAGAAATTTGTTTCACTCTGTCATTTTGACTGCTGCTCTAGAATTTTAGAGTCATTTTTTACAGGTATTTGGAGGGATTTGGGGGAGATCCCAAGCAAGTTCTTGCTTTTACTCCATCATCTTGGCTCTGCCCCTGAAGGGACAATCTCACAAAGCAGAAAGAGAAGAGTAAAGAGAATATGGATGCAAAGAAGCATCTCTAGGTCAAGATGGCGGCACAGAAGCAGGAGAACTCCACAGCTCCCACATAACCACCTCAAATACCTATAAAATATGATTCCAAACAAATTTTAGAGCTCCAGAACCCACAAAATTACAGAAAAACACATCTCCCACTGAAGGCAGCCTGGCAGGCAGGATGGGAAGGGCTCATCACAGCATGCTGGGAGCTGAGACCAGTTGCAGCTTCAGCCCCAGGGCCACCAGGACAAGCCATGGCTGGAGCACTCAGGAGAGTGGATCACTGGCAGCTGTGGCAGTTTCCAGAATTATCAACCCATAAGAAACAATGACAAAGTAAAAGGTCAGTGGAACTTGGGCTAAATTTGGGGGAAAGAAGCGGGTTGGCCAACTGTCCCCAGGGCAAGAAAGCAGCAGAAGCACCAGCCCTGCAGCTGCCTCTATGTGGCTGCTTCAGAGCTCATGGCTTGCAGATTGCAGGGGGGGCAAGCAATCATTCAGAGGCTAAGTACTCTTGCCTTAACCTACATGGATCAGGATCATGGTCTTGGGTGGTGGTCCTGAGGTGTGTGACCAGTGAACCAAAGCTGGTAGGGGGTGCATAGATGGCAGCCCCCTAATAGCTCTGGCAGCTACAAAAACCTCAGTGATTTGGGACAAAGCTCTCACATCAGGAAGCAGAGATCTACTGTGGCTCAAAAATCAAGTTAATTGACTGGCAGCATGAGCAGACAAAGGAAGCAAACTAAGCTCAGCAATCCAACTTTAGATTCCTTTTTTGGGGACAAAAAGGATCAAAGCATGGAATGGGAGGAAGACAACACAGTCAGA
>CM053581.1:557248497-557261944 GCA_028627135.1 Pseudochirops cupreus | reverse complement strand
GACAGATGTGGCAGTTTGCCCACGTCCAGTCAGTCCTCTGCATTGCCATGAATTTTCCATGTGACTTTATGCCCAGACCATCCCCTCCTAGGGATTCCATTTATTGTTGTGTAACATAGGGGCCAGTAACATTGCTCCTCCAAGAAGCCTGGTGCAGATGAATTAGAGAGAACCATGAATTGGGTAGTTATCCTTGTGAGGCTTAGAAAAACAGTGCTGAGCAAATACTGAAATGAGTCTGTACCTGCAGAGTGTTGGGGAGATGCCTTTTCAGGGGCCAAATTTGGAAAATTCGACCTCTTGACGAGAGCATTTAACTAATTAAAAAAGCTATTGAGTTGAGTTGTTTTTTTTTCCCTTCCTAAAGCAAGTAAACAAAAGGTCTGAAGGGCTAAAATAGAAAGAGACCCCAGCTGTAGATATCTGGAGTCACTGTTTCAATGATTATATTTCCTATTGGGATTGCAAAATGCTTCCAAGGTTGCTTTGCTCAAAGAGACAGGCAAAGTCTAATAATCATCATAACATGATAGTTGATACTTATATCATGCATCAAAGGTTTGCAAAATGACTGACAGATCTTAGGTCATGTGATCTTAGAATCCAGAGCTCTCCAGGACTCAGATCCTACCTCCAAGGGGAAGCCTTTCTTAATCCCTCAGTTGTTGGCATTTCTCCTCCTATCCCCTGAAATAACTTAGTATTTACTTTGTATATAGACTTATCAGTGGCCAGGCATCTCCTTCTATCTCTCTCCCTCCCCTTAGAATGTAAGATCCTTGAGGGCAGGGTGTGTTCCTTCCCCCCCTCCCCTTATCCCCAGTATCTAGCAGTGCCTAGAGGTAGCCAGTACTTGATCAGTGCTTATTGATTTGAACTGAGTTCTCACAAGAACCCTGAGAGTTGGGTATCTCAGGTTTTGTTATCTCCGTTTTACAGATGAGGAAACTGAGGTCTGGAGGGATTAAGTGAATTGCACCTGACCATATAGCTAGCAAATGTCAGAGGTGAGAACCCAGTTCTTGATTCAAGGTCTACCACTCTATGGCTACGACTTCTTTGCCCTGGTCCCCACTGGCAATTATCAAGCACCTGTTATGTTCCAAGCACTAAGTTGGGGGTGGGCACAAAACCAAAAATGTAATAGTCCCTGCCCCCAAGGAGTTTTTTCTTCTTATTGTTTATGGTATTTGAGTGTTTTGAATTATTGCTGTGCGATGAGAAATGATGACTATGATGTGTTCGGAGAAGTATGGGAAGACTTATGTGAACTGATGCAGAGTGAAACGGCTTTCATCATATTGGGAGAGATAAAATGCAGAATATAGGGATAGGAACTGGATAAAGACTGAACTCATGATTTTGAAAGTAAATTCAAGGAAGTTTTTGGGAAAAGGCCACAGATAGCAGCGGTGGGGTTAGAGAGCATAACAAAGAACTTTGTATAGAAGGTGGCACTGGAGGTGAATCTCAAAGGAGATAAGGGATTTTAGGAGGTGGGGGGAGGTGCATTTGAAGGTGTCTAGTTCCAAGACACAGAGATGAGACAGAGAGTACAGTGTGTGAGAAATGGCAGGAAGGCCAGTTTGACTGGATCACAGATGGTGGGAAGGGAAGTAATATATAATGAAGGTGGAAAGATAGGTCGGGGCTAGGCCATGAAGGACTTTTGATATCAAGGAATGGAATTTATATATGGTGCAGGGGGGTAATAGAGAGCCAATGAAGTTTATTGAGTGGAGGTGGAGGGTGACATGGTTGAATCAGTGCTTAAGGAAAACCAGTTTGGTAGCTGTGTGGAGGATGGAATGGAGTAAGGAAAGATTGGAGGTGGGGCAATCAATTAGGAAGCTGTTGCAATGGTCTGGGTGAGAGGTGCTAAAGGCCTGGACTAAAGTGGTGGATACGGGTAGTAAGATAATAAGATTTAGCAACTAATTATCTGCAAAGGGTGAGATAGAGTGAGGAACTGAGGATAGTGCCAAGGTTCCAAACCCTGGGGACTGGATGGATAGGAGTGCCCTCAGCAAGTGAAAGGGAAATACACATGAGAGGGGGGACTCAGGGGGAAGACAGGGGGCTTTGCTTTGGGTGTGTCAATTCTGGGATCTCTATGGTGTGTCCACCTTGAAGTATGGACCAGGAGAGAGACTAGGATTGGGTAAGTCAGTGTGAGTCATCTGCAGAGAGATAATAAGCAAATCTGTGCATCCTGATAAGGTCACCGAGGGAGAGAATGTGAAGAGAAAAATGCCTTTGAGTACACTCAGAGGTAATAGGGATGATGGTGAGCCAGCAGAGGAGATCGTGAAGGAGCAGTCAAGCAGCTAGATGGAGAACGAGGAGAGAGGAGCATCCCCAAAACCCCAAAAGAAAAGTGTAGCTGAGGGGAAAGCGTGGTTGACTATGCCAAATGTTGCAGAGAGGTCAAGAAGAAGCATTGTGGATTCAGAAAAAAATACATCAGATGAAGAAACTGAAGCCCAGAGTGGTTACACAGTTAATAATTGTCAGGCTAGATTTAAAGTTAGGTCTCCCTTTCCTCTAAGGCCAGTACTGTTTCCACTGTAACACACTACCTGTTATAAAATACTATTTGTGGCGCATACGAATAGGTGGCACAGTGAATAGAACATCAGGAGGATCAGGTCAGGAGAACCTGAGTTCAAATTTGACCTCAGACATTTAACACAAAACTAGCCGTGTGACCTTGGGCAAGTCACTTAACCCCAGTTGCCCTCCAAAAAAAATAAAAGGGCAAAAATAAAATAAAATAAAATAAAATAAAATACTATTTGTGTCTAATGGTAGCCATCTCTAAGACAGGGATGGGAGAGGGAAGAAAAAAAAATTTACATGATAACTTTATTATATATTTAAAAGAAATGACAAGTTGTACCATAATAATTTTTCAGTTTCATGTGCAAACATCTTTTTTTTTTATTACACTGTGTTATGGAAATGCTTGTTTTGTTCTATAGATTAAAGGAAATTTAAAAAAATTCCAGATTTGAGGATGGGTTAAAGTCTATTACAGCTAGCATGGTATAGTTAAAAGAATACTGGAATGAGAGTCAGGAGACCTAGATTCTTGGCACTTACCAGTTACATGGCTATGGGTAAGTCATTTATTTGTTCATTCAAGAAGTATTTATTAAGCACTTATTATGTGTCAGGTACTGTGCTAAGTGTTGAGGATCCCCAAAAACAAAATGGTCCTGTGCCCAAGGGTCTTACATTCTATTAAAATGATACAACACATTTACTGGTCCATTCCTGGAAATCATAATCTAAGTAATTTGGTGCAGAGCACCCGTAATGAGGGGAGATCAGGGTAGGTCTCATGTAGGAAGTAATGTTTGAGCTGATCTCTGAATGGAGCTAGGGATTTTGAAAGCCAAGCTCAGGAAGGAGTGCATGGCAAGCATGGGGGGTAGACAGCCCATGCAATCCATCAGCAAAATGGAAGATGGAGCAAAGGTTGGGCTAATAGTCTTTTCAGTTCTAACAATCTCTGATTCTAAGTCAAATCATCATGGTGGGTATATATTATTGTGTAATTAAGCTCCCTCACTGGGGCACCAAAAAGCCTCTATGCAATTGGGGTTTTAGCTCAGAATTATAGCAAGGTTCTACTGTAGATGTTCAGTTAGGGAAAAAAAAACCCAAAAGTAAGACGACACCTATCCTGAATTAAGACCCATTCTGGAAGCAAGAAAAGGTGCCCTTGAGTCTGTGTTTGCCCCAGGTTTTTCTTTCTGGTTATAAGGAGAAGAAATGACATTAAGTAATGTCCAAAGACTCTCCTCCCTAAAAAGCATAACCCCATTGGGTAACCAACTGGCATTGTAGAATAGTTCTGACTTTCTATTTGCTCTCTTTCAGGACCAAAATGAAGTGGATAGCCTTCAGAACTTGTAGGATATTATAGATTAAAGAGAACTTCATCTAAGATCTTTGTTTTATTGATGAGGAAGCTAAGACCTAGAGAAATGAGTTGATATGTTGGTGACAGATCTCGGAGAGAACACCATTATTCAGTCTCCCCCTCTGTTGATGTAGCCACTAAAAGAATTAGTGACCAATTATGTCCTTGGCAAATTATTTTGTTGTCTCACTGTGACTCAGTTTCACCATATGTAAAATGGGAGCATTAGACTAGATGTGCTGTGAGGGGAGCTAGGTGGCGTCGCAGATAGACTGCTGGACTTGGAGTTCAAAAGACCTTAGTTCAAGTCCTGATTCAGACACTTACTAGCTGAGTGACTCTGGGCAAATCCCTTCACTCTTCTCAGCTCTTAGTCTTCTCCTCTATAAATGCTATAAAAGCATCTAATTTAGGCTATTGAGAAACTCGAATGAAATAGGACGTGTGAAGTGATTTGCAAACCTCAAAACTCTACATAAATATTAGCATTATTTTAATTATATTGATTGCCATTATTATTAGATGACCTTTGAGGACATTTCTAGCTCTAAATCTGATTTGAAGACCAACCCAGAGATTCATGGAAAGTAAAATGTTTCACGGAAGAAAGAAGATGATTGGAGTTAGAACTAGAAAGTGCTGTCAATATCTTGTAGTTTAAACTCCTTATTTCACATGAGAGGAACCAATGCCCAGAGAGGCCATGTGATCTTCCCAGGGTCCAGCAAATAATCAGCATAACCAGGCTTTGAAATCAGGTCCTCTGGCTCCACATTCAGTGCCCTTTCCACACCACCACACTGACTCCTATGTCACTTCTCCTTATTTTAAGTCCCTAAATATTTTCTAAGCATTGCCTATGAGATTCCATCCATCACTAATGTAGATCATCACTAAAACCATTCTGTTTCACCTGGTTATAAGATGAAGCCTGTTAACAGATTTGGAAGAACCACAGCCTTTGCAGTATAGTTCTCCATGGCCAGGTTGTCTTAATGCTTCCAGCCAGGCTTGTGTTCCAAATTAAATGCAGTTGCTCTCCTAATGGAAGACATAGTGTGCTTCCATTAAAATAATACTGGCTAAGCTTGGATTTGGAATTTATGTACATATTTATGGACTGATATGCCTATTGATGGATCTCATTGATGGCCATTCTGCTGTAAAGTGAATGCAGGTCTGGCGCCATGAAATGGTCTATTGTGTTGGCACTCTGCCATTGTTAGTGCACCCATTCTGATGTGCTCCACACTCCCCCTCTCTCTCCCCCCCCAGTCACTCATTGTCCATGAGAAGCTCCTCAGGTCAAGTTTTCACTCCAGACAATTGAAGATAGATCTAATAAGTATGACGTGCCCTAAAATGCCCCTACCAAAGTTTTGTGTCTTTTAATGGGATGCCCTGTAGCTTGGCACACAGAGTTAGCTATAGAAGATCATTTCAGTGGATATTTTTCATTCATGAGCTGTGACTAGACCAGAGAAGTTATGCTGACATCATAATGGATTCTGTGTCATCTGTCCCATTTTTGGTGTGTCTTGTGTTAGGAATCTCACCTAGATGATTTACTTCATTGGCATGTGAGGATTTAGGTCAATATTTGTTACAGACTCACAAAATGTTAGCATTAGAAGGAACCATTGTAATCACCTAGTGCAATATCTTGCATATTTTAGATTTGGAAATTAAGGCTCGGAGGCTTCCCAAAGGTCATATAGTTAATGAGAGACAGCATGTTTGTGATGAGCTGAAGTAAACAAAAGAAGGGCCATGAGATTTTGTTGATATCAGATAAACATTTAAAAAAGAAATATGAGCTAGCAATTGAAGGAAATGACCTCTCCTTTTTCACCTATTTTTTTGTTCTGATCTACAGTTTCATTTGAATGCCAATCAAAGGAAGGCCTTGATAGGAAGATTTACTTTGCTACACTACAAGCTGCCATAGTTTGTTTTTTGTGTTTGTTTGAAGCAGAAACCCAGAAGTAGCTTTTGGGAACACAGAACACCAATTAGATACATAAAAGGAGTTACAAGGAATTTCCCAAGCCTAAGTCACATAGTTGCCTGGTACCATGAATTTTGAATTAGGGCCAGATAGCAGGCAGTTTAATTAATAGAATTAATCTTAACCTGGGGCATTCTTTTGACTTTTTTGGTCATTGCCTGAATTGACTATGGTGACTTATAAGAAAAAAAATCATAGTTTTCTGTGTCGAAGAGAGGCTTCCTAGCCACTGCATCCCAATAGATGGTAGTAAAGAAGAAAGAAGCAGCTAGTCTTGAAAAATCTAGATAGCTGAAACCCAGTAGATGGCAGCATAGAACAGCTTGGTGATCACCAGAGCAGTTGAGATACCCAATACAGAATCAATGCACCCAATAGAGAGAAAATACCCAGGTGAAACTGGAAAAAGATGTGATACCCCGAAGCAGTAGAGAACAACATTATGAAATTACCAGAGGATAACAACAGTACTATAGCATCAGAGGTATGACTTTGTCCAGGCACATGTCCTGTTACTACATGGATTTCTCATGTGTTCTCTATACTGTGTTCTTGCCACACAGGTTTATGGTTTATGCCTTTCCATGCACATTACCTAACTACATAAGTTCTCTATATGTTTCCTTTCTTGTCACACATGTGCCTTTCCATTGTCATGGTGGGATCTTTTCTTATCACTTTTGTGTTATGATGATTTTCCTTTGTTTTAAAGTAATGCATCCTGGGGCTAGAGTTAGCTAATGGGCTATCATTTTGAGTGGATGCTAATCTACAGAGTGTCTCAAGTCTTGGGCAGTTTCTTCTCTAGGGTCTCCTTAATGGGGGGAACCCAAATGCCTCATTGGTAGGTAATAGAGCCATGTTTTCTGATTCCTGGTGTAGTATCTTTCTACTACATAATATAATGATGGTTCTGTTGCGCAATCCATTCATAGATGGGCAAAGTAAAATTTGGAAAACGAAAGCAGCATTTTGGACTGAGTAATGTTACCGCAGCATTGGGAAAACTTTGGGGAGCTATGGTGGACAAGATCTGGGGAACAGTGGATTATGCTCTCCATTACTCTGAATAATTGAGAATTAATGCTTCCTTCCAAATAGTACCCATATCATTTTCTTCATGTAGCCCATAGGAGTCAAATCTAGGATCTATTTTATCTTCATTTTTTAGAAGAGAAACTGAGGCATAGAGATTTGGGTTGTGTGGCAAAAACTGAGATGTATGGTGGCAAAAAAGGTGGAAATTTTAGACTTGGAATATTCTCCTTGTCCTGATTCAGGTGCTTCCAGTTCTTATTTCAACAGAGATCAGCAGAAAAAGCCCATTCCAAGTGAAACTTCTGGCCAGAATGGTTCTTGTGTTGTGGTGTAGTTTGGAGTGAGGAAGCCTGAGCTAGCATCTTGTCTTGGTTACTGTACAATCTTAGGAAAGTTACTTATCTTCTCTCTGTCTCAGTTTCTTCATTAGAAAATTAAAGAAGTTTATTAAATGATATCTTAAAGTCCCTTCTCAGTTCTCAGTCCTATGATTCTATATGCAGGTAAAAGGAAGAAGAAACAGAGTCTAAGTCTCCTGGACTTCATCTCTGATCCTCTACTTATGGAATGGCCATCTAAAAAGCACAAAAATTATTCACCTGTTCTCAGATCTTCCATAAGACAGAGTCTGAAGATGTACATCTCTATATTCATTGTTATAGTTTGCTAATCACTGCAAGTGATTTAGTCTTGCCACCAGAACAAAGCTGTGAGCTCCTGGAGAGCGGCAGCCCTGCCCTGCCTTCTATTTTTCATTTATGAAGTGCTTACTATGTGGCAGACACTATATTTGTTGCTGTTGTTGTTTAGTCGTGTCCAATTCTTTTTGACTCTGGGGTTTTCTTGGCAAATATAGTGGAACAATTTGCAGTTTCCTTCCCTAGCAGATGCTGTACTAAGCTTGAAGGAAAAGCACAAATAGTCCCTGTCCTCAAGGAGCTTACATTCTAGTGGGAGGAAATGATATGCACCTAAAGGGAAATCTATATGTGTGGGATCAATGCATATGTCCACAGAGTTTATGTGTAACCACCCCAATCTGTTTAGATGTGACTACCAGGGAAACATGAACAAGTTTCTGGCGTCTGTTTTGCCCACCTTTCTCCAAGGGAGACTTTTATTTCTTCCAGAAGAAAAGCAGGATATTGGGGTTATGAGGCTGGCCACTCTGCTGTCCTCAGAGAGGGGATACTAACCTAGAATTATATCAGTTTCTCTAGTCCAGGTGAAATATTTTTTAGGTTCAAGCTACACTCTTGAACACTCTCCTTTTAATGAGGAAGGGATGCACCAAGCTGTGCATTATTTCCAAGCTGCATATTGACACCCTGATCATCAAGTACCAGTTACACAAATATACATAGTGAAAAACAAAGCAAACAAAAGCATTTATCTTATCTAATAACAGGAGAAATCAGAAAAGTTATACAGACTAGGATATGCTAGACTATTCACAGAGTAATTGAGCTCTCTCACTGAGAGTGAGATGTTTTAGCTTAACCAAGAGAGAACCCCAGTCTCACCTACTGGAAAACTCTCCTAAATCTAAGCTAGGGGTAGAGGAATGATTGAAGGGCCACTCACTGAAGAGAAACTGAAATGATGTGTGTCTTCTCTCAAAGCTGTAAACCAGAATAATATAGAGCTCTCCTCTCCCAAGTTTTTTTTTAACTAACTATCCCGTAAGCAGACAAGAAGAAAACGTTCCTCGCCAATGAGAGTCTTATGCAAATGAGCTTGAGCCTCAGGTTACAAATGATATATACAAGTAGATACAATGTATTCTTGGAAGAGAAGGCGCCAGCAGCTAGGGAACCAGGAAGAGCCTCCTGTATAGAAGGTGGTACTTGAATGAGAAATCCTGTAGCCTGTTGCCTACGATTAGACCTATAGTAGGAATTCAGTCAATATTTAAACACTGATTAAAAAAAAATAAACTACTGGATTTGAAACAAAAGAGCCGGATTTCAATCCTAGCATTGGAACACAGAGGGTGAATCAGCCTCTTCAGTTTCCTTTTATGTAAAATTAGTGTATTAGAGTAGATGACCTCCATCTTCCTTCCAGCTCTAAATCTATGCTTCAGTGATCGATACTCTTCTGCTCCCCTATAGACAGTTTTCCCACTTCCTGTGGGTCAAAGATTCTTCCAAATGACTGACTTTCCCCAGTAGCCACCCAGAAAAATGACTTTTTTCATAGACTTACCCATTGTCATCTGGGAACCTCCAAAGAAGGATGTGTGCCTTCTGTAAGGTAAGGCGGCAGTCAGGAAGACCTGAGTTCAAATCCTGCCTCAGAACTTCCTGTCCTTGGTAAGTCATTCAACATCTTTAAATCTCAGGGTCCTTCTTTGTGAAATGATGATAATAATGCTACCTGCTTCCCAGGGTTGTTATAAGGAGCAAATGAGAAAAAAATATATGTAATGTACTTCACAAACCTTAAGCACTATGCGAATGCTAGATATTATTATAGTTAGTGTTTTTATAAAGTGCTCACATCAAATTCATTGCTCTGGAAATGAGAGTGTGTTCTGTCATCTGATGGCATCTTGTCCACGCATGAACACTCATTTCTTTGCAGAAGGATTTCCAAGCCAATCTTGATGCACTTCTGTGAGTGGCATACCGCACCCAGATCAATTTGCTTTCTGGATTCTTCTCCTCCTGAGACTAGGGCTTTGCCTACCCTGTCCTATTAAACTTAGTGGTGTTTTTAGGACTGGAACATGTCCTTCCACAACCAGGCTTTGTGTCTGGGGGATGAGGGAAGTTGGTTTAGAGACAGCACTGTTTGGCCTACTAATCTGAGGTCAAATCTCTTGATAGACTCAACTAGACTCTCTCAATGATCCTGTGAGCCTACACTGACTTGTTTAGAAATGACCCAGTGAAGATCCACTACAGGTCAATTGGGTACCAATGGATTGCAGATTACCTAGATCCCAAAACAAGAAACACTTTCTATCCTATAGGAGTTTGGCGCCTTGTCAGAACTTTCCTATGTAGGGAACAAATATGTGGTCTTGCTTTGAGCAGTGGGTATATGCCTGACATCGTGCCTCAAATAAAGGGAGAATGATTTGGGCCCTGATCTCCTTTTAGCTTTGCCTGTGAATTTCTCTTTTCAGATTCTTCTGTCAATTGTTGTCCCATGCCTCCAATGATTTCCAGTTTTGTATTAAGTCCCTGGCAGGGCTGGGGTTGCTGTCTCTATACTCCTTCCTACTCTATTAGGGGGTGTGTGTGTGTGTGTGTGTGTGTGTGTGTGTGTGTGTGTGTGCATGTGTGTGTCTTTTAAACCTCCTGGGTGTGACTCATATCTCCTTCTGGCTCACAGATCCCAAAGTTAAAATCCCCTTGGGGCTGGAAAGGAACTCTTCTTCCAATGAACTAGCAAACCCTTATTACACAGAAAATGGGATAATGACATCCATGATGCTTATGTCACAGGGTTGTTGTCAGGATCAGATAAGGTAATAATATATCTATGAAGACCTTTGCAAACCTTAAAGTACTTCTAAATGGTCTGTCACTATTAATGTTGTTATTATCATTCCTGTGTTCTGGTTGTCATGTATGTGTACTCTGATCATTGGCCTTTGTCTTAAACATGTATAACCCTTTTTCTATGCCCACCCCCATCTTCTTAAATTTATTCATCCCTTCAATGAGCAGTAATTAAGCACTTACTATATGCCAGGCACTTTGCTAGTCACTAGGGATACAAAGATCAAAAAAAATTTAAAAAGAATATGGTATAGCATAGTAGAAAGGGGCATGAGCATCTAAGGGACACAGTGGATAAGAGTGCTGGGCCTGCAGTCAGGAAGACTCATCTTCCTGAGTTCAAATCTGGCCTCAGACACCTGCTAGTTGTGTAACCCTGGGCAAGTCACTTAACTCCATTTGCCTTAATTTCCTCATCCGTAAAATGGACTGAAGAAAGAAATGGCCAACCACTTTGGTATCTTTGCCAAGAGAACCACAAATGGTGTGAAGAGTTTGATATGACCGAAAACAACTGAGCAACAACAACAAAATAGTATAAAGAGCCCTGGCTTTAGGATTCAAAGATCTACATTCAAAGCTTCCACACTTTTGCCTCTGATACTAACTGGCCAGTTATGTTCCTCAGTTTCCTAATTTGTAAAATGAGGGAGTGTTGGACAAGATGGCCTCTGAAGGCCCTTCTAGCTCTTGACCTAATGATTCTTCAAGGAGCTTACATTCTATTATGGAAAAACAACATATTAACTCAAAATGTAGACACAGTAAACAGTGGCCTTTGGGGTGCCCTGTGTCCCCTCTCTTGTACAGTCCTCCTGTTTTCTTAAGGCACAGAAGCAGTTCATTTGCCATTACTCAGGTTATGGATGATGAGACTCTTTGTCTCTTCTTCTAGTTGTCTTTTTGCAATTTCACTGTTCGTTAGCACCTCCACCATGGCACTGCAGGGGGGTAAGGAAGGAGAGAAAAGTGGAATCAGTTCATTTCCCCCTCTTTTTAGCAGCTCCGGTGAAAGATTTTCTTCAGTTGGAAGAAGGTTTGTGGATTAGTTGTGGATTTTATTTGCCCAAGCTATAGCAATCAGAAGTTGTTGGCTCTGTTTTTCTTAGAAAATCAAGCATATCACGAAGGAATACCTTCTGGAAAGTAGGGCTAGGCCAGCTCTTAACAGTTAAGCTAACAACAAAGAAAGAAGATGGGGCACAATGCATCAATTTAAATGAACTCCTACTTTTAAAAAATGCTTTTTTCTGTGATGCTTGCTTTGGAAATCTAGAGGAAAAGCTACATCTCTAATTCGGGGTTCCAATGGACCTTTTCTGTCCTCCCTGAGGCATCCCTGGGGCTACTTCCTCAGAGCCCCTTTCCATAGTTCAGCTTCTTGTGCTGGAGACCCTTCAAGTCACCTCTGCTGAGGAAGCTCTAGTGGGCGCTGCAATGATTCTAGATTGGAGCTAGGAAGAAAGTGGAAATTATTTCTTACATTTAAGGGTTCAGTTTACCACTGAAATTGCTTTTCATTTAATTCAAGCAGCAACTGATAGCACAGAACACTTAAACAAAATTAAACAGAAATCTTTCACGTTATGAGAGGCTCTTATGTGTGCTTTGTGTTACATTTTTTTCCTTTCTTTTCTTTCTTTTTTTGTTAAATACAGTTTCCCCAAGGAAGAATGGCAGAACACATTCTCTGTAGCTCCTTCAATTTCTCATATTGGGAGGGGGAAACGATAGTCTGGAGGGTTTTGGGCCTCACAGCTTTGTTAATCCCCCATCATTTATTGCTTTTCCATTCTTGACTCTTGAACTCGCTCCTGTCTGTTTTATTTAGGTCAAGATGTTTGAAAAACATGAATGGGCCAATGGTTCAAAACAAACTTCTCTAACTAATGAGTTTTATTTGTGTGTCTGCTTGCGGAATCTCAGCTAATCCTTTCTATAGTAAAGTCATCCTTGATTTGGACACACAGTACAGTTGGTTAAAATCAGCTGAACAAATTCAGTCATACTGAAAGATTTTTTGCCGGGTTCAGGCAGTGTGGTTGTTGGTGGGATGCCAGTAACTGATGCTGGTTTTGTGGCTTCAGGGCCTCATGCCCACTTTTCTGGGCTCTCATGGTACAGATGTGAGTGAGGCACAAAGGAAGATGGTGCTTGTTGGGATAGCCACAAGGAGGAATGAGAAAGAGACCGGATCAGGAACTGGACAGTTTGCAACTGACAAGAAGAAAGTTCAATTTAAAAAAAAATAAGGCTTGGCCCGATGTATCTGGGGCATCTGATTGCCTTAGGCTGAAAGTACTTTCAGTGTATTTTTACTGCCTCTCTAAAGTAAAGAATTGTTTAATTAGCAAAAATAAAAAAGCTACTTATAGGAGAAATGATTGAGGGACTTATTTTCTGCTTAAGTAATACTGAGGTTAAAAATGGTCTCCCCTATCAGGTTGAACTCACAGCAGCTTCAAGCAGGAAAACGCTGTCTCCATTTGAGGGCCTAAGGTGCCTGATCTCAAAGAATAGTTTCTGTTATGACTCAGTCAGAGGATCCAGGCAGACTGGTCTGTGAGAAGGGGAGGTGGGAAACACACACCTTTCCTAGGAAATGTATTGGTTCTTAGAGCCATGCCTGCTTGAGGGCTGCCTTCCTTCCAGAGGTCAGTGAGGAAGGAGGTCCTTCTCGGCTCCGCAGACAAGTAGCAGGGAGATCATGTGTCGGGGATGCCTGCCGAAGAAGGCATGAGGGAAAAGAGATGGGAGTCTGGATAAATAATTTAAAACCCTTCAGAGGAAAGCAGTAAATAACAACTTCTTAATGTTTCCTACAGAAGAAAAAAGAGCAATGCTTAACATCTGTACATACTGCCTTTTTTTTTCCTTTTTGGAAAGAAAAAGAAAAAAAAGCTTTACAAAGAGGAATGTTTGAAAGGGAAGGATCTAGGTGGTTTTCTTTATGGAAATAAA
>CM053581.1:557190101-557242108 GCA_028627135.1 Pseudochirops cupreus | reverse complement strand
AATAGATAAACAAACAAATAAATAGAAGAGTTAAGTATCCCTTCACTTCACCACCTTACCTCTCGAATGACAGTCCCTTACTATCTTCCCTTCCTTTCCAAGCTTTACACCTCTTTCCTCTCTATAATCCCTTGTAGATGATTCAAAGGTTGTATTGAAATCAAAAGTTAATGATTTTGACGCTAGTTCCCCAAACTCGTCTGATTTGGGGACCAAAATGTATGGGGCATAAACAAGAGATGACAGAACATTTCTCTTCAGGTGCCATGTGAGATAACCTGTACTTTTTTTTCTAATGATGCAACATCTTGCCAACCCTGGTATGATAGGAGAATTATCTATCAGCATCTCATCCCACTCCCTATATGGACTGGGCAAGTTCTTTAACTTACAAAGCATTGAAATCATCTTTGAGAATTGATTGGCTCAAGATATTAAGGCCTCATATGTTGACATGGCTTCCTAGTTCTGGTGTTGTTGTGGTGGTGGTGATGGTGGTGATGGTGATGGAGGCAGCGGTGGTGGTGGTGCTGGTGCTGGTGGTTCAGTCATTTTTCAGTCATTTCCAACTCTTCATGATCCCATTTGGGGTTTTCTTGGCAAAGATACTGGAGTGGTTTGCCACGTCTTTCTCCAGCTCATTTGACAGATGAGGAAACTGAGGCAAACAAGGCTAAGTGGCTTGTCCAGGATTATGCAGTTAGAAAATGCCTGAGGATAGATTTGAACTTGGGAAGAAGAATCTTTCTGACTTTAGGCCCACTACTGTATCCAATGTGCCACTAGCTGCCCCCTGCTTACTAGTTACTTGGGTATAAAAGAGCTTCAAAGAGTTGTAGGAACTCTCAGAGGCTGAACTGGCATGATACCATACTGTCTACACAGATCACAGACTTTTATATTACTTAAAGAAAGCTATCCTGCCATTCTCCCAATCTTCTCCTCTCTATGCTAAACATCTCCGGTTCTATCATTTTTAATGTGGGAAATCTGCAAACCAAAGTGACCAAAGGAGAGCCACATTCCATGATTCCATATCCTCTCTCCCCATCAACCTCATCTTCTTAAATTCAAAATACGAATTCACTTAGAGACCCAGCAACATCACGAGATATTCCCATAGACTGGTGGTAGACCCAGAGCTCCCTGGTGCCTGAATTTATAGCTGGGATTAGGACTGCAGCTGCTTCCAGCACTGAATGAAGGAAATGAATAAGACAGGCCATCTCCCATGAAGAGTAGGTGACCAGGATGGCGGCTTTTGGGGATGTGGACAGAGATAGTCACCACTGGAGTGGAGTGGTGTGGAGGAGTGAGATATGTAAGGGAAACCCCTATGCATCTACTTCAGTGGGGGTGGGTGGGATGAACGAGGCAAATGCTTCCCTTTTTTCTTCAAATGCTCCTGGAAGTGTCTGGATGCCAAAGGCAAGCCAACTCCAATGGCTCTCAACCCTTATTATTAATGTCATATAGATACATATATATGCACTTAATTTAAAATAACTCCCATGCCCTCCTCCCCTTTGTTATTATTCCTATCCCCACTGAAGCAACAGCCAAATGGTTTTAGCAGCCTGTGTCGCTAACACTTGCATAATAACTCGAGATCTAACAACCCCTCTATTTATCAAGCAACAATGTTACCAAAAATAACTATATGCATAACTAAAAAGGGGGGGGGGGGAGAAAGCGAAAGGAGGGGGAGATTTGTCAATATGTTTTGAAACCTGCAATAAAGAGCTGGTAGGAAGGTTTAATATTGGAAAATCACTTTCTATGGGGCACTTGTCATAATGTAGAGTTGGAGGAGGGGTGGGGAGCTGTGTAGGTCATTGTGCAGGCTGCTGAGACCACTTGGACAGGGGCCAAGGCTGATGGTTTGGATTGCTGTGGCACCAACATGTGTCGTTGCTGTCTACCAGCACCCTTGGGCTAAGGGGTGGGGATGGGGTGGAAGAGAGAAGGAAGGAGGGAGAGAAAGGAAGAAGAAAGAAAGGAGGGAAACAAAAGGGAGAAGTAAGGGAAGAGAGGGGGTAGAAGAAGAGAGAAAAAGAAGGAAAGGGGAAGAGAAAGAGAAGGAACAAAGAAGAGGAGAGAGAGAGAGAGTGAGAGAGAGAGAGAGAGAAATAGAAGGCTGGAAGCAGACTTCACAATATCAACTCCATAAACCACTGAAAGTCTGTGTGTGCAGCATCTGCAGCTGCACTGACTGAACACCAGGCTAAGCTGTGATCGATGCCCTTGGTGTGTGGGGAGCCCTCCTTGCCCTCTTGGATGCTCCCTGGAGTCCCAGAGGGGGAATGTCTGCAGGTTCATGAAAGGGGACTGGCAGTGTCATATACACACACACATACACACACACACACACACACACACACACACACACACACACACACACACACACACACACACACACACCCCACACACTGGCTGGCCAGGCTGAGCTGTGTGCTTTGTGGGACATTCCTAGGGGTAAACTAGGAGATTGAGAGGAGGGGTGGAGAAGGAAGCAGCTCTGTAGGAAAGCCCTCTCCACCATGAGGCTGGCCCAGCATCATAACCCCCAACGGAACTGATACATCTCAAGAACGTGTTGTCTCGGGGCATCTCTGGCCACAGGGTCTGCACAGGCAAGATTCCACGCGGGGGGAGCCCTGCAGTGGGTAGCCCTTCTCTGCCTTTCCAGGTACAGCTTCACTGATTTTTATCTCAGCTTGGAACACAGAGTGTGCTCTGATACTAATACTGATAAAGGCATAAAGGCTGATGCCATCTGCCATGGCAACTATCAAGATGGCAGCTGCTTTTCATCAGCTTTATCTGAACTTTGCATTAATGGGAATTCAGACACTGTGGGTGCGTTTTCCAAAGGACATTAAAATGATCGCACTCTTCTGAATAGAACCAATTCATCAAATATCAACCTAGGACCATCTTCTTCATCTCTCTGCTAAGAGAAATAGGGGAGGGGAGGGGAGTGGGAATAAAAACTGTGTATTGATTTTTTAAAATATATTTTCATCCAGTGTGGGCTCTCAGTCTCTGTTGACCCATCTCTGCCTTTCTCAGGGTTGGCAGTGGTACCAGCATCCTCAGGGGCTTCCACTGGAGCAGGAGCTGAGAGAGTAGAATCCCAGGAGCCTCCAGTTTTGAATCCCTGGGCTAGCCCTTTTGCCATAAATGGGATTCAAATGTGCAGTCTCTCAGGGCAGTACAATTGACAAAATAGCATGAATGTTGCTGGCCTACCGCAGGTAATAATAGAGGCATTTTTCAAAGGAAGAAATCATATTCTAGGAGGCATTGCTCAGGGTTTGGTGTTTTTCCCTTTCTTCTTCCTTTTCTTCTTCCTTTTTTTTGTCTAAGCAACAGTTTCCAGCAGGTACACCTTCCCCTCCTTCATTAGCCTGGGTGGAACATGACAATTTGCTGCAGAAAAGATGCTAATTACAGCATCGGGCTTAGCAGTGTTGGCTAGGAAAGCATATATAAGAAGTATAAATATGAGCTGGTAATAGCATGCTATATCCTTGATGCGGTTACGTGGCTCCAGATTACAATATATTGTTCTCCAGAAGGTGGTTTTTCTGTGTGAATTTTTCCCCTTTACTAATTAAATCTATATTTTATTTATTTATAGGTAAAAGTTAGTCTGGTCCTCTTCTCCTAATGAAATATTTTGAAGTTTCAAAGATACAGGTAGATATCTATTTGTGTTCACATAGATGTGGTATGGATGCAGCAAATGGCAGAGAGAGAGAGAGAGAGAGAGAGAGAGAGAGAGAGAGAGAGAGAGAGAGAGAGAGAGAGGGAGAGAGAACACAAAGAAAATAATGTGATTCACATATTATATGCATGTAGTAAATACATGGTAAGCAAAGACAACATTCATTATCTTAAATCTTTACAAATGCTAGAAAAACTCAAGCACAAATTGCTACCAGGGATTGAGGGATAGGGTAGGGTACACTTTGGAAATACATATTTGTGTGCACACACATATTAATACACACATTTATATGTGTGTATTAATACATGTATTTTTAAAAGAGATTGAACATAGGAAAATAAAAACCAGGGGCAGTAGATGGGGAAGGATAACAGGTGAACAACATGGAAAGACCATTAGGTTTTTAGCTTTATTTTTTAATGAAACTTGAGCTAAATTCAATGACCCTCATTTGTCTTGGGGTCTTTTAAAGGCATTGCAGAAAGGGTGATAATTCAGCCCAATATGTCCAGCTTGGGACTACCCCCAACTAAACATAAGAGAGAAAGAAAGCCCTGAGAAAATACTTGACTTTCTGTCAAGACTAAATCGGAGTGCCTCCCCCCCCATACATACCCACTTTGATCCCAGCTATCTGGGATATCACTCCCTTCTATTTTTTTTTTAATCAACAATCTAGCAAAGAAAGAGCTGGCATTTTCTGTGTTGATCCACACAAGATATTTAGAAGGGTGAAACATTGGTTTGTCATACAAGGAAAGGCATCATGCATGTGTGTGTGTGTATGTATGTGTGTGTGTGTCATCTCTTTGACTGTCTAGGGAGGCAGCCAGCTGGTTGTAGGAGATAGATGATGGGCCTTGGAGGTCCTCTACCTACTAAGTCAAGAAGACCTGGCACATACCAGCTGTGTCACTATGAGGAAGTCACTTGACCTCATACTAACTGATCTGTACCAGCAAAGGAGTTTCCATATCATTATCTCTTTTTTTTTTAGAGAGTGATGCTTTTGACCTGAGATTTTAGGGTTATGAGTAATTCCCAGAATGGAACTGCCTCCATCTAGATAAAATCCTATTCTTAAATGGTTGTATGTTGTCATCAATTTGGGAATTTCCTTCAAAGATGCAAATTGAAACTCATCTATGTCTGTGAGACTCTTATTCATGTCTTACCATGGGTTTAATACAGGGAGCATACTAGGAAGGACAAAGGCCTTCCTTGGTTTCTTCTAACACTTTGAGGGCACCAGTAGAGCACTCTGGCTTTCCACCCATCATCCTTCCCCCTTGTCACATGACCACCCATCTTCTCTTACTAGCATACATTTCACTGATGACAGACTTCAGTCCAGATTTTCTTCCAAGTTCCTTTTTGATTATATGTTGCAATCTGCTCATATGTGCCATGTACCTCTCCATTGCTTTCTGTGGGGTCATTTATTTTTAATTCTTTGGAAACTGTTGCAACCCCCATCGTTCTATCATACTACAAAAAAAGGAAAGGTTGGTGTTCAAAAGATGTGCCTTTGTTCTCATGAGAAGTTTAGGATCTTTAAAGGAGTTTTACAATTTCCTAAGGGGAATCCAGTCTGCTCTTCACCTTCTACTCACCTCTGGACCCAACCCATTGTTTATCTGTATTGTCTGTCTCAGATGCCTGTGTGTGTGCTGTACACACACACACACACACACACACACACACACACACACACAGATTTTAGATTCAAATGCATGCCAATTCATCATCCATCTGTACTTTTTCATACATATACACATACATATATATGTAAAAAATGCATCTTACAGGATTCATTTAAATGGGAAAGAGGGGAAACAGATTTCTTTTCCCCATCTAAATGCATGCTGTAAAATGGGCAATCAAAATTCTTCATCCACCTGATTTTTCTCATGTAGATAGTCAGCTCAAACTACTTTGCATGATTAATTACTGATCTCTTCAAGGAGGCTTTGATGTGTTCTGGGACTTGATGTCATAAGCACGATGTTATCTCCAAGCAGGAACATCAAGAAGACCTCACTATTCTCAGGGAAACCTTCTTCAACTTGGACACTGATGGATCTCCTCTATCACAGTGGCAAACAGCTTTGGCACTGATACATCCACCTTATTTAAACATTGAATGCTTCCTCTTATTTTTACATCTTTCAAGAAATAAACTCAAGAAAGAATGATTTTGTTGTATGGATGGGGAGCTTGGCGTGGCATTTTCTTTAACATATCAAATGCTTTTGTCATAATCAATAATTACAAGCACAATGTTAAATGTAAGAATGAGACTATAAAATTATGCTCAATTTCTCTTGGTCAATTGTGAGATGACAGAGATGTAGACCATTGTTAACTATTGCTTATAAAATCCTGCTTGTTCTTTACTAACAGGATGTTCTTGATTACTGCATAATTGACTTCCATAACAATTTTGTATAGTGGGGGGATTTTTCACAGTTCCTTTTTTTTTTTTGTATTAGTAAAGTCTGAATATTTTCTATTCCTTTGTATCTTCCTCTCCTTATCAACTCCTCAACATGTTTGCAATTGTGTCTTCTCCAGAATAGATCACTTTGGTCCAATTCAGCTGCTTTTACTGTATTTTTCTCATTAGTGCTATTTCTGCACTCCTTCTTTCTCTTTCTCTCTCTTTCTCTCTCTCTGTCTCTTTCTCTCTCTGTCTCTGTCTCTGTCTCTCTGTCTCTCTCTCTCTCTTACCCACACACACACACACACACACACACACACACACACACACACACTAACACAGGTACATGTGTGTGCATGTCTGGGACTATAATGTTAGGGTTCATGTTAATTATAATATACTCAATTAAGAAAATTGTTATAATAATCTTTACATATTTTTTTCCATTTTTCCTCTCTATGTTGTCCTTCCATTTGTATCCTTAAATATCCTAGGGATGACTTTGCTTAATTAGCTTTCTTGATAAACTTTCTTTAAGCTGGTTTTACCTTCTTCTGATTTTCTACTTTATTAGAAAATGTACTTAAAATCATGCTTCATAAGATTTTACAAATGTGTTTATATTCTAAACTTGAATTGTTTTTGGTCACCATCTCTCTTTATTTGGAAAATAAATCAAATATCTGCTGATTAATATGCTCACTGGGTTCTTTTGATTTTCTTATTGTAGCAATGAATTTACACTTCCACATAAAATTATCATAATTGGTTTCAATGTCATTTCTGTTGTCAGTTTCCCAGTTCTAAATAGCTCAGAATTAAGTTGTTTCAATTTACAGCATAGTTTTGATTTTGGGGGATTTTTTCCTCATTAATCTTCTTTTTTATTTTTACTAATTTTATTTTTTGTTCTAAGAACTTTGTGGTCTCACTATACACAGATAACTGATTCAGAGATAATTCCCACATCAATAATATCTCTTTTTCTCTGTCTTAAAATATAACCTATTTCATTTTTTGGCAATGTTCTTTGACGCTCCTCCACCTCTTAGTTTCTCAGGCTTCCTTCAAAATTCGTGTCAAATCCCACCTTCCGCAGGAAGACTTTCCCAGTCTCCCCAGTGCTTCCCTCTGACACTATCTTCCATCCAATCGGTATATATCTTGTACGCACTTGTTCATTTATTTGTTGCCTTCTTTATTAGAATGTGAGCTCCTTGAGGGCAGAGACTGTTTTGGCTTTTCTTGGTAACCCTCATGTTTAGACACAGGGCTGGCAAAGTATTGACTTGCTTTCCACATGCCTACCAATTCTTTTCTTGAAGCAAATGTTGGTGATATAAAGGCATGTAGTCTATGTAGTCTACAAGACTCTGGCTACTCAAGTTCTTTTCCCTGAATTTGATTTCCTATACAGTCTTACCATTCTCACCTTTTCTCATCTTTACATTAAGCATATGTTGATTAATCTTGAAGAATCTTAGCAAGTTCTTTGTGGACTTTCTTTTCCTTTTCATTCTCAGCAATAAATGTTTTTTAAAATCTGTGATTATTTTTATGGTGGTCTTTTTGTAAAGACTTATCAATGCTGTAATATGAGATGACCAGCTACCGTAGGAAATAATTTTTATTATTTCTTATTTTCCTTGGACATACAATAACAACCAACTTCTTGCATTGCTTCTTCAATGAGTACCTATCTTTCCATTTAACTGCAGATTCTATATTTCTTTTTCTTTCATTTACAACACATGCAAGGAATTGGGTGGAGAGGATTTAATTCCCTGTCCACATCCCAGTTCAAATGACTAGTCATAGGATCAAGTCACAGATGATGAGTTATTGACATAGTAGCTAGATAGTCATACCCAGTGATCCCTTTATGACACATAAAAACCTCTCTGATTGATTCAGAAAAGGCCAATTGATTGACTTGATGCCAACATCAACAAAAAGTGTTCATTTAGTGTCTTTAAATATCTAATCCATGAAAAAAAATAGAACTTCAAGAGTCTGACCATTTGGGTAAGTTGGAGAGAAAAAGAGCCAGTAGTTAGAGAAGAACCTAGCTACTCACTTTATAAGGAACAGTTTGCAACAGTGAAGTTACTTACCCAGGAGAAGATATTCCAGTAGTCAGAAAGTCATTTCAATAAAGTTCAAGGCACAGGAGAGGATGACATACACACAGATTCAGAGAGATGGTCACTAAAGGCACTGTACTAAGTACTTTACAAAACTTATCTCATTTTATTTTCACAACTCTATGAGGTAGATGCTATTGTTCGTCTCATTTTACGATGGAGGAAATTCAGACAAACAGAGCTTAGGTGACTCTCCCAAGGTCGCACAGCTAGTTAGTGAGTGTCTGAGGCTGGATTTGAACTCAGATCTTCCTGACTCCAGGGCAGGCACTCTAACCACCATCACCTAACTGCCCTAGAAATGAAATTAAAATTTAGAGGTGGTCTAAAAGCTGTGTGATTCTTACTGCCTTCTGCCTCCTTTTCTGATTCTCTGCCATGGTCATTTTTAGATTTTTCTTTGTTTCTTGGGTTACCATAGCCAAAATGTTCATTATAACTGGCCAGCCTGCTGATGAAGAATCTCTCTGTAATAACTGGGCAGTCCCTCAGAAAGCAAACTCAGTCTGTTGCTGGGATTGCATTCAAACAAAGCCTTTACAACATGGAAGAACCTGGCATGAGTTTCTCAGGTTCACCTCCATACCACATTGAAGCATCATGGAGTCTGTGTGTCAGGATCCAAATCTTCATCCAATAACTATATAGATATGTCCATGGAGAAGTCCTATATGAAGATGGAGATCAACAAACAGCTAAATAGATGGATAAATAAATATAGTTGTTTATCTCTTAGGTCGGGGCAGGTTGGAGACACAGCAGATAGAATGCTGGGTCTGAGGTCAAGAAGACCTGAGTTCAAATCTATCCTCAGACACGTATGAGTTGTGTGACCTTGGGCAAGTCATTTAACTTTGTTTGCCTCAGTGTACTCACCGTAAAATGAGCTAGAGAAGGAAATGGCAAAGCAGTCCAGTAGCTTTGCCAAAAAAAAAAACCAGAAACAAATGGGGTCACGAAGAGTTGGACATGACTGAAACAACTAAACAACAACAATCTGTTGTCATGAGGACTAAAGAAAATTAGAAATTCTATTTCTAAGGATGAATTTCAAGAAGCAATGTGTCTTTACTGCCCAGGCAGTCATGCGGAAATCCCTCTGCCTTGCCTGTACTGATGGCACATTAGTGAAACCACCTTCCACTTGGGCCTTCATTGGCAAGTGGGGCCAGCCATGCCTGCATGGCAGTTATGGGAGGAAGGGGAGGACAGAAGAGTTCAGGTGGTATTATTCTGCAGTGTAAACATATTCCTGAAAAGTTCACAGGGTCATCAGGTCATAGACAGATGCTCAAAAGAGGGTGCCAAGGGACCCCAAAAAGTCATCTAGTCCACCCCTCTCATTTCATAAATGAGAGAATTGAGGCTCCAATGTTGGCTAACTTACCCAAAAATCACATGGGTAGGAATGAGAACCAGAATCTGACCTCAGTGATTCCTCGTGCACACACTGCTTCACATTCTAAAAGAGACCAGAATGCTTAACTATCAGAGGGGCTCTGGTGTTGTAGATACTTTTTAAAATGAAGCATCTTGTTTGCAATTATTTATACTTTAAAAAATTATTTATAATAATAACAACCAATTGTTTATGAAAACAAAGATAAATCTCCCCCTAGTATATCATTTGGTAGGTAGATAATGTAGTGGAAGGAGAATTAGATTTGCAGCAAGGAGACTTGAATTCAAATTCTGTCTCTACTTATCCTGTTCTTTTACTCTCAACCCTACCAGCTGGTGGGAAATCAATGTATTTTGACAGTATCAGCTGTATATGCATGTCTGTGAGAGAGACAGAGACAAAGAGAGACAGAAAGATAGGGACGAAGAGACAGGGAGAGAAGAGAAACAGAGAAACAGAGACAGAGAGATGGTGACAGAGAAAGAGAGAGAGACAGACAGAGACAGAGACAGACAGAGAGAGAGAGACAGAGAGAGCACACAAAGGGTGCAGATCCTTCCAAGATTTCAGACCTGGTAGATCACAATGATGATGGAAGGCATGGAGCAGGAAGGAGCAGTAGGCAGGAGGAATTGCAACCTGGCCTTGGAAATATAAGAAACAAGAGCGTGAGCCCTACAGCTGTGGAATGCAGGTCAAAGCCAATTATCACACTCTAATGGAGGGGGGCCAGTGGTGAGTCTCCATTTGGAATGCAGTGAGAGCAGTTCTACAAGACTGATCGCATTAATATGAAAAGAATATTATTGAAATCAAGAAGGTACAACAGAGGGCAGCCAGAATGATACAAGGACTCAAGGACCTTAATTATTTAAAAAGGTTGGAAACACATTTGCTTTACATTCCTGTGTAAAGAATAAAGTAGAAAGGGAATTTGCTGAGAACTTCCCCAATTTCTAGATAGCCAAGTGGAGGGGATTTACAAGGACTAACCACAGAAGACAAGAAGAAGGGCATGTACCCGAGCCCAGAAAAAACAGGGTATTAGAGGAGTTTAAGTAAGCTCTCTTTACAAAGAAAGGAGTGAATTTATGGTTCAAGCCACCAAACTAGTTCTCATTGCTAATACATACATTCTATACATATGTGTATTTATGCAAATACTATATATTTTTTAAGGAGACAAGTATTACAAAGGAAAGTAATTATGGGGTAGACTACTGCAGAGTCAAGTAGATTTAGGGAGATTTCCTATCCTAAAATTTCCTGTGTTCTGTAACACTTCCATGTAATTTTCAGTGTTTGGAGTGCCCATTGGTAAAAGAGACTAAATACTAAAATAGAATCACAAAATGGCAGGATCTCAGCAGTAGAAGAAACCTCAGAGACTGGCTAGTCTAACAAACACCTGAGCAAGATTTCTCTCTACTATGGACCCAAGCAGTCATCAACCTTTGTTTGATGACCCCTGGATGGTCTACATCCCAAGGCAGCCCATTTCACTTTTGAGTAGCGGTTGAGAAAACTTCCCTAAATTGAGCTGAAATTGGACTCTCTGGGGCCAAGCATAATAACTTTAATCCCTCTTCTGCATTACAATGCTCTAAATTCTTTAAGACAGATGCTGTTATTGCTGCTACCACATCAGCCCAACCCTCCCAAGTATTCTCTCCAAACCAAATATCTAAAATGATATTCAAGAGGAACTAACAGAAAAAGTAATCTCTGATTTGGGTATCTTAAAATAATTTTTTTAAAGCCTAAGATTCCCAAAACCCTTCAAAGTTCATGTGTTTCACTGGGGGCTCATCCATCTACTGGTCCTTCAAGGGATAATGCTTTTAAAGAAGACTATGGCACGTAATAGATCAGTGAGTGATGGAACAGTCTCATAGAAGATTTGCAAAACTTGAGTTCGACCTGGAAGGATGGGAAGGATGGCATCATGGGAAGGGTCAGTTGGGGTGGATTCATGTCCTTAAGGCATTAGAACTTATTGTGCCAGAGTCATTGAGTCCAGTCTCCTCATTTTTAAAGATAAGCCCAGCCATGGTTCCTAGGGCTCTTCTTGCTGGCCATTTCCTCGAAATGTGCCCTCTCCTCTCCTCCACTTCATAGGATCCCTTGTCTCCTGCAAGACTCAGCTGAAGCACCACCTTCTACAACAAGCCCTTCTTGTTCCCCCTGGTTGCTAATTATCCCCCTCCCTAAACTACGTTGTATTTATTCTGTTTCTAAAGTCCTATCTAAAGTTTCCTCAATTAGAATAGATTCTCCTGGGGGAAAGGAATTGGTTCATTTTTGTATCTCCAGTATGTAGCACAGTACATAGTAAGGGTAGGTGATATTGTAAGTGACACATGGTAGGTGGTTAACAAATTCCTACTGATTAATTGAAGAAACTGAAGCTCATAAAAAGGAACTGAGTTGCCCATAGTAGGTAGTGTCAGGGGTGGGATTTGAATCTGATCACTTGTCCCAAGAGCCAGACCTTTGTCACCGTCCCTTACTACCTTTTTGCCACAAATGGAAATATACAAGCATTGTAAATGACAATAACAGCCTCCATTGGTGACAAGCATAATCAGCATGTTCTTTCCAGTGGGGCAGATAGATGTTCATTTAGTGTCTACTTTAAATAATATGAAAGTGACATACATACCATATATAAACATGCACATATATGCTCCCACAGAGTAACACACACACACACACACACACACACACACACACACACACACACATCCCACAGTATGACTGATCTTGGTCCCAGATAACAAATGAGAAAACACACTTCTCTCATCTTGGTAGAGAGGTGGAGAGCAACAGGGCCTGAAGGTGGTATATTCTGTCAGACATGGCCACTGTATCGGGCACTTCTGCTTAATTGTTTTTCTTTTGATACAAGAGAGTCTTATGGGGTTGGGGACTATATCGAGGAAAAACTATAACAATAAAATGAATTTTTAAAACTTTGTCGATGTTTTTCTTGATACCTTACTACACTACAGACTTGATTATTCTGTCAAATCATGTCTTCCATGTAAGTACTGGGTTGGGAAAGAAAATATAATGGGGGAAGAGGCCAGCTGAGGACCCCAGCTCAATAGTAAGAGCACTTCACCTAATATTATTAGAGAATATTGGTGGTTTGAAGCATCAGAAGTATGAATTTCCCTGACCATACTACTATTGCTAATGCTGCCACTACTATTACTACTACTACTGGGCTGCTGCTGCTGTTGCTGCTACTACTACCACCACCGGCAGCACCGCTAACACTACCACTGTAGTAATAAAAGTAGTTAGTAGAGGTTGACTGAAAAGGTGCAGGGGCAGCTGGCAATTTTTATCCTACTTCCAACCATCAAACAAAATTTCTCTTCTTCACATGTATCTACCTCCCCCAATATACTTAGTCTCCTCCACTTTCCCCCCCTTCCTATTGCAACCCTCTCTCTCCAAATTGATTTCCAGTTGTGATGGATAATGGTGATATGTACCTCCTTCTTCACAAATCCCATCATATGGAAAAAAATTGTCCTTAGCAAACTTTCATACACTTTCAAAATGATGAAGAAACATTTCATCACAAATGAGCACATCATATCAAGTTGAGAAATATGACGTATTTGCCTGAACCAAGCCCTAAATTGGGTGAAATATTTTGGTACCCTAGATCTGGCAACATTTTGGGGGGAGGATAGAAGGAGAATGGAACAGACATTTAGGGAGCAGAAGAGAGGGTGGGGGAGAAGGGTAAATTGGTTTGGACTCTGACTGGGGAGAGGGAAGCAGACAGCTTGCACCTGCATGTCTTCCCTTCCTAACATGAAAACATTCAAAATGGGGAACAGCAGGGAGGGTGGATATTTCAGTCAGTGATTGATAAAATGATTTAATAAAAATAGTCCCCTCCTCTCCTTAGTTTGCATATCCCACTCTCTTCTTCAAAGTTCAATCACCAGTGAATCACGTCCTGAATCAAAGGAAGGGGGAGAGATCCTTGGTGCATATGCCGATGAAAATGAATTTGTCTTTTTGTGGGGGTTTTCTGCTAGTTGGATTTTTTAAATGTTATTTTCCTCAGTTTTCTCTTTTGTTATTAATTTAGAACTTGATATAGCTCTATTTTGCAACCCCAAATGGTTTGTGCACATCATTCATGAATCAGTCACAAATGGGAATTCTAAGAAGTGTCTCCAAAGTATTATTATTGTATTTTTAGGTAATTTCAAATTGAGGACCACCTCCAATCATCCTGATCTAGATCTTGCTGCTGAACCTAGATGTCTCTGGAGGGGAAAGTGAGTCTGATGACTTTGCACAGGCCTCCCTTACTTAAATTCAATTCATTTGCATGTCTTGGTATCAACTCCCTGATGTCACTGTCCTCTCCAAGACTGAAGGACAAACAACAACCTCTGTGAGTAGTAGTAAGAGTGGCCCTATTGGGGACCCAACTGGAATTGGCCAGTTGGGCAACATGGGTCCTGTTTTCTTTCTTTTTCTTTCTCTCTTTCCTTCTTTCTTTCTTTTTCTTTCCTTCTTTCTCTTTCTTTCCTCCTTTCTTTTTCTTTCTATCTTTTCTTCTTTCTTTCTTTCTTTCTTTCTTTCTTCCTTTCTTTCTTTCCCCCCCTTCCCTTCCCTCTGTCCACATAGGGTATCATACCCTTACCAGCAGGTGCTCTACCCAAAGGAATGTAAATTTTGATCACTGAAACCTCACTATATATCTTGAGGTTTTTTTCTTAAGAACCATGCCTTAAACCCAAATCACTCTAGATCTTTATTGATTGGTCAATAATAGGTCCCATGCCAAGCTCTACTTGGTCATTGTTTGGGCCTTGATTGGTTCCATCAAGGTGAGCAAAATGCAAATAGCAGTTGTTTCTGTTTTGCCCAGAAAGGCTGAGAGTCTTCCCTTCCCAAACTGATTTTTTTTCCTTTTTTGACTGGGTGAAAGGTCATTCTCTACTTCATTTCTTACCTAGATTTAATCACTGAATGGGTGTTGCCTCAATCAAACTGAGACCTGGGAAAGACCTTAGCTTTAAAAGGCCAAGGTCTCCTGCTGCATCCAGGGCCATCTCCAGTCCTCCTGATCTATATCTGGCCACTGGACCCAGATGGCTTTGGAGAAGAGAGTGAGCTGATGACTTAGTACAGCCCTCCCTCTCTGAAATTCAATTCACTTGTGCATCATGGCATCCCCTCCCCAATATCATGATCCTTTTCAAGAATGAAAAACAAAACAATTTCAAATTAATCAAGTAAATGTGTCTAGTGGCTTTGCCAGATGAGAAGACAGCTCCTGAAATGCCTCCCATTTATGTAACTTGCTTTCCTCACAACAACCTTATATAGAAAGTACTCTGACTCTTTACTATCCCTATTTTACATATGAAAAAATTAAGGCTCAAAGTGTTGAACTGATTTGCTATACAATGATGTAGGCAGGCAATATCAGCATGATCTAGTGACCAGAGAAGTGAATGTGATGGCTGAAAGACTTCAGTTCAAATTGTGCGGCTAATTCTGGGAACTTTTGGACCATAAGCAAGTTGCTTAACTCCCTTACCTCATCTGCAGAATTAGAATGCCAACACTTACCTTTCCTACTTTATAGGGTTGGTATGTACCTCTAGAAAGATGAGGTTTGCAAAATATATTGCAAACTTTAAAATGCTATAAAAATGCCAATAGTGTTCATTTTTCTTACATGAGGCAAAATGTAAGATGGTTGTCAGTTACAGAACCAGTAAGCTCTGGGTTCAAGTGTTGCCTTGAGCACATGCTGGCTATGTGATCCTGGGCAAATCCCTCAACCTCTTTTACAACTCTCTAGTAGTAAGAGCCCCAGAATAGTTCTCAATTTGCTTTGGTAGAGGGAATTTCCTCACCAAGGATTTCCCTTACAATGATGAAATCAAAGGTCTGGAGCAAGAAAGGGAATTATAGTTGCTGAAGCTGGAACCTGAAGTCAGGTCTTCCCACTCCAAATCTAATACATTAGCCTTTCACTATATCACTCTAAGGCATGAGACCAAAACAACACAGGATATTCCACCTTAACCATCAAGTGAATTCCATAGATCTCCAGATGGGAAAATATAGTACGTTACCAACCCTGGACTAGCCAACTTCTTATTCTCGTTGCTTTTTTTTTTCTTCAGAACTTATGATTTCATCAGTCAACAAGCATTTATTAAGCACCTATAATGTACCAGATATATCAGTGTAGAAAACTCCCTGTGAGTGAACTCCCTCCACAGATACAGATCAGCCTCTTCTCTGGAGTCTTAGAGAAGATACGCAGCCAGTGTGTGTCTGAGGCAGGATTTGAACACAGGTCTTCCTGACTCCAAGGCTGGCACTCTGTCCACTACTCCATGCTGATCAGTAATCACTCCTGTAAGCCTAAAAGGAGAGTTCTTTGTGCCTGTACACTCTGGTGATGATCAGGATTCAAATTCATAGACAGACTCCTGCAGAAATACTTCCAGACTCAGAAGGCAAACATCTGTGACCCAACTGCAATTGCTAAGGGGACCCACTGTAACAACACAAAGCTGAATGGCATTTTGACAATAAGAGTCCCAATGCCTTTGTCCATATCAAGTGACTTGGTTAAAATTCCACTGCAGGCTCCTGAGTTGTTTCTTGTGACCAGTCCCAACACAACCAAACCATCTAAGACTGGGTTTCAACACTCTTAGCAGACACTGCCCATTTGTCAGTTCAGCAGAATGGATAAGCAGACAAAAAGCATTATGAAGTGCTTTCTATATGCCAGGCATTGTGCTAAGCTTTAGAGAGTGAAAGGGTTAGGGAAGATGGGAATTGGATGAGAAATCAGCACAGGGGAGGAGGAGGGAGGCCAAGAGAGAAGGCAGGGATATTTTAGAGGGCTCTGCATTCCTGGACAGCTCCTTGCCCTGTAACTAAGGGAAACCATGGGTCCCCCCCCCAAAAAAAAAGGCAGCAAAAAAGTAAGAGAGCAGGAGACAGTGGACTGTGTTTCTAAGAGTAATTGAATCAAGGGGTAGTCTAGGTGACATCACACTTTCAAAAGAAGAAACAGTTCTTCAGTGGCATTCCTGGAGTAGACAGGCCAATGAGCTAAGACTCACCAGTCCATCGCATTAACTGCCACAGCTTCAGCAAGGAGACAGACAGAGATACAGAGAGACAGAAGCAGACAGACAGACAGATAGAGAGAAGGGGGAGAGAGACAGAGGAAGGGAGAAGAAAAAGGAGAGAGAGGAGGGAGAGAGAGGGGAGAGGGAGGGGAGGAGAGGAGAAGTGAAAAGAAGAGACACGCAGAGACAGAATCAGAGAGGGATAGCTACAGACAGAGAAAAGGGGGAGAGAAAAGGGAGAGAGAGGAGTCAGAGACAGAGACAGAAGCAGAGACAGAGGAGAGGAGAGGAGAGGAAAAAGAGACACACAAACACAGAATCAGAGAGAGAGAGAGAGAGAGAGAGAGAGAGAGAGAGAGAGAATATCAGAAAGAGAAAGAAAAAGAAAGACAGAGAAAGGGGGTGAGACAGGAGGCAGGGAGAAAGAGTTGGGAGGAGCATATGCTGCTGTCCCCATGTCTTGGGGTCACGAGTAGTTCCTGCATCATTTACTTATAAACTCAGCAATGACAATCACAAGGAGAGGGGAAAAAAAAAGAAAACAATAGAATTGCCTGTTATCAGGCTGCAAAACCAATCCAGCCAATCAAAAGGTCTTTCACCTGTTACCATGTACTGATGAACTGGGTTGCCCTCCCTTGTTGGAAGGAATGATGCTGGGACTAGAATTTGGGATCTAGATTGATTGATCTTTTTAATTTAATATCTGTTCATGGGGAGGCTGGTTTCTTTATTGTGGTGGCACCTGCTAGTGTGATTATCATTACAAGGCCTGTTGGAGAGACTTTATTGTAAGGGCTTATTTCTATTATAAATACTGGTTGGGGAGGGGGCATAATATCCCAGCAGGTTCCAGTTACCCTGGGCTAAAGTCAGGCCTCCAAGTCAAGTTGTTAATCCATATTCACCACTTGGGGGGAGAAAAGACAGAACTGAAAACAAAATAAAGGAAAGCCCAAGCCACAAATTAAGTCCTAGGACAGAAATAAAGCATGACTTTAGAGCTAGATAGACCTTTAGAGGTCAATGAGTCCAACCCCCTCATTTTACAGATAAGGAAACTAAGGCCATCTTTTCCTTTTGCATCAGCCTGGGAAAGGGTAAGTCACTGGATGATTAGATCATGAAACCCGACACACACACACACACACACACACACACACACACACACACACACACGCTAATGTGATTTTGCAAGTAACCATTCACTTACTGAACCATGAAGGCAACAGGACAACTCCATAGATCCCCATGAATTTTGCAATAAGAGAGCTCTGTAATTATAGGATAATAGCTATTGATCTGGAAGGTACTTCAGAGGTCATCAAGTTGGACTTCCTTGAAGAGAAAAGAAGGGCCTGTGGCATGCTTGGTATTTATATCATTGGGGCCAAATATAGCGCCCAGCATGTGACAGATGTGCATTAAATACTTGTTGATTGAGTCACTACTCCCTTCATTTCATAGATTAAAAGCCTGCAGTCCAGAAGGTGAAGTGACCTGTTGCCAAGGCCATATCGGAAGCAAAGTTGTAAAAGCAGGGTTTGAACACCCATCCTTTGACTAGAAATCCAACGTCCTTTCGCTAATGATGTCCAAGGTAAACAGAAATGGAAGCTGTTAACCTATAACAAACCTCTTCAAAGGCTGTTTCTTGACTTAGAAAACCGAATATATATACAAAACTACACATGCACGTACACATGTGTATCTAAAACTACATATGTGCACATACATGTTTATAAAACTACATATATACATAAACATGTATAACTATGTATGCATAAATATATAAAGGTACATATATGCATAAACATGTGTATGTATATTATACATGTATATATTTATTAACACATCAAAACATTAGAGAAGACTTACATTTTAATCTGGTTCGGGTCACACTCAGGAGTGTTGGGGGCTGTTTGTGTTTGACTGCTCCCCACTAGACTATGTTATTTGGGAACAAAAGAGAACCTGAAACCCTGGATCCAGAACCCTCTGGTTCTGAGGGTGATGGGATGGCACTTTCTTCCACTAATGGATGGCCTTTTCCACCTAGAGCAGCAATGGCTCTTTTCAATGGAGGCACCCAAGAATCCCTCTTAAGCCTAAGACAAGGAGGACATTAATTAGTAGTTCTGATCATGGGTACCCCATCTCCCCTCCCTAACTTTGCTCCTCCCTTCTCCCCAGCCATCTCATAGATAACTGAGACTTATAATTGTTCTAGAAGAAATACAGAAAAATGAAGTCTGCTGTCCCAGATGGAATCCTGGACAATCTAGACTTGACCAATGAATCAAACTCCAGGATTTAAACACAATGTGCCATTTATATTCTGTAAAGGGGAATAAAATCCAGCTTATTAATTAAGAGATTAAAAGATCTATCTTCAAAGTCATTGTTGTTATTTGTGGTTTGTCCTTCTTTCTAGAAGATCAATGATGTCAGGAGACTGATGTCTTGACTTGCAAGTGAATTGGATTTAAGTGCGGCAGGACTATTCAGAGTCATCAGCCTCACTCTCTACTCCAGGGTCATCTAATTACAATGCCAAGACATTGGTCAGGATGACTGGAGATGACTACAGTCTTCAAAGTTAAAAGGAGAAGAATTACGACTTGCCTCCACCTCCAGTTATCAAGTCAAGAGCTTAGAAAAAAAATGCCTTTCCTTGTTTTCCTCCCTCTACCTCCCACTCTAGGCAGGAGGAACTCAGATGTATTCTCTGACATCAACTACCACTTGGCTGGATCCTTTTACATTTCACATGACAAAGCAGGCAAAGAGCATTCCCACCCCCATTCCCTTAAAGGACCAGCCAAGCCTTGCACACTTGCCAGGTGTGAAAGAATCCCAGAGGGGCATGGAAGGGACAGTGAGGGAGCAGAGACAAAGAGAAAAGAAGGACAAGGGGGCCCTTCTACCTGGAGCCCACTGGGGGCCCAGCCCACCTGGCACACTAGGTTAAAAGTTGGACGGGAAAGCAACAAGGACACAGCAGAACCCATCCCAAAGTACTCCTATTTTGTCAGATCAATTAAACATGAATTTCTACAATTGGAGATCAGCAGGAAAAGAGCAAGGCTGAAAATAAATGTCCACCTAAACATCCCTATCTGCCACGATGCTGATGGTGGTTCATGGTGGTCCATTTCACCACACAGTGATGATGCTTTGCACACATCATCCTATAACCTGCTAAATCAGCTCTGTGACATAATAAAAATGTGCTATAAAAAAATAGGACCATACACACACAGAGTGAGGTTAAAAAGCTCTAGTCTATTTCAGCTCCCTCATTTGACATATGAAAAAACTGAGGCCCAAAAAAGGTAAGGCCCCTGGTCAAAACTCCACAGGCAATCAGCGGGAGAGATGAGATTGGAAGCTAAGCACACCCATGCCCAATCTAGCTCTCCTTCTACCGCATCAGCTCATTAATTAACTACCCAGCAAATCAACAAATACTCACTGTTGCTCAGGTCTCCTTCAGATGGAATCACTTCACCCCAAACTCCATTAAAAAACCTGCTAATATATGGCTCGCGTTTGACTTTGGGGTCCTAGAAGTAGGAGACAGGTTTGCCTTTAAGCTTTATAGATTTACATAGCACCCAAAATAGCGGGGAGAGGGAGAGTTCCAAAGTAGGGACAGGTCAGAAGAAGAGTATGATGGCATGAAGCTTACTAGATGGCAAAGCTAACCTTCCTCCATTCAAGGAAAGGGAGCCCCTCTTCTACCCTAGGCAAGAGTTAGAGAGGCATGGCCAGGCAGACGCGCATCAGAGACACCAGGTGATAGCTCTTAAAAGAACACCTGGATGTCTAATCTGCCCTAGATATGGGTTTGGGTAAATGTGTTTCCTATTATTTCATAACCCTTAACCAAACTCTAGCCAGATTTCTCCCCTCTCTGGATGCTTTATAATTCTTAACATTCAGTAGTTCCTTTCCAAGAAACCAGACACAAAAGGTGGCCCCATCAGTGGCAAAACTAGTCACTCAGATGTCTCCTAGAATCTTTTCTTTCCTTCAAAACTCAGTTGAAGCACCATCTTCTATAGGAAGCTCTTCTCCACCTCCCTCCCAGATCTTGGTGTTCCCTGTCATTTTCTTATATTTATTTTGCTTATATTCTTCCTATCTTTATTTATGTATGTGCTGTCTCCTCCATTAGAAGCTAAGTCCCCTAAAATTTTCTTGTATTTATTTTGTTTACATTCTACCTATCTTTATTTATATACACATTGTCTCCTCCATTAAGAGGTAAACTCCTGGAGGGTAGGGAATGCTTCACTTTTGTCTTTACATCCCCAGAGTCTAGTACACAGTAAATGCTAAAAAAAAAAAAAGTGCTTGTTGATTGACTGGTCAGGAAAACAACATCAACAGATACATTCATGAACTGCTACTACTACAAACTCGATCCACTGTTCTGGTTGAGATTCTTTGTCTAGATTTGGAAACATTGAAATTGCATATCATAAAATGGCTTCCTTTCTAAGCCATATCAAGACAAGAGGGTCCAAAATTTGACAAATATGTCAACAAAGGTGTACGGCTCAAATTGTTATGATAATGGAACCAATTTATAGAACTACATTCTAAGGACATTTTGGAACTCAATCCGTTTTTTTTTCTCAGAGTGTTTTAATTTCCAGTCTTAAGAACCAGGGTAGATAATATTGATGGAGAGTTAGATTTAGAGTTAGGAAGATCTGGCATCCAATCCTACCACTGCCACTTACCTGCTGTGTGACCCTGGGAAAGTCACTTAACCTATATGTGGCACAAGCATCACCCTGAGAATTATGGAAGAAATCAGCGTTGTAATTTTTGTAGGTGGACAGTTTCCAGCCCAAGAATTCCCTGCACTAAACAAAAACACAGATCTATAACATGCTTATTAGATTATGAAATCATTTGGCACATAGTAGGCATTAAATAAAAAAAATTATTGACTGACAGTGGACAAAGGACTGAAACTTTGAATGGAAAGCAAAACTCCCTTTGCCTCTCTTTGCAATGTTTACCTGCCCTGGGCTGAATGATAGAAGAGAAAAGAGAAGAGCTCCCATTTCAGCATACTCAATCAATGCAGTCAGCAGCCTCTGAAAGCCTATAGGAATTCTGTTGCTATGTTTTATCCTCCTCCAATGGAACATTTCATTGATGAAGAGTTTGTCAGGGGTGGGTAACTTGATATCTCTCCTTCTCTATGTACAGTATTAACTACACTGTGTAGATAAACAGGAGAGTCTGTGTATCTATAGATAGATACCCACACAGTCTCTGGATGAAATGCACTATATACAGAAAGTGTAAGGTGTTATTAGTATGTAAAATAGGATCCTAAAATTGTGAAGCAAATTATATCATAGGAACACTAGGCACCCAAATGATAAACAAACATAAACAAATAAGCTTTAAATCATTCATTCCTGTTTCCAAGGATATGAAATCTCTATGTCTCAAAGACTTCTTATATGCTCCCCTCTCTTGGAGGCTGGCCCTCCTTGTCTCTGGCTCTTCCAAACATTCTACTGTCATTAAACTCACAGGCAAACATTTCTCTGCTTGACAGGACCTTGGTGAGTTCAGCTGTCTCCAGGAGAGAGGTGGTGCCATGTCCTTAGAAGGCCTCCACTGCCTGCTAGCAGAATTATTCATGGAAAGCGTACAACCCAAGCTTCCCAAGTGAACAGCTCTTGGGCCTCCCCAAGCAGCCAACAACCAAAAAGGCTTTTTAATTCCTAGGAAACCCAACTGAGCCTATTAGGGTCCCCTAAGCAAAGCCAGCTGGGAGGGGCTCTGCCAGTCGGGAAGGTTAAAGAAAAAAGCAGTGTGGTACAATGGAAAGAACTCTGAACTTAGCATTCCCAGATTTGAACTGAACCCAAGTTCTTCCATCAAGCACATGCATGCCCTTGGGTAATTCACTTCTTCTTTCTAGGTTGCACGTCCTCCTCTATAAAATAATTGGACAAGATGGTGTCTCTTGGAATAGTGGATGGCACACTGGATGTTGAATCAGGAAGACTTGAGTTTGAATCCAGCCTTAGACATTCGCTAGCTCTGTGATCTAGGACAAGTTACTTAACTTCTCTTCTCCACAGCTGCCTTATTTGTAAAATGGAGATAATAAAAAATAAAATTAAATTAAAATAAACAAATAAAATAAAATAAAATGAAGATAATAAAAGCTTCTACTTCACAGAATTGTCATGGGGAACAAATGGAAGTAATACAGGAACCGAGTATAGAAAACCTTCAAGTGTTATGTCAAAAGAGTCCTTACCTCGATGTTCTTTCTAACTGTGGATCAAAGAACTGTTCAGAGGAAGTCAAATCATGCTTTTCTCACAGTTAGAGATCCTTTCTAGATGACAAAGGTGATAGCCACAGCCACCCTTGGGAGAAAAGAGAGGGACAGTGTAGACTGTAGTGACAACCTCACCCACACCAAAGCCTGGGCATGGAAGGACAGAAAGGATTTTTAGTGCCACGTACATAGCAGTTTTAAGTTTGAAAAATGGTTTACATTTGAGCCTCAGAACAACCTTGAGAACAGAGTGCTGCAAATTTTTCTATTCCCATTTTTCAGACAAAGGAACTGAGGCCCAGAGGGTGATGTGTCTTGCTTAGCTAGTATGTATTGAGTTAAGATTTGAACCCATTGGGGTGGCTAGGTGGCGCAGTGAATAGAGCACCAGCCCTGCAGTCAAGAGGACCTGAGTTCAAATTCAACCTCAGACACTTAACGTTTACTAGCCATGTGACCTTGGGCAAGTTGTTTAACCCCAAGCGCCCTCCAAAACATAAAAGAAATCATAAGATTTGAACCCATGTGTCCCTGGCTCTAAGCCCAGCATCTACTATACTGGCAGTTCTCAAACTTTTTAGCCTCAGAACCCCTTCCTACTCTTAAAAATTGTTGAGGACCCCCAAAAGTTTTTGTTTATGTGAGTTATAGTTATTAATATTTACCACAGCAAAAATTAAAACAGATAATTTTAAAAATATGTATTTATCCACTTAGAATAGCAATAAACCTATTATATGTCGCCATAAACAGCATTTTTATGAAAAATAGATATTTTTTCTTTTAAAATGGTGAGAAGAATCACATTGTCTTACATGTTTTTCCAAATCTTTAGTTCTGGATTCTCCTATCTGCTTGTGCACTCAATTCATTGAGACACAGTTATATTGTTTTGAGTGAAGTATATAAAAAAAAAAACTGGCCTCTCACAGATATGTAGTGGGAAAAGGGATAAGTATTTTAATAGGTAAATAACATCTTAGTGTTGTTGTTGTTTGGTATTTCAGGCATGTCTGACTCTTTGTGACCCCACTTGGGGATTTTTTGGCAGAGATACTGAATGGTTTGCCACTTCCTTCTCCAGCTCAGTTTACAGATAAAGAAAGTGAGGCAAATAGGGTTGAATGACTTGGCCAGGGTCACCTAGCTAGAAAGTGTCTAAGACCAGATTTTAACTCAGTTCTTCCTGATTCCTGGCCTTGGACTTTATCCACTATGCCAACTAGCTGCCATGTCTGGTCATGTCTGAAAGTGCATGTCTTATTGTGCATCTTAGATCTATTAACCCCCTCAGTGGGTAGGTCACATCTATATTATCATTCCTTTGGAATTATGGTTAACCATTGCATTGATCACAGTCCTTAAGTCCTACAAGGGTTTTATAATTTTGTTGTTATTGTACAAATTGCTCTCTGCGTTCTGCTCATCTTTTCTTACTGTATAATATTCCATTATATTCATATATAATTTGTTTATGTATTCCCAAATCCCCTTAAGCTTCTAGTTCTTTGTTATAACAGAAAGAGCTGCTCGAAATATTTTTGTACATAATGTACCTTTTCTCCTCTTTCTTTGATCTCTTTGAAGCATAGCTGTAGTACAAGTTCTCTGGGTCAAAGAACATCCACAGCTGAATAACTTTTGGGGCATAGTTCCAAGTTGCTTTCTAAAATGATGGACAAATTCACAGTTCCACAAATGGCATGTCAGTGTGCCTATTTTCCCACAGCCCCTCCAACAAGTGTTATTTGCCTTTTCTCTTATTATTTTTAACTGACGGGAATGAAATAGAACTTCAGAGATGCTTTAATTTATGCATAAGAACGACAGTGATTGCTAGCATTTATATGGCACTTTAAATTTTGCAAAGGATTAAATGAGACAATATTTTCAAAGTGCTTAGCACAAAGTAGGCACATAAGTACTTTTTTCCATTCCTAAAAAGAGCTTTACAAATTGAGCCTCATAATAACCCTACAAAATAGACACTCTTGTTTATCTCCATTCTGCAGATAAGGAAACTGAGGCAAAGAGGAGTTAAATAATTTGCCCAGGATCACACATCTAGTAAGCATCTGAGGCTAGATTTGAACTAAGGCCTTCCTGACTCCAAGTCTGATGTTCTATTTACTATGTGACATAGCATTTTTCTAATTATTAGTGATTTGGATTATTTTTATATGGTTGTTGATAGCTTGGATTTCATTTTAGACAAGCCTCAATGTTCTGCAAACTAAAGAGACTAGATGAGATGGTCCTTTCCAATGACAATCATCTATGATTGTTCTGTGACAGTCTTAATCTAATAAGGTCAATGTTTTAGTTTCTTCATCAGTTAAAATAGGATCAACATTTCTGTCAAAGCTATTGCCTTTACTCGAATTATCCAAGAACACTCCTGATAACCCTGAATTTTTGTTTTGCCCCTAGATGCTCCAAAAGCGTGGAGAACAAGGAGTAAACTCATTAGAGATGAAGAGTGGAGAAGCAGTGGTTACAATAGAGAACAACCAATCTGCTCAGCCCTTCCTCCCGCCCTGTACCCCACTATCATCATTCTCACAGGTTTCTAGAAGCACATTTCCTTCTTCATGGTTGGGAGAAATAGAGACTCATTGGTCATAATGGCACACACCCCCAAGCTATCTTGAAATTTTCAAAGGCAAATGCAAGACACCGGGCTTCTGAGAAGTATGGAAAGAGGTTGAGTCATTGCAACTACTACAGAAGAAAGTGATGTATAATAGTTGAATAGAGTAGATCTCCATTCCACCTCTGTACCCTCAAGGAGCTCCCTTCAATCCCATAATTCAGAGATAAGAGCCCAAGCTGCTGATCAATTGCAGTACTTGTCATGAAAGAAGAACATGAAATCTCATGGAATGGGACCACAAATTTCAACTCCCTTACTTGTGATATTACAAGTCATTGGTAATAATCATAATCATAATCAAAATAATAATAAACAGTATTATGTCATTTTATAATTACAATTACCCTGGGAGATAAGGACTACAGGCATGTCATGTAACAAAAAAAGAATCAGATTTGAAATTCAAAAACCGGACTTCAAATCCTAACTGACAGCTGTGTGATATTAGGGAAGCATCTGGTCCAGTTTCTTCATCTAGTAAGTAAGTGAAGGAATCATATTAGAGGACCTCTAAGGGTTGCTTTCAACTCTCAGTCTTGGATCTTATTAACAATAACAGCATTTAGTAAGTATTTACTATGTGACAGGCATTGTTCAAGGAGCTGGGGATACAAAGACAAAAACAGGAAACAGTCTCCGCCCTGAAGGAGCTTATATTCATTCCATGTTCTTTGAAGGCAATTGGTTGTTGTTGAGTCACTTCAGTCATGTTAAACTCTTCTGGACCCCTTCTTGGTAGAGATATTGGAATGATTTGTCTTTTCCTTCTCCAGCTCATTTTACAGAAGAGGAAACTAAGGCTAACAGGATCACACAACTAATAAATGTTTGAGACCAGATATGAGCTCATGAAGATGAGTTTTCCTGAATCCAAGTCTAGTGCTCTATTCGCTCTGCTTTAAAAAGTGTCCAAGATAGAGTTAAAGACTGCAGCTCTCTCCTGATGGCAGCGCACTTCCTTTCATTTATTTTCCCAATTTATTGATCTTAGATTGTATTCAAAGGCACCTAACACTTTTGATGTTGTTACAGGTGAACTAATAATAATCAGAATTGTTTGAAATTGCTTTTTCCTTCCTTCCCATTTAAGTTCTCTAAAAAAAAATCAATAAATAAAGTTATTGCATTTCTAAAGCCTGCAACATCATTATGGACCCCACAAACAACATTTATAAAATTTACTTCCTGAGACCACCCTCAAAATATGTGCAGAGAGATGGGCGGGGACAACTAGAAACAGGCACATGTGTGTGAGTGTGGATATATTATTTGTCTAGGACAAGTCAGAAGCCAAGGCTGGAAAGATTTAGCCCTTCAGATGACAACTTTAAGAGCATTCGGTGATTTATATGACAGGGAAAGGGAGGGCGAGTTCACCCCACCCCCCTTTCAGAATCAGCTCCTTGATTACAAACACTCAATAACTTTCCAGTTGAAAATGCATTTCGCGCTTTGCCTGTATGTTTCTACCGTCTGCATTATTATTTCCTATTAGGAAATGCTATTTAATTCAGACCACAGCTTGGCGACCTTTGTGTGGCTTCCCCATTTAGGAAATTTACAAGTAAATCACCAAGAAATATGTACATATAGACTTATAAAATATACATGCTGGTGTAAATGAAAATGCACAAAACCATAAAAAAAAGGCTCCGGAGTTGGAAAACCAGGCATATGTGCAAAGAGGCGGGAGGCAGGTGTTTGGGAGAGACACACCATCCCCATCCCCAAATTAATCTAATGGTCCTCTCTCCGGTAAGGAAAGAGCAGGGAAGCACTGGTTCCTTTGCTGGGCTCTGCCTGCCCCTGGCATGCTAACTGGCAGCCTGGTGCGTGGATTGCTGGGCTTTTTCCTTTTGGTTTGGTTTTTTGTTTGTTTTGTGTTGTTTTTACAGTGCCTGCCCCTCCCCTCCCTTTTTTTCCTGTAACAAAGAAATAGGGTGAGTTTATTAAAATCTAAATGCCATTTTCATCTTGCAACGTTAACTGTGTGGTTAGGATCCCCTAGGTAGGGGAGCCAGTCAAAGCAAACAGCTGTGCCACCTACTTGTAACAGCTCCCCCGCCCACCACCAAGCTCCGTTGGGAGGAGCAGGTTAGAGCCAGCCAGAGCCCTGAGTGGAGCTCCCGAGTACCTCTCTTAGCAAAGGATGCTGGGCCTTGTAGCCCAAAGGAAGATTCTGCACCTGCGGGAGGCTTGGGCATCCTGTGCGATGTGCCCCAGCCGCCTAGGCAGCTCCTCCTATAAACCAGCCAGAGCATTCTGATGTTCCACAATCACCAGCACCAAAACAGCGTTTAGCAAATTAATAGAATGGCAAATAAAAGGGATCTCAACCTAGCACGCAGCATTTTGGGGTGCCTCAGCAAGGAGGAATTGGGTGGGCTGGGGAGGCTGAACCTCAGGTTGCATTCCCTGGCTGTCGGTTATTTCTCTTGATGGGGCTGGGGCAATGGTTAGTCCTGCGGCCTGTTCATCTGCTCTGACTGATGCTAAGGGTGGCCTAGTGCTTGACAGGTGCCAGGGTCTGCCCATGCCCTGCCTCCTAGAGCCAGGGCAGAAAGACATTCAGGAAAGGTCTGCAAACTTCCAAAGGCGAACAAGGGACTCTGCAAAGTCCACTGGGGCTGCTTCCGTTGTTACTGTCAGCCTGTGCCATAGCAAAGGGCCTACAGGGATGAACTTGGCATCAAGACGTCTGTCTCAGACACTCAGACGCTCACTGCGTTGTGGTGGGCAGTTGTTACTTTACGTCTCTGAACCTCCCCAGGGCTTGGCACAATGCTTCCACTGAGTGTCAGTATCCTTATCTGTAACAGGGGAAGAATAATAGTATTTGCCCAGCAGGATTGTTGAGGGTTAAATGAGATAGTGTGTATGTAACACTGGACAAATGTTAAAAACCCTCTAAATGTCGGTTATTGTTACTATGTGGCTATCTATATTTTATCAGTGTAACAGCTCAAACTACCCACGAACATGCTCAACCTATCTGTAGCTTAAGGTGTTGGAAAATTGCCTGGGGCACTAAGAGTTTAACCTCCAAACTTACCCAGGGACACACAGCCAGTATACAGCAGAGGCGGAACTTGAACCTCTGTCTAGCCTGATATCAGAGAGAGGTCAATACCCACCACTCCATGCTACCTGGCCCAGAAAGGATAACTAGCTTGCCCTAGACCACACAGGTGGCATATAGCAGAGTCAAGATTCACACTCAGGCCCTCTGACTCTAAAAGTCAATATTCTTCCCACTGTGCTACACTGTCTTTCACAGACCTCAAGCCTCTTTGTGGGAGCTCTTATCTACCATGAGATTCCAAAGAAATTTCAAAGTGGAAGGAATTAAAAGCCTGCTATTTCTATCTGAGCATCCTTCTTAAATGGAGCTGCTCATTTACCTCTGGAAAGGGTGGTAGAAGGACTTACTTTTTTTCCAACAGGGGTAGCAGATTCCTGCCAAGCGTGCAGTAGCTCACTGTTATTAACAACAAAAGTCATAGCAGCTATGGCACTGTGGATAGAGACGGCTGGGAAACTCTGGCTTCAGATCCTACCTCTGATACGCATTGTCTGTGTGGCCTTGAGCAAGTCACTTATCCATAAGGTGCTGTAGGTCTGAGGCGTCAAATATGGGGTCAGATGCCCATGCCCACCCCCAATGCTCCCAAGGGCAGCCTGAACCAGATTAAAATGTAATTGGGAAAGATTTAACAAAATAATTAAAAATGCAATGGATTATAATGTTAATAAGGGATTCTCTAAATCAATATGTAGCCGGCAGAGATTCTTATATATGGGTTTAGTGCCTGCTCCCTTTCGATTTGGATTTGGCACCACTGCCTAAGCAATTCTCTAAGCCCGGCTGTAACTAGAAAAGGTACCAACCTGCCTTCCTCATTTGGGAGTTCCCTCTGTCAGTGAAATCAGAGGTCCAGTCCTTGTCCTTACCATTTTGCTTCAAGGTTTGTACAGAAATGTTTATTTAGGATTTCATTTGAGCATCACAACTCTGTAAGGTAGGTGCCATTATTACTGCCATTATACAGATGAGAAGACTGAGTCTGCAGGAGTTTGAGTATCTTGAGGCAGGATTTGAACTAAGATCTGTCTTCCTGACTGTAACTCCAAAAGCTATCCACTATACCACCTGTCTGCCTCACTGAGCATGTGTGGTACAGCACCACTCATGGAACACAGTTGGCAAATGGACTCAGATTGTTGGCATGGTTAAGAAGGTGGTAAAGCCAAGGAGGCCAGTCAGGGCTGGTTGTTCAGAACAGGGCCTCTTGGGCAGGGTGTTTGCACCCTGCTGACATTAACACGCATTCAAATTCTAGTTCTCAGCAGTTTCAGAAATTGGATTTTATCAGTTGAGTGTCAAATGCATGCAGAGGCACTGGTAAGAACCCTATATTTGTAGGTGGAGAATCTGCATGACTTTGAGAAGGTCCCTTGGCCTCTCTGGGCCTCTATTTCCTTATCTGCAAAGTGAGGGGGCTACAGTCACCCTGCAGATTTCTCCCAGCTCTCAATCTATGATACTATGGTGAAATTGCATTTAGCAAACCCACCAGAGACTGATCAGCACCACCCTTCGGTTCTGAAGCCAGGTCACCCAGATGTATAAGGCTCCCAAGATTCATATCTCTTACATTAGTTTCACTTAAATTGTTGAAATTTGGGAGAACACCCTAGCCCTTAATGAATGCTGAACTGAAATCTGGGACACACCCTGGCCTTATCAGTGACACATTTAGAAACCATCTCTTAGGCTGGGTTACTTCTGCAGATGGCTAATCTCTTCTATTTCATGCTTCAGTTAACTTCACCTTTCAAGGGTGACATTTGTGGATCTTGTTACCAAATTCTGGGAGTAGAACCTATTTGGAGCTTAAATATCAGCTATCATTATGAAACAGGAAGGGGAAGGAACAAGTATTTATCTACTGCCTATTACATGCCAAGCACTGAGCCAAGAGCTTTAAAAACCAAGTCTCATTTGAGCCCCCCTCACAACAACCCTACAAAGTGGGTGTGATCGTCCCCATTACACAATTGAGGAAAATGAGAAAAACAGACAAGTGACTTGCCTAGGGTCACACAGCTAGTGAGTATCTGAGGCCAGGTTTGGGCTTGAGTCTTGGGAACTCCATGTCCTGATGCCCAGTTAAGCTATCACTCACTACACCCACTCCCACCCCCAATCACCTACTACAATGTTATCGAGCCACTGCACAGAGTGATAAAAGAGGCCCTTGTATGGAAACCACTAAAACAGGGGCTTAGGGAAATTGAATTCACCCTTTAAAGCCACCAAATGGTATTGTATGTTATTATTTTGGTAAAGCTTCTGGTTGTTTTTCAATCATTTCAATCACATCTAATTATTTGTGGCCCTGTTTGGGGTTTCCTTGGCAAAGATATCAGAGTGATTTGCCATTTCCTTATCAAGCTCATTTTATATTTGAGGAAACTGAGTCAAACAGGGTTAAGTGACTTGCCCAGGGTCATATAGCATCTAGGATCAGGCAGGAAGATGAGTCTTCCTGACTCTAGGCCTGGAGCTCTATCCATTGCACCACCTACCTGCCCCTTTGGTAGAATACCCTGGGCATAATAAATGCTTGTCAATGATGATGATGATGATGATGATGATGATGATGAAGATGATGAAGATAGGCTAAACAATATGAGCCAGCTCTGTGATGTAGCACCCCAAAGGAGCACATGCTACCCAGGCTCCACTGAGAGACATAGTGTTCAGAACTAGGAAGGTGAAAGGCTCATGATACTAGTCAAACTTCTGATCTGGTTTCAATTCTGGGTGCCACATTGTAGTGAGGACATTGACAAGTTAAATATATATTTAGGAGAAGGTGACCAGGGTGAGGAGAAGGCTAGAGACCGTCCATATAGGTCAAGGGGAAATAGCCATTTTTATCCTGGAAAAGAGTGGGATGCAGAGCTCTGTCTTCACCGATTTGAAGGGTGTTATGTGAAAGAGGGTCTAACCTTGCTCTGCTTGTCCCCAAAGGGTAGAATCAAAGTGACTGGTGGATGTTGCAGAGGGACAGATTTAGGCTTGATCTATGGGGAAAACACCATACCCATCCGAGCACACTAAAGTGGAATTGTCTACCTCTGAAAGCACTGAGGTCCTCCTCCTGTGGGACTTCAAACAGGGCAAGACGATCACTTGTTGGCCGCATTGTAGATGACCTTCCTGGTCAAGGTCAAGTCTGTGATTGTGACTTGAAAGAATTAAGGCAAAATAAGCTTGAGACAATGTCTCTAAGAGCTCCAAAGGCTGAAGGGCAGTTGGGTGAGTAGCAAAGAAGGCTGATTTCACTCATGGAAGGATAAAGGCACCTCACTGGGGATAAATATTTAGGAAGTATTTAAGAGGAAACTCAGAGAGAATCTAGTTCAATAGAGGTTCATAAATAATGGAAAAAATCTTGGGGGAGGGGATATCTGGATGTCTAGGGATGGCTGAACTGAGTAATTGATGACTCTCTGACAAGCTGGCAAGAACCAAACAGCCACTATGAAGAGTTCATTAAAAAAAATACTTAACTACAGCATGATTCCTTGTACCTCCCTTCCCGCCTGCAATATAATTAAATAAGGCTTTATCTAACCATTTTCCTTGTATGCATTAGGGACTCCAACTAGGAATGTCTTCCTCCCAGGACTCTAATATGCCCTTATCTGTTTGTACTAATTGAGTTATCTCATACTACCACATGGGCAGCAACTAAAGAAAGATGGAAAAGGAGATCTGGTCAGGCTGGGGGATGGCATGACAGCTCCCAAACCAGGGGTTGGCTCCACATGTCACAGCTGCCCTGAATCCTGTCTGGAGCTCCAGAAGTCCAGCCTTTCTGCTCATGTCTAACTTCTTCTCCACCTTCTATAATCCTGAAAACCATTTCCTACTCTTGGCTTTGGTTTTGTAAAATGGAAATAATAATTCTCGTGTGACCTAGTTCACAGGGCTGTCATGGTGATTAAATGAGAGAGAAACAGAAAAAGAGAGGGGAAGATAGAACAGAGGAGGAAAGGAGAAAAGAGGAGGAGAGAAGAGAGGACAGGAGGAGAGAAGGGGGAGGGAGAAGGAGGAGGGGAGAGGGGAAGAGAGAAGGGGAGAAGAGAGGACAGAGGAGGAGAGAAGAGGGGAGGGGAAAGAAAAAAGGGGAGAGGAGAAGAAAGAAGGAGAGAAGAGAGGGGGGAGAGAAGAGAGAGGCACACAGATCACACATATTTATGTGCATGTATTTATTTACAAACTTATATAAATCTATATATCATATTTATATGTTCTATAAATTTATAATATAAATCTATATTATAAAATGTATTAGGCAACCACGTGGCACTGTGAATACGGTGTTCAAACTAGAGTGAGAAAGACGGGGGTATGGATCAAGCCTCAGACCCTCCTTGGTAGGTGCCCCAGAACAACTCACTTCCAATATCTCAGTTTCCTCCACTGGAAAATGGAGATCATAATAGCCCTTACCTCCCAGGGTTGTTGTTTATCACGAAAGCGCTTTGCACTCCTTCAATCGCCAGGTGAATGCCATTATTGTTGTTGTTATTACGCGTGTTTGTGAACAAAAGTTCATGTGTACGTGTGCGTCTTCATTCATTTTTCTATTTATTTTCCCAGATTTTTTCTGAGGAAAAAAGAACTCCCTCTTCCAGCACTGATAATGTGTTAAGCACTTTGTAAACTTTAAAGCTACATAAATGCCAGCTCTTTTTATTGTGGTATTTATAGTCTTAGAGAAAAGCCTGAGAAAATGAAGACAACAATGGCTTTGGGGTCAAGGACCTCAGCTCTGAACCTCACTCACTACTTGACCCTGAGGCAGGTCTCTTACTCTCTGGGCCTCAGTTTCCTTATCTGTAAAATGAAGGAATTGAACAGAGATATCCTCTGATGTCCCTTCAAGCTCTTCATCTAGAATTCCTCGACTTGCTCAGGGCCACACAAACAAGATGAGTCAGTGGTAAGATCTGAACCTAATATTCCAGAATCTAAGGCTGATCTCTCATTCATCATGAGATGGGGAAAAGAAATGGCATTTGTATAGTGCTCGAAGGTTTGCAAATTATTTTACATATAGTTTCTCATTCAAGCCTTATAAACAACTCTGTGAGGTCAGTAGTATCAATTATTACTCCCTAATTTACAGGAGACTAAAACGCAGAAACTTGAGCAAGGTTAGGTGACTTATCCAAGGTCATGCAGCTAATATGTTTCTAAGGTAGCTTTTGAACACAGATCTTCCTGGTTCCAGTTCTAGGACTCAAAGGTAATACATTTGTAAAGATGTTTGTAAACATTAAAGTCCTATACCAAGGACTCAACTTTCTTCCTTCATTCCTTTCCTTCTTTCTTTTCTTCCTTTCTTCTTTTCCTTCCTTTTTTCTTTCTTTTCTTTCTTCCTTTCCTTTTTTCTTCCATTTCTTCCTTTGTTTCTTTCTTTTTCCTTCCTTCCTTCCTTCTTTCCTTCTTTCCTTCCTTCCTTCTTTCCTTTCTTCCTTTCTTTCTTGCTTTCTTGCTTTCTTGCTTTCTTTTTTCCTTTCCTTCTTTCTTCCTTTTTCTTTCTTTTCTTCCTTCCTTTCTTCCTTTCTTTATTTTCTATTATGACCTCCTTTGGAAGTCCAATGAAGCCTACAGACCTCTTCATATAACAATGTTTTTAAATGCATCAAATGAAACATATAGGATTACAAAGAAAACCAATCATATTGAAATACAGATTATCCAAATATTTTTTAAACAAGTTCATAGAATGAAAGTTAAGAATCTCTGTACTAAACAAATGTCAACCACCATCACTGTCAGGATCATCATAGCCTTCGTCATTACTGTTAGTAAAATGTTGTTAACCTGTCACTCACTGTAAATGTGCCTTCACAAAAGTGAATTGTGAAATATTTGTTAAAACAGTCATGGGGAATGCCCAGAGAGGAAGGAAATTGTATCTGGGACTTGGTTCTCTGAAGCAAATTCCTAACCCCTGAAGCAGCATATTTGTTACCCTCCTAAGGGTTTCAGCAGCAAGCCAATTTGGTTTTCTCACTTCTTAAGCCAGATCCCACGTGACATGTCTTTGACACTGATTCTGGGTAAAGAAAACCTATTGAGAGGACCCAATACCAAGCAGGTCAATACTTCTAAAACAAAGGTGATTTGAAGGTGGGACAGTCTATTGGCTCCCTTGTCCACTGAGAACCCTAGAACAGCTGCCTGTCATTCCAAAGAATGGTGGGCAGCCAGACTCTGCCCAGCATAGAAAGGATGGACAGGGCCAGCAGTATGTACCCTGGCTTGGGGCATCCAACCAACTGGCTGAGGAAAGCAGATTCCCCTCAGGTTCTTTGATGCTGCTCAGAACCCTTGTCCTTAATCTTCCTCATGTCTGGTTTCGATTCAACAAACATTTATTAAGCACACGTGGAAGGCTATGTGCTGGGTTTGGCTGACTAGCTTGGCCCTCTCTGCCCCCTGAATTCTGTGGCTGCTCCATGCTTTCAGCCCCTGTTGCCATGTTCCACTGCCTCTGGCCCTCCCAGACTGTTTTGACTAATCTGGAACTGATCTCTTCTCTGTGCCTTCAATAAGCTCCCTTGCTGAATCAGTTTCAATTAAAGACTCAAGGCCCATTCCTTCAAAACTCCAGCCTATACCTTTCCCAATGAGTCTAAAATCCATCATTAAATCTGCTGTAGCCTATGGACCCTATCTCAGAATCATTGTGAGGGTTTTTTTTAATTCTAATTAATTTTTAATCATTTTAAAAATTCATAATTGAAAGAAATGCTATATTTCAGCTTGAAGTTACTGAAAATAAAGATAACATTTTCCTCCTTCAAGCTCATGGACCCCATGAAATGTATGTCTGGGCTTCCAAAGGTTCTAAAAATGCCAGGTTCATCTGAATTGGCTTTAGGCCAGTAGTCTGCACATAATGGGGAATTAATAAATGTTGCATAAAAGAAATGGTTAATTCTTTCCCCTGATTCTTTCCAAGCCCCCTTTTTGGAGACTATACTTATGGGGGAAAAAAAGCTCACCTTGTTATAATAGTAATAAATGTTAATTGACATTTTCATAGCACTTTCAAGTTTCTAAAGCACTTTGTATGCATTATTTCATTTGAGTCTCCCGATTACCCAGTGAGGTAGATATTAAAATCTCACACTATTGCAGACTAGGAAACTGAGGGGTAAAGTGATTTGGCCATTGTCACACAGTAAATAGGAGAGTTAGGATTTGAACTCCTGACTTCAGGTCCAATACTACATCCATTCACTACAGAAGTGAATCACAAGAGAATTCGACAAAATGAGAAAAGACTTTTAGGGTCAGAGGAGTGACGAGGGACTTCTCAGCCCATTATGTGGGCTTTCTGAGACAAAATGTTTAAAAACAGACATAACAAAAAGCAAGAACAAAGTGGGCATTACTGCTATCCTTGGAGAACAAGACATCTAATCGTTTGGGCCTGAATTATTTGATCCTTTTTTAACCAATTAAAAAAAACACACTTCACAATGCTTTTTCAGGCATCATTGTTTCTGGCTAAAGAATTAAACATGCTAAACAATGCTGATGAGAAATAATAATAATAATAATATCTAGTATTTATGTAGCACTTTAAAGTTTGCAAAGTGCTAAATAGTTTCCTCAAGGTCAAAGAGATAGCAAGTGTCTGGTTGCATTTGAACTGAGGTCTTTCTTACTCCAGGTACGACGTATTCTACCTATTTGGCCACCTAGTTGCCACAAAGGTTGAGAAGGAAGAGATCTCTAGGGGGAATTAGGATTATTTTTCAACAATCAAGTGTCTTGCTTCCAGTCCCTTAACACTGACAGACCCTTTTTCAGCTGAGGAATTAGGCTACCATCTTGCAAACTACTCAGGTGACCATTTGGTGTCATGCCAGTGAGATAACTAACAGCCATGGTGATAACGCAAGCAGGACATTGTTTCTGAGATGGCACAGGTCAATGAACATGGAAGGTGGAGAATATTACTGATGTCTTTGAGCCTCATATCCAAGAAAACTGTTATCCCATCACCCAATATCTTTTCTGAAAAGGCAGTGATGCCAGAATCAAATGCCTCTGTGACTGAGTCTTTCCAGACCTTAGAAAGACCACCTTCCTTCCCTCCCCCCCTCCCACCAGAATGTTACATAATGGAAAAAGAGCTACCATACTGCAAAGACAATTGGTCATTCCAACACTGAGAGGAAAGAAGTCCTCTGGTACGTCCAACAAACACTTTGTGCTATCACAAGTGATGTGATGGTGTCCGATATTTGGAGGGGAGGGGAGGAGAGGGTAAAAATAAAAATCTTAATATCAGAGGATGTCCAGGGAGAAAATCTTAATTTGTAATGAGTCTTTAGCCTATTTAAAGTAATTAAAGATCTACTCCATATGTGAGAGTGGTGCCTTTTTCTCTTTACACTCCTAATTAGTCCCTTCACTACTCGTCACTTGCTTCACCTAGGGCTGATTTCACTCCTCTTCTCTCATTTTTGATGTCTGCAGTGCTCATGGTGCCTCCTAGCATTTACTTTCCCAGAATGATGAAAGGGGCTACATTCTGGCATTTTGCCAACTGTTTCCTTGCCTCCTGTAAGTTCCTCCCTCTTTCCCTTTACGCTCCCCTCCCCACCCACTCCTCTTTCTTTGTAGGCCATCAGCTCCGCTCTGCTCAGCTCGTTCCATATGTATTTCAAATCCTCCATATTCTCTTTTTGCAGTATTATTTACTATAAAAATTTACAAGACACCAATCATCATCATAGCTAAGAGCTTAATTACAAACATTAAGAATATAAACTTCACAAGGTACCCCTTGGAGGGCAGCATTATAACTGAAGTAGCTTCCCCGGCAGCGGGCCCAAGACCAGGCAGCCCTGAGTCATGTTTTGTCTCTTGCATCATGAGTTGCCGCTGATTATCCCCCCTTCATCTCTCCTTTTTTCCTCTAGGAGGTGCCAAAAATCTTTTCCTTCTTCATGCTTGGCCTATTTCCCAATAGGCCAAACTAGCCTTGCTACTCTTTTCCGGTTGAAATACCATCATTCTGAAGATCCCACCCAGCTATTCCCATTGCACCAAGGCCTTTGCCAGACCTTGATTATTCACCATTTAATAATTTGGCCTGATGTTCAGAACATGCAACTTTATGTTGAACTCCGTCTTTATGAAGACTTTTATGGGATGGTGATTTATGTCAGTGTTTTATTACTTGGGTTTCTTCTTACTGACGGAATGACTAAGACTTTGGCAATTTGAGCAGAACTCCAAGAGAAAGCAATCATAACCAGGATAAAGTTGCATGAATCTTTAATCCATTGATCACCTACTATGACACACCACCTAGGGTGCCTAGCCTCATTGAATCATGAATTTACAGCTAGAAAGAACCTTAGAGGTCATTTTGTCCAATATCCTCATTGTATGGGTAAAGGAAATCAGAACCCAGAGACAAAAAGTTAACTCACCCAGGTCATACAGGTAGTAAGTGATAGAACTCTGTCCGGAATCAGATCCCTTGACTCCAAATTCATCATGCTATCTTTCCCCTTTATACCAATGCAAAGAGAATGGACATACTGTTTTTTTCCATGGGAGGACTAAATATGGAACCATGACTGAAGGATTTCACAGCATTGGTTTAAGCCTCCCAGCTGGGGCCAGGACTACAACTAGGTCCTGGGCTGGGAGTTTCCCATGCAGAAAAAATGATGGAGGATAGGTCAATAAGCCAAAATCAGTGACTGGGGATTCAGATACTCCACTAGAAGCCAAAGGAAGAAAATGGCACCTGAATTAGAAATGGTGTTAGACTCAACAACAATGTCCAAAAGGTGCCAGCAAAGAGACACAGTCTGGCATCAGATTTCAGGATTTAAAAACAAGGTAAAGAGAGAAACCTGAGTTTCACCAGAAGTTCCCTCAATTTGCTACACTCAGCTTCCTTCTGGTGGATGTGTGCTGGTGTGATGGGGAACTAGCCAATGAGAGCCCTTTCCTCAGGGCATGCTCATTTTTACCTTTCCTGGTGGATTATGCAGAATGTGTACAGATCTTTCCTGACCTACTTCAAATGCAATGGTTTGTGGAGGATTGATGAGCCTACTTCTAGCCATGGGTGATGGGGAAGCTAGCAGTGTGATGGTTGGCTGTGGGACCAGAGGAGTTAATGACTTTAAAGGTGCTGAACCAGAACTGAGTTTGATTACATGACCCTCTCTTTTCAGTCTTTTTGTCACTTTTCCTTCAAAGTAGAGACTGAGACAAGAACTGCTTAGTAACTTTACAGAAACTAAGAGAGGAACAGTAGATGCCCTATCTTCCACTTGGCCACCATGAGTCCATGAACATATAGTACCATTCTTTTATGTTTATTCTTTGCTGTTCTTATGAGAAAGAGTATGCCAAGACTGGAGTGTCCAAGCACTGCTGATACTAGAAGATCCATCCAAGCCACTAGTGGTCCTCTCAGCTGCTAGACTCATAGAAGCAAGAGCCAAGTCCAATGAACAGCTAGCACAGCAGCTAAAAAACCTATTTGACCCAGCTCAGCATTGAATTGAGCCATCAGCTGAGACACCATGCTCTGAAAGGAGCTAGTCCATTTGAGCAAAGACTTATCCATCATCAATGCCACACCCAGAAGTGAACTGCAAAATGAGAAAGAATTCTCACGTACTTCTCAACCCAACATGTTACCTATGTGTCTGTCTCACTACCTTTACATGTCCAATTTGCCTCTACTCTCTCCCCTGCATGCACAGAGGAAAGAGAGCCCCCCAAGCCCAGTTTGGGCAGACATTTTGTAACTTCTATTGATGTTATACCTTCTCAGTAAATATTCCTTTTGTAAAAGCTAATTGATGCCAATCAGTTGATCTCTCTTGAGGAGTTAACTGGACAGGGTCTCGTGACTAGAAATCCAAATCCCTTAGGCTTATCTATAGAACCCTGAGGAAAGAAGTAGTCAGTTTCCCTGTGGCAACCCAACATTACAGTACAAGTGGGGACTGTGAGAGAGGATACTACACTTTCATTCCTGCCCTCCAGTCTAAACTCAACTGGACAGCACCCCAACTACCATTCACATCATTCCATTGAAATGGCTATCTATAAGCAGCCAAGTAGACAATAAAGAGAACTTTAAATTTTTATACAGGATTTAAATACAATCTCATATATGCCACCAAGATTGGTGGACCATAATTATTACTTAAATATGGTGGTAGAAAAATATGTATTGTTAAAGTGGAAGAGAACAGATAAAAGTAAGTGACAGAACAGCCCTGATTATAAGATGTATACCTATATAGAAATTCATTAACTTTCTAGTGGAAGAATTTGGAGAGCATTTGGGTGAAACTAAAGGAAGGGAAACAGAAACAAGAAGGAAAGCAGTGGAGAGGAAAGGGCCAGGGAACTTGGTACAGGAGTAGGTGGGTTCAAAGTTTTCATCTACTATTTTCACAAACTTAGATATTTGGAGAACAAACCTGTAAGGTAATCAGAGGAAAGGAAGTGGGGTACAACTGGAGCGCTGGATTTAGTCAGAGGCCCTGGGCTTAAATCTTGACTCTAATATTAATTCCTATGGAATATTAAATGAATTATGTAACTTCCAAAGACTTCATTTTCTTCATCTGTAAAATGAGAAGGCTGGAATAATCTCTAAAATCCATTACCAGCTGAGAATCTTTTATCCTATGATATGGGTGTGAGACTATATTAAAGACCACCTATTGAAATGGTGGGCATCTAAGTGGCAAAAGTGGAAAAAGCACAGGGCCTAGAGTTAGGAAGACCTGAGTTCAAGTCTGGCTCAGACACTTACTAGTTTTGTGACCCCGGGCAAGTCATCTAATAGTTTGCCTCAGTTTCCTCATCAGTAAAATGAGTTGGAGAAGGAAATAGCAAACCACTTCAGTATCTTTGCTGAGAAAACCCCCAATGTGGTCAGAGAGCCAGACACAACCAAAGTTACTGAACAATATTCATATGGCATATCTGAATGATACTTTCCTGAAACAAACCACAAAACATCATGATAGTAACTAATGAAATGGGGCTTCAGTTATCTGGACATCAGCTGAAAGCAGAGCATTGTCTTAAGGTCATTGGTCTTTTAAGATGTCTGAGTAGATGTGGCTACCCCACCAGCATGCCCCATAAGAAAGAATCCCCAAACAATTCATCTTTGTGACCCATTCTCACAGACCAGCTCCAGTCAGTAAGTACTAAGGTCCTACTATGTGTAAGGTCCTCTGCTTTCTGTTCCCAATTTGCCCTTTTATCTCTGAACATATTTGTGTCTACTTTGTACTTGTTAATACATGCTTATAAATGCAACTCTTTGGACTTTGCTACTGGGTTTCTTTTCTATTTCCCTGAATTTGATAACCAAGATCCCCACTCTTTCCCTCGTCCTAAGCCAGACTCTTCTATAAGAAAACATATTAAAATCATAGCATGGATCATAGATTTAGGAACAGAAAGGACCTTAGAAGTCTTTCTCTTCTCAGGACCTGTTTCCTCATCTGCAAAATGATTATAAAAAGGGGGCGGCTAGGTGGCACAATGAATAAAGCACTGGCCCTGGACTCAGGAGGACCTGAGTTCAAATTCAGCCTCAGACACTTAACACTTACTAGCTGTGTGACCTTGGGGAAGTCACTTAACCCCAATTGCCCCCTCCAAAAAAAAGCAAAACAAAATTCTAAAAAGCAGCCCCTTCATAGGGTTTCTGTGAGCTAGTTCAACTCCTTTATTTTACAGATGAGGAAACTAAGTCCCAAAGAAAACAAATAACTTGATCAAAGTTGCACAACTAGCAAGTTGGAGAAGCAGGATTTGAACCCAGTTCCTTGGACTAATCTAGCACGCTATCAGCTATTCCAGGTTGTCTCTCCTCCAGTTACTTTAGAGTTACAGCATCAATTGGGGGAAATGCCTTGGAAGGGTTTAAGTTTTTTAGAAATAGATTCCGTCAACCATATTCCAAAATACATGTATTTTCATTTAGGATGCCTGAAGAAATGCCTTAAACAGAAGGACCAACTTAGCTACAGGACTAAAAAGCTCTAGTTGGTAGGGACTTCTCTGAAGTTATGTGATTACAATCTTCATCAATAAGGAAAACAATTGATGTTTACATAATACTTCACCTATGTTCATACTAGCTAATAGTAGCTAACATGTATATGGTGCCTACTACGTGCAAGGGAACATGCTAAGTGCTTTACAAATGCCATCTCATTACATCCTTCCAACAACCCTGGGAGGTGAGTGCTATTATTGTACCTGTTTTACAGATAAAGATACTGAGGCAAACAGAGGATGAGTGACTTGTGCAGGGACCCACAACTAAGAAGTTTCTGAATTGACTTGTGCAGGGATCCACAACTAAGAAGTGTCTGAAGCCAAAATTAAACTCTGGTCTTCCTGATTCCAGTCTCAGAATTCTCTTCTCTGCACGATCTAGCTGCCTCATTAGCTCATTGGAGAGTATGTAACACCTCTGTGACATATGTATGTATCTACAGCTGCCCTCATTGTTACCCTTATTTTCTACCTTAGGGAAGTTTTAACTGCTGTTAGGTGCTGACTTGGGAAGAGGGGCAGCAACCACCCTATCTCCCAGTTGGCCACCTCGTGTCCCTGAACACATGGTATCACATTGCCGGTTAATGTAGTTAGCTCCTGAAGCAAGATTCTAATTTAGCTCTTCCTGAGTCCAAGTCTAGAACTCTACCATTGTAACTAATTACTTAGCAATCTAATAATGAGGAAGGAGGGGAAGAATAAGATTTGACCTCATAATTGGATAGGACAACCTGAATCTAAACTTTTGACTTATGAACTTTTCTTGCTCTGTGGATGTGGGACTTTGCTCAGATATCAAAAATCGCAAAGCATGGTAAAGGCTGATTAGTCCAGATTCCACTGTCCTCTACTGGTGTCTTTGAAGACTGCAGAACAAGTTAACCCTTTGTCTCCTGATGTGATGCCCTCTGGTGGGTTCTGAAAGTCATCAGATAAATTCTTATGAGAATTTCACCCCTCAGAAAGTAGAAGTGACAAGGAAAGTTGCTTCTTCGCACACTCAGTTCATACAATATAGGACTTATACAGTGTTGTGATTATCTTATTAATACATATGTGATAATAAAGCCTACCTTAAGTCTCCCAGAATCTCCATTACATCTTCCTACAGTATTGGAGTAGACCTTTCGATTAGTGAAGAGCAAAGAGCTCAGCTACTTGAAAACTAAAAGCTGGGCAGGTTTAAGGCCTTATCTTCCTCAGGACTGAGTTGTAGTAGTCAAGTACATGTGAAGAGATCTGGGGATAGAGCCAAGATGGTGGACCAAAGGCAGGGACTCACCTGAACTTTCCCAAATTCCTCTCCAAATAACATTAAAATAATGACTCAAAACCAATTCTGGAGTAGCAGAACTGATAAAAGGCCAAGATGAAATAATTTCCCAGACCAAGACAAGTTAGAAGGTCAGCAGAAAAGGTCTGTCTCATTGGGTTGATGGTAGAGTACAGTCCAGTGTAGGCCGCGACCTGCTGAATCTGAGGTGGCAGCTTCCAGAGCCTTCAATCCACAGATTGTAGAAGGACTGACCAAGTGGTCAGAAGGAGATTATAGGGAACCCCTTGCTGGCACTGGGTGCAGGACTCTTTTGAATTGCCTCTATGCAGTTCTAGGTTACAGTCCCAAGGTGAAGTGGAGCACTAGCAAGAGCAAAAATCCTGGGCATAGTTCTGGGATAGAAAAGAGTGCTTAGACAGGAAAACAGTGACCACCTCTCCTTAGATCATACCTCCTTGGAAGAACTAGAAACTTACTGACCCCCAGAACTAGCTCGGAAAACAACAGCACAAAAACCCTGAAGTTTGGGACAGTATCCCTTCCATCCCAAGTGCAAAGTCCTACTTTAAGATAAAGTTAAGGGTTAGTAAGTAAGCTAGGGAAAATGAGCAAACAACAGAAAAATAGCCTAACCATAGAAATTTACTGTGGTTACATGGAAGATCAAAACACAAAGTAAAAAGAAGACAACAAAGTCAGGACAGCTACATGCAAAGCCTTAAAGAAAAGTATGAATTAATCTCAGCTCCCCTCCACTCCAAAAAAAGAATTTCTGGAACTCAAAAAGGATTGCAAAAATCAAATAAAACAGGTAAAGGAAAAATGGAGCAGGGGAGGGCAGGAATGAGAGTGATGCAAGAAAATCATTTTTTTTTTAAAGTCAATAGCTTGGTGAAGGAGACATACATGAAAAAAATGAAGAAAATAACATTTCAAAAAGCAGAATGTGCCAAATAGGAAAAGAGACACACAAAAATAACCACTAAAGAAAAGACCTCTTTAAAAAGCAGAATTTGACAAATGGAAAATTATGTACAAAAATTCACTAATGAAAATAACTCCTTACAAAGTAGAATTGGCCAGTGGAAGACGAGGTTCAAAAGCTCACTTGAAGAAAATAATTCCTTAAAAATTAGAATTGGGCAAGCAGAAGCCAATGATTCCATTAGACAGCAAGAAATAATAAAACAAAATCAAAAGAATGAAAAAATAGAAAAAAAACCGTGAAATATCTTTTTGGAAAAACAACTGGCTTAGAAAATAGATCCAGGAGAGCTAGTTTAAAAAGATTTGCTAGACTACCTAAAAGCCATGATCATTAGAAAAGCCTAAACTTTGTATTCTGACAGCACATCAAGGAAAACTGCCCTGATAACCTAGATCCAGAGGATAAAATAGAAATTAAAAGAATCCATTCCGAATGAAAATTCCCAGGAATACTATGGCCAAATTCCAGAGTTCACAAGTCAAGAAGAAAATATTGCAAACAGCCAGAAAGAAACAATTCAAATTTCATGGAGTCACAGGACAACACAAGATTAAGCAGCTTCTACATTAAAGGACTGGAGGGTTTGAAATATAATATTCCAGAGGACAAAGGAGATAGGATTACAACTAAGAATCACATACCCCAAAACTAAATATAATCCTTCAGGAGAAAAATATATATTTAATGAAACAGAGGATTTTCAAGCATTCCTGATGAAACTACCAGAGCTGAATAGAAACTTGACTTTTAAATATAAGACTAAGGAGAAGCATAAATGGTATACAAGAAAGAAACATCATGATGGATTCAATAAGGTTAAACCATTTAGATTCCTACATGGGAAGATGATACTTGTAACTCCTAAGAATTTTATCATTATTAGGGAGTAAGAAGCAGACTACATAGACAGAGTGCATGGGTGTGGGTTGACTAGAAGGGGAAGAAAGAGATAGAATGGGGTAAATTATTTCACATGAAGAAGGCATAAAAGACCTTTCACAAGTGAAGGGGAAGATGAGGAGTGTGGCAGACTGCACTTGAACTCTCATTGGAACTGGGTCAATTTAGAGTCAATTTAGAGACTCATTTGGGTGTAGAAATCTACCTTACCTTACAGAGAAGTAGGAGGGGAAGGGATAAAAGAAAAGAAGGTCAATAGAAGGGAGAGCTGATTTGGGGAGGTGGGGATCAGAAGTAAAACACTTTTGAGAAGGTACCAGATGGAAGTAGAGAAAGAGAAGGATAAAAGCAGGGGAAATAGATGAAGGGAAACATAGTAATCATAACTGTGGGGAAAAAATTATCATTTTTCTCTGATAAAGGCCTCATTTCTAAAATATAGAGAGAACTAAGTCAAATTTATAAAAATATAAATCATTCCCCAAGTGATAAATTGTTAAAGGATATGAACAGGCAGTTTTCAGAAAGAAAAATCAAAGTTCTCTATAGTTGTGTGAAAAATGCTCTAAATCACTATTGATTAGAGAAATGCAAATTAAAACAACTCTGAAGTACTACCTTATACCTAATAGATTGGCTAATATGACAGAAAATGAGAATAACAAATGTGGAGGGAATGGGGGAAAATCGGGGCACTAAGGCACTGTTGGTGGAGTTGTGAACTGATCCAGCCATACTGTAGAGCAATCTGGAAGTACGCCCAAAGAGCTATAAAACTGTGTATACCCTTTGACCCAGGAATACCACTACTAGGTCTCTATCCCAAAGATATTTTTAAAAAAAGGAAAAGGATCTATATGTACAAAAACATTTATGCCATCTCTTTTTGTGGTGTTAAAGAATTGGCAATTAAGGGAATGTCCATCAATTGGGGAATGGCTGAATGAGTGGTGGTATATGATTGTGATGGAATAGTATTGTGCTATAAGAAATGAAAAGCAGAATGCTTGTATACACAGTAGCAATAATATTATACAATGGTCCACTGTGAATGTCTTAGCTATTCTCAACAGTATAATAATCCAAGAAAATTCTGAAGGACTCGTGATGAAAATTCTATCTACCTCCAGAGAAAGAACTGGTGGAGTCTGAAGGCAGATCAAAGCATATTTTTTTACTTTATTTTTCTGGATTGGGGCGGGGGGGATTTGTGTGTGTGTGTATGTGTGTGTGTGTGCGTGTGTGTGTGTGTGTGTGTGTGTGTGTGTGTGTGTGTGTGTCTGTGTCTGTGTTTTAGGGGTTTTTTGTCTGTATTTTCTTTTGCAATATGACTAATATGAAAATGTTTTGTGACTGTACATATATAACTTTTATCCAATTGTTTGCTTTCTCAAGGAGGGGGGAAGAACAGGAGGGAGGGAGAGAACTCAGAACTCAAAAATTAAAAAAAAACAAATGTTAAAAATTGTTTTTACATGTAATTGGAAAAAATAAAATATTCAAAGTTGAAGAGATCTGAATCAAAATAAGGAGAGTGCAGTGGTCAAGAAAAGACGGACCCAGGAAGAACACTCCCAGGATGGGACCCTAATTGTGGCAGCCCAAGGAGTGGGTAAGGACATGGTGGTGGTTGTGCAGGACAGAACCAGCTGAGCACCCACATTAAGCATAAAGAGGGTAAGCTGAAGAAGATGCTACTACCCAGACATCAGTCCCTTGGGACAAAAATGTCAGTTGTGTCATCCTACTTAGAACTCTATAGAACACAGTTTACGAGAGCACCCTGCATCCTCATTCTTTTTAATGTCAGATTTTTGAAGAATCATCTGATAATTATGATGTGGGTTTTGCTTTTACTTAATTCTTAATTCTCTCAAAAAAGGAGAAATAGTGAGCAAAATGGAAGCCATCAAAACCTTGGTAAAAAGTGGCCATGCCATCTTACACAAGTATAGAGTGTCCCAAAAATCTTAGGACAGTTTTAAACACCAACACCAGTTTCTTGTCCAGAAAGACTATCTTTTTTTGATAGTTTTAAAGTGCTCTGTGAATATGTCATTATTATTATTTGACCAAAGAGTAACTAAGAGACGGCATTTTTAAATGTTTTAAATGTCAAAACTATCTTCATAAGTACCATGTTGACTTCTCTCTAGCTTCAGAACTAAAAGGTAGAAGTTATAGGGAACTGTATTCAAACTCAAAGATGAGGGAGAACTTTCTAATGAAAGTTACCCAAGAATGAACCAGGCTACCAAGAGAAGTAATAAGCATCTTTCATTGAAATTATTCAAAGGGAGGTTGGATGATGGACCATCTGTCAGGAATATTGGTATTTGAGCCAAAAGACTTGTGTTTGAATCCTGGATCTTATAGTTACTACCTTTGGGACTTTAGGAAATCACACCACCTCCCAAATTTGTTTGCTTTTCTGTAATATAAAGAGAGTGAGACCAAATCATCTCTAAGATCTCCACCAGCTCAAAGCTCTGTTTAACTCTACAACATTTGCTGTTACTTTATAGATTGGACTTTGCAAGACCAGAATAACGAAAGTCAATATTTACACAGTGCCTTGAGATTTGCAAAACTCTTTACACTTATTATCTCATTTTATCCTCACAAACACCTTACAAAGGAGGTGCTATGATTGCCCCCACTTTATAGATGAGGAAACTTAGGCAGACAGCCATTAAATGGCTTCCCAGAGTCACACAACAAGGTAGTGTTTGAGGCTGGATTTGAACTCAGGTCCCTCTGAATCCACATCTACCACTCTATCTACTGTGCCACCTATAATACAAATTCAAGAGGCTTAGGTATTTTACCGACATTTCAAGTAGTCTGCTCCAGTTGAATTTGCCTCAGTATGGGGCCCCAAACAACTAATATCTGAGAAGATATTTGATAACTGAATAACAGAGAGTACTCTCATGCTCAATGATAATTTTCCTATTTTCTTAAAGGAACTCTTTTACATATATATTTTACCAACATATTTGAGTGTAATGGTAGCCATCTCTACAGAGCTGAGGGAGGGGGGAAAGAAAAAAGTTACACTATAATTTCATTATGTATTAAAATGACTAGTTGTACATAACAGATTTGCAATTTCATGTGCAACTATCATTTTTAATTCTACGTTATAGAAATGTTTGTGTTCATTCATAAATTAAAAACAAAAAAAGGAAAAAATAAGTTTTAGAAAATAAAAGGACTTTTTGTTAAATAGCTTATCGTAAGTAATCATTAATGCAGAGTAATACTTAAAGAAAGGCCAAGACTTTAAACTGTTCTCATATACTGCTTGATAGAACATCAGTTTTCCCTGGAACCTGAGTTGACCTAATTCAAAGTGAACAGATTGTAAGCTATCTGCTTAGGATTTCTTAGGAAGAAGCTCCTACTGGCCCTCATGAATTCTCAACACCAACCCCTTGTTTCTTTTTCCTTATGGTCTAGCAGAGAGAAAGAGAGAGACAGAGACAGAGACAGAAACAGAGACAGACAGAGAGACAGAGAGACAGAGACAAAGAGAAACAGAGAGAGAGAGAGAGAGAGAGAGAGAGAGAGAAATACAAACACACACAAAGCAGCAGCAGCAGCATGATATTGGGACCTATGTGAAAATTACCTAAATGACACTGTTCTAAGCTATATTTTCCATTGGCTTCTCTTGTCATTTACCTTTCCTCTCTACTAGTGGAAAAGCTGTGGCATCCCATCTTACTGCCCAATTCTTCATCTACATATAATCATATATATACTATTACTTGAAAGTCTTCTATTTTGTTTTAATTTTTTCCCCAAATCTGTTGCTTGACAGAGAAACCCCTGTCTCTGTCAGAGGTTTGTGTATTTGTTGCTTTTTTGCAGGTCCAGATTTGTGATATCATGGGTGTGGAGAACTACTTCAAAGGTCCCCCCACCCCCGTCAGTACAAAACTGCCACTCCCTGGAGCTCAAAAGTCTTAGCTAAAATAGTCAGTTTCAGAAAAAAATGGGAAGACTTCTCTGAACTGATGCAGAACCAGGAGAACAATTTACACAATTGCAAGAACAATATAGAGAAAAAACAACTTTGAAAGACTTGAGAACTCTGGTCACAGAGAAGATAAACCATGGGTCTAAAAGGCTAACATTGAAACTTGCCACCTCCTGCCAGAGAGGTAATAGACTTAAAATGCAGAATAGTGCATACATTTTTGGAGATAACTAATGTTGGCATTTGTTTTGTTGGACTATGCACATTTGTCATATTAGGGTTTTCTTTTTTCTTTCTTTTATTTTTTTGGTTGTTCAGTTTAGATAAGGGAGGGTATAGTGGGAGGGAAAGATAAATGATTATGAAAAATAATTTTTATAAAACATATCATCTTAGAAATGTGCCTAGGGCACTTTGAGGTTATGTGACTTGCCCATAGTCAGACAGTCAGTATATGTCAGAATTGGGTTTGGAATTCAAATTTTCTTTTCATACTCTACAGTCAGCTCTCTGACCACTATGATGTCTCTCATTAGGCTGACTAAAATCCCAGTTTATGCTTAAATGTTTTCAACAGGCTTTGGGTGGGGTCAGAGGACCTAGGTTTGCATCCCAGAACTCCATTTATTGCTTTTACAATTTGGGGCAAATCATATCACCTCTCTAGACCTCAGTTTATATAACTGTGAAATGAAGGATTTGGAATTGATGGCCTGTGTGATCCCTTAGAGTTCTAAATTTAGAATCCTATGAAACTGAATATAACCAAGATAGATGAAGTGATTGCCCCAGAAAAGCATTTCACTCATTGTGCCTAATCCAAGGAAAGTAGGTCTTCCAACCCCTAAAGGAAGGACATAAGCAGCTGGCAGAAGCATTTCCTCCAAATCCACTGTGAGCTAAATCTATTTCCCACTAGAGGTCACCAGAAATGAGTCCTTGTTCTCTTGGGTTCTGATGCACCAATAAAGGGATCATGCATTGTAGTAGACCCAATGCCTGGGAATGTTATTAAGTCCTAAGCACTTACCCAGAGTACCCTGGCATCTGTTTCTCATTTAGGAAGCCGAGCAAAGCAAGGTCATGCTTAAATTCCACCAGACCATGTTTCTTTTGACCACATATGGGGAAAAGAAACTTGTTCAGCATGACCATGTATGAAAGGTCCAGGGAAAAGCCACCACTTAGTAATGATCCATGAAAAGAAGAATGGGCTGCTTCCACCAGCTCAAGTCCCACCAGGCAGTATATCAGTCAAGGTTAAGGTCTGTGACAACCGTGAAAACAGCAGCTGGGCCACAGGAGTTCCCAATCTGCTCTTCCATCGTGTTCACTGAGGCAGGTGATCCAAAGAACTCTCTGCTGGTGTTGTCAAATCTCTGACCCTTGACTGTGCTGGGGGTTTGGATTTTCTCTCCCACCTACATCCTATGATCCATAGAGAAGATCATGGTATGAAAATGAATTTGGCCAAATCACAAAACCTAATTTCTTTATTCTCTCTTTTACATTGACTGTTGAGACCAGACCCAATTTAAAGCTACGCTGATGTGGTAGCCCCTCTTTCAACCTTATCTCACACATTTCCCTTTACTTTCCTTCTTATATGCCCCCTCAGCTCTGTTCTTTACCTGTGCACAAATGCAGATCACAACTCCTCTCTGATGAAGGTAAGTTCCAAGAAGATCCTTGAAGTATTCAGAAGTTAAGCATCTTGCCTGAGCTCTCTCAGCTAATAAAGTTCAGAGATGGCATTTAAACTCAGGTCTTTCTGACTGTACATGATTTAAATGCTGTTAACAGCAAGCTATAGAGGTGATTAGTTTTCAGAAAACCAACAAAAGGATTAACAGTCAGTAGTGAGTACATTTTCTCTTACCAGACTAAATAAAAACAAAATTAGCTAGCCTGAAAAATTACATTCTTTGTATTGGAAAGAGAGAGTGGTAGAGAGAAAGGGTTAAGGGCATTAATTCAGACCTCATAATTTAATTCAGAAGTATAGTCATCCAAAGGGGAATTGTATAAAAAAAATTAGCTACAAGGTGGGAAGTGGGCTAATTCCATCTCTTAAAAGCTTTATCTGGATTACAATGGGAAAAAAAAAGTAAAATCTTTGCGAACATTAATTAATTAACAATGTACTACACTTCAGAGACAGAAAAGGCACACATTAGTGCATTATTATTTCTTAAATCCATGTATTGGTAATGTAAAGTCCACAAAAATTATGTATTTGGGTCTGGTCTGAATTCTTAGCCCTAACATTTGCAAGCAAATTAAAATAGGCAAACCACAAGGATTAAGTGAATGCGTGTCATTTAACAGATCCTCTTGCAAAGAAAAACTAGGCTATACCCACACATGAGATGACTCCTGTATTTAGGACAATATAAACCTTTCATCTTGTCAGTCAGCAAGAATTTATTGAGCAAAATAATAATTTTAATAATTGATAATAATGATTATTTAATGGCTACACTTGGTATGTGTATACATTTTATGGTTTTGCGGACAGTTTGATATAATCTTATTTGATCCTGACAACAACCTTGTGGTTTAAAAAGCACTCCCATTTTAAAGATGATAAAACTGAGATTCAGAAGGTTGCATGACTTCCCCAAGGTAAGCTTAGAAGAGGCAAGATTCGTACCTAAATTTCTTCTGACTTCTAGCCCCAGTACTTTTTCTACTACTCTATAAGGAAGAAGAAAAAACTAGAACCAAAAGGAATCAATGGAATTTACCTATTCATCTTACTAGTTAAAGAAATATAGCATAGATGAATAATTCAGTTGCATTCAACAAATAGACTCATTGGAAGCATGTATTTAAGAAAAGACTAAAC
>CM053581.1:557142534-557189601 GCA_028627135.1 Pseudochirops cupreus | reverse complement strand
GAATAAATGGAACTTTTCTTGAAATGGTAAGTGTATCTATCTAAAATCATCAGCAAGCATTATCTGTAATGGGGATAAACTTGAAACCTTCCCAAGAAAAACAGGGGTGAAGCAAAGATGTCCATTATCACCACTATTATTCAATATTGTACTAGAAATGCTAGCTTTAGCAACAAGAGAAGAAAAAGAACTGGACGGAATTGGAATAGGCAGTGAGGAAACAGAACTATCATGTCTTTACCAATGTTATGATGGTTTACTTCGAGAACCCTAGAGAATCAACTAAAAAAAATTTAAACTATCAACAACTTCAGCAAAGTTGCAGCATAGAAAATAAACCCACATAAATCACCAGCATTTCTATATGCTACCAACAAAAACCAGTAGCAAGAGACAGAAAGATAAATTCCATTTTATGTAATGACAGACAATATAAAATACTCAGGAGTCTACCTGCCCAGACAAACCCAGGGATTATATGAACACAATTACAAAATACCTTTCACAGAAATAAAGATAGATATAATTGGAGAAATATTAATCGTTCATTGGATTGGCCGAGCCAATATAATAAAAACGACAGTTCTAATTTAACTTACTTATTCAGTGTCATACCAATCAAATTACCAAAGAATTATTTTATAGAGCTAGAAAAAATAATAACAAAATTTATCTGGAAGAACAAAAAGTTAAGAATACCAAGATAATCATTGAAAAGAAATATGAAGGAACATGGCATAGCAGTTCAGGTTTCAAACTATATTACAAAGTGGTAATCATCAAAACAATCTGGTACTGCCTAAGAAATAGAGTGGTGGATCAGTGAAATAGGTTATGTACACAATACATAGTAGTAAAATGATCATAGTACAGTTATCCCTTTCACATCACAACTTTCCCCATCATGGTTTCACTTGTGAGTTGGCATAAGAAATTAAATGGAAATTTGGGAGGAGTTTTGCAGAAGCTCTAAGCAACACAGGAAGGCCAGCAGATGACACAGAGCCTATGAACAAATACTTAATCAAAATTTTACAATAAAGTATCCCATAAAAGAAAAAGGGAAAAATCAGACTTCTCTGGTATAAAGGGAGGCCCGAAATTTTTTACACAGATTTTCCTGATTGGGGGAGAGTAGCACTGCACCCCAAACCCCCATGATGCGGGAGGGATAACTAATCTAGTGTTTGATGAATCCAAAGAGCTCAGCTTTTGTGGTAAGAAGTCAACATTTAACAAAAATTGCTAGGAAAACTGGAAAGCAGTTTGGCAGAAACTAGGGATAGACTAACATCTAATATAATATACCAAGATGAGGTCAATAAGCAATTTAGACATAAAGGGTGTGTAATGTTAATGGGATATAAGATCTTCCCCTCCCACTAATAGGTTTCATGTGGAGCCCAGTAAGGGAAGCTAGTTTAGTGGAAGCTTGTTTGTAGGAAGGCTTTCACACCTTCTGCTAATTTCTAATTAGGCACTGAGTCACAGGGTTGTGAAGCCTTCTGGCATCATAATATATATTGTGAGTTGGTATGTTGCTTTGGGGGATGGCTTATGAGAAGGATCTTGTGATTCCCAGGTCAAGATTCTCAGTGGCCATATGTTCAGAGCTCCCTGACTACTCAGATGTAAAGGCTCTCTCAATCTAGGAATGTATGTAAAGTGGATAGTTGATTCAGGCAGTCAGAACCCTTTCTGTTGGTCTTTATTTCTCCATATTTTCTCTGAAGTTCAGGGTGCTGACTTTTCCCCTAAACTAGTGAATGTAATTGTAAAAGATTGTTGACCATTTAAATGGCTATCTCTCCTAGAAAAGCAGATCTAAGAACCTGCGCTAGCAGATATCCTGGGTATACCAGTACGGTGGCCACTATAAGGTGATATAAGTAAATTAGGGCAGCATTAGAAAATGTACCTGCCAAATTTATGGATAAGTGAAGAGTTTATGACCAAATAAGAGATAGAGAGTATTACAGGATATAAAAAGGATAATTTTGATTACATGAATTCAAAAGCTTTTGCACAAATAAAACTAACGCAGTCAAAATTAGAAAGAAAACAGAAAAAGGGGGGTTTACAGCAACTTTCTCTCATGAGAGCTCATTTCTCAAATATATAGGGAACTGAGCCAAATTTATAAAAATAAGAATCATTTTCCAGTTGATCAAAGGATATGAACAGGCAATTCTCAGAAAAAGAAATCAAAGCTAACCACAGTCATATGAAAAAATGTTCTAAATCACATTTGATTAGAGAAATGCACATTAAAACAACTCTGAGGTACCACTTCATGCCTATCAGATCAGCTAACATGACAGAAATGGAAAATGACAAATGCTGGAGAGGATGTGGAAAAATTGGGACACTAATGCACTGCTGGTGGAGTTGTGAACTAGTTTATCCATTCTGGGGAACAATTTGGAACTATGCCCAAAGGGCTCTCAAACTACAGATACCCACTGACTCAGCAATACCAATACTAGGTTTGTATCCCAAGATCAAAGAAAAAGAAAAAGGACTAATTTGTACAAAAATATTTATAACCTCTATTTTGTGGTAGCAAAGAATCGGAAATAAAGAAATTGCCCATCAGTATGGAAATCGCTAAACAAGTTGTGGTGTATGGCATAAGGAAATAATGATGAACAGGATGGTTTCAGAAAAACCTGGGAAGATTTCTATGAACTCACGAGAAGTGAAGCGAGCAGAACCAAGATAACATTGTACATAATAACAGCAATATTGTAAGGATGATTGACTGGGAAAGATTAAGCTACTCTGTTCAAAACAATGACCCAAGACAATTCCAAAGGGCTCACAATAAAAAACGTCGTCTCCCTGCAGAGAGAACTGACGAACTCCAATGCAGACTGAGGGATATTTTCTTTTTTACCCTCTTCGTTTGTATTGTTTTATTTTGGGTTGTGCTTTCTCTCGCAACATGGCTGTTTTGGGTAATTTCACATGCATAATCAATATCAAATTGCTTTCCTTCCTCAATGAGGAGGGAGATGCAGGAGGAAGAGAAAGAATTTGGAATTGAAAATTTTTTAAATGATTTTTTAAAATTGTTTATAAATAATTGGCAAATATTTAACAAAATAAATAAAATATTTAAAAATAGGAGAAATGAGGAGAACATGGTATAAAAATCAACTTCTTCATTAGGCCAAGATGGACTTAGAAGGTTTATTTGACCCAATTTATTTGTCACCAGATGGTAGTTGATAAACATATACGTGTACATGTATATTGGGTATGTGCATGTCCATATATACATATGCATGTATACATATATATAACTATAAAGTCATGATTTAAGTGTATCTAAGTTGATATTTTCTACACATATTTCAAATATTGAAAAGCTTTTAAAATGCTACAAATATTTCTTTATTGTCTTTTTGCTCTCCCGGGACCACATTAATTGTCAGAACCTGCAGTAGTTGGTGGGTAAAGATCAAAATCCACAGAAATTAAGCTAGAATTACACCTAAGCCTCTTAGCTCTTCACCAATAAGACACTAGTGTAGACAATAAATATTCTCCAAAGGGGTGTCAGAAACAGTGCCAGGGTCAGGCCAGGGGTCATTAAATGAAAGGTTGTGGATCTATGTGCTGATTTTGAGCCAGTGAATGATTCAGGATCAGGAAATGAAGGAAGAAGCCACTTGAAATATGGAGCAAGTCTTCTGAAAAGGAAAACAGATTTAGCTTTTGCTGGGAAATTCAGGCATGTAGATATAACTATCGCCTCAGCCACCCCTGTGTCAAGAAGTGAAGAACACTTCTACTCATGTTGTCAACTCCAGTCCAAGGACAAGGACTTTTCACTTTTGTCCTGGCATCTCCACAGCTTAGAAGAGTTTCTGACACACAATAGGTGATTCATAAATGTTATTCATTTTATAGAACAAAGCAAAGGGGTCATTTTCTGAAAATTTGTGGAAAGGACCAAGAATTTGTAATGGTGCCCATTTGGGGCCCACTGAACCCTTCAGAGTTCAGTGGTATTTTTCTCTAAGAAACCTGTATCCCCTCCTCTTTCTTCCATAATTCTACTTTCCGCTGACCTCCTAATTTCTCTGAGGAGAGTATATTGCACGTGTGGCTAGCCTGTGGATGATGTATCAAGCTAACATTCAGAGCTAATGAAATCCATAAACTGCCCTGTTCTTAAATAGGAGACAGAGAAGACACAATATTTCTGTGAGCCAAGGAGGAAGTCAAAGAATGCACCATACCTTAAAAGTTAAAATCTCCCACACAGTTCCAGAAACACAGAACCCCTATAGGGGAAGGAACTTCGGGAATCATGTAGCCCAAACTCCTTGTCAGAAGCAAAACTCCATCTCCTTTATTACATCCCTGTTGAGTGGTCAGCTAGTCTTAAGTGGAAAACAGAGGTCAAAAATTGCATCATTTTGGTTGGTGGCATCAGATGCATTTTCCATAAAGATGAAAAAAATAAAACTTTCTCTTTCTTGATAACAGCCTTGTTAAGTGGTGGATGCAACTGGGTTAAATTAGTGGGTAATGGGTCCCGATGTCCCCAGTTTCATAGTTATATATGAATGCCCCTGTGTGGACCTATATTTCTAAAGCAGGGACTCTTAAACATGAGGTTTATCAAGCTTTATGTTTTGTTTTGTTTTGTAACATTTTGATTCTGGTATTTCAACATAATCAGTTTCCTTTGGAATCCTATGTATTTTATTTTTTGCATTTTAAAATAAAACTCTGAGAAGTGTTCCTAGGCTTCACCATACTATCAAAATGGGGGTCCATGGTACATAAAGTTTCCAAACCCCTGCTTCTGGAACAATATATGTGAAGGAGAATGCCCCAGCACTCAGCTGTGTGAGATTCCCAAACTGGATCACGTCTCTGCCCTTCTTTAAGACCTCTTTTCTTAATTGCCCAGATTCTCCCTCTCCTCTGCTATTGTTCAATTTTTGGATATAACCTGATGGTATCAAATCATAGACTTTAAGGAAAGAGAAACCTTAGAAATCATCCATGCCAATTTATTTGTACCCAAGTGGAAATTGGATATGGGTATGCATGTATGGATATTGATAGACATAAATCTAGATATCTATCTATACACACACATATATACACATGTAAACATGTATATACACATATATGTAGCTATGAAATCATGATAAAAGTGCATGTAAATTGCTACTTTTTACAGAAATTTCAAATATTAAAAAAATTTTAAATGCCACAAATATTCCCTTCTTGCTCTTTGTATCCCTTGGGACCACTCTCATTTTCTGAATTAAAGCTTTGTATGTAGACTTTCTCCTTTTCCCCTCCTTTGTGTGGATGCTAAGTCTCCATACAATCACTCATGTGGAGAGATGATTGCCAAAAAATATAGGAACTACAATGGGTGGGAGAAATTAATCAAGTCTCCTTGGTTTTGAAACTCCTCTATACCCAGAGAGCCTTCATGCCAACTGCTACAGTGAAGGTTCCTAACTGAATGGCTTTCCATCCAATCCATCAACTCTGATTGGGCTTTTCCTCCTGTAAGCATTCGGTGGGAAAGAAGGCCTTATTTGAAATATAAGCATGTAGGTTCCTCTTCCCAACATATAGGGTTCTTAGCACAGGGAGCTGAGAATCAGTGAAATTATGAAGCCCACAGTTTAGGATTTTACAGAAAAACATGACTGAGCCAGCATGATCCAGCTCTGGCAAGACCACAACGAGAGGAATCTGTGTTAAAACAAGAGATGTTTATAAAACACAGGAGATCAGAGGCAGATACTGAAAAAAAAAAAGGTGAAATGATAAGCTCCCCAAGTTTCACGAATTTCATCTAAGTAAAGAGAACAGAGCAAAGTTTTCCCTATATAGTGCTAAACCACAAAGTTCTGATCATAAGAAGGCCAGTGTCTGGGGAAGGCATTCAGAGTCTTCTCCTACATCCTTAGAACTGTCAAAGAACAGGTCTTTCTGTCAAAAGCATTCCATCTACATTATCCTGAATTTAAGGACTCATGAAGGGTCCATGTGGTTAGAAGAACATCATCATGAGTTATAGTCCTCATGGATGGGCAAACTCAAAATGTAGGACATTATTTATTATTAATAACAATAAAATAACCACTGGCATCATCAATATCTCATCAAAGTTGAGTTTTATTGTTATTAATAATAACAGGATTTCTACTATAATCGAAAGTTCCATGCAAATGGATCTTTCAGGCTTAAAGATTTAGATCTAGAAGCGGCCTTAGAGGTCATCAAAACTAACACCTTTATTTTCCAGATGAGGAAATAGAACCCCAAATAGTTAACTGTCTTGCTCAAGGTCACAAAATTGCATTAAGTGGCAGAGCTGGGATTTGAATACTGGTCTCCTGACTCCTTATTCCATGCCCTTTCTGCTTTACTACGCTGTACCTCAGAAAGCAAACCCTTACACAAAGCATTAATTCTCTCTGTCAATCATCAACCAAGGGAAGAGAAATGGGACAGGCATCCAACAAGCAATCACTGTGTGTCAGACACCATGTTGGGGTTACTATAACAATAGTGAAATGGCACCTGCCCTTAAGGAGCTCACATTCTATTGAGAAAATCAATGTGTTCATGTATAAGTATAAAATACATGCAAAGTCAATACAAGGACATTTGGGAGAGGGGAACCCTAGCAGCCCGAGTTATCAAGAGAAAGCCTCATGTAGATGGTAGTGCTTGAAGAAAGCTTTGAAGAAAGCTTGGGATTCTACAACTGTGGAAGCTGCTCTTGACTTGAATATTTCTAATCATCATGAACCTAATGGGCTATTTTGGGACAATTACAATTTGGCGGGAAAGGGAGGGGACAAGTCATCAGGGTTAAGTAACTTGCCCAGGGTAACACAGCTGGTAAGTGTCATGTCTGAGGCTGGATTTGAACTCAGGTCCTCCTGAATCCAGGGCTGTTCTCTATCCACCTACCTGCCCCTACAATTCCAATTTTTAGGGCTTTTTTTTCTTCACACAGAGTCAAAAATCTGCCTCTTTCCTAAGACTTGTAATTATTAGTCAAAATTCATCCCCCAAGACCAAGCAGAACAAACATTGCTCAATTCTTTAAAATCCTCAAAAACAAATTGCATTGTTAATCTTTGCTTTAAGTTTCATTTTCATTTTTTTATTCTTGGAGGCAGTCAGGGTTAAGTAACTTGTGCAGGGTCACACACAGCTAGTAAATTTCTGAGGCTGGATTTTAACTCAGGTTCCCCTGACTCCAGGGCAGTGCTCTATCCACTGCACCACCTAGCTACGCCAAATAAGCCACATTTTTAACATGTCCCTATAAATTCATGACAGGTAGGGGAATGAAGGGGCCAAGACCCTGCCAACCTATTTCTCAGGAAGCAGAATTTAGAGGTATATTTATTAAAGATTCTCCACAACTACTGTACACAAACATAAATTTCAACAAAATCACCCATCTTTAAACCCCATGAGAGTGTTTCTAGGTCTTTTGAATTACCGCATTAGTCATTTTCCTTCATGATTCCAAGCCCACTGGGTCATGGTTTGTCATTCATAAAACCAGTTTCTTCTTCATTCAAGGAGAAAAAAAAATTGCTCTGCATTTCATCTTTCTGGCAATTGAAAGGTGAACTCATTTTCTACTGACAATTGATACGGACTTAATTCTAGCAGTCATAAGATGTGGTGCCTAGATCTATGATATTCATTTTTCTAAATAAAGTAGAGGAGACATGATTGCTGTCCTTAAGTATGTGAAGATCTGTCATATGGAAGAAGGATTTGATTTGCTCTACTTGATCTCAGAGGGAAGAACCAGGAGCAAAGGTTGGAAATTACAGAGGCAAATTTAGGTTTGATAGGAGGAAAATCTTCCCAGCGATTAAAGTTTTACAAAAATGAAATGTGCTGTCCCAGGAGGTAGTAGGTTGGCCCTCATTGGAGGTCTTCACGTCAAGGTTGGATTAACATTTGTTGAATAGTTTAAAGTGGCAATTTTTTTTTCAGGTGTGAGTTGGACCAGATAGCCATTAAGGTCCCTTCCAATTTCGAAATTCACTGTTTCTGTGATTTTTTTCATTTATCATGAGATTTGAAACAGACGTATTCTGTTTATGATTTGTAACATCACTTAAAATCAGTTTTGGTAAGTTTGCTTTTAAGTACTGCCTGTGGTCCTGTAACATGTTTGGATCATTGAAGCTTCACCATGAACAAAGACAACAAAAATTCTGAATGTTTCATGGTCATCCTCAGGTTTCGCATTTGCCTCCTTCGAGTATTTCTTTTCCTATGGCACTGTTTGGTACTACACTGAGCGAAAAGCAGATGAAAGAGGTGAGAGAATAAACTGATAAACTCAGAGTCCTCTGATTAAATGTACCATTTAATGTTGAGTTGAAAACATCCTTAAGGCAATGAACGGATTGTTGTTCTGCTACTACAAATGGCATTGGTGGTGAATGAAAATGCCAAAGCTTTAAACATTTATCCCTCTGCTTCTAAATCTCTGGAAAGGGCAGGTGATTCCAAATAAGGTGCAAGTTAGCTCTTCCCTGGAGATGCTGCTGTGTGGGCCGTACCTCAGGGCTGCTCAGCCTTCCAACCCCTATGATGTGGACTGAAAAGTTGAATGGTACCTGGTAAGGACCTGGTAAGACCATTGGGTTGTTGGTCTCAACTCTGAAATTCCTAGCTCTGGTGGTTTTAAAAGTAGGCCCTTTAACACTCATTCATCTGTTTGTCTGCGAATAAATATATACATTATTCTTGTTCTTTTAATTCTGTAACCTCTTCAGAGCAGTTAAAAATTATGTTAAAAACTCATTAACTTTGACGAGATATTGATGATGCCAGCGGTTAATTACGAGCCAGCTGGTGTTATGGCAAGAATTAAAAAGTTAGACACTGGAAGTTTGTGTAAAAAAAAAAAAAAGAAAACCACACAGCATTAACTTTGGAGACTGTCATTTGGTGATGTCCTCACAATACAGAACAATAAAATGAACCTTTGGGCCAGCTGATCAAATAGCATCCATATTCTTCATTATAGCATTGGCGTTTCCCAGATTTTCCCTAGCTGAGATAAAATAAAATATAAGAGCTGTAAATTCCCATGCTTCATGGCGTTAATTGATTGCAAGCTGGGGTCAGAAAGACATTTCTCCCCAAGGGGCACTACTGCACAATTTAGAGGCACAAGGGGGGTCCTAACCCTTCTACAAAGCATTAAGCACCGGTCACTGTCAAAGCACCAAGTAGGGAAATTTGGTTTGCCTTCCATTAAGGGCATCAAAGAGACCATTCGGTAAGTTTTCCCTTCAAATATGATATTATTCAACCAGACAGGGCTTTCTATCAGGTCTGCTCTTCTCATCTTACTCCCCCCATTCATCCTCACCCAATACATACCACATTGTAAGAAAAAAAAACCACATTTTAGAATGCCAAGTCATTCCTTTTTTTCATCTGTCAATGCCATTTTATGAAAACCCATGGGGAAAAATATTCACCTTTTTCATTGGGATTCTCAACACATATTAGAAATAAAAAAGATATGTAGAGCTCCTAGTGTTTGAACATGTCACCTATTGATGGTAATGGCAGCCAGTGGAGAACAAAGCACTTTAATACACTTTGTAACATAGACAAACACTGGCTAACCCAGCGCTCAGAAAGGAATTCAAACCCATGTTCTACAAAGCACTTGTCTGAAAGGTGCCAGGGCAGACAATGCATGTTTATTTTCAGGGAATGGGGTTCTGACTCCTCTGAAGGAAGGTACTATTTCAAACTGTATAATGTTTCTTGCTCTCTCGCCCGCCGTACTTCATCATCCATTTTTCCAGTTGGCATTCCATTGGCTAAGTGGGTGGGTGCTCGGACTGAGTTGATCACTATCTCCAGCTAACGGTCCCTCCCCTCCCCCACCTTTTTTTTTGTCTAGATCCTACTTCCCTTGATCAGGAAGGGTGCTCTGTGAGCAGTGCTACTAGCTGAGTACCTAATGGCTGATTTGGCCATTACCTTCCCTCACCCCATCAGTGAATAAGTGTTATTGTTTCCCCACTCTTTTTTTTTTATTGGGAGCACAGTTATCGTGGCCATTTTCTGTTTTGTTTTTTCCTGGAGTTCTGTATATTATAGATATACTCCTGTCTGAGCTCAGTTTTACTTTCCTCTGGAAAGCTACTTATCTTCTCTCCTGATGTTCAGCATAAAAATGATTTTTCATTTCTCACACGAATCAAAATAATCACCTCCAAATTCTACTGATTTTAACTGTCATTGCTACTGTTGAAGACAAATCTTCCAATCTTATCTAAAACCATTTCTCTTCTCTTTTACCTCTGTCACATGGTCTGTCTCTCTCCTGATGTTATTTCATTGTTTGAAACTGATGGGCGGTAGGTAATGGTATAGAATTTGTGAATTATGCATGCTAGATAAAGAACATTGTACATTTATATAGCACTTTCTAGAGTACAAAGCACATTACCTATATTATCTCATTTTCCCCCTCATGACAGTCCTGTGAGAGATGGAGGTCAAGTACTACTATCTTCATTTTATAGTTGAAGAAATTGAGGTTCAGTGAATCATCCAAGGTCAAATAATAATTTTACAGTTATCCATTCCCATGATCTGGAAAATCCATGTAAAATTTTTTGGCTCTCATTTTGTACCAGAGAAAAACATCTGAATTTTTTTTCTTTTCTTTTTTTAATGGGCTGTTTATGGTACCATATTGTAAAATGTAGATCAAGTATTTGGTCATAGGGGTGGCTAGATGGTGCAGTGAATAGAGCATCAGCCCTGGAGTCAGGAGGACCTCAGTTCAAATCCAACCTCAGACTCTTAACACAAAAAACCAGCCATGCGACCTTGGGCAAGTCACTTAATCCCAACTGCCCTACCTTCCACCCTCTAAAAAAAAAGCAAAAAAACAAAAGTATTTGGTCATGTTCTGTGTCATCTGCCAGCCTTTACATGTCATCTGCAGCTTCCACAAAACTCAAAGAAATAATCTCATTTAATTTCTTATGCTGAACCACAATATAGCAAAACCACCATGAGGAAAATTGTGATGTGGGAAACATAACTGTACATTATACTTATTTGTGTCTCATGGCAGCCACCTCTAGGTTAGACACAAGGGGGGTGAGAAAAAAAGGAAAAAAAGAAATTTACATGATAACTTTATTATATATTTAAAAGGAATAGCAGGATGTACATAACAGATTTGCAGTTCCATGTGCAATCGTCTTTGTTATTATATTATATAATGGAAATGCTTGCTTTATCCATAAATTAAAAATAAAATAAATATTAAAATATTACAAAGTAGAAAAGCCAGGGCTTAGACTTTAGCCTTCTCAGTCTAAAATCTAGGGTTGTTTTTTTTTTTTGTTTTGAGGGTTGTTTTTTTGCTGTTTCCCTCTGCCTCTTTGATAAAGCTCCTAAGACAAAATTTGGTTTATTATAGGTGCTAATTGGGTTATTCAAATGGGACTAAAATTCCACAGAGGAATCCTTGTAATTTCTTTGACCACTACTTTGACCCTAGCACACTCCCACCAGTGGTCCATGAAAACCTCTTAGATATAAAAGAATAGCCAATAGCTTGTGTCTAAACTCGGCCACAAAAAGGTCCAACGTACACCATTTGCTTTCAAGAATGTTGTACCCAAAGACTAATTAGTCATTGATCAACATCATGAGATAGGAATAGGAAATCCAAAGCACTAGCACCACTTTGTATCTCCTAGGGCTTCACAAATTGATTGGGAACTGATTACTAGTAGCAATTTTGCCTGAGTATTTGTACCACAGACTGGAAAAGAGCAGGCTCAGAAATATGTCTGCCTATAAGGCCCCTGTCATTGCTGGTTCTTTAACTTCCTTGTTTATGGTCCTGTGTTTGGGCAGTTAAATCCTCTGCTTTGGAGGTCTCCCCTTCAATGTCACTATAAGTCCTGAAGCACAGAGTGTTCACAGAACAAGACCAAGCTAAGAATCACGGCATTGTGTAGTTGCGTGAACTCCCTATGTGTCTGCTCCTGCTGTGCTCTTACTTAATAGAAACAGGGATGAAGGGCAGATACAGGACTTAGAAAATTCCACTGAAGATGACACCAGTTATGCCTTTCAAACAAAATGGGATAGAGGCGGAGGTTCTTGGAATAACTAGATAGAGAGCAAAATTTAGAGGGAAATGGTCCTCATTGTCAGCATCTACACCAAACTAAGTACTTGTTCCTAGTAGAAATCCTGCTTGCAAAATAAAGTGGGTATGGAACCCAACATGCAGAAGATATATTTCACCCCAGCAAGCCCTCTGCATAGTTAATAGAATCTAATAAAAGTGGAGCACAGTGCATTGTTCTTAAAGAAGTAACAAATGTGCCACATGTCACAGTTAGTAGCATAGTGAGATTTTTATGGCATGCAAGAGCTTAAACTGGTACTTGTGCTATACCGAAATGAAGATCCTCTTCAAGTGACAGTGAAGGACTTTAGAGTCTTTCAAATACTTTTCAGACCCTCTTAAGCTAACAGAGATCCCCTCCATTAGCTCCTGCCACATTCACCAAGTCCATCCCATTTCTTTCCTAGACACTTCCAAGAGCTTTCTATTTGAACACTTCTTTGGCATCTAGCAAACTAGAAATAAGCACCCTGAGAAGATCCTCCATGGGCGACTAATCTGAAGGGCTTGGACATGAACTGCACAGAATGTGCAGATGTGAAGAGTTGCAGCCTGCATTATTAGAGGAAGTACCTACACTGATGAGGTCACAGATCCATTGTACCTTTACAACAATCCTCAGAAGCAGGTGGGGTAGGTATTAGTGTTCTCTCTTGACAGGTGAGATAATTAAATCTCAGAGGGATAGAGCAACTTAACTAAGATTCCATTTTGAATGGCAACAAACTGCTTTGTGGTGGAGCTAATTATCATGATTCTTCCTTTTAGAAAATATTGATACTTTTTTTCTACACCCTTGGTCTTTCCTGATATACTGCCTTTGCCTTGTGTCCATTACCCTCCTAACAAAGAAACAGACCTGCAGAGTGATTATGTGTATCACCGTACATAGCACTTAGGTTTCCCATACCAACTCCCATCCCAAATGAGAGAAAGGAGGTGACAGAATTGTCATCTATCCTCAGGAAAGAGTATTAGCCATTGCCTTTGATCTAAGCTATCTTTTACTGTTGTTTTCACTTTCATTAACAGAATCATTGGTACATAGTTCTCCGGGTTCCATTTTCTTCACTGCATCAGTTCATATAAATCTTCCTTTATCTATATTTATATTTTCTTATGGCATGATAATATTCCAATTAATCAATATATGTTAAGTACCTACTATGTGCCAGCTACCTTTCTAAATACTAGGGATACGAAAAGAGGCAATAAGGTAATCCTTGCCCTCAAGGAGTTTACAATATAAAGGCAAGGAAAATTACATGCAAAAATATGTGTGCAAATCAAGTTTTATAGAGAGAATTAGTAGAAAGAACATGTTAGAATTAATAGGAGTCGGGGAAGGCTTCCATCACATTCATGTACCATAATTCATTAAACAGTCACCAAATCATGGGTGTCCAGTGTTTACAAGCTTCTTTCTTTGCTATAATAAAAAGGGTTATTATGAATATTTTGGAGACTCTATGTGTATGTGTATGTGCAATTTATTCTAGATTATACATATATATGTATATTAAGTACACTATGAGAAACAATTAACCTATATATGTATACATAGGTATATGCATTTACATATCTGCATGTGCACGTGTATACATACATAACACACATATTTATCAACTTTTCTCCTATCTTTAATCTCCTTGAGTATATCTGGGTTGAGTAAAGACAGTTTTCATATAATTCCAAATTATTTACCAGAATGACTTGGACCAATTCATAAATGTAAATACGGTATAACAGAGTGTCTATCTTCCCTCTGCCCCTTTAATGCTACTTCTAGCTTTTGTCATAATCGCCAATTTTCTGGGGCTCAGCTAAAACATCCAAATTATTTCAGTTTGCATTTATTCTTTTATTAACGCTTAGGAGCAGTGTTTCATATGTTTCTTACTAGTTTGCAATTCTTCTGAAATACATTTTTTCATGTCCTTTCAAAACCCACTTTGAGTATCTCCAGTTACTCTGCATGTATCTTATTTGTTCATAGTTGTTTTCATGCCTTTTCCCCCCTTGGATTCCTTGAGAGCAGCAACTGCCTTTCATCTTTCTCTGTATCCCCAGCACTTAGCCCTGAAACATAATAGGTTCTTAATAAATGTTTATTGACTAACTGACTAACTTTCACCACCCGTCTATTGGAAAATAGATCTTGGTCTTATATATTTGTGTTAATTCCTTATATATCTTGGAGGTCAGGTTTTTCTCAGAGATCTTTGAGGCAAAGGTTTTCTTCCAGTTCAGTTTATCTTCTAATCCTAGCTGCATTAATTTTATTACTGCAAAAGCTTTTCAATTTCATAAAATCAAAATTATTACATTAATATCCTTTAGACTCTGAACATTTGGGCTAGTGCTTATTTTTATGCCTGAGTTATTAGGATGTTGTCAATCTCGGCATTAAAACTAAGCCTTTGTTTAGTTCTCTTTGGATACTGATAGTTTTATAGATCTTGTAGTATCTCAGTGAAAACAATATGTCATTTACTTTATACACCCAATTATTTAGTGATTAGCCCACTGAGTGAGTCTTCCATGGAGGATTTACGGCAGTGGGAAAAGGACATGGGAAAAAGGGTTTCAACCTGCGTTGTTGGACTGAGTACTCACACTGATGAGATCATAGATCCCTTGGAATATTGAGGTATAAATTTTAGAAAAGAAATAGTATATTCCATTGTAAGAACCAAGTCATAGTCTTTTGTTGAGAGAAATCAGTCTCTCAACCAAAGAGTTCCATTTGATATTTCAAGGATTTATAATTTCATCTGTGTAGACCCTTCTTTCACCAAATGAGATCACAACACTGTTAGCTCTCAGTAGATTGTCTTTGTGAACTGCTATGACCAAAAATTGTTGTGACCCTGTGGTCAACATGAAAATAAGCCTCTCTTCAAAGGCAATTAGTCTGGTTCTAAGATAACAAATCTTTATTTTATAACTGGGCCCATATTCAAAACTTTTCCACCTTGATCAAACCTTCAGAGTTTGCATTTTTCTAACTCAGCTTTTAAGAATGCAAAGTCACTATCACACCACCACGAGACATGAAAGGAGAAATTTAATAGAGATTCCATTCACATACTGAGGAACAATTCACATTAGGGAAACACTCAAGACAACTAGTATCATATATTTGCAGATTATGATGTAGATTAGATGAATAAATAATTCTAATCATTGGTATTGTTTTTTTATTCTTCCTATAACTTTACCATTTCTTAAAATCACTCTCAACACAGGTGACATGATATAGTACCTGTGCATAGGGAGGAGCCTCAGAAATAATGCAGGGAAATGCAGGCCCCTGACTCTTCTGTACCTGATTATATGAACTGGGACACTATAGTCATGATGTTGGTTTCGTAAATGGACTGTGGAACGAATCTCTTCATTTCATGGTCATACTTCATAAAATAAATTTTAAAAAAGAAACCTATAATAAAATATAGATACCTATAAACCAACTGGGGAAAAGGCAGCATAGTTTCTACAAGGGGCAGTCATGTCTTGTAAGCCATCAGAAGTCTTTAGGATTGAGTTTCTCCCAATTAAACATATAAACAGAGCAAACTGTAGCATCATATCCAGCTATGTACCCAGAATTCTGGGGAAAGGGAAGAGAGATCCGTACAATTCAGAGCTCATATAATCAATTGGTCAAATGATCAGTGAACATCTCAACTGATACATTTTGGTCACAGTAGCATTCTACTGTTATCTGGGTAATTAGAGGGAAACATTGTCTTACCCAACCCAGAAACTAAGCCATGGAGGACTTCACCTTTTTATGACTATAACTCTCCCTGTGGGACTTGACTTTACTCCATGGGAATCTCACCAGCCACCATGACCTGTTGCATTTACTTCCTATCCTCCCCACTCCTTTTTCCAATTGTGTAACCAAATCAATTCTATCATTGCTCTCAGAAAGAGCATGTCAATCCATTCCTCTAGGGCTTAACCACTTAACCAAATTAATTATACCTCCCTGGTCACTACTCCCCTCTATATATTGTCTCCTCCTTTTAGAATGTAAGCTCGTTGAAGGCAGAGTCTGTGTTTTGCTTTGTATCTGTATTTTCCCCAAGTTGGTACAATTCCTGATGCACAGTAAAGGCTGAATGAATTAATGTTTTTCCATTCATTCATTTATTACCCCTCTACTAATCAAAGATGTACCATCCAAGATATAAATTCTAGTTCTAGAACTTCTAGAAAGACATAATGGAGCTAATTTGATGCAGAGACCAAATGAACAAAGAGATGGAAGGGCTTCTTATGAAAATACATCAATGCTTAAATGGATTGGTGTGTTTAATCTCTCCCTGATGCAGATCACAGCTCTTTTCTGACCTCATCCTCTGAGTCTTGTCTATGCTCTTTTATAGCATCTTGAGAGAAAATATACCCAACACATTAGAGGTATCACTCTGCTTTTTACAATATTTTGTGACTCTCAGTGCAGTACTAGAAATCTCTTATTCTCTCCTCTTTTCTTTCTTTTTTATTCTCTCTCCTGTCTCACTTCTCTCTTTCCTTCTGTCTCTCTCTCACTCACTCTCTATCTTTCTGTTTCTCTATCTGTCTCTCTCTCTGTCTCTGTCTCTGTCTGTCTCTCTGTCTCTCTGTCTCTCTGTCTCTCTCTCTCTCTCTACATATATATATATATACACATATATGTATGCGTGTGTGTGTGTGTGTATATGTTACCAGTTCACTTCCTTTTCCAATTATTCACATCCTGCATGATATCTTTGACTGACCATCTCAAACACAGAGCATTGTTAATAAATATGCAACAGCCTATTTGCATGCACTAAAAGTTTTTCCTTTGTCCTTTGGGTCATTTGCAACTTAGACACTTCTAAAGTCAATACACAGTTTAATAATTAAAATTCATTAGTCAAGAAAAAACAAAATTGACCATTAATAGTAGTTGAAATTTATGGAAAAAATTATCCAAAGAGAAAAGTTTCAGGATACAAGAATGGGAATATATGTGTGTGTATTTGTGTGTATATGTACATATATACATATGTGTGCATATGTATAGGTATGTACATATGTGTGTATATGATATATGTATATGATAAACTTAAAGAAATCAGTCCAAAAGGATGGTATTGATGGAAAATATTTTTAAAGTTCAAGGAAGTTTTAAATCAATTTATAGATGATAGGTCTATGATAGTTTGCTAAGGGAAAGTCTTAGAGTATATCCCTTAGTAATTGCCTCATATGCAGTACTTTAAAGTTTGCAATGCTTTGCATAAGTTATCTTGTTTGACCCTTAAAGCAATCTCATAAGGGAGGTGCTATTATCATGCCCATTTTACAGATGAGGAACCTGAAGTTTAGAGCATGTAAACAATTTCCCAACAGTCACATAATCTGGAATCCGAGGAAGCATTTCAACCAAGTTCTTCTTGACTCCATGTCCAATACTACTTGTACTACTTTACACAGCTTCTTAAGATTGAAATCAAGATGGGCAATCACCTTCTCACAAAATGTTCCTCTGAGATAGTCTGGACAGATCATTGGTCTACAGCAGTGGTTCTCAACCTTCCTAATGCAGTGACCCTTTAACACATGTATGTGGGCGTATCTGCATGTGGGCAGACCCACCTGGAGACGGTTGAGAGGTGTCTTGATTCCTAAGACCATCAGAAATATGTGTTTTTCAATGGTCTTAGGCAACCCCTGTGAAAGGGTTGTTTGACCCCCAAAGGGGTCGCAACTCACAGGTTGAGAACCTCTGGTCTACAGTGTGAGGAACACTGGCTCTGGAATACCTGAGTTCAAATACTGCCTCTTGACCTTGATAAAGTCACTTAAACTTTGTGGTCCTCAGTTTCCACATCTGTGAAATGAGGGAGTTGGATTAGATGGTCTTCCAGGTCTATATTCCCATGATCCCCCCTTCCAGCTCTCATTCATTATAGAATTTCTTGTGTCTAGCAAATGCAAACAGTGAGGCTCTACAGATCTATAACTATTATCAGTCATCAAAATCAATAATAAAAGCTACTGCCATTACTCTTAACAATGATAATAATTTGTTTGTGTTTATGTTTCACTTTAAGGTTTGCAAAGCGCTGTATGTAAAATTTCCTATTAGACCTTTGCAACAGTCCTGGGATATTGGTGATACTGTTTTCCCAGGTTTGCAAATGAAGAAGCAGAAGTAAAGAGCCCGACTGCCTTGCACACCTGGCGAGGGTCAGAGGCAGGGAGAATCAGCTGGTGAAGAAAACTGCAGCAATACTTTCTCTCCCCGTCCTCAAAAGCAAAAACCCTGAATGTGCTGGTTTTCATTTATAGCAGTGCTGACCCCAGGGGCACAAATTCAAGGGATAATTACAGCAGACAATTGTGTAGCTCTTCAAAGTTCCTGAAGCACTTGGTTTACAGCTTCTCACTTGAGCTTCCTGACTACCCTGTGAGGGAACTGCTAGGGGGTGCTACTATTCCCATTTCTCAGATGAGTAACACTGAGGCTGAGAAGTTAGGAGGTCACACAGCAAACATCAATCAGAGGCAGGATTTGAATCCTGCTCATCCTGACTCCAGGCTCATATTGCCCCTTAGTAATGCAGAAAGTGAGTCTGGTTTCTTTCCTATGAATTGAAAGGCAATTTAGAAGTATATTTCTCTCAGATAGAAAAATTTTTTAAAAAGTACACCAGACAGCTTTAGCTTAGGATCTATGAAAGTGACATGATGTTGCTGTCTGTTTTGCCACAGGATTTCACTAAATAGATTTTATCAGTATGTCTGTCAAAATGGAGGGATTTGTTTCTCTTTTGTTCCATAAAGAAAAAGAGGAAGGTAGTTCCAAGGCTGGTTCATGTTTTTGTCAGGCACATAGTAGGACAGGCTCAGCTAGAATGCACTCCCACTTAATTAGCCTAGAAGTCATCTCAATGAGGAGAATGAATGGTGGATTCTCCCCATGAGCACAGGAATGCCACCCAACATTGTGAGAGAACTGTAGTTTCTGTCAATCAGCTGAAATTCTCTTTAAGCCTCAGACATAGAAGTCACATTGAGAGGGTTATGCATTTCACAAGTGGATTTATATATAAATACTTTTGCTGGCTCCAGTTCAACACAACAAAAGAACTCAAACATTAGTCTGTATTTGTATTTCTTTGCTGAAGTGTTTTGACATAAACTGCACACAAGCCAGGCTGAAAAGCAGCAGACAGTTTGGAACTCACTGTTCCTCATGCCTGTATTGTTCACCATTAGAAGATTTTTTTTCCCTCCTTGGAAAATTAGGGGCCTTAAGATTAAAAAAAAAATTCCGCAATGTCAGAAGACTTCAATTTGGTTTCAGTGAAAGTGTCCTAACTTACACAGATTTCCCTTTTCACAGACGTTACAAAATGGCTGAGAGGCCCCCATTCTCTACTTTCTGCTACTTGGTCTGCAGGCTTCATTCACCCCTGCTCAAGAATTATCATATTGTATAGCTCTAAGGCTGGAAGGGACCTTGAAGGCCATCTCTTTTAAATCCTCTCCAATCACTTGACAGAGCTGGAACAGACCTTAAAAATCATGCTGTGTACTACCTCCTACCTATTAGACTGGCTAACAGGGCAAGATATTGGAGGGGGTGTGGAAAAAATGAGACATTGATGCACTGTTGGTGGAGTTGTGAACTGATTCAACCATTCTGAAGAGCAATATGGAACTAGGTCTGTATCCAAAAGGAGATTTAAAAAAAGGAACAGGACCTACATGCACAAAAATATTTGTACCAACTCTTTTCTGTTGGCAAAGATTTGGAAATTGAGGGCATGCCCATCAATTGGGGAATGAGAGAACAAATTGTGGTGTGTGATTGTAATGGAACATTATTGTGATATGAGAAATGATAAGAAGGATGTTCTCAGAAAAACCTGGAAAGATTTACATGAGCTGATTGATACATGGTGACATGTACTGGGTACAAAGTAACAGGAATATTGCAAGATTATCAGCTGTGGATGACTTAGCCATTCTCAGCAATACACTGATCCAAGACAACTCTGAAGGACTTATGATGAAAAAATGTTACCCATTTCCAGAGGAAAAAGTGATGGTCTCTGAATACAGATTGAAGCAGACTTTTTTTTTTGTTAACATTCTTTATTTTTCTGGAAATGTCACTTGGGTGGATGCAAGAGGCTAAATGGAACATGTACTGGATTATGATGGGGCTGGACCAGGGAGTGGGGAAAACTGGAAGGAGACTGGGTGGGGGAGGGGAAGAGGAAAGAAGAAACCATGAAGCATGGACCCTGAATAAGAAGAGACCAAAACTGGAGGCAATGAGGTGGACGTTGGCAGCACAGAAGATGGAAGACAGACAGAGTGGAAAGATAGATAGAGATAGAAGACAGAAGATAGAGTGGGGGGAAAAAAACCATTAGAAGCAGAGGACAGGATTGAATTCTAGTTCTACTCATTTACTCCTTGTGTGTCCTGTGCAAATCACTTCACTCTCGGGCAGAGGCAGGAAGGCTGAGTTCAAATCCACATCAGACATTGATGAGCTTTGTGACCTTAGGCAAGTCATTTAACTTCGGTCTGCCTAAGCTTCCCCAACTGTAAAATTGGATAATTATAGTACTCCCCTCTCAGGCTGATGTGAGGGAACAACTGAGATAATAGCTATAAAGTTGGCAATGCAGCCTGGCACAAAGTACAGACTTAGTACAGGCTGGTTCCCTTCCCTTGTTCCTTCTCCTCAGTTTCCTTGTAGATAAAAGGAGGGAAAGGGACTCCTGAGGTCCCTACCAACTCTAAACCTACACTCTTATTGTAAAGATGGAATAGATTGAATTAATCAATTAATCACTCCCTTCCACCCTACTTAAAGTAACTAATAAAATGAGAGCACGTCTCATGAAGAGTCAGTCAAAGGTCACGCTAAGGGCAAAGAGTCCATGGTCAATTTGGAAGTCCTTGAAAGTCATCGGATGAAATGGAATGAGATTTTGCTGGGCATGTATTCAGATCAATTGAAGAGGCTTGGCCACCCTCTATGGGGCTGGTACAAAAGCAGAAAGCTAGGGCTTTATTTGTGGCATTCAGGTATTATTTGTGCATTCAACAAGTTAGTGATAGAAGTTGTTCTAAGCCCCAAGAAAGATCCACTTGAGGGAGGGTAAAGGTCTTCTGACTTACCTTATTGCCATATGAACTCTCTAAACTTGAGTCGACATTCCGCAGTCTCTCCGTACACTGTTGTTTTGAGCAAATTTTCCATACTATACTTGCTTAGTAAATATCCTTCCTAAAAATTAAATATGGCTTCCAATTGACATCAACTAGCAGATATGGGGGTAAGCACACTGATGGGTGCTCATGTACTATAAAACCAGAAAAATATCTTCCTTGCCCCTCAGGTTCCCCTAGAAGCTTGAAGGGAGAAATAGCTCTGGGGACCTGACATGCTGGTAAAAATGGAAGTCTAAAGACTGAAATCCACATTCTATACCATGATTCTTGATTACTATGTACACAAATGTGTGTATTTGCATGTTAACTTAACCCAGTAGACTGTGGGTTTGTGGGTAGAGACCGTTTTGTTTCTATCTTTTGTTGCCAGAACCTCACACACTACCTGGTGAAGAATTCAGTTAAGTCACTTGTTCACTCTTCATGACCCACCCTGTTTGGGGTTTTCTTAGTAAAGATATCAGAGTGACTCGCCATTTCCTTCTCCAGCTTGTTTTACAGATGAGGAAACTGAAGCAGATAGGGTTAAGTGACTTGTCCAAGGTCACATAGCTAGTAGGTGTCTGAGGCTGGATTCGAACTCAGGTTTTCCTGACACCAGGCCTGGTGCTCTATAGATTGTGCCACCTCTGGTCAAGAATAAGTGTTTAATAAGTATGTGTTGTGTTAGATTGGACTGGATGCATGATCGAAATAAGCCAGCAGCAATTTAGTGAAAAAATACCTGGTCAGTGTTTTTGTCAGTAAAATGAGATAGCCTTACTTCTTTCCAGGTTGAGATACTGCTTCAGTGTTACATGAGGAAAATCACATGGCGGCATCCAGTCCCATGAATTATGCAGAACAGAAAAGCATTTCATGCCAAGCAAGGATGAATCCTTCTATTGGAAAGCTCTGTGTTCTGTAAAAATGAATCACTAAAATATGCCCGGGTTTCATCCACTCAACAACCTAATTCAGTTCAACAAATATCTGAATGCCTATAGTGTTGAAGGTTCTGCACTAGGTCCTGAGAGATGGCAAGGGATCCCCTTCAAAGTGGAAGGAGACTGGGGGGGGGGGGGAGGGGAAGAGGAAAGAAGAAACTGTGAAGCACGGACCCTGAATAAGAAGAGATCAAAACTGGAGGCAATGAGGTGGACGTTAGCAGCACAGAAGATGGAAGACAGACAGAGTGGAAAGATAGAGATAGAAGACAGGAGATAGAGTGGGGAAAAAAAACATTAGAAGCAGAGGACAGGATTGAATTCTAGTTCTACTCATTTACTCATCTACAGATAGAACCCTAGAGCAAGAGAGAGTGAGATAACAAAGGAGAGGCCAGGCTCCCATGTCTACCTTCCTGGAGAAAACAGACCTTATGTTGGACTTCAAGAAAAAGACCAATCTCCCAGTCGAGATGAGAGCAATGAGGTGAGTAAAGACACAGATCTAGGAGAGGGCAAGAAAGCAAGGAGTCTAGCTGGACTCAACCAATCAATCCACAAGCATTTCAGAGCTCACTGTGTTCCAGGCACTGTGCTAAGTGCTCAGGATGCAAACAAAGACAAGAACATGGTCCCTGACCTCAAGGAGCTCATAGTCTAAGGCAGCGGTTCTCAACCTGTGGGTTATGTTCAATTTCTAACAATGAAAATATATCCTGCATATCAGATATTTACATTATGATCCATAACAGTAACAAAATTACAGTTATGAAGTAGCAACAAAAATAATTTTATGTTTGGGGGTCACCACAACATGAGGAACTGTATTAAAGGGTCGCAGCATTAGGAAGGTTGAGAACCACTGGTTTAAGGGGAGAGGCAGACTGCAAACAATGTGTTTGTTGAAGATATAGAGAGAGCAGATGGAAGGTAGCATGAGAGAGCAGATACTGGCTTCTGGGGGGCTGGGGTGAAGAAAAGGGGAAAGACTGGAAAAGGCCTTCAGAAGGTGGCATTTATTCTGACTTGAAGGAAGCAAGAGAAGCCCAAGAGGCCAAGGCACAGAAGGAGAGCATTCCAGGTGATGGGAGTAGAGAGAAGGAGATAGACATGGAGGGTAAATTGATAGGACTCAGCAGCTGCCCCAGGGAAAGGAGACTCAAAGGTTTGGACCATGTGCTGTAGTAATATGACCACAATCCGGGACAGAGGGTGGTAGGAATGTTAATGGCATCTGCAATTTTTTGCTGTTGTTCAGTTATTTTTCAGTCATGTCTGACTCTTCATGATGCCATTTGGGGTTTTCTTGGAAAAGATACTGCCCCTGGCAGCTAGGTTGTGCCATACTGAATAGAATATCTGACTTTGGAGTCAGGACGACTCATCTCCCTGAGTTCAAATTTGACTTCAGATACTTGCCAGCTGTGTGACCCTGGGCAAATCACTTAACCCTGTTTGCCTCAGTTTTCTCATCTGTACAACGAGCTAGTTGTTGATCTATGTTTTCTTCAGTACAGTAAAAAAAAAATTTATATCTCCACTTTGCTATGTCTTGTCCTTTTAAGTTGATAGTTCCTAGGGTGGCTTCTGTTTCACATCTCATGGTACATCCTGGTAGATATGGATGTTATAGGATCCCCAAAGACTGTGCTCTTAAACCTTCCTTGGTAGGTTCCCCTTCTCAACTACAGATTCATAGAATTTCAGGCTGAATGGGACCTTTGAATTTATCTAATCCAACCCTCCTTTTAAAACAATACATTTTATTGATGCCTTTTGTTTTTTTGATCAGAATCATCTCCCAGTGGGAAAGCCCCTGTCCTACCCTGCCTCCTCCGGACTGAGCCCTTCCTTGTAACAAAGAAAAATAAGCAAAATCACCTAATATGGTGACTGCCTCTGCCAACATATATAACATTCTGCCCTGGTAATTCCCACCTCCTGGCTGTGAGAAGGGAGCTGTCCCATTGTCTGTCCTCAGGGACTATCACTAATCACCCAAAGTTTATCTTCCTTTTAGAGATACTTCCATTTACTTTCATTTTTATCATTGTCTATATTATTTTTAGAATTCTATTTATTTCTCTTTGCAGAATACAATTCTTATGTTTCTCTGAATTTCTTACGTTTATCATCCCCTCCAGCAGAGGGAGCTAGGACATACAGTAGATAAAGCTCTGGCCCAGAGGCAGGAAGACATGAGTTCAAATCCAACCTCTGACATTGACTAGCTATGTGACCCTGCAAGACACTTAACCTTTATCTGACTCAGTTTCTTCAACTGTAACATGGGGATAATAATAGCACCTGCCTCCCAAAGTTGTTGTGAGGATTGGCACAGTACCTGGAACAAGTGGACACTAAATAAATGCTTGTTTCCTTACTTCCTTTTTCATCTGCAAAATGGAGATTGTAATAGCACCTACCTTATAGTATTGTTATGAAGAGCAAGCTATATAATTTGTAAAGTGATTTGAAAACCTTAAATTACTACATAAAAATATTATTATTAATAATTACAATAATAACAATTACTTTTCTTACATAATTCCAAAACTTTTGGAACAACTCACAGCCCTCCCAACAATGTGTTATGACTTTCTTCCCCTAGACTGTCCAACATTAACTGTTCCAATTTCTTGTTATCTTTGACAGCTTTCAGAGTGTGAGATGTCAATACTCTCAAATGAAGAAATGGAGTCCCAATGAGGTAAACTGGTTTTACATTAAAATAGAAAGAGGCAGAGAACAGATTTGAACTCAGGTCTTCTGACTCCAAGCCCAGTGCCATTTCCCCCACGCCATATTCCTATTCTGGGTGGTTTCTTGACCTTCTCAGAGTTCCCTTGTTTCTTGCTTCACGGGGGCCTATGAGAATACGGCTAAATCAAGGCTACGCTATCAGCCTACACTCAGCTCATACCTTCTACCTGAAATCTTTCCTCAATCTTCCCAAACCCATGTCACCACACCTGTTGTAACTGTTATCTCAAGACTCAACAAGGAGTTCTTTCTAACTGAAAGATTGAAGGCCTTGTCATAGTAAACCATAACCTTAGAATAATGACTTGAGTAAATTCAAGGATCTATGACTCCACTGGGATTGTCAATCCCTAACAATCACAACTCTTACCTGTGTGAGTTGCTATAGTCAAAAAATTTACCATCCTGTGACCAACCTGGTGACAAGTCCCTCCAAACTTGGTCAAACCAGGTCCTTGAACAATGGATACACAATCCCTCTCCAAACCCGATCCCAAAGCCTTCCGGTATTGTTGGATGCACCAAAGTTTAAACTCTTCTGGCATCACCTTCAAGGATTCTGGGGTCATCTCCACACCATGATAAAGAATTGAAGGAGCATTTTAGCAGAGATACACATAGATCCTGAAAATTAGTGGGATTTCTAAAAGAATATCAGCTTTTGCCTTTTGACTCTTTCATCTCAAAAGACAAAGTTAAGGGTTGATTCCAGTTAACTGGATTATTAATAACTAAAGATATTTTTTATTAAGCTCTTCATCATTTCCTGTGCCTTTAGTTTAGTTATATATTGCTCAGGACAAGCTGATGAAACTACATTTTTACTTGATCATGAGAGCGCTGCCTCCATTGGTTTGGGCAAAGAAAAGAATCCAGGAGGCCTAGGATGACAGCTTAGATTGGTTCTCCTACTAAAGCTATCCATAGCTTTATTATTTTATTTATTTAGCTTTTCTTGCCGACTAATATAGCTACCCACTCATCCTGAAGAACCTACACAATACAGAGGCAGCTAAGTGGCTCTGATATTTTTTATAAGCAAAAAACATCAGCAAGTACTTGACTTGAAAGTGATTTTGCCATCTATTGTCCAGGATGAGTCTGAATTATGAAAGAATTTTCAATGTGTTGCTATCTTCTTTGTAAAACAAGAATGTCGTCTGCCATCTTTTGTGTCCTGATAGCGTTTTCCCTGGCCTCCTTGGCACCCCTGTTCACCCAATGAGAATCTCACCCAATACATTTGAGAACCATGGCTTCTTCCCATCCATTTTATGATTGGGTGTAAATGCCCAAGAATCTAAGCTGAAACAAAATTAACATCTTCATCCTTTACCTTGAAATTAAGCACCAACTGTATACTCCATAAGACCTCTCTATGTAGATACATGGTCAGCCTGAAGTTCAGTACATTAGTGATTCCATTATCTCATCCAAGTGGGTAGTTCCTCAAATAGGACTATGACAGAATTGCAAAGCATTCATCCTTATCTCATCCTGTGTGATTCTTATCCACACCATCTCACCAGTTGCAATAGGGGATCTACCCAGTGTGCTAAAGACCCTTTCCTGGGTCTTTTAACATTACATCAGGAAGGAAGAAATACAAGTTAATAATAGCCATATTTTTAAATGTTCCAAAACACTAATAATTAGAGGTATAGAAATTAAAGCAACTCAGAGGTTCACCTCACATTCATCAGATTAATAAAGCTGACCAATAAATGGCAAATGGCAAATGTTGGAAGGACTGTGGGAAAGTGGACTTATTATTGAATATGGCCCAGCTATTCTGGAGGAAAAGTGGAACTATGCCCAAAAGTTAGTAAAGTATGCATTCCCTTTGACCCAGCATGCCTTTAGAAGGCCTATACTTCAAAAGAGATCAAAGAAAGAGGAAAAGGACCCATAGGTGCAGAAGTATTTATACCTTCCCTTTTTCTGGTGGCAAAGAACTGGAAACTAAGAAGGTGTCCATCATTTGGGGAATGACTGAATAAGTTATAGCATAAGAATGCAATGAATCACTATATTGCTATAAGAAATGAGGGGAGGGGAGGGCAGGTTGGGGGAAGGGTAGTTAGAAGCATATACTTTTGAAAAGGGACAGGGATAAAGTAGAGAATAGAACAAGTGGGGGGGAGATAGGATGGAGGGAAATATAGTCAGTCTCTCACAATATATCCACTATGGAAATGTTTTGCATAACTACGCATGTACAACCTATACTGAATTGCTTATCTTCCCAGGAAGGGTGGGAGACAAGGGAGGAAGGGAAAGAATCTGGAATTTAAAGTTTTAAAATCAAATGTTTTTTTTTAAATATTATTATTATTATTTACATTCAACTGGGAAATAAGGTATACAGGCACTGGGGTATGGAGATCCATTTTGCGCTACCAGAAAGTCAGAGGGAGAATGGGGGAGGACATAGGAGAGAGCAGATTGGGGGAGGGGGTATTCTGCGGTATCACTGTTTTGGGGTGGTGGGTAGGGGAAAGACGGGGAGAAAATTTGTAACTCAAAATCTTGTGGAAATGAATGATGTAAACTACAAATAAACACAAAAGTTAATTTTTAAAAAATAAAGCAAAGTCATCCCCTTCAAAAAAAAAAAGAAATGAGGGACGGGGGTGGCTAGGTGGCACAATGAATAGAGCACTGGCCCTAGAGTCAGGAGGCCCTGAGTTCAAATCCGGCCTCAGACACTTAACACTTACTAGACATATGACCTTGGGCAAGTCACTTAACCCCAACTGTCCTGTCTTCCCCTCCGCAAGAAATAAAAAGGAAATGAGGAAAAGGATGGTTTCAAAAAAAACCTGTTAAGATTTGCATGAACTGATGCAGCGTGAAGTGAACAGGACCAGAAAAACAATTACATAGTAACAAGAAAAGCAACTTTGAAAAGACTCAAGAACTCTTATCAGTACAATGACCAACCACAATTTCAGAGGATCCATGATAAAAAATATGCTACCCACCTCTTACCAGAGGGATGATAGATCCAGGATGCAGATCAAAACATATATTTGGGGGACATGACCAATGGTACAATTTATTTTGCTCAACTATGCATATGTATTTTGCATGGGAGAGAAAAATGTAGTTTTTTGTTTGTTTAAAAAATTAAGAATCAAAAAATTACACGGGTATCAGGGCAAAATTCATATTATCCATCTGCTACCCTTCCTTCTTGCTCCACAACCAGACTCTCTCCCCTTCCCATCACTCATTTCCTCAATAAAATATTTTGCACCACTTCTTGCACATTGGTCATTTCTGGAAATATATTTTAGTCTAACATATATCTTTCCATTGTCTCTTAGTTCAATCTTAAATTTTACTTTTGCAGAACTATGGTAGAGGTTTCAAAACACTGTGGATATTTCCAGTTATGAACTTAAATGTAACATGTTCAAAACTAAACTCAATATCTGTTCATTCCAAATTTGTTTTCTCCCACAAACTCCCCCTTTTTTTTTTTTTATGAAAATACTATCCTCACACTCTGGCACAAAACCTTTGACATTACTATTGTCTCTTCACTCTTTTCCTCTGTATCCTTGATTCAACCACTAATATGTTTTAATCTTTCTTCAAAGTATATATCTGATTGATTCTTATTTTCATACCTAGAACCCTTGTTCAAAACTCTCAACACATTACAATTGGAACAGCCTTCTGAGTGGGTTCATTGCTTCCAATTTGCTCCCTCTTCCTGTACAATTTTCTGATTAATGTTCTAAAACATAATTTTCATCATGTGACTTCAAGACAAGAAATGAGAAAAATCTTCAGTGGTTTTCTATCACTGACACCTCAACTTCTAACTTCTCACCCTGAAACTCAAGACTTCTTATAATATGGCTCTTCCCTACCTCTTCTGCCCTCTGAATCTATTTCTCCTCTAGTCCCATTCACCATCTCTATTATATTCTAGACCAGTAGTTCTCAACCTTCCTAATGCTGTGACCCTTTAATACAGTTCCTCATGTTGCGGTGACCCCCAACCATAAAATTATTTTCATTGCTACTTCATAAGTGAAATTTTGCTACTATTATGAATCATAATGTAAATATCTGATATGCAGGATGTATTTAAATTGAACATAACCCACAGGTTGAGAACCGCTGTTCTGGACCAAAGTTCCCCCCACCATACGTGTACTGTTTCCCCTTATTAGAACAAAATTCCCTTGAGGGCAGGAACTGCTTTTGTTTTAGTATTTTTATCCCTAGTACTCAGCACATAGCAAGTGCTGTGAAAATGTTTCTTTTTTTTCTTCATTGTTTTCTTTGTAATCTGAGTGACGGCCTCAGTAGTGGTACTAGTAGGCAATTGATAAGTGCTTACTGATTGATGGATTAAGTTTTCTTGAATTTTGTTATCTCTCTCACATATTTTGGCACTCCTCTAACCATTTTCTATGGGAATGCCACCATCTCTTCACTAACATGGAAAGCTGTCAAGGACAATGTCCATATCTTGCATTTGTCTTGTATCCCTCCAACCTACTCAACCCTCTATAGTGTCTAATACAGTCCTGGCCTCATAGCTATGTCATAAATTGTGTTCTCAATACAATTTAAGCGGAATATTGAATCTAACAAGACTTTCAAAGAATCTTAGCTTTAGATTAGCAAGGCAACATAGTGGCCAGCTAATCCAACCTTCTCATTTTTCCAGGTGAGGAGCTGAAACCCTACAAAGTTAAGTTACCCTGAGTCATACAGCAAATAAATATTTATTCACTTTAAAAATAGAAAATTGAAATAATTATGTGATTAATTATAAATCTGTTCCTCAAGAGAAAGGATTTGGGTTTGAGTTTTTTCTTCCTTCTTTTTCCCATTGTATATAAATGGATTGAAGCTAGGCATTGTGACATGTACCTATAGTTCCTGCCATGGGGGAGACTGAGGCTGGTGGAGCAATTGGGCTTGGGAATTCTGAGCTACAGTAGGGCTAAACTGATCAGGTTTCCATACCAAGTCTGGCACCAATATGATGGCCCCAGAAGCAGAACGCCATCATGCTACCTAAGGAGGGGAAAATTGGCCCAGATCAGAAAGAGAAAGCCATGCCAATCAATGTGGGGATAGGACCTGTGGGTGGCCACTGTACTTCTAGTGTGGAGAAGACAGAGAGACCTAGAACCAAATAAATATATGATGAGAGATTGATAAAGAGATAAATGACTGAATAAATGAACAAATAAATGAATAAACCAACAAATAAATAATGGATGGAAAAATAAAGCAAAGAAGTAAAGAAATGAATGAATAAATGATTAATTGAATTCACAGCCAAAATTCATGGGATCATTGCTCAACATCACTTTGCCTGTCTATTGTGAAAACAAAGCAGAAGGCTGCGCTATAATCCACTGTCTGTAGGTAATGTAGCTACCCAACCTAGATAATTCATGGGAAGAAAAAGAATTCCACTATCTACGTAATTATGGGTTTGTTCTGAATTACCAGGATGACTACAGCTAATTAGCCAAGACTAGAATCTATTTTTATATGTCTATCCGGCCCTTAGAGAGACAGAGCAGCATAATGCTATGGCTGACCTTGGGGTCAGGAAGACATGGGCTCAATCCTAGAGTTGACTGCATGTCTGACCACAAACAAGGGATTTAACCTCTGTGACTCTCGAGCAACTCTCTAAGACTGTTACATAGATTACAATACACATCTGTGGAGAGAAATCTCACTCTGACAAAATCTCAAGTCCTTAATGTCCTGAGGTATTCCAGGGGTAATATTGCTGCATCTTAAGAAAGAAAAGGTTATGAGATAACACTCCATCAGACGATCTAGTTAGTAACTAATGCAGCACCATATGCTACAGATACCATAAGGATATCTATTTGATAATGGTGATAAATACTAGAATAATATGAAGGGGTTTTCAGTTTCTTATTATGAATGTTATATTATTCAGATGGCTCCTTTATGAAATAAATATTCTCGACTGGTTTCCAAAAGAAGAATGACCCTAGTTGAACATTTTTCAAACAAGAGGAGGGAAAAACATCATATCCATGTATCTTTGATCCTAACACCAGTCTTTGCCCCTAGTTGATAGCCATATGAAATGAAAACAACAATAACAGCTAGCATTTATAGTTTTAAGGTTTATAAAGTGTTTTATGTGTCGTCTCATTTGAGCTTTACCACAAACCCAGGAAGCAGATGCTAGTATTTTGCCCATTCTACAGAGGAATTCACAAAGTTAGCTTATGAACAGTTAACTACATCCCCTCAAGGAGATCCACCAGCCATGAAACCAAAGAAAGATGGGTTGATCATAATAGATTTACCTAAGTGTGAACACTAACTTTAGATGGAAGAAAAGGCAGACAGGAAAAAAAAATTGGCGCCAATGAAAAGAAATCACCAAATCTCTAAATGACTAAACTGCAACAGGCTAATAATATCTCTCTTTTTTCCCGTTTCTATTCTGAAATGTTGTCCTGTGGAGTTTTCTCTTCTCCTTGTCATACAGCTCTCACTTTGGTCTCTTTTTCTGAGAGATTATCCATGCAGCATTAATATGTATGTTGCTAGATATACCATCTCAAGTCCACACTTTCATCAGAGCCTGGAGGGGTGCCTTATGGGCTCCTTTAGCAGAAGAGGGACCCAGGTAGGTTCTACAGAGCTTGAAAGGCTTTTAGGAAAGGGCTCTGGAACAGAATGGGTGACCAGCATCTAAGGACAAGTCTGATTCAGCTGGGGGAGGCCCGTACACAATTGTTCACAAAGACCATTGAGTAAATTGAAGGGAGGTCTCTAACTTCATGAATGGATGAGATACCCACTCCAGGCAGTGGAAGGAAATCTTTGAACCATTGAAATATAAAGTACCTTACTTAGATTCACTTTATAAAATAACAGAATAATAGATTTAGAGCCAGAAGATCCCCTTTAAGAATGGACCTTCGAGGCTCTCTAGCCCAGCCCCTTTTATTTTATAGATGAGAAAACTGAAGCACTGAGATGTTAAGTGACTTGCCCTGGGTCACACAGCCAGCCAATGCCTGAGGCAGGATTCAAACCTAGGTCTTCCTATCTTAGGTCTAGCACTCTATTCCACAGCACCAAATACAACAGAATCACTTTTTATAACCATCTTTCTTTCAAAAGGCACAGAATGCCATTTTGAGAGTGTTTGAGGGGAAAAAGAATGAGGAAGGGGTAGGGGTGGGAGAAAGACGATAACAACACAAATATAATAGGTTTGTAAGTCTGGCACGCTTCCTTCAAGTTCACACCACTTTCCTTCCCTCCTAATGCCTCCATCTCCCATTATCAGCCCTCTCAAAGTTATTTAATTATAACTCTAAGAGACGAGGCTAGCAAGGCGTAAGCTGATACTCTTGAAGAAGGAGAGCTCAAACACACCACACAGAACAGGAGCTGTGTCACAACACAGACCCATAATCACACACTACACCCACTAGGCACCCTGAGAAACAGCCTTCTCAAAGTACATATTCTTCTGCTGAATGCCTCAGGTTGGGGGAGAAGCCACTAATTTCTCACCGGCTTTCATGTACTATCAGGCTTCCATGAGTGAAACAGCTTTGGTCTTTCCTTAGCAGCACAACAGGTTCAAAACTCCTGGGATTGCTTTTGTTCCTTTTTTTTTCCTTCAATACTTAAGTATATTTTTCTTTCAGGTCCAAATAAACAGTATACGTCCTCTCTATAATCGGCTTTTATTATGAGTCCTTCCCCCCCTCCCAGACCTCGCCCCTAGCTAAGAAGAGGATGATCTTTGATGTTCCCATTAAAAAAAAACTCCTTTTAAAAAATGTACATTAAAAGTACAGTAAGCTTTTGTCTCCAGCTCTAGTTGTTCTGTGCCAAGAATGCCATTTTAAGTATGTGTTCTTTCCCCCAAAGTTTATGTAGGGCAACAAAGTGGATATTATTCTTTAAATCTAAGTTTAAACTGTCTAACGAGTGGAGCCGACTGAAGTAAATCATAATTGCTAAACAGGATTAAGTTTGTGGCAGCCCTATGATGAGTCTGTAGAAAGCCAGTCATTCAAAAACAGACCCAGACAACGGAAATGCATTTTCATGTAGTTTGGGTCCCAGCCCCTCAACTTGTGCCCACCCCCAGCTTTTTTTTTAAATGCTCATCTTGAGGTGGGATGCATGTGAGCAAAGCGATAAGCTCCCAGATTGCCCATCCTCTATGCTCCCTGAATTGTATTTATGTTTCACATGGTCCAGCATTATTATGTAACTAGCAACTGTTTTCCAGGAGTGGGAATCATGTGCCACCTGTGGTGATGTACAATCAAGCTGAATGACTTATTCATGCATTAGTAAATTAGGCCAATCCCACCCAATTGCCCTCACTCTCTCTGCCTTTGACCCCCTGCTATATCTTCAGTCTAAAGGATGGTGTGCAGGTGATCAAAAGTTGTGGGTCTACTCATCTCAATTAGTGGAGTCATTTCTGATCTTTTCCAGTTATGACCTACAGTTCTGTAACACCTCCATTTGTAAAAATTGGCCACTTGTCAACAGCATTGAAAAGAGATGTGGGGTAGGAAACACCTGAGGCCAGGTTTATTTCCTTCAGAATGAAGAGCAGGCCACAATCTAGGGAACTTGGACAGTGTGAACAGCCAAGCTATACAAACAGAGAGAAGAAAAACCGTTTAACATGAACTCCTTCACTCCTCTTCTGGCCATGTTGAAGGCCTGACTTGTTGCCAACAATTTGGAAATAAGCGTTTGCTCTTTTAATGTACTATACTCAACATGTCCAAAATGAAATTCATTTGATTCCCCTACCTTAAACCCATCCTTCCTCCTCATTTCTGTTGATGCCTCCACCATCTTTTCAGTCATTCAGATTCAAAACCTTAGAGATACCCTTGACTTTTCCCTCTCCTTCAACACCCATGTTCAGTCAGTGACCAAGACTTACCAATTCTACCTCCACAGAATTTCTCATATTTATCATCATCATCACTATCTTAACTAATCTTTATATAGGTCTTACTCTATGCCATGCTCTTTGCTAAATGCTTCACAATTATTTCATTGGATCTCCTCTGTATCTCCACCTAGCCTCTGTCCTGGTTCAGGCCTTTATCACCTGGGATGTAAATTACTTCAACAACTACCTACTTGGTCTTCTTGTCTATAGTTTCTCCTCTCTTCAACCCATCTTCCACATAGCTGCCACAGCGATATTCGTAAGAGTAAATTATTTGTGGAAAATCTTCTAATTTCTAAATTACTTTTGGAAAATCTTATGATTTCTAATGAGGGTATAAAGGATTTCAATTTGACCGGCACTTATTACATACCTACTATGTATAAAGCATTGTATTTACTGGTAGGGATGCAAAGGCAAAGATGAAGTCATCCCTGTCTTCAAGGAACTTCTACTCTCTTTGTCTTTGCCTTTGCATCCCTAGCAGCAACTATGATGCTTTATACAATAATAGGTATGTAATAAGGGCTGGTCAAATTAAAATCCTTTATATACATTAGAAATCACAAGATTTTCTGAAAGTAATTTAGAAATTAGAAGATTTTCCACAAATAATTTACTCTTAGGAATACTAATCATGAACATTATAATTGTTGCACAAAATGAATCAATATCTGGACCAATGAACCCTTTTGGGCTTGTTTCTTCAACAGTTATGTGAGGCAGCTGTACCCCCATCCCTAGAACTCAGGACACTACTTTCTCTGGACTCTTTCAAGAGTCATTTCCAATCCTACCTTCTAGAGGGGGTCTTTTCGCATTCATACCCACTACTACTCCCTTCCCTCCAAAAATTTACATTTATACTATTTGTATCTTCTATGTATATAGTCGTTTTCATGTTGTCTCCACCATTAGACTGTAAGCTCCTTGTGGGCAGGGACAGTCTTTTGCCTTTCTTTGTATCCCTAGGATTTAGCACAGTGCCTGGTAGGCACACTGTGGTAGCTTAAAAAATGGATGTTGAGCAAACGGCTGACTTCCAATTTAAAGTCTGAATGTTGTATTTTTATTATCAGCTGGTAGACAAAGGACCAAAGGATGGAGAAGTGTAAGACCCTTAGAGGTCATTTCGTCCAAGCCCCTTATTTTATGGATAAGAAAATGAGACGTGGAGAAGATGAAGTGATAGGGCACAAAGGCAGCAAAAAAGCAGAGAGAGGATTTGAATCCAGGTCTTCTGACTCATCAAAAATGTGATTGCAACCCCGCTGGGTTGTAATAACTGATACAGTTCTAAAGATGCCTCATTTCCTCCCATATGAGTGCTTGACTTACTCCCCAGCTGCATCTGATTCAATAGCCTTCAGCATCAAGTGCTGAGCTGTCTAAATGAATTCAGTTTCCTATTATTGTTTTAACATTCATTTAGCCCTGACCCTGAAAATACTCTGTGGGATCCATTGACCTTCTCTCTACATTGGACTCACAGCATTCCACCAGGAGCTATGGAGATCTAATTTATATATGGATGATCCAATACTGCTCCTTGGAATGTAACTAGTCATCCTTAGACTCAAGATCACACAAGCATCCAACTTCAACAAACATTAAGGACCTACTCGTTTATACTCCCATCAACTAGGGAGTGGTTTATAGTACACAGATGTAATGGAATACCACCACGCTATCAAGTCAACAAGTTTTTATTAAGTATTTCTTATGTGCCAGGCACTGTGCTAAATGTTGAGAATACAAATGAAGGAGAAAGACCTTCCCTGAATTCAAAGAGCTTTTATTCCAATGGGGAAGGCAAAGGGTTTGGAGGAAAAGGTACCTGAACAAAGGTGTGGTAGAGAAAGAAGTCTGAGGAGTATAGAGTATGGAGAGACTGCTATGAAGCAGGAGATATGAAATGGAGATCACAGTTTAATACTGAATTCTCTCCTCGAGTTGTTACGATATTTGTTGGAATGTTCTTTTGAAGGATATAGGTTCAGAATAAAAAGATTTAGAAAATTTTGAGGCACAGGAATTGACGCAAATTAAAGTATGCAGGTGAGGAGAACAATATACACAATGGAAATGATGAATGACATACACCATTGGAAATGGAGAAAACAAAATGAATAACCACCAACAACTGTTCATTGAGTAATCCAGGTTGCCCTGGGAAAGAGAAATGGTACCTCTGCCCCTGCTTTGTAAAGGAGGGAGGCTATGGATGGGGAACACACATGTATTGCCAGACTTAGTTTTACTGACTTGGTTTTCTCTCTCTTTTTTTTCCTATTCTTTTTGCAAGAGGTGACTGGGGGCAGCGGGAGGGAGAGGGCACTATTTGGAAGTGAAAGTGATATATAAATAGTTTCCCCATTAGACTGTGAGCTCCTTGAGGGTGGGAGCTATTTGTGTTTCACCCTTCTTTGTATCTCCAGCAGGCATGAAGTATGTTTGTTGACTGACTAACTCATGTATAAAAAAAGATGTCGACAACTTTCCTTTAAGATATAGAAAGACTGGAAGTGTCACCCAAGTTGAAGGAAGAGAAGGGAACTGGTGATAAAGAGGATTGAATCCTGGGCACAGAGGACCTATATAAATGATGTGATGGGAGATGAACTCTTGAGGATGAGAAACAGCTGGAATGTAGTGTTCTTGAAGGGGAGTATATGAAAGAGGTTGGAAAGATAGATCTCAGTAAGATCAAGGAAAGTCTTCAAAAGTGTCAGACTAAGGAGTGTGTGGTTTTTTTCCCCTTGAAGAAAATAGAGTTTCCAAAGATACTTGAGCAGGAGAGTAGCAGATCAGATCTTTGCCTCCAGAAGATTTTTTTTGTTCACTGTGCAAAGGATCTATCAGAGAGGAGACTACGGGCAGGGAGGCCAGTTAAGAGACCCCAATATCATTCATCAACAACTCACCGGACTTGGAAATCTACATGAGCTGCCTTGTTCATCATACAAGTCGGTAAAGTCCTTGCGCGATGAAAACTGAGTTTCGACACCCAAGTTTGGGCAGAACATATGGGATTGTAAAAGTAAACGTGTATCCTGCATAATATTATGTCACATTATAGGGCACATTTTTAACCAGAGGAAACACCCACAGGTCTAAACAACTTGAGTTTTATGCAAATTCTGCAAGTACAGAGACGTGCTTATATGTCGCTTTTTTGTTGTATCAGCAGAGCGCCCTGGGGAGAAATCATGTCTCACTTTGCCTTGCCATTATCAGTGTCTACCTTTGCAAATACTCTTCCTGTTTGCAGGCGAAAGGACTTTCTGGCTCTGCAGAGCAGTTTTCGGGTCCTATCCATCTTCTGTGACATGCTGGGCAAAGGTACAGCAAGAGAGATGTAACCCAATCCTCTTTGGGAATTCAATATTCTCCACGACTTATGCCCAAGCCCGCACGATTTTTATAATCATAGCCATCATCTTTTTATTATGTCTTGGACTTGAAGAGTTCTGAAAGCAGATGTAACTCATGATGACCTGACTTCAATGGGGGAATGAACCAGGTGGCTAATTGTCTCTAAAACAAATACACTGATAATTAGCAGGAGAGCACAATGCAACAGAAGCCTAACCACCAACCTTTATTTAAGTTAAGCAAATGGGTGAGCAAATGATGCAGCTGCATCGTACTTTGACAAGTTAATAAGGGAGCCATACTTCATCTATTCAGCTAGACTAGCCAAAGCATGCCCTTAGGACCCAGTATCAATGACTCCAAAATGGAGAACTTGTAAAATTGTCAGATCTCACAACAAAAAGCTCTTTTTCTGGAAGGCCTGGGGGATGCGGGTAGGGGTTGGGGTTCAAGATACTTTCTTTTCTCACCTAGGGAATGCTATGCTCAGGTCAGAATGGAGTCAAAAGTGGAAACTGAGTATCAAGTTAGGCAACTTGTCTTTTCCCTACCCACAAAGACTACTGAGATGTCACCCTCTCCATACCCGAAGATCTATAAATTGCCCATATTTTAAAGTGCTAATTTCATGACCCCATCCATGCAAATCTTTACCTGGTGTTTAAGATTTAACATTATCTAGACCTTTCTGGCTACTGTCTAGATCCTTCAGCTTAACTAAAGTTTGGGTTTTTGTTGTAATCTTGTGGTGGGTCTGCTAGTCTATCATGGCTTTTGACAGTGGTAGAGGGGTTGGTTCCAGAAAGAACCATTTGAAAGGTATGATACAATCAAAAAGTTGAACCTGGAAAAGGGAGAGTAGGTAAGCTTTAAAGAAGTTACTTTGTCCCTAAGCTATGTTGTCTCATGGATCTTCACAGATGCCAGGTTATAAGGGGCCCTTGAGGTAGAGATAGCCACTAAGGTCATAGAGAATCAGGAAGAAGAATGCTTAAAATACTTGGAGATCTCAGGAGGTGCAAAATCAGAAGCATTCTCTCTTAGCACTGGCATCTCGCCAAATTGACACACAAGTAACAATGCATGTTGTCAAAGCATATAAATCTATCACCTCAACTTAGAAGTTTCTTCTCTTTTTCTTTTTTGAAAACTGAGTCTTTCCATATCACTTGGGCTGGAAATGTAGGGGCTCCTTACAGGCCCACTCTGATAAGCACAGGAGCTTTGACTCACTTCTTTTTTGACCTGGCTTGGTTTGCTCTTCCTTAGGCTAACTGGTCTCTCCCCATCCTGAGGAACTCACCATCTCATGCCAGATTTGGTTCAGACACCTTTAGCCCATAGTAGCCCATAACTCCTAAACTCAAGAGATCTGTCAGCTTCAGTTTCTATGGAAGCTAGGATTGCAGGTGTGGGCCACCATGACTTGTAAGTTTCAATCCCAAACTTCCAACAGGGGCTACCTGCCTATACTCATCAACCCTAGGAAACTATTAGAGATTTGTTCTTTTCAACTTTATATCGAACCCTTGCCTATAACATTGGCCTATTATGTCCCTTTATCTCCCTAACAAGGAAATATCCTCAGCTTTGTTTCTTCCCACAAGGAAGGAAACACTGGATGGTTTGCAGGAGGATTTTTTGTTACGTTGGCAAATTCACTTGGGTTAGCTGGAGGTGTGGGGGACAACAAAAAAACTATCAGCAATTAAGCAAAAGTACAGAGATCTTTCCAGAGTCTAGACTACCCCAGTTATTTTGACTGATCTTGACATCATATTTGAAACTCAGTGCCTTTGAAAACACTTACAGAAAAGTGTGTTGGTGGACAAGTAGAAAGACAAACATTTTCAGGTGATTCTTAATGGCCTTTTTGATTTGACAGACTTAGCAAGATGTGCAATCCTTTTTTAGGCACAAAACATTAACGTTTGTTCTCTTGGCATTCAAATAAGACCTCAGCCATTTGGGATGGCATTCAGGGGGGGCCCACATCATGGTTTTGTTATGTCATGTGCTTGAAGCAGACAAGGGAGGAGCAGTCCTTCAACGTGGCTAGACTTCATTGCTGTAGAAACTCTACTGTGTCAAGGCCCATCTTAGAATAACATTGCAGCCTTTAACCATAGCAACTGGAAAGCTTCAAAGCACTTGAGACCTGAAAGGGGATAACAGAATTATGCTGTTTGCAATGACCCCAAAACATAATATTCACAGATTCACAGAGTTCCATTCAGCTGAAATCAACCAACACTCATTAAGTGCCTACTTACAGACAATGACTAGCTATGGGACCTTGGACAAGTCACTTAACCTGTTTGCTTCAGTTTCCTCTTCCCTAACATGGGGGTAATAATAACCCTCACCTACTAGGATTGCTGTGAAGATTGAGTGAGATAAAAATTGTAAAGCCAGATGAGAAGATAGAATGTACTCTTGAGGAAGATGGTGACATTGATGTGAAAGCAGTTATCTCAATTAATCTATTAAACCGTCAATTTGTACTGATCCAACCAAAATCTTGCTCCATTCTAAGGCATGCTCTAGGCAGTGCTTTGGGATCATGGAGCATACTGAACCCTTACAGCATTTCTGACTCCCCCTCTTCAAGCCCTACCCTCCAGAGATGCCTGTTATTTGACCCCTTTATCTGGATACACATGAAGTAGGTTGTAAGCTCCTTGGAGGCAATGACTGCTTTTAGTTTGTACTTGTATCACCAGTACCTGGGAGAAAGCATGGTACAGTGGATAGAGTCTGCCTTGGAGTCAGGAAGACATGGGTTAAAATTCTACCTTTAACACATATTGTTTGTGCCCTATAGCAATGGATCACAGACCCAAAACAAAACAAATCCCCAGCACCTTACACGTTACAAGTGTCTGATATATGTTTTTGAATGAAGGAAGGAGATGCCTTCCCACTTCACCAAGAGTTTAAGTAAGGACTAGAGTCCCACACTAACCCTGGGTTCACCCTAGGTTCTTTAAACATTAAGCACTCTCTTCAACCAGACCTTTCCTGGGTGGCAAAAAGCCACAGATATCACATCAACACTTCCCTTCTCCAAATACTTATAAACTTCTAATTTCCTAAAGAACATAAATACTTGGAAATACTTTGAAAGTTTTCTCTACTCAGACCATTCTGAGGGAACAAAATACCTCTAACACCAATACTCAGTTTCCGTGAATTAGTTCTTTGCTAACCAGCTTTTATGTTGTCCTTTGACAATGAGTAGTAGAAATATTTCCACAAAATGGTCATCAGAACAGGGCCTCTGTTGACATCACTGGAATGGAATGGCCATGGAATTTTGAAGGATTTATGAAATCTCATGAGAAAATATTGTGGAAGATATCTGTACCAATTAAAGATTTATTGCACAACCCAAGTTACCTTCCATCTTGTGCTTCATAAAGGTCATGCAGTGGTTATTTAATACAGTTGGAAAGAACCATGGCTCGGAAGTTAGATGACCTCAGTTCAAACATAAAATTAGAGGCATGGATTAGCTGCAGGTTCCCCAAAGAATCTCTAAACGTCCCTTTACACTTGAAATCCATGATCCTAGAATTCATTTGTAAATTTTTGTTTTGATCCTGACCTATAATTGGTGGCACCTAAGGACACTTACAGGTTAAGGACTCGAACTCATGTCTCTCTCACTCCCAAGCAGGCTCTCTATCAACTAGGCCACAGCACTTTTCCATTTATGCACACAGTTGCAAATACTGTGAGAGTCATTCCTGTCATTGTCTCTCTGAATATCTGAACTGAGAACTCCTAATACCAGATGATAAAGGTAATGATAATAAAGCAATATCAGAGGAAGCCCCCATTGCTAAGGAAAGGGGTGATGCTGCTAAGATGACCTGAAGCTAGGAGGAAGCATGAAGTCCATGTATTTTACCAGTACTGTAGGCAAGAGTCCTCTGCCTATGTGTCCTGCGTAGCATTGATATAAGAAGCCCTTCCTCTCGTGTCTGATATGTAATCATTCTACCCTTGTCCTCATCACAGACTAACATAAATGACAAATTTGATGCAGTTTAGAGGCACCAATGAAGGGTTTCATCATGAATTCCATATAGAGGCAATCCCAGGGCATGTCATCTAAGAAATTCCCAAAATTATGGTAGTGACAGATGGTATCAGCAAAGCCCTTGCCAGTGTGCCGATTACACATGTGAAATTTAAATCTCTGAATAATAACTGGTAATGTTGGTGAAGAGTGTTCCTTCAAAACCTCTAAGCTTATGCAGCTACAGATAGCATAAATGTTTATTAAACATCTACAGCATGAATAATATATTATATCACATATGTAATATAACATGTAATAACAAAATATAGATACTATAATCTCTACCCTAAAGGAGCTTATGGGTAGGTAAGGAGATAAAATAGAAACACAAATTATAATCATTCACAATGTTATATAATAAGTACATAGAAAATTGCAAAACAAAATCATGTATGGGGTCAGAGGTTGAAAGTCATTAACACCCTGAGGGAGACAGGTAAGGATTCCTGGAAGACATTTGAGATAATTTCAAAGAATGGGAAGGTAGTTCATCAAATTTCTTAGTGATGGATTTTGAGAAGTTTATTCTGACCTGTGATAGAGCTGCATGAACTGTCAAAAGTTCAGCAAGCTATTGATCAGGCACCTTTATCTACTTGGCTTCAAGTCTCTCTAAGTGAGAATCCCAGGAAATGGGCTTAATGTCATTAAACTCTTAAATGGAACCCAAAACATCATTTTACCTACAAGTTTCCAGAGCAGAGGCTGATCCAATTATCTACCAGCCTTATGTGACAAAGGAGCAGTGTTGCCTGTGGCATCATTTTTAGTAATATTTCTCTCTTGTCAGCTGAATGAGTGTTGTGTAAGGGACTAGTCACAGAAAGGGAGAAAAAAAAAACATCACTACTTTGTAATGATCCTATGCAGATCCTCACCTTAGAAGAACACTGCAAACATTACCTCTGGCAACTCAAAGACTAAACACATCCTAACAGTCCCACCAGGGTTAATTTCCTACTTCCACTCCCACAGGGGGGCTGAGCCTCCTGAGAGCAGCTGACTATTCTCCCCTCAGAGTTCTAGGATTGTTGTTTATGAGCCCCCATCCAGTGTGCCCCCATTGATTACCAGACAGATAAACTTGATTAGATTTAATTAGATGTACTTACTAATGTGGTATAGTAAAAAAAACAAAACAAAAAAAACCACAACATTTAGTCCAAAACATCTCCCCCAAAGTCTAGGATATACTCTCTCACAAGTCCAGAGGAAGATGGGATCAAAATGAGAGATCACATGTGGCAAAAAGTTAATTCACAGTTTCTGATTATCAAATGTCCTTTTCTCCTTTTGTGAAATCTTCGTGAAGTCCCCCTTTGGTGTATATAATTCTCTGCCGAACTTCAAGGGGCAGTGCCCTTGCAGAGTCTTAAAGCTGCCTTTCTCATTGTGTCTAGTTTGTCCTTGAATTCCAAAGCAGATGATTTGGAATTTCATCCATCACCACCGTTCTGGAGGTACTGCTAGTACACTATTGGAAAGCCCAAATCTTCCAACCTTTAGAAGTTTACAGAATTATCCTCTGGGAGAGAGAGGGAGGGAAAGGGAGAGGGGAACTGGGGGAGGGAGAGAGAGAGAGAGAGAAGGAGAGAGGGAGATTCTCTCTTTTCCCACCCACACCCCCCAACAATTGATTCCCCCCTAGGAGTTTGTTTGGAACTAAATCACTAATAGACTGACCTGCTATTGAGATGCTGGAATTTTAAAGAAGCTTCTTCTTTTATCTAAGTCCAACAGGATGTGACTGATTCTCTTCAACAAGTCAAAAGACATTTCCCATATGGCTTATCTACTGTCATTCAATTAATACTTGGTTTATACCTTTGATTGACTGATTGATTCAATCAAGGTGCCTAAGAGTTGTTCACACCTGGTTTACCTTTTTGTTTGATTGATTCTGTAACTCAATCAAATAGATGTTCCAGCTGATGAAGGTAATAGGGCATAGAGCATCCTGTTACTAACATTACTCAAGGGTGAGGGGTATGGGCTACCCCTCCAAAGGGAACCCTGTGGTGTCACAGTGGTCTTTTCTCACCCCCAATATAAGAACAGACCAGATTCAGAAGAGAATTGAAACAGAAATGTTAGTAAGATCATTTGATAAGATAGAACTATACAATTAAAGCCGAAAGGTTTCATTATCACATACTTTCCCACAGTTCCAACACTTTAATGATGATCACAATAATAACTAAATACCTTACCAGAATATTTTCCCTCATGGGAATTTCTTTGTGAATACAGGCAGACCATGGAATATCATGTAAGAAGCTGATCTCTTATTGAAACACAAATGTTTCCACTTTATCTTTAACCATCCCATTTGCGATAGGACTTCATTGGGTCTCACAAATTAAGTAGGTACCCACCCTCTCATCCTAAATGAAAGGAGATGCTACTTGTTTTCTGATGACAATCAGTGGGCCAGGAAGAGTATAGCATCTTAAAGGTATAGAGAAGAAAGCATCCTAGTTTAACTTCTTCATCTTACAGACAAATAAACTGAGGCTCAAAGAACTGAAATTACTTATTCCTGGTTATATGAGAATAGAGGTTTGAGCAGAGATATTAATGCCCCTCTCTCTCTGTCTCTCTCTCTCCCCCCGCCTTCTCTTTCTTCCCCCTACACACACAAACACGTGCACACACGTGCTGTGTACAACCACACACTGTGGTACTATCATATCTGTGTGAATGTGTGTGTGTATGTGTGTGTCCCTCTCTCATCGCACCTTCCATCCAGCACAATGACATTGGACAGCTCCCTTCCAGGCTCCTAAAATAATAGGTCTGGTCTGTGGCTGGCTGACTGTCCAACACACAATCAAAACCATGCTGGCCAGATATGTGCAACTGTTTCTCGGTTATTGCTGATCCATCTGTCACTTTCCATACTTTAGATTGGAAAGAGCATCCACTTTGCCGAGCAAGTCCACATAATAATTAAGGGAGAGAGAAAAAAAAAAGTACTTCTTTCCCTATTGCTTTTAACCCTTTCAGCCTCTATTATAGATTCCATTTCTCTGTGTTTTATCTTTCTTAAAATAAAAATATATTTTCTAAAGACAGCTCTCCTAATTTCATGAGTGTGTCTTATTTCCAAAATCTGTAATGACTCCCCACCACCAGCACCACTGAATGTTGATTCCATATCTATGGTTTCTCATTATGCCCTCTGTCATCTGTACTCCCAACATCCTCAATGTAGAGACAAATATCTAGGATGGTTTATTTCACTGCTATGAATACTCAAAGGAACAACAATTACAGGGACAAAAGAAAAACCTAGAAAGAGTTCCTCTAGTCTTTAGTATAACACTTAATTTTTCCATTAATATATGAAAACTCTCCAGAGACTCCTTAGAAGCTTGCATCGCTATTTTTAATTTATCAATAATAGGTATGTTTTTATATAGTGCTTTTTCCGCTTTCCCAGTGAGCTCAAAGTAGTTTATGCAAATCATCTAGCCATTGTCACATTAGCCTTGCACCAGAAAGAACAGCATCATCTCTGTGAAAGAGAAGAGAAATCCAGACTGAGTTCTCAATGTCCAACTAAGGGGTGGATTCCCTATAGCTCCCAGTTCTGGGAGTGGATAGGTCATGGAGATCTCAAAATCATAGAATGTTAGAGTTGGAAGGGCCCTTGGGGATCCCTAAGGCCTTACCTCCAAAAGATATGCCTTGGTCATAGAGTTAGGGTCAAAGCCAGACCTGGCCCCCAGGAATATTAACTTCCCTGATCACATTTAGAAGGTCAGAAAACTCTTAAGATCATGTTTGAGCTGGAAGTCACCTTAGGAAGGATCTGGACCAAATCCTTTATTTTTGTCCAACATTCTTTGTTTTCTCTGTTAGTTAAAATCTATTTAAATAGCACCAAACTAGTTTGAGTGATATCTGATTTTTAAAAGTACCAAGGACTAATTCAAAGAAATAGAAAACATTAGATACCACAGCAACATCTTAATACCTAAAAGAGAATTTGAAAAGCAATTCTCAGGAGTCAAGATGGTGGAGTAAAAGCAGGAACTTGCTTCAGCTCCTGCTTCAACTACCTCCAATACCTGTAAAATATGACTTTAAACAAATTTTAGAGCTATAGATCTCAAAAAGTGACAGAAAGAAACAAATCTCCCATTGAAGGCAGACTGGCAGGCTAACAGAAAGGGTCTATCACACTGAGCTGGGAGGAAAATGCAGTCCTGTGTGAGCCAGGCAGGCCCAGACCAGTGGTAGCGCCAACCAGCGGCACAGACTGGCTGGAGCAGACTTCAGGAGAGTGAATCACTGGCAACTGTGGTGGTTTCCAGACTTCTCAATCCATAAATGCCAAAGAGAAAATAAAAAGTCAGTAGGGAACACTGTTGGAACTGGGTGATGGAAGAGTGCAGTCCAGCCCCTGCCTCTGGGGTGAGAGGTGCCGACAGTGCAGCTGCTGCAGCTGCTGCCACGTGGCTGCCTCCAGAGCTCCTTGCCTGCAGATTGTAGGAGAACCAAGCAGCTATTCAGAGGGTAATCAAATGGTCATCGCTCTAGCTTTGACTTGTTTGGATCTGGGTCGCAGTCCTGGGGTAAGAAATGCCAATGTGCCAGAGCTTGTGATGGCTGTAGAGAGAGCACCCTCCTTATAGCTCTAACAACTTTGAAAACCCCAGCAATTTGGGACACAGCTCTCTCCACTCTGGAAGCAGAGTTCTACTGTGGCAAAGAGCTCAAAAGTCAAGTAATTGGCTGCCCATATGAGCAAGCAGAGGAAGTACAATCAGACCATAGAATCCTTTTGGGGGGACGAAAAGGATCAAAACATTGAACCAGAAGAAGAGAATAAAGTCAAAACTCCTGCATCTAAATCTTCCAAAAAAATTTTTGAATTGGTTATAGGCCATAGAGGAGCTCAAGAAGGATTTTGAAAATCAAGCAAGAGAAGTAGAGGAAAAATTGGGAAAAGAAATGAGAATGATGCAAGAAAACCATGAAAAGCAAGTCAACAGTCTGCTAAAGGAGACCCAAAAATACACTGCAGAAAATAATACCTTAAAAATAGACTAATTCAAATGGCAAAAGAGGCTCAAAAAGCCAATGAGCAGAAGAATGCCTTAAAGAGTCGAATTGCCCAGATAGAAAAGGAATTTCAAAAACTCACTGAAGAGAATAATTCCTTCAAAATTAGATTGGAATAAATGGAAGCTAATGACTTTACGAGAAATCAAGATACTATAAAAACAGATCCAAACAAATGAAAAAAATAGAAGGCAATGTGAAATATCTCATTGAAAAAGAGCCTAAAAAGAAAACTCCTAGGAATATTATAGCCAAATTCCAGTGTTCCTAGGTCAAGGAGAAAATACTGCAAGCTGTCAGGAAGAAACAATTTGAGTATTGTGGAAATACAATCAGGATAACAGAACATCTAGAAGCTTCTACATTAAAGGATTGAAGAGCTTGAAATGATATTCCAGAGGTCAAAAGAGCTAGGATT
>CM053581.1:557108138-557142034 GCA_028627135.1 Pseudochirops cupreus | reverse complement strand
TGAAATAGAGTACTTTCAAATATTCTTGATGAAAAAACCAGAGCTGAACAGAAAATTTGGTTTTCAAATACAAGAAGCAAGAGAAGCATGAGAAGGTAAACAGGAAAAAAAAATAATAAGGAACTTATTAAAGTTGAACTTTTTACATTCCTACATGGAAAAATGATAATTTTAACTCATGATACTTTTCTCAGTATGAGGATAAGTTGAAGGGAATATATATGCATACATATATGTATACATGCATATATATGTATGTATAAGAGGGTGTATGTGTGTATAAATACATATGTGAGTCTGTGTATATATGTGTACATATATACATAGACAGAGAGCACAAGATCAGATGAACAGGAAGGGATGATATCTAAATAAAATTAAGAGATGAGAGGAATATATTGGGAAAAGGAGAAAAGGAGAGCTAGAATAGGGTAAATTATCTCATATAAAAGAGGCAAGAGAAAACTGTTACAATGGAGGGGAAGAGCAGGAAGGTGAATTTGGCTTAAGGAAGAAATAACATACACTCAATTGGGTATCTTACCCTACAGGAAAGTAAGGGAGGAGATGATAGAAGGGAGGGCAGATTGGGGGAGAGGGTAGAAGAAAACAGTTTTGAAAAGGGACAGGGTCAAAGTAGAAAATAGAATAAGTGGGGGGCAAGATAGGATAGAGGGAAGTATAGTTAGTCTTTCACAATATAACTACTATGGAAATGTTTTGTGTAACTACCCATGTATAACCTATTTTGAATTGCTTTTCTTCCCAGTTGGGGGTGGCTGAGGAGGGAAGAAGGGAAAGAATCTGGAAATCAAAGTTTTAAAAAAAGAAGTTTTTTAAAAATTGATTTTTTTACATGCAACTGGGTAATAAGATATACAGGCACTGAGGTATAGAAAGCCATCTTGCCCTACTAAAAAGTTGGTGGGGGAGGGAAGGATACAAGAGAGCAGATTAGGTGAAAGGGTATTTAGTAGGCTCCTTATCTTGGGGTCAGGGTAGGGGAAAGACGGGGAGAAAATTTGTAAATCAAAATCTTGTGGAAATGAATGTTGAAAACTAAAAATAAATAAAAGATTAATTTTTTTAAAGCAATTCTCTAAACAGAATAGAAATGTGAACACTACATAGAAGAGCTTCATTCTCTGTGTTAAGTGAAAAAGTTAAGCAACTCATAGTGGGAATGACAAAAACCAAACATAAGTTTTGAGTTGTTTCTATGGATTGATACTACACTGGCTAAAGGAGCTTCTTTCCCATAATGTTTGTCTAGACATTACTCTCTCACTTCTGGAGATTCTCAGTTCAAACCTTTCAGCTGAATTCTATTAAATTCAAACAGCATTTATTAAGTGCTGTCTGTCCATACTGTGTGAGGTACTAAGGATACCTAGTCAAAAATGGAATGCTCCTTGTCCCCAAGGGCTTATATTTTACATATCTATCTACACATATTGTTAAATACAAAATCAGTGGTGTAGCAAAGAGAGAGGTTCTGGAGTCAAAAGAGCTAGGTTCAAATCCTACCTCTGACATTTATTACCTGAGGGCAAGTGACAGTCCCCTGGGCCTTGGTTTACTAACCTGTAAAATAAGGAGGTTGGTTTATATCAGGGATTCTTAACCTGGAGTCCACAAGCTTTGGGTTTTTTAAAAAATTATTCGATAATTGAATTTTTGCATAAACGATTTCCTTTCTAAGTTTATGCATTTTATTTTATGTATTTAAAATGCCTTATTTCGAGAAGTCCTTTAGTTTCACCAGACTGCCAAGAGGGGTCCATAACACACACAAAAATGAGAAGCCATGGTTGGAATGGTTATTATAGCTTTCATGTAAATGAAAAAAAGACTTTGCTAGTTTAAAAGATGCCCCTTTTTCTTGTACTAATCAAGGGCCCCTTTCCTAGACCCTTTGGGGAGGTATGGGCAGGGAGCAGTATTACCAGCTGGGGGGGTAGCCAGTACTTAAACTAAGTCCTAAAGGCACATAGGGACAAAATCCCGCTTTGACTTGGTTCCCCCAGGATCCTTATTGGCTTGCAGATGTTATAATGAGGTCTAAGAAAAATAACGGCTTCTCAGAATTCTCTGGTGAAAACAAATTCTGACAAAAACAGACTCCAACGAACACGAGCTGTGAGAACATCTTTCAAAACTGCAGGAGTATACTGTGGCCTGAAAGTTGGAGAGATTACATTAGCAAATGGGGGCAGGAATGGGGAAGCACACACTCACACACACACACACACACACACAGTCACACATACACACACACACACACACACACACACACACACACACACACACACACACACTCCTGTCTATCCCTGAGACTTATTATAGCAATCAACTCTTCACCAAGCCCAGTGTACTTTTCTTCTTAACTTATAAATAATTAGCCAGAACTTAATAGTGAGGATAATGACTAAGTTAAAACACGGATCCTTTCAGCTTTTGGAAGCTATCACCAAGAGCTACAATAACTGCCAGGACCATAGTGTTTGTTTTCACTGGATCATCTGCCGTTCCATTGTCCTGTTCAAAGATACAAATCGAGACACCTGCCAAAATGGGGGTGAAAAAGGAGGGGGAGAGGGATAGCATAAAGGAGGGAAGCAAGGCTTAATTTAACTGCTCATTGGCCTACATACAATAACAATGAAAAAAAAAAAGAAGGGAATTAGACTCTGGGCCATGAATGGAAATTTACCCCAAGGAGCAAGACCTTTAGAGCACATGTTGGTTTCCCAGTTTCCATTCTATAGCACAAGATGAGGAGACCATCAACTGAGATTATGGTTATGTGTCTCAGAGAGTATCTCTAGCATTCCAGCACTGTGCCCACCTCATTTGGAATGTTCAAGGGTGGCTCCTGATGGGGCATTTTTCTTGCATTGTTATTGGCTAGCTTCATTTCTCATCCTCACTGGCAAATGTTGATTAAGAGATCATGGGATCCATGGCAACACATGAGGGGTTTTCAGGGTTTTGTTAGATAGAATTCCCCCCTACCATATGGTAACATCCTGACTGTCTGAATCCCAGCTAGGGTGGAGAATAAGCCTTTTTTAAACTGCTTACTATGTGGTGGCACTGAGTTAAACACTTTACAAATATTACTTCATTTGATCCTCACAAGAGCCCTAAGAGTTAGATGCCATTATTATCAGAAGTGAAGTGACTTACCCAGGGTCATGCAGTTAGTAAGTGTCTGAGAACGGGTGAGGGTAGGGCTGTGTCATCTTTATTATTAACTTTTCTGACGTCCTCCTCCCTTCTCCCCCCTTTTTTTTTTTGGCACAGGGCTTTGATTACAATAATTTAGTGTATAGTGAGGAAATTTTCTCTACCATTGCAGATATACAACTGATCTACAGTTTAGTCTTAGAGAATCACCCAGAAGCCCTGAGAGGTTAAGTGATTTGCCCAGAGTCATCCAGTCAATCTGGATCAGAGGCTAGACTTGAACCAAGGTCTTCCTAAACCCCATCCTAGCTCTTGGCCCATTTCACCATACTTCTTAATTCCTAAAAGAGCCGTGTTGTATATATTTATGAAACTAAGGAGAATTAATATCAACTTTTTGTATCCTTTCATACTATAGACAGAATAGCATGGGCAGTGAAAATGGTATCACTGACCTAAGTATCACTTTATTTCAGGATATTGTCTCTTATGTTCCCCAAACTGATTGTTCAAAATCTTTGCTACCTTTGTAATCTTGGGCAATTTATTTCTAAGATTCCTTACACATAAAATATAAGGTGATTGGGATAGATGACCTCTAGCCTCTCTTCTAGCTCAAAATACATAATCCTGTGATATTCATAGGATTTTTACTGAAAACGCCTCCTCCCAATGCCTCTTTCCTACATTACTGGGGGTAAGGACATGTTCCTTCATCTCCTCTACTCCTCTATCCCTCTGCCTTCTCTTCCCTAAATTGTCTCTGAGGAAGAAATAACCCTTCCCTTTGTCAAGGCTGGTCCCCTTACTTGGCCCTTAATTCACACCATCCTGCCTCTTCCAGGAGCTTGCTTCTTCTATCATCCTCCCTCATTCATCTCCAGTACCTACCTATCTAATGGCTATTTCCTAAAGTATAACAGGAAATAGTAAGTGCTTCATAGATACTTACTAACGACTAAAAAGATGCTTATATTTCCCCCCACCCTTTAAAAAATATATCTTCAGTTGAATCCACTACCACTTTAAGTTATTAGCATATATGGCTGCTTCCTTTCAAAGACTGGCTGATTTTATCCTCAAACTCCTAGCAATAGAGTTCTACATTTGCTGCCTCTCATTTGCTACCATCCCTATTTAACCACTTGGCTAATGATGCCCTTGCAAAGGTGACCAATTTTTTCATCTTAATGACCTTTTCTCATTCCTCTTCCTTTTTGACTATTTGCAGGTTTTCATAATGTTGGTTGCTTCCTCCTCCCACCTACTTTTATCTCTTAGCTTCTATAACATTGGTCTCTGTTCGTTCCTCTCCTAATTGGGTAGAGAAGACATGAGGTAGGCCATTCTAGAAGGTTTGAAGGGCAGCTAGGTTACACAGGAAGTGGGCCTAGAATCAGGAAGACTCACCTTCATGAGTTAAAATTCAGCCTCAGACACTTACTAGCTGTGCGACCCTAGGAAAGTCACTTAACCCTGTTTACCTGAATTCTTCATCTGTTAAAATGAGGTGGAGAAGGAAACGGCAAACCATTCCAGCATCTTTGCCAAGAAAACCCCAAATGGGGTCTGGAGAGTTGGACATCACTGAAAACATCTAAACAACAACAAAGAAGGTTCAAGGTTTAAAGTGTCTAAACAATAGAATCCAATTTTAAAAGTTTGTTAATTACAAAGTAGATCACACTTTAAAACAGGAGTCCTTAACCTTTTTCTGTGTCCTCGATCCCTTTGGCGGTCTGGTGAAACCTATAGAACCTTTCTAAGAATGTTTTCATATGCATAAAATAAAACACGTAGGATTAAAAAGGAAACCGATTACGCTGAAATAAGGTTATCAAAATATTTTTTATGTTTACAGATCCCCGGGAACCCCTGGATGAAAAATATATGAAACGCTAATTCCATCTCCAGTCACCAAATCAGGAACCCAGAAGGACTACCCCCTCACCCTCAGACATACTAACCTCAAGCAGCTCAAGGTATAAAGTGCTATACAGGGCTAACAGGGTAAAGGAAGGAGAGCTATCCAGTGATGTGGCAGGATAAGCCATTCTCCCTCATTAATGACCAACCTCTTATCACATAAGCTTTTTCATCTCTTTAATTAATTCATCATCTACATGAAGCTCAAAGATACAAGTCTTTGCCCTGGGCTCTTATCTCATCCCCCTGTACTATCTCCCTTAATAATGATTTCATTTACTTCCACTGGTTCAATTATTATCTTTATGTAAATGATTCCCAAATTGTATATATCTATCCCTAATATGGGGCAGCTGAGTGGCACAGTGAGTAGAGCACCAGCCCTGAAGTCAGGAAGACTCATCTTCCTGAGTTTAAATATGGCTTCAGACACTTACTAGCTCTGTTATCCTGGGCAAGTCACTTAACTTTGTTTTCCTAAGTTTCATCTCTAAAATGAACTGGAGAAGGAAATGGTAGATCACTCCAGTATCTTTGCCAAGATTAATCCCAAATGGGGTCATGAAGAATCAAATACAGCTGACATTACTGAACAGCACTAAATGCCTAATGTGTCTCTTGACTTCCAGTCTTGTATCACCAACTACTTGCTAGACTTCTCCACCTGGAAACCCATTGGTGTCTCAAGTTCTCCATATTCAAAACTGAATTCATCACATCTTTTCCCTAAGTCTGCCCCTTCTCCAAACTTTTCTATTACTTTTGAGAACACCATCATTCTCCCAGTCACCCAGGTTCATAAGCTTGCCATCGTTTGAGATTCCTGTCTAATTCTCCCACATATCAAATCATTTGACAAATCTTATTTATTCTACCTTGACAACAACAACCAGTATAATTCTAATATAATACCAGTACAAGAGAGAATAATTCTACATTAATTTATAAATAATGTTATTGTTAGAAGGCCAGAAAGGAGAACTGAATGGCAAAAAGTAGCCACAAAGTGCTTTGAACTGATTGAAAATATACATGTGTGTGTGTGCATATGTTTAGTAAAATTAGAGCTCTAAGTAAAAATTTGAGGGGAAAAGATAATGATGCATTCTTTAGAAAAAATGCTTTAGCAAAACAATGACCACACCTAAAAATGAATAGAAAAAACTTAGAAGAAATTACCTTTATGCTATTTTATGCCTTGAAAGTGGTTTATCTTAAATAAATAGCTACTAGGCAAGTTTAATGAGTTGCATTCATATTACATGTTAATTTTTAATAAGGCTTTTAAAATTTCAAAAGGAAGAAATGGAAGTCAAAATTTAAAGAGACAAGAGATAATAGATAAAAGTAAAAATATAGCAAAATTGGAAGAAAACAATATGTCTAATCTCAAAAATAACTGATCTGGAGAACAGGTATTGGAAAGATAATTTAAGTAACATCAAGTTCCCAAAAGAGCAAGAAGAAACAAAACATTGATCACCATACTTCAAAAAAAACATAAAAATTCCAAATATCCAGAAGTATTGGAACCAGAGGACAAAGTATGAAACAATAGAATTTATATTACATCATCAAAGAGAAATTCTGGGCATAAGTCACCCATAAACATGATTTACAAGTTCTAAAAGAAAAATATTGTGAGTAATATTTTAGCTAGGAAGAAATGAATGTTATCAAGGAACCCCAGTGAGAATCATGCCAGACTACGTATCAACAACAAGAAAGGAAAGTAAAAGTTGGAATATTATATACTGAAAAACCAATGAAAATGAATCACATCCAATACTAACTTCTCCTGAAAAGTTTGTCCTAGCCTGATTGGGGGAGAAGGAAAAGAATGAACTTTTAACAGAACTGATAATTTCCAAAGATTCATACGACCAGAGGTGGGTAGGAGCTTGGTAATGCAATTGACTGTGAACAAAAGATATGTAAGGAAGTCAACTTAATTTTAATAATTTGAAAAAGCCGACCCATTGCTTACAGTATAAAATTATATTAAAAAAATTGATGACCCAGTGCTTATATTATAAAAAGTAGAAAAAATAATTATTATCCCTTTAGATTCCCATAAGTATAAGTAACCTTGGGTGCTTTAAAAAAAAAAAAAAAAAAGCAAATGGGCCACTAGGTGGCACAGTGGATAGAGCACTGGCCTTAGAATCAGAAAGACTCATCTTAGGAGTTCAAATCTAGCTATAGACACTTATTTGCTGTGTGACCCTAGGCAAGTCACTTAATTGTACTTGCCTCAGTTTTCTCATCTGTAAAATGAGCTGGAGAAGGAAATGGTAAACCACTCCAGTATCTTTGCCAAGAAAATCCCCCAAAATGGGGTCACAGAGAATCAGACATGATTGAACAACAACAAATAAGCAGACATCTTTGACAAAAAGAGGGAAAGGGAATATATTTTTTTCCTGTAATTAGGGCACCACAGCAAAAATTCATCCAGACACAGAGGTAAAGATAGAGAAGAGTAGGAATCTAGTAAACCTCAATGGGGTTGAGGGAGACACCAAGGAATTTTTAAGTTAGAGAGGTAGAAGTACAGCGAAGTAAATAAAAGACTCAACTTGGTTAGAAGAGAAAGTTTGAGAGGAAGCACATAGTTAGGGGAGAGCTGTTGCAAGCAAAATAAACTAAAGCTACAAAAAGTCAATTTAAAAAGAAAAAAGAAAAGAACATCTAAGATCCTGTCGCTTGCATCTAGTCTAGGACAAAAGGCAGAAGACTGTGATCAGATTTTTCTAAGCAATATAAACTGCTGCTGATTTCTCTTTTTCCATTAAACAAAAGTGGCAGAAAACTAAGAAATATAATAAGGTGATTTGATGGATAGAAAACAAACATAATTATAACCATGAATGTGAATGTGAAAACCACAGGATGGAATCTGGGAAAACACTAGAAATTCTAGATTCCTTTAATTAACAAATGAAAATCAAAATCAAAAGGTTAAGGCAATACAGGAAGTCAAAGCAGCACTAAAGACAAAATAAACAGGTCAAAATTAATCAAAAACTTTACTACAGAGGCTTAAGAAATACATAAACCGGAGACAAGAGAGAAACACTAAAGGAGGTGAAGCATCTATATGGCTGTAAGAAATCCAACCCAATAAAAAGGTGAATTGGACCAAGGGTGAAGCAGAAAGCTTGGATACTGTTACTCTAATCAACTGATACTTATTTATTAAAACGCAGAATGACATAAGAGTTTTATTCAGAGAGATGAATGAAAGTCTAGCATCCATTTTAAAATTGGAAAGCAGATCAATTCCTATTGGCTCAAATATTTCACAGTTGTATACAAATTACTGGCAAAACACTTTACCAGCTTCCTATCAGACATAAGCCTCAACCCCTTCTTCTCAACAGAGGTATCACATATCTACTACCAAAAGATAAGAATACCAGTGGATCCTTCCAAATATAGATCAATTATGTATTTATGTCCTTTATAAGAATTCACAGCTTAACTTATATCATAAAAATATCTTTAAACATTTACAAGAAAACAATATATTGGTTGAGGAGACAAAAGGGTGTGCCAAGAAGTACCAGAGATATAAAAAGCAAGTTATTATCAGTTCAATAGTTATTAGAGCAACTGCTCTAAAGGGATTATTGCTCTTTGGTGATCATTGCAAAGCCTCTGACTCAGTTCTGCACTCATGCCTTGGTCATATGTAAATACACAAAATGGACGCACATATAGTAAAAATGCTAAAGTATCACATGACTATACAAAAACTTTTTAAAATATGTTAAAAATACCCATAATGCCAAGAACAATTTTTATAAAGTATAGCATCTTGCTTGAAAGCAATTTAAGTCCCCTTTTGTTCTATTTACCCTCAAATACCCACTATCATCTCTGTCAAACAGAACTAAGTATGACTTTCAAGTTAAAGAGGGAATTCTTGTGAAACATCTTAATAATCTCTTATAGCACATGACATCAAGATCTATGATTCCACTGAAAAACAATGAAACCATTTTTGCATCTTGTGGAATCTTTCTCCAGTGAAATAAAAATGTCATTTGGACCTGATAAGTTTGAAATTGTTAATGTATGCCAAGGAAAGAAGAAGAATGAAAACTTCCAGGGTGATTCCTTCAAGCAAGCATAAAGCTATCAAGGAGAAAGCTGTATCTACCTACGTCAAGAGAATTACTGGCATCCTGCAATCATAGCTCGCTGATAAGAAGACATTTAAAACAATTAACACCCAGGCAATACCAGTCTTAACATATACTTTCAAAACTGTGTAATGGACCATGACAAGTTTCCTAATAAAAGCCCATAAAATATTAACAAAATATATCCCAGGGCAACTATGAAAACTCATCAAAAAGGTGGACAATTGATAAACACTCTCAGAGTATATGACAAACATGTTTTTTTAAAAAAACTAAAGAAATACTTTTAGAATGAGCAGGTGTCACTTTGCTACACATGTCTTTGGATTTGTCAAGTATTATCAAAAGTGGTTTATCTCTGGAAGAAGCCTATGAAGTGGCTCATACCCAGGAATGAAAGAAAAGGGTCCTTCATGAGCAACACTTGGAGAAACTCAACCAGAAATATGGTAAGTAGGAATCACAGAACAAAAAGCTGAGGGATATAAAGTTGTTGTTGGTTTTTTTTTACAGAAATGTGTGGGTTTATGATGACAATTTAAGACCAGGTCATCACCATCAGCAACTACAGATAAGTTATCCATAAGGAGCCAAGACTTACAGAGCAATTCCAATTATACAAGGGAATGGTAGAAATTGTGTAATATCACTTAGCACTGCAAAAACTTAGCATCATTCAAATATTTAGTAGGACACAACATGGTGGCTAGGATTATATACAGTTTATTTTAATAAAATAACAGATAGTAAATCCCTATACTACAAATACAACCCTCAAAACATGCCTAAGAGTTCAACAACAACAAAAACCTAGATTATTATCGCAGGAAGAGCTGTTGCCCATAATCTCCTGGATATAACATCAATCCATAAAAACTTTAAAACAACATTTTTATTAGATTTTGCCATGCCAAATGCTCACAAACACTAAGCTATGTGAAATGAAAAGTTTTCAGAATGTAGAAACCTGAGAGGAAGAAATTAAATTCAAGTGGGAACAAATAGATGTATGTAAGTCCTATCATCTTATCCTTGGAGTTTTCCCCAAACATTCTTTCATTGAGCCCACAGAAGATGTCCATATTGCCAATATTTTTGTTCAATTATAAAAAGCAGTTTTCCCACCTATGCAATAGTTCAGAGAAAATTAAGTATATAATTTGAACAACATCGAAAAAAATGAGAATGAGATAACAATAATAATCTTATTTTTTTAATTAGCCAAGTGATTTAAGGTTTACAAAGTAATTTCCATATACTCTCTCATTTGATGTTCACAAGCCAATAAGTTAGATGCTTTTCTTGTACTCATTCATAGGTGAAGAAGCTGAAGTTCAATCAGCTTACATGAGTTGGCCAAGGTCACACAACCAGGATATAAGATCAGCTTTGAATCTGGGTTTTCCTGATTCTAAGTTATCCTTTCATTTCTGAGATCTTTAAGCCCTTAATACATGTTTGGTATGAATGGTGATTCAATGAAATGATCCTCCAAAGTCAGAGAGTGAGAAATTGTGGCAGGTCAGGACTTTCAGAAGCTCTATAAGTTACAGTGGGTTCTCAATGCTTGGGCTGTTAGTTCCTCCTGAATTCAATGAGAATGAGACATAAGTTATCAATCAAGGGCAGAATTTGGCCCATTATCTCCATTCTCCGTTTAATGGATGATGCAGCATTTGTGATGTAAATAATTCATGATGATCAATGAGAATGCACACAAGGTGAGATTGGGTCTCAACTGAGGGATATCCTTAGTAATGATGGACAGGGGAAAGGGACAGTCATCATCTCTTAATTACATTCTGCCTTCTCTTGGCTTCATCCTGTTTTCTCCTTTCTTTCCTCTCTTTACTACATATATTTTCTTAACGTGAAAATGAAAAAATTAAATAGACAACTAAGTACAAAATGAAACTTTCCCATACTTCAGATAAAGCCAAACCTAATTACCAATGGTAGTTCTTCCTACAAATTAGACTTATTCTGGGTAGAGAAGTAATTTGCTTAGCTGCATAAGAAAATCCCCACTTCAAGGCCTTTAATAATGTTGGTTCTCAATTACCCAGCCTTGATTCTACTGTGAAGTGATAATTAGAATTTGGATGATAACTGGATTACCAAGGACATCTCTCCTGACAGTCATTTAACACCTAATCAAGTGTTAAGGTCGTAAATTATGCATTTCTCAACAGCATCCAGGCCCAGTTGAAAACGATTTGAAACAGTTCAAGAGTTCCTGGATGGTCTCTTGTTTCACAAGGCTGTGAAGGCGGCCTACTGAAAGGAATTGCCTACTGAAAGGAATTATCCATTCAAAAGACTCAAAGTTTAAGTCTTTTTGCTTCTTTAATTGGGTTTCAGATCATTATTTTTTGTTACTGATAAGGTAGGACAGTCTCCTTTTTTTCCCCCACTCCACATTCCACAAAAATAGACTACTTTTGATCAAGTAAATGCATGAAGTCTCAAGGAAGGCAAGAAAGCATCCACCTGATGATGTTTTTGCTTTTGACTGTCTTCTCCAAAAACCAGATATTCAATATGAAAATCAGAAAACTGTTCCTCTTATTTTCTTTTCAGAAATTATTCAATCAAAACCAAAAAAAAGGAAACGAGCAACTTATTCACCATAAGGCTAAAATTGACTCTCAGATGTTTGACAGCAAAGATTTTCCAAGTGGGACAAGGTAGGTCAAATTGCCTTACCTCTGTTGTTCATTTCCCCATTTCTAGGTTCTGGTATGTTCTTAGAGTGTGTGTGTGTGTGTGTGTGTGTTCACATGTGTGAACATGTATGTAACATACTTTTGCTAAGGAAAATATTTTATAAACTATAAAGTGTCAAAGAGCACTGAATTTGGAACTAGAGTTCAAATCCTACCCTTTCACTATGTAGGTGACCTTGGTCAAGTCATCTACCCCTCCATGCCTCGGATTCTTCATCTGTAAAATTAAAGGGTTAGACTAGATCGGAGGTATCAAACATATGGCCACATGCAACCTAGAGGACAGCCAGAACCAAATTAAATGTATTTGGGAAATATTTAATAAAAAAATATATAAAACATAAGTAACATTACATTTTAAAGTTAATTTAACATGCAGACCACAGGGATCCTTGTGTCCAGATTAGCAGCTCCTGTTCCTATTTCAGTTTGATACTGATGGGCTACATGACCTCTACTGTCTTTTAATGTAGGCATAATAAAAGAAAAATTTCCTTTGATTGATGGAGGAATAATGATGATCATTTATTTTATCTATATTTATACTGTGAATAGGTAAGAATAAGGAATCTTTCTCCTTTAACATATCCATTCAGCCCACTGGTCTGCCTCTATTACACGAAGAGAACTCATCACTTTGACCCCTTTCCTCAATTTATTTGATTAATTCCTTAGCTCTCAATAAGTACTTAGCTAAGGTAACCACACATGGATTCAAAGGATCAAGAAGTCAATGCTAGAGAATAGAAGTTCCCAAGCCAGACAGTCGATGGTGACAATAAAGAGTAATGGGAAGGTAGTTTTTGTCCTGGAGTGTGAAAGTACTTACATCTCTTCTCCAGTTGTGGTTGGGACAATGTACAGATGGGGAGATAGGGATAGGGAAATAGGGAATTCCTCAGAGCTCTACTCTCAGACAATAGGTAAACTAGTCTAATATCGGGTTAATTTGCATCAATAACAATTTCTCTTCTTAGTCTCATTCATGAGGCCAGACCTTCTCTCTAGGTACCCAGAGAGAGACGTGAACAGACACTTTATTTGCTCTCCTGGGAAAATCAGAGACAAATATGATAGAACCTCAAAAAGATCAAAAAGGGCAAGATCTAAAGAAGGCCCATCATTTCCTCAAAACAATGGTAGGATGAGAACTCCCAACAGTTGGTATATAGCTGTTCCTAGTTCACCCATTCTTTCAAGAATTCTTTTGAGGAGCCCATCATGTCTCTCAACAGTAATATGCCCTCTGTGAATAAAGACAAGTGCCTAAGGGAGATCACCAAGGCCAGTCTTCAACTGTTGCTGATCTTTTCAAGCTACTGACTCCCTGAAGGAGGGAGTCCTCTGCTGAGAAACCCTTCTAGCTCCATGTCACCTAAAACCATGCCTTTCATTCCTGATAGGTCTTGTCTCATCTGTTTTTTCAGAACCATCTTCATCATATTCTTATGGTGGTGGAGGAGAGGTGGTGGTGGTAGTGGAGAGAGAGATGTGAGAGTCAAAAGGAGCATGCCTCCTTCTGGGTACATACCAACCCTCCAGATATTTACCTGATGAAGCACGTTAGTGAACTATTATTGACACTAAATTCACAAGAACAGAAGGTAACCAGGATAAGCTTGACCAAGGACTAAAACCAGCTATAACATAATTGGTTTTTTAATCACAGCCCTTCCTGCTAATATTTGCATTTGAGTTAATACATATTGAACATGATGGGGGTATGGACAAACTCTCTAAATTCACCATACAGGGTATCAATTAGAACAGACTTATCTGATTACATTTGTTTAAGGGACTTGGTTCTCCACCCTCTTCTCACCCCCCTTGTACAAATATTCAAGTTGACCAAGTTAAAATGAGTTTTAATTGTGGAAAATCTAATACATCTCACAAAATATTTTTCACCATGTACTAATCAGTCAGTAAGCATGCATTAATCACCTACTACATTGTCAAACACTGTGCCAAGTACTTGAATACAAAAAGAAGGCAAAAGGGAGTCCTTGCCTTGCCATATGTGTCTGTATTCAATAACATTTGGATGGATGATCAGACCTTTGAGCATGAAAACAATGGCAAACTGTGTCTATACATGTGTATGTGAAGGATTCATTTGGTCCGTGAAATTGGTTTGTGTTTTTTTAGTGAAATTTTGGTTTAAAAAAGACATTATTATGTGGTTTCTACAATTGTTTAAGGCTCCTGGCTTGCAGAGTTATGCTAGGTTGTAAAATTTTAAGTTTTGCCACTTTCTTATAAATCTATTCCTCTTTCTACTCCCACTGCAGCTGCCCTGGTTCACACACTTATCACCTCTCTCCTTTATTATTTTAATAGCCTCCTAAATCCATCTTCCTGCCTCCTATCTCTCTCTATTCTAGTTCATGTTCTGTACAACTGTCCACATATTCTTCCTTACAAATACCTTTGACCACATCTGCTCAAAAAATTTGGGTGGCTTCTCATCCACCATCCAACAAAGTACAAACTCCTTACCCTGGCATTCGAGGCCCTCCATAATGTGACCCCAACTTTCCTTTTCAGATTCTTCTCTCAGTACATCCCTTCTCACATTCTGTGCCAGCCATTCCAGCCTTCATTCTCCCCCAGCCTTCTACTATCTTTGCTTGCATCCCTACCATGCCCACTCAAGCCTTCCCTCTCAGCTCTGCCTTTTGGATACTGTTCTTTCCTTCAAGGTTCAATTCAAGATTTACCTCCATTTCTTCCTTTTTTAAAACAATTTTATTTATTTTTTAATCTTTGGAATTAAAAAGCATTTCCATGATATAGTGCCTCCATTTTGAAGTTTTTCCATGTCTTCCCTCTTGAATCTCTTTGTAAAGGATGGCTCCATGAGGAAGGAAGGGAAAGAATCTAGAATTTAAAGTTCTATAATCAAATGTTAAAAAGATATATGTCTATATTATTATTATTATTATTATTATTATTATTATTATTATTATTATTAAACTACATGCAACTGGGAATTAAGATACACAAGCACTGTGGTAGGGAGATCCATCTTGCCCTATTGGAAAGTCAGCGGGGCGATGGGGGAGGACATAGGAGAGAGCAGATTAGGGGAGGGGTTATACAGTGGGATGGCTGTTTTGGGGTGGTGGGTGGGGGAAAGATGGGGAGAAAATTTGTAACTCAAAATCTCATGGAAATGAATGATGTAAACAAGAAAATAAATAAATAAATTTTTCAAAAAAATAAAGGATGGCTCCTTTATGATTGCTGTAGAATTTGCTTTGTAATTGATTGTGTGCAATTTCTCTGAAGGCAGGAATGGGCTGGTTTCATCTTTTTATTCCTGCACCTAACATACTATCCTCCATCCAGCAGGTATTTAATAAATGGCTCCTCAATTAATTGAATTGAATTGAAATGAACCTCAGTTGAATCAAATTGCATTGAACTAAACACAAAATAGTTTCAGGAGAAGAAAGTAAAGCTCAGACTCAAGTGGGAGCAGAATAGAAATGTCAATTGAAAACCCATCATTTTCCTGGAGTTATTTATTAGAAAAGCATTTTTTAGTCATTAGAGAGCTATGTTTATTGATCAATGAGAGGTAATACAGTATAAGAGAGTGCCAGACCTAAAGTCAAGAAGACCTGGGTTCATATTCTGGAAGTAATTTTTCTTTGGACCTCGGTTTCATCATCTGTAAAATGGGGCAGCTAGGTGATGCAATGGATAGAGCACTGGACCTAGAGTCAGGAAGACTCATCTTCCTGAGTTCAAATACAGTCTCAGACTTTCTAGTTGTGTGACCTTGGGCAAGTCACTTCAAACTGTTTGCTTCAGTTTCCTCATCTGAAAAATGATCTGGAGAAGGAAATGGCAAAGCACCTCAGTATCTTTGCCAAGAAAACCCCAAAATGGAGTCATAAAGAGTCAGAGACAACTGAAATAATTCAGCCACAACAACAAAATATGATTAATATATTTTAGTAACTGCCCCACAAGGTTTTTGTGCATCTCAAGGGAGATGATGTATCTACAATGCTTTACAAACCTTAAAGAATTATGTAAATGTCAGTGACTATTATTAATGATTCCTTAAATACTTTGGGTCATTTTCAGTCCTGTCTGACTCTTTGTGACCCCATTTAGGGTTTTCTTGGCAGAGATATTGGAGTGGTTTGCCATTTCCTTCTCCAGCTCATTTTACAGATGAGGAAACTGAGGCCAACAGGGTGAAGTGACTTACTGAAGATCATACTGCACCACCTAGCTGTCCCTTTGGGGGGACATATCATTAGAACTGACTAGAGCAATTCTGATCACGGTTAAATTCATGTATCAAGCAGGGTCAGGGAAAATAAATGGTGATGAATGTGGGCATTACCATTGTAAGTTTCTGCTTGCATCAAGGGTTTCCTTGTGAAGAATCTGGACGAGTGGGTACATGGTCATAGGCTGTGCTTGGAAAGATGAGGGCAGGTGGGGACTGGCTCAGCAGAGGTCGTCACAATCCATAACTTGCTATTTTATACAGTTATATGGTATCCGTTAGGTTTAATTGATCTCAACTCTTTGCAGGAACAATTTCATTAAACATGGAATTGGTCACCCTTAAGTTTTAATGGAAGTAAAACTGGATACCATTTGGTGACTGTTCATTCTCATCGGCACTAGCTGTAATGTTAACAGTATATGAAGATCTTCCACGTTCATTAATAGGCGTATGTGACCACATGTGTTCAATCACGGGTTTCTGACCCAGCTGTGATACATCCTGAGTTACATAGAGTCCATTGGGGGAGGGGCTTGCTTACAGGAGGCTTGCTTGTAGGAAGGCTTTCACACCTTTTGGTAGTAGGCTAATTAGGCACTGAGCCAGTGGGTTGTGATGCCTTTTGGCTCGGGGCCTATTAACCAAAAGTATACATATATATTCTGAGGTGAGATTTTGCTTTGGGGGTCACTTATGAGAAGGATCTTTTGATTCCCTGGACAGGACTCTGAGTAGCTGTTTGTTAAGAGCTCCCTGACTGAGGTTTGTGCTTTCCTGGTCTGGTGGTATAGGTAGATGGTTGTATTACTTTGTTCAGACACTTGGAGCCCTGTCTGTTGAATCTCTGTGCTGCTTTCTCTGCTTATATTTTCTACTTATCTGTAACTAAAGTAAGGTTGTTGACCCCCTTTTAAGTTGTCTTTCCTTTAGAAAAGCAGATCAAAGAACCTATGCTAGCAGCCCTCCTGTGTGCTGGCCTTATTGGTCTTATACCTCCATAGCAGCTACAAAGAGCATTAACCTACACTAGCCCATTGTTCTGGAATAATGTGTTTGACATTGTGGAGATGAAAATGCATGGATATGACCATTGCGATGGATTCTGGGGCTCTTCTGGTTGACTGAATGTGAAAGGACCCCAAGAAACCATAGTATTCTGGGTGGTAAATTTGGCAAAGGTGAATTGGGGGAAAAAATAAGTGTTTAGTTCCTATAAATAACTCGGATGGGAACTCTAAATAAAACAGTCCTTAGAGAGCAACATAGAATTGGGGAACTGGCTTTCCTACTTATAAGCAATGTGACCTTGGGAGAAGTATTTTCTTTTTCTGGGCCTCAGTTTTCTGGACTAGAAGTGCTATAGAGATCCTTCCAGCACTAATGCTGGGTGAACCTATGGGAGTCTAGATACAGAGGTGGGAAACCTACTGCCTCAAGGCCACATGTGGCCCTCTACGTCCTCAAGTGAAGCCCTTTGACTGAATCCAAACTTCACAGAACAAATCTCCTTAATAAAAGGATTTGTTCTGTAAAACTTGGACTCAGTCAAAAGGCCACACTCAAGGACCTAGAAGGCCACACGTGGCCTTGAGGCCACAGGTTCCCCACCCCTGATCTAGAATGACTCTTACTTCCCTACCACCAACACTGTTTTTGCTCCTCTCTGGGCCTAAGACAGATTCCCTCAATAATTCTCAGTCTCATTTTTTGCATGGTGGGAGATTGTTGTTGGAACTGCAAATTACAATGTGACATTAGCCCAAGATCCATTTTCAACACAACTGTCAAGTCAAATCAAGCCAGAAAGCACAGTAAAAACAGAAACTAGCTTCTGCTTAATTTAATTCAAGGATGCCCATGGGGGACAAAAGTAGGCTTTTGAGGGAACATTGACCTCATATTGATCTTTTCTTAGGAGAGGCGAGATGGTGCCATAGAAAGACTATGGTATTTGGAGTCAGAGGACCTATGTTCATATTCTATTTCTGCTATTATTTATGTGACCTTGGGCATGCTGCTGGTACTCAGTTTCCCTAGGTGTAAAATGAAGGGGTTGTACTACATGTCCCAGGTGTCCTTTCAGGCTCTAAATCTATGGTCTTTTGATCTTCTCCCTCTTCTCACTTTCATTCAAAGTCCTCATACACAGGATCTGACCAACCTGTTTGAATAACTTGTTTGATAAACTATAATTCAATGAAAGACCCCTATTCCTTTCTACTGCCCCATCTCGGGGTTGCTCAGTGGAGACAACTAGTCTTATTTCCATGGACCCTGAAGAGTACCATCTCACAGAAACGAAGGGGTTTTGTGTTTTGTTTTGTTTTTTTATATGCACAGCCTCTTTTGAAAAGGAAATTAAAATATGGGCACCAGAAAGAAAAACATCCTTTCAAAACCCTGAAGTGTGTTATCTTGAAAAGTATGCACATCCAGGCAATGTGACTGCAAGATACCTAAAAGAAATAGGTTTTCAAATGCCTCTCCCCCACCAAAAAAAAATAGGCTTAGGAAAATGCTGTACTGTTTTCAGCTACAATTCTTCTCTCCTTTTGCTTTGAGCCAAAGTGTGAAGGTTACCCCTCCCTCCTCCATGGCCAGCTGCCATGGTACAGAATCAAATAAATTCAAGGCTTGCTCTAACAATCACGTTTCTTCTTCTTTTAATCCCTTTGAAGGTATCTGCATGTCTTTCAGGTGATTTCTTGCTGATGTAATTCTAGCCTGGGTTCTTTTGCTCTCTCTGAATTCCAGGTTGGGTTCACATAACTGACATCCCCTTCCTTCCATATGAGAAGAGACAAATCATTTGCACAAAGATTCATTTGATAAGCTCCCTAATTTTGAAAGGTTTTTTTTTTTCTTTTATCAAGATGCTAAAAAAAATTAAGGTAAATCATGATAGCATTGTCATTAAATTAAGGCAGTTATTGTGTAAATCATTGTGCTCACCAAAGTGGGGGAAAGGGGTAAATGATATGGAAGAATTAGAGGGACTGAAAGAAAAAGGGAAAGGACCCACATGTACAAAAATATTTATAGCAGCTCTTTTTGTGGTGGCAAAGAATTAGAAATTGAGGGGATGCCCATCAACTGGGGAATGGCTGAACAAGCTATGGCATATGACTATGATTGAGTACTATTCTGCTATAAGAAATTATTTATTTCTTACAAAGTAAAGGAGATTTTTTTTTAAAAAGTTGGGAAGACTTATGAACTGATACAAAGTGAAATGAGCAGAACCAGGAAATCATCTTACATAATAATGGCAATATTGTAACAATGAACAACTTAACTACTCTAGGATTGATCTAATGATCCAAGACAATTCCAAAGGACCCATGATGGAAAATGCTATCCATCTCCAGAGAGAGAGAGAACTGATGAACTCTGAGTTTGAAGTGTGCTTTTTTCACTTTCTTTATGTTTCCTTCTTTTTATTGTGGGTTTTTGTTTTGTTTTGCAACATGGCTAATATGGAAATATATTTTGCTTGACTACACATGTATAATTGAAATCAAATTGCCTGTCTTCTCAATGAATGGAGGAGGAGTGGGAGGAAGGGAGAGAATTTGAAACTCAAACTTTAAATGAATGCTAAAAATGAACATTTTTTTTAAAAGAAGAGAACCAAAGGGACTGAGTCAGAAAAGATATCACCAGTGAAGGCCTTTTTCAACAATGTCCGCTGTCTACATTCACAGAATTTAGAATAGCTCTTCTTCACGGGAAAACTCATCACAACAAAGGTAGATTTCTGCCCAGTGTAAAAGAAAACTAACAATTAAAATTGTCATAGAAAGAAATGAACTGAAATCACTCATTGAGAATGGTATAGGAAGGTATTCTTGGACTCATTTTCCTATTAGCATGACATCTCTTCCAAAAATCAATAGGCATTAAAGGCTTACTGTGTGCAAAGCATTGAACTAAGGCCTCAACTAACTCACAATCTAATAGGGAAGACACCATGCAAGTAGCTGTACGTGTGATTTATGTAGTACAAATAAAAGATAATCTCAGAGGCAAGAGATGGGAAGAGAGTAGGTAAGAAAGTAGAGCCTGAGATGAGTCTTGAAGGAAGCCAAAGGAGGTGTAATGGGGTGAATTCAAATCAACAAGGATTTATGCTAAGTGCCCAGGATTTAAAGAAAAGTGAGAAAACAATCTCTGCTCCTCAGGAGCACACAGCTTAATGTGGGAGACAAAATGCAAACAAGTGAGTGGAAACACAGCACTAATCTCCTGAGATACAAAGAAAGGTAAAAAAACATGGTCCCTGCTCTCAAGGAGCTCAAATCCTGAGAGCCTGTGATTTTGCAAGAATTCGTTGCTGGTAGAATTGACAACTAGTAGAGTACTTGGGGGCAGCTAAGTTATGATGGAGTGCTGGGCCTGAAGTCAAGAAAACTTGAGCTCAAATCTGGCTTCAGATATTTACTAGCTGTGTGACCCTGGGCAAGTCACTTAACCCTGTTTGCCTCGGTTTCCCCATCTGTAAAATGACCTGGAGAAGGAAATGACAAAACAACTTCAGTATCTCTGCCAAGAAAACCCCAAATGGGGTCATGAAGAGTTGAGCATGACTGAAAAATGATTCAACAAGAACACTTTAGGAAAGCAATATGACAACCCATGACAAAAGTTAGAAAAATAGCTTTTGATACAATAACCCCCCTGCTAAGACTACTGAGAGAAAAAAAATGCTATCTGTTAAATATTTTTAGAGCAGCATTATTTATAGCTGCAAAAGGAAGAAAATGCAAAGCAATCTAGCTATACAATAACAAGAGGATGATTAAATAAATTGTGGTACATTAATGTAATAGAGCACTGTAATGCACTTAAGGTTGACACGAATGAAGACTATTAGAAATCCAGCAAGAACTTTCTGAAATAATGTAAAGATGAAAAGTAAAACTAGATGAACAGAGGACATGCTAACCATGACCATAAGAGGAAAAGTAATAGGAACAACAGCTTGACAAAGAATCCTAATAGAAACTTGCCCATTTTCTCACTAAGTTCAAGACATCTGGCCTAGATGAATGAAATTGAAGATAATAAGAGAACTCTGATATGATGCTGAAGCAAGGTTGGTGACCTTTGAAGAATTATGGAATGCTCTGCCTAGAATCCTCTGGGATGGAATCAATGCATTAATAATCACTCTTTGAATTCATTCATTCAGTTATGAATTCAAGTTCTCATCTCTGTCTTGTCCACAACACAAAAGCAAAAGTCTACCTAAAGTCATGCTGAAGGGCAGCTAGGTGGCTCAGTGAATAGAGCACCGACCCTGGAGTCAGGAGGACCTGAGCTCAAATCTAGCCTCAGACACTTAACACTGACTATTCATGTGACCTTGGGCAAGTCACTTAACCCCAATTGCCCTGTTTTCCCCCCTAAAAAAACAAAAACAAAACAAAACAAAAAAGTCATGCTGAAATCTGGCCACCTTGGTGGTACAGGAGCTGGAGTAGTGGGTCTGGAGTCAGGAAGAAAGAACTAGATTTGAATTCAGTCTCAGATACTAGTTTTGTGACTTTGATTAATTTCTGCATGCCTCAGTTTCCTCAACAAGAAAATGAGGATTATAATAGTACATACCTAACTGGGTTGTTGTGAGGATCAAATGAGATATTTATAAAACACTTAACACAGCGCCTAGCACACAGTAGGTGCTGTATAAATGCTTGTTCCCTTCCCCTAATCTACCAAACTAGTAGCCTTACCCCCCCCCCCAAAAAAAAAGGAAACAAGATTAGTCTGTTGTGGTTTGTTCTTGATAAAGCCACACAGGCTCACAATGACCAATATTTCCCTTTAATGATAGGCTCTAGGATTTTTCCAGGAGTCACATCAGCCAATAGTTTGCAGAATCTACCTTGCCTCTTCTTTTTAAAAGCCTGCCCAGTAGTTAACCATATGTACTCTTTGGTATCCCTTCTTTCCCATTGCAAGGGGCAATATTTTTGTCTTTTTATCCTCAGCCTTGCATTGTGCCTGGCAGATAGTAGGTATTAATAAATGCTTGCTTGTTCATTAATTGATCTGACTTCTCTTATGGAATGTCCCCCACTATCACAATTACTGGTACACATGTTTTGTTTTGTTTGGGTTTTTCCCTGCTATTCAATGTGGCCTCCCAAAGAGCAGAGTTTGTGTCGGATTTTTGTCTCTCCACTATGACCAGTCACAGTGCCTAGTATACAGTAGGCACTAAATAAACACTCACCAGATGAATGAATCAATTAATAGATAAAATAAATAAATAGATTTAAAGATAAATGGATGAATAAATGACTAGATAAAGGAAGGGATGGATGGATGGGTGGATGGGTGGATGGGTGGATGGATGGGTGGATGGATGGGTGGATGGATGGGTGGATGGATGGGTGGATGGATGGATGGGTGGACGGATGGGTGGATGGATGGATGGGTGGATGGATGGGTGGATGGATGGGTGGATGGATGGATGGGTGGATGGATGGGTGGATGGATGGGTGGATGGATGGGTGGACGGATGGATAATATGTCGTTATTACAGAGACAGCTAGATGGTACTATGGAAAGAATGGTAGACCTGGAGTCAGAAAAATCGCAGTTTAAATCCTGCCTCAGACACTTACTAGCTGTGTGACTCTGGGCAAGTCTCTCAACCTCATTCAACCTCATTCCTTATGCATAAAGTGGGAATAAAAATAACACCTAATTCATAGGGTTGTTTTGAGGATCAAATGGGGTAATATTTTAAAAGTGCTTTGCAAATTTTAATTGCTATGTAAAACGCTAGCTGTTATTAATTATTATTTGTGGGCAGCTAGGTGGATAGTGCAGTGGATTCAGTGCTGCTCCTGGAGTCAAGAAAACTTATCTTCATGAGTTCAAATCCAGTCTCAGATACTCACTAGCTGTGTGACCCTGGGCAAGTCATTCAACCCTCTTTGCCTCAGCTTCCTCAGTTGTAAAACGAGCTGGAAAAGGCAAATCATTCCCGTGCCTTTGCCAATAAAACCCCAAATGAGGCCACTAGAATCTGAAACAGCTGAACAACAATTATTTTTTCACAGGGATTAACAATATCCCTCCCAGGGCTCTTGTCCTACTCATGGGAGGGGCCCAGAAGGCTCTCTTTGTTTACTTCTCCCTCCCTGACAGCAATAACAGAACATCCTGGACTGCTGATGCCACCTTGCCAAGTTCTTGGACCTTCTGATGGAGCATCCCTTCAGAAGCACTAAGTCCCACATTATCACCATTATTTGTTGTCATTATTATCATTTGGGATTACAGCAGTTCTCTTACAAGTTTTGCCAGCTTCAGGCAGGTGCCTTTCTTCACTCTGCACCTGGCCCAGCACAGTTCCTCTGGCCGGACACACCTGCTGCAGTGACTTTTCAGGACCACAGAGCACGTTGAAGCTTGGGGAATGCTGATCACTGGTGTTGTGTTCGGAGCTGACAACAAGACGCAGGCAAGGGGGCCCGCCAGAGACTGGAGGGAGACAAGGGAGCCCCTAGGAAAGTAATTAGTTGATTAGAAGAGGCTCTCACATAAGATCATATATTTAAAGATCACCTAATCAACCCCCAGCCCTATTTTACAGGCAAGGACACAGATGATTAGCCCATTGAAGCGACACCCCCCCCCCCAAGATCATGCAAGCGGCAGAGACTGACTCACTAAGAGGAAGAGCACAGGTTCTTGACTTTTGTGTGTCGAGGACCCCTTCTGGAAGTCTAGTGAAGATGATGGACCCCTTCTCAGAAAAATTGTTTTGTTTTAAAATTCGTACTCGAAGAAAAATGCTATATTTCAGTTAGACATTAGTGAAACTAAAAATGTAATTGTCTTTCCCATTCAAATTCACAGACCACCCCCCCCCCCATCCCTGCTAAAAATCTAGCCACGGACTGAGTTTTTTGATAGTAGATTAAGAACCTCTGATTTAATAGAAAGAGCATTGGCTTCAGAAATCCTGTCTCTGCTACTTCATACTTGGACAAATCAATTAATCTCCCTGGGTCTCAGTTTCCCCACTATAAAATGGGAGAGTTGGAGTTAGTGACCTCTAAGGTTCCTTCGAGGCATTCTATGATTTTACCAACCCAAAATCCAGCATGCTTTCTACCTCATCCTTACCTTTCCCCCACACACACACACCCCAAACAAAAATGAATCAGAATGTCACAGAAAGCATCAAAACAGGAAAACTAGATTGACTGGTGTGTCCCTTAAAGGGGCAATTATTCCAATCTTTCCTCTCAAGGAAATATTAAATTTACAAAGGAGGTTATTTCTGAGAGGTAGCAAGGTATGATGCCTGGCACAATGAGCTAAGAATTCAAAATTTCACATTGAAATGCCACTTTTGGTCCTTATTAGCTGTGATCAAGTCTTTTGGACTCTCTGAGATGTGATTTTTTTTTATCTGAAAATTAGGGGTGACATTATCTCTAGGATCTACCTCAAAGGGGTGACATGAGACCTGCCCAATGTTCATAAAGCATTTTGCTGACTTTAAAGTATTCTAGAAACAGCAAATATTTTCCCCTATATTCTTCCACTGTCTTCAGTCTAGGTCTTCTGGCAGTCAGTCCCATCCTGAGTTTCTTGGTTCTTATTCCTTTATTCTTTATTCTTGTTGTTACCACAACTTGATCAAAGACTAGAACCCTAGACATTCAGAGAGTCACAGAATTTTGTAGCAGAGGGACCCTAGAGGACACTATGTCTGACCTCTTCATTTTGCCAGACCCCTAAACTGGTTCATGACAGGTTGCTCCCAGACTCCTTTCTGATTAAAGGTGACTTTCCCTTTTTAAAAAAAAATATTATTTTCTTCCTGATATTTCAGTATTCAGTCAATCTCCACAGGTCTAACGGGTAACCAACTCACTTTTCTAGACTGAGTTATAGTCTCAGCAAACATGTAAAGAGTAAACATGTCTAACCGCCAGGTCAACACAATGAGTAATAAAGTTATCTATCACCCATTTCCTGCTATTGACTTTAATAATGGTGCGTACAAGACCAATTTGTTCATCAATAAGCATTTATTATAGGGCTAGACACCGTGCAAATCACTAGTGATGCAAAGACTAAAGTGAAACAATTCTTGCCCTCAAGGAGCTTACAGTCTATGGAGGGAAACAACATATACTCATAGGCCCATCAATCTGACCCTGGAAGGATACTTAGAATCCTTTGTGTTTGACTCACTTACGTTGGACATGAGGAAACTGAGGCCTAGAGATTAAATTAATCTCTTAAATTAAATTTAATTAATTAATTGATTTGTCCAAAGTCACGTAGCAGTAAATGGTAGAGCTGGGATTCAAAGAGCTGAGTTCTTTGATTCTGAATCCAGTATCCATACACATCTAAGTATCTGCAAGATAAACAGATGTAAAATAGATAGGAAGTAATGGAGGGAGGGCACTATTTCCCACAGGAGGAGTTTTAGGAGCCTTGAACTGAGCTTTGGAGGATAGGGAGTACATTCCAAGCATGGAGGACAATCTGAATACAAAAGAACAGAGTCTAGCGACAGACTGCCATGAGGAAGGAAAGAAAAGTTTCCTATGATATCTCACTTTTCTTCCACATCTCTGGAAAGCCATTACCCAAGTAAGGCTAAAGCATCTTCTCATACACCCAAAAATCATACCCAAAAAACATTTGCTAGGTAAATCACTTATCCCTTCATTGCCCCCAGTGACTCTCTAAAGATATATATTTCCTATCTGGATTAGTAGAGGAAATTTCCTCACTAGAAGATCCCTACACCAGTGAAATAAAAGGTCTGGTTTTTTTTAATCCCTGTTACCTCAAAGGCAGTGTAGCATAGTGGATAAAAGACTAGCATTGGCATCAAGATCATGGTTTCAATCTGTATCTTGGCTATGTGACCTTGGACAAATTACTCAATTTACTGACTTAACTCAGCTAATAGAAAAACTAAAATTAATTCTTTGACTATTCATCTCTCTCTCCCTCGCTTCTTTTCCTCTCTATAGCTCTCATCTGTTCTTAGATGACCCTCACCTCCATGTGAAAACAAAACAAAAACTGAAAAATTACTTCAAATAATTCATTGCTCATTCTCTCCTTAGTTCTCTCCCCATCTTTATGAAACTCCAGGTTCCTTACTCTATCCCGTGCAGAGAGGGCAGGGTGAAGCAAGGTTATGTGCCCTTAAGCAAGGATGGTTGCAAAAACACCATGCCCAATCCAAAGATTCCAGGGCAAAATATCCTAAAATTGGAAAGAGGCCATAACCCAGAGCAGCCAACATGAGTCAGCCACTCTTCAGATGACCTGTTTAAATGAAACTAACATTTTCTCTGTTCCCAAGGTCATGCAACCTGGGCATAAACCATGGAAAACAAGATGGCCTCATTCTCTTGCATGCTGGCATCTACCCAGTCAACAGGTGGAAAAGAAGGTCCAAAGTAACCATCCTTTAGGAGCTATTGATTCCAGACCAGTTCTGCCGAAGAGATAAGTCCTTGCTTTTAGCACAGTGGATAGAGAGCACTAGGGGAAAATCTGAGTTCAAATCCTAGTATGTGCCCCTGGGCAAGTCTCTTAACGTCTTTGTCTACCTTGGTTTCCCCATCTGCAAAATGGGAATAATATTAGCACCTACATCCCAGGGTTGTTATAAGGATTAAATGAGATTACATATTATCACATAAAGCACTTTGCAAAACTTAAGGCACTATATAAACACAAATTGTTATGATGGTGACAGTTCGAGTCTAACTACATTCTTTTTTATTTTTACCCTATCATGCCTTTTTATTGTATCCATCCCCTTGACTATCTCCATTTTCCTTAAAAGCTCCATTCATGTTGGGAAATTTTATTTGATGAGTATCACGGTCCCTGAATCATTCACTGTGTATATCCTTTTCCTCTGCCATATTCGTAGAAGTATAAGGAAAGTCCACAAATTGTTGTTAAGACTACAACTTTGACTGATTTTGTGATACAGATTCATTTCTGTGCAGTCCCTTTATGGACTCTTTGCCAAAGACCTCAGGCCACTTACAGTCTGTCCCAATGCATGAGAGGCTCCCCAGGAACACACACAGTATAGGGAAACATAAACACAGGGCAAGTTGCTCAGGTAACCAGGTTTTTCAGGGGTACATGGTTCTACCAAAATGAAATCTCCCTCCATTTGCTTGCTTCCTGTCAACTTAGTCATATCTCCAATTTTTAGTCAGTTGATGGAACATCAACCAAGAGGCCTCTATTTGCTTTTATGTGGTACTTTCAGGACAAGACTAGTAGAAAAACAGATTCCTCCCTTAGAGCTGTTGGTGGCGATTGTTGCACTCTAACTTCCACAGGCCTGCTGCCCTTGAGCAGCTTCCCTCAGAAACCATCCACATGAAACAACATGACGGACCCTGTCTGGGTGACATCCCTGATGATAGCTCATGACAGGTAAATTTCACATATCACAGCATCATAGCTCTGGAGCTGCAATGGATTCTAGAGGCTACTGAACCTCACCTCTTCATTTTACATATGAGGAAGCTAAGGCCCAGAGAAGTTACGTGATTTGCCCAAGATGGCAGAGTTACAATGTCCCATAGTTCAGCATACAACACTGACTCTATCTTACCTCCCTGAGTGAACTCAGATCCAATCTTTTGATTTGTTTAAATTTTTTTTCTTTCCACACTAAGTAGGCATGAGGGACAGGGGCTATGAAAAGGGTCCCTACCTAGCACAAGAAAAAGGAGCAACTTTTAAACCAGTGTCAAACTCAAATAAAAACAGGATGTCACTAAATCATATATTAGGATCCCTGTGGACCACTGGTATTGACTTAGAAAAGCACAAATTAGCATTATGCTCAATTGTATGTTTATTTAATTTTCCAATTACATTTGAACCTGGTTCTGTTGCATTGTGGGCCTATGTTTGACATTTTAGTTTTAAACTCCCAAAGCACCTTTTTCCTTTTACCATAGAAGTTAAAATAACCCCTACTAAAGTAGAGCTTTTTTGTCTTCCCAGACCCCTTGGGCAGTCTGGTGAAGCCTCTGGACCCCTTCTTAGAACAATGTTTTTAAATGCGTAGGATAACAAAGAAAACCAATGATTTTGAAATAGGTATCCAAATTTTTTGAAGTAAATTTGTGGATCCCACGTTGATTCCCTACCTTAGTGGACGTTGCAACTGTTCCAACCTCTCAGTCATTTGAAGGAAGGGAAGCAAGATTGACCTTGCCACCAATGGTTTGTGTTCATTTCTAACCAGTTAACTATTCCCAGAGTCCCACCAGGGAGCCAAGTGCTTTGTTCTCAGAGAATAGCCAAAAGAAGATTTAATATTAACATTTACATCAACGGGGCAGGTTTCTGCTACAAGCTGGGCTGATTTATCGTACTGGCATGAATACCATGGAGTCGGACTCCCTCCTTCACCAGGGCTCTCCGACCAAGGGATTTCTACACCATCAAATTTATCCCTTGATGGTGCCGATTGAGAAGAAAGACATGAGAAAACCTTGCCCCTTATTTTGAAACTATAGTAACCCTCCTTTGCATTTAAAATATTCTTCCAATGTTTAAGGTTATGTTCCAGAGTATCATTAAGAGGACCAAAAACTCCGTTTTCTGATGTTCCTAATTTCATAGGACACCCTTCCTCCTACCCACCCCATCCCCCAAAAAAAAACCCTTAGAGCACTTCACAGATTCTATCCCATGACAAGCTATTGTTTAGGAAAAGTCAGATTAAACAAACACGACTGTAGTCTTGACATCTTAAAGGCATTTATAGCATTAACATTCTGAGCTTCAGGTTGGCAGGGTACTCCAGAGCTGGGGGCAGAACAGGCAAGGTTTTGGCACCTAATAGTCCCAAGTATTTTTCCTGTATAGACAAAAGCTCAGAATTCTGGAAATTTAGTCAACCCCTGACACGAGGGCTCAGGAAACCCAAAGCTTTCATTCCTTGGTATTTTAAAAGCCAACATTCAGGATCCAGCATCCTGAATTCATGGAATGTTAGATCTGGAAGGGACCTGAATTTAATTCAACAACAGATGTAAGTGCCTACTGTGTGGCAGGCACTGTGCTGGGCACCATGGACGCAAAGACGTGACAAGTTCCTGCTCTCCAGGAGGGAGTGTCAAGGCAGAGAAAAACTGATATGAATATTAGTAAATAAAAATATATATCTAGTAATTTTATGGGGACAGAGAATGTTATTACCTGGAGGAGAGCAAGAAAGACCACCCAGTCCAACCCATTCATCTTATGGGAGAGGAAAGTGGGGTCCAGGGAGGTTGGATGCCCAAGATCCCACTGGCACAGTTAGCGAATAGTACAAGGTGACTGATCTGGTACCCAACCAACAGTAGGAAGCAAGACACTTTGGAGCTATTTATCTGAAGAGGATTTGTGCTTCATAAGTAACCTGCAGTTTGAGAGAAGACTGCTATTGGCTTGGAAGAACGATGGTCTTCCTGCTCCTGAATGCCTGATATAGCAGTCCTTCATCACTGAATCTTCGGTTTTGATGTTCCAAAGTAAGATTCTATAGTCTGATTTTTTTCCTGCTGTTTGCTAATTTTCCCAGTCAATTACTTGACTATTTAGCTCTTTGTTAAGGAAGGTCTCTGCTTCCAGTGTGGACAGTATACTCTCCCAGGCTTCAGGGGTTTTGTGCAGCTGTTTTCAGAGACACTTCTAGGAACTTGTAAATTTTCAGTTCTTCCAAGGTGATATGATTAAAGAAGAGGTGTTTACTTCTCTCTTGGCCCGTGCTCTGGTCTGTGAGTGACCATGAGTACTCTTTTCTACCTTGGAACTGTGAGGAGGATTCCCTCTCCACCTCTACCACAAGCTCCAACATACCAGTGCTCCTCCTCACCCCAAGACTACCACCCAGGACTGTGACCCAGATCCAAGCAGGGCAAAGCAAGAGAATCCTGCCTGAACAATGCCCCTCTGATCAGCTTCTTGATTCCTCTACAGCCCCCACCCCTTGACCCCCACAGTCTGTCCTGAGAGTTCTCTGCCTGCCACCATTGCCGCCCTGGGACTGGGGTCTGACCATGTTCTTCTCTCACCCAAGTCCAGACAGACCTTTCCTACTAACCTTCCAAATTGTCTTCAGCATTTGTGGGTTAGGAAGCCTGGATACCACCAGAGCTTCCAATGATTCAGTACCTTAACACCTACTCCAGGTGTTACTGGTGCCCAGGCTGTGCAGGTGCAGCCCATGCTGGACCGAGCTCTTCTCTCAGCCCGGGGCACCAGACCTACCTGCCAACTTTCCACGTTGTCTTGGGCTGGAAATTGGTTTCACTCTGCCATTTTGTGGGTTCTGCTGCTCTAGAATTTGTTTAGAGTCATTTTTACAGGTGTCTGGAGGGGCTTGGGGGAGAGCTCAAGCAAGTCCCTACTTTTACTCCACCATCTTGACTCTGACCCCTGAACCTTCAGTTTTGCTTCAAGATGCTGATGCCTCTGACCAGAGTTCTCCTAATGACTCTGGGAATCTGGAACAATAATAATAATAACATAAACAGTTAACATTTATATGGTACTTATAATTTACCAGTCAGTAGCTAATTTCTGATCACGTGGTGTCTCTCCATATTACTCCTTGCCACAGCACAGTGTCACTTCTACCTAGTGCTTGGAGGAGGAGATGTAAAGGAAAGTTACTTACAGAGCACCAGAGATGTTATTGTCCTAGGCACCCACAGAGCGACGCAGAATACCAATGAAAGGGAGGCGAGCCCGGGCAAATGCCACCAGACGGGCAAGTGAATGGTTTCCATTCATAGAGTAGCAGAAGGGCATGAGTGGATAGAGAAGCAGACCTGGAGGATGGAATCCCACCTCAGACAGGTCCCCACTGAGTGACCCTGTGAAAGTCACAGAACCTCTCAAGTACATGGGTTCTTCATATGTAAAACATGAGTAACAGCACCTATGGTATCTAACTTATAGGATTGTTGTGAAGACCATATGAGACGATATATGTAAGGCACTCTGCAAACTTTGACACACCACATAAAATATCCATTGGTATTATTTTGCTTGTCATATTATTGCTAGGAAAAGGTGGAAGGGGGGAAGGGGGAGGTGGAAGAGCAAGAAGAGAAGGAAGGCTGGGAGGAAAAGAAGGAAAAAGAGGGTAAGGAGGAAGAAGAGGAAGAGAAGCAGAAAGAGGAGGATCATCCTTGACATTAACTCTCCAGGCTAAACTGTAATTTATTTACAGGATAATGACTTGTTTTGCTTTGAAATTATTTTCCATACTGTTAGCCCAATGTTGAGTGCCCAGTCCCTACTAGGACACTTGTTTATTGACCTCTCTGCTATACTCAGTATAAGGCTGGCTCTACATGGTCATAGACAAGAGTTTTTATGGGCCCATAGGAAAGGCCATCTCCATAATGAGCTAGTTTCAAATCCCACCCCCTGCCACAACCTGGGTGATCTTGAGTAAATCTCTTAGCCCCCTGGGTCTCAGTTTTTTTCATCTGTCAAAGGTCTGCCTCTGGGGTTCCTTCAAACTCTATGAGCGTATAAGTAGGAGCAGGGTGTACCAATGACCTAAAGTTAATGTCACCTCAGATTCCTTCCCTTGGCCAGATCACTCTGAGCTATTTTGTCAGATTAGTTCCACTAACGATCTACTCTGATGCCTCATCATGGCACAGATGTGACCCCGGATTCTCTAGGGCTATGCCAGTGCTAACTCTGGCAGGTTCTTCTATGTTGGAAAGGCTTTGAGCACACGCAGAGCAAAGAATTGTATATCTACTGTCTGAAGAACAGTCTGGATAAGTGTAAGAAGGCTTATCATCAAGTCAGTCAAAGGGTGATGAATTTTTCAGCTAAATTATAGAAGAGTTTCAATCTACACTGGCAAAGGTTGTACCCACAACTTAAATCATGGCTTTTTGAAGTCAAAGGAACCTCAGAGGCCATCTCATCCAACCTCCTCATTTCATACTCGAGAAAACTTAAGTGTGTGACCCATGGGCCACGTAGGAGATAAGCATCAGAGAAGAAATTTTAACCCGAATATTAAAGTATGAACTTACAAGTTGCAATTATCTCATTCCTGAGAATATTTTTTTTCAATAAAACAAAGGATCACCAAAAGAACTTCTTTTTTTTTTTGGTCACACAACCTGGCCTTGGATTTGGTTATATCATTGTTGATTAGATTTTGCACCTCATTCAAATATGCAAGTAGGAAATGACCCAAGGATGGGTGCATGGAGATCCCACTCTACTACCAATATTTCTCCAAATCTAGTTAATCTAATCAAATCAAAAAGAACAGAGTGAGGGCCCCAAAGCCAGGTAAAATCCACCCAACTGCAAGTACTTTATTGACACACCAACGTGCTCCAGAGTAATTTCCTCCTCTTGCTGACAATTACCTTGGAGAAAGGAGGGGAACTTTGTTAAATACTGGGCACAACTAAGAAAAGTGCCACTGGGCACAGGAGGACAGGAACATGATTCATCAAAGTCTGCACGGCCCTGGGCTTACCAAACATTTCCTGCTTATGAGAATCTCTTTGTGTTGCCCCATGGAGTCTTCCTCTTCACACCGGGATGCCTGCAAGGTATGCCCCAAGGCTTAGTGATAATTGAAGGCTGTGGCTAGGGGCCAGGAACTAAATTCTCTGTGAGGGCCAAAATTATATAATCATGCACCTATTAATCAGGCTTAGCCTCCAAGAATGCCAGCTCCAGAAAATTCTTCATAAATAAGCATTTTCCTTTACAATTTCAAGAGAAAACAAAACATTCATTTGCTTAGATGTAGTCATCCGTCCTCGGTAGCTCCGGGAAAAGATGCTTTAGTCCAATCATAAAAATAAACTTGTCAAAGGCCTAAGAGAAGTCAGGAGAGATCTAATGAAAATCAGTCAGCAAGCCTGATGAGCACATTAATACATTCGATCCCTCTTTTCTGCTTGTTTGATTTTCCAAGGGATCTCAGTTTATAGAAAAATGTTGGAGCTGTCTCTACATGCAAAAGGAAGTCAAGATTTGAGATGCATAATTAAAGCAAAAGATCTTTGGCCTCCATTAACTGCATACTTCCTGGTGAGGTGTCATTTCAGTCAGCAGATAGTCAATAAACAGGTATTTATTTGGGACTGGGTATTCCTAACTCACCCAGGGAAGAAGTATGGCAACTACTCAAGGGCAAACCCACTACTGATCAGAAGGAGCTTTCACCTTCTCTACTTCTATCCTGATCCAATTTGCCATTTCTTAGGCAGCTTATTGCTCACACACCACCACCCCCACTCTTGGGGGCTCACCATGTTGCTACTTGGACACCAGGCTGCTTCGCCTATTACACCTCAGAACTTTGGAGCGCACGTGATCCACCAGCCTCAACATTGCCAGTAACAGGGACAGGAAGCACGGACCAGTATGGCTGGGGAGAATTCTTATCTCATCATGAGCTATAATCCTACTTCTGAAATTTCCAACATCGGGGGCGGAGCCAAGATGGCGGCGTAGAAGCAGCAACACATCGCAGCTCTCACATAGCCACCCCAAAATACCCATAAAATAGGACTCTAAACCAATCCTGGAACTCCAAAACACACACAAAGATACTTCCCACTAAAGTCA
>CM053581.1:557078583-557107638 GCA_028627135.1 Pseudochirops cupreus | reverse complement strand
AAAGACGGGGAGAAAAGATGTAACTCAAAAAAATTTAATAAAGAATCTCATAAAAAAAAAAAAGAAATTTCCAACATCTCAATTTAACTTTTAGAAAATATTACGGTACTTTGAAAATGATGGTAATATACATTTCATTTTTAAAAGCCCTACTATCAACAAGAACTCAAAACATCTTTCAAGTCATTGTGACAGTATTCAATTTTGACCATACCAAGAGGAATATTTTCAAGATAATCTAGTCATATCGTTTGCATGGTTAAGGTCTTTTGTTTGTTTGTTTTAATTGTGTGTTCAGGAAAAAAAGAAATAAAATTTAGTAAAGTTATGCCTTTTTATGGAAAAACTTGTAAAATGGACTAGTGATGGTTTGGGAAATAACTCTTTGAAACGTAAGCAGCTGCACCCATGAATTCAAGATTATCCACGGAAATCTGCTGGGTTATGCCAAGCAAGGGAGAGTGAGTTCCAGGCGGTTTTGCTCAGATAGTATAATATCTTTCATTTTCCTCTGCATATATGTATATGTGTATATGTTATATATTAATATAATACATGTATAGTACATAATGTATTACATTATTTTAAAAAGATTTCATAAGATATATCATATTAATATATTACTCATGATTCAACAGTATATTATATTAACATAATGTTATAATATATTACTATTGTATTTACATATTATATGCATATGCATATATGTATATGTGTGTATATACATATATATTTATCTTCAGTGCACATGCTCTCTTCCCTAACATACATGCTCCTTAAGGATAAGGATTATTTCATTTTTGTCTTTGTGTCTCCAAGGTCTGGAACATAGTAGGGCATTTAACAAATGCTTGTTGATTGAATCCTGTTTGATCTGTCTCTAAGAATGACCGGGAATAGTGGGAGGGACAGAGATGTGTATGGGGAGGGAGAGATTTTAAAAAGAATTTTACTACTGTCTCCTCTGCATAAGTTCTCCCTATTTCAAAACCACTGAACTTCTTCCTGGTGCATTTGAAGTCAGGTGAAATCAGCATTATTTGTTCTATATCTTGAGGTAAATCTGCCTGCCACCTGGTTTTAGCATTTGTTTTTAAAGGAAATTCACTGAATCTGTTTACAAATAGGGATTTTAAATGACTACAATAATTATTTAGATAATCACATTTTTAAAAAATTTTTCCCTTATGAGTACAATATGACAAATGCATCTTCTCACTTTGAAGGGAGACATTGGGTACATACACACATGCACACACATATTGAGGTCGAGGCAGGGAAAGAGAATCAGAGCTTATACCAGCAGAAGTTACAACACTAAGATATTTTCTTGTTAAACTTAAGAAAAAAATATTTTAAGGAGCACCTGGCTTTTTACTTTTCATCCAAAATGTAGATGAAGTTTTCCTGAAGCCACATTTCTGAAAATTATAACTCTTCATTTTGATCAGACTTCTTAGTGTATATGAATTAGCAAACATGCCGTGTTTCTCTCTGCTTAAAACAAGTTGTTTTAATGAAAACATAACAGGAAAATCAGGCAGTATTTTGAAGGGGGGTTGGAGGGAGCCCTGGCTTGAAACAGCAGTGCCTTTTTGACATAGAAATCATTGACATAACTCTACAAGGATGCTGAAATTTAACTTTTGTGCGTTTTTATTATACCCAGAGTATCAAAGATAACAGGATTTATTCATAGAATGGCAGTCATTGAATTCAGTTTTCTGGTACAATTTTCTATCCATATAAACTCATAAAAAATGTGATGGGTGAACCATTAGGCATGCTCAAAGCAGCCCCTGATGTATGCCCACACAGAAAGAACAGATAGATTGCAAAATGTTTATGCCTTTTACATTTTTTACAGTATTAATAAGGAAACACTGTGATTACCAATCAAAAAAGACTCCGGAGTGCGGCTTGTAAAGTGCACCATTACAAAGATTTATATCTGTGTCTAGGGAGTAATATAGAGCATTGATATTTTAAGGGGCTCAGTTCAAAATCTCTTTATTCAATGAAAGCCAGGGAGAGTGAAATATATTCTTTTTCCCCCCATGGTGGGAGTGTGTGTGTCATTGGTAGTTTATGATCTACACTGCAGAAAAATAGACTTTCTTCCCCAAATATTCACCAAATATTTGAGAATTGATTACAAAGACTATGTTCTTTTCTTCTTCCCCTCTCCGGAAATAAAAAAAAAATCATCTACCTCAATGGAAGGCTAGCAAGAATAGGAGGACCCGTTGAGCACATACCACATGTTGTTGCACACAAAACCAAGGCCCATTTCGCTGTGAGCAGTATGGAGTGTGTGCTATTCCCACCCAGCTGCTCGACACTCACAGCAGGGCCAAATGTATTTTTTAGCGTCCAAAGTCTAATTGTGAACAGCCAGGTCCATTCTGGGAGCCCTTTGCTAGACCAAAGAACGCAGACTGTTAAACCAGGCTTCAATGGCTCCCCTGCTCTCATATGGGAGCAGAGGATCTAATGCCCACAAAGCATCTTGGTGTTTGTGTGTGTAAGGGCATCTCTGAGTGTGGGTATGTGGGTATGTGTGTGTGAGTATATGTGAGAGTGTATGGTATCTGAGAGTATGTATGTGTGAACGTATATGTGTAAGTACATGTATATGTGTATACCTGTCTGTATGTGTGTGTATGTATCCAGGAGAATGTGTGTCTGAGTATATATGTGTATAAGTACATGTATGTGTATATAGCTGAGTGTCTTTTTATATATGTATATATACATGTGTGAGTGTATCCATGAGTATGTGTGTTCGGGTATGTATGTGTGAATGCATGTCTGTAATTACCTGAGGGTGGATATGAATGTGTGTCTGAGAATGTATTAACATGAGTATGAGTTGCATTTGTGTGCTTATATGTGCTAATATTGTGAGTGTGTATGTATATGTGCATATGTTTATGACTGTGTGTGAGTACATGTAAGATCTCTGTTATAACTGTAGAAGTATGTATATGTGTGGGTATGTGTATATATGTATGTGTATGTATATATGCCTGAGTGTGTGATGTGTATCCATGAGTGTATGTGTCTGAGTAACTGAGTGAATATGTGTGAGTATGTGTATGTGTGATTACCTGAGTGTGTCTGTGTCTGAGAGCGTGTATGCATGTTAACATGAATCTGAGTTGTATATGTGAGTTTATATGTATAAATATTGTGAGACTGTATATGTGTGTATAAATGGGTAGGCCTTTGTGGCTGTGAGTCCATGTCAGAGTTGTGTTGTGATTGTGTGAGTGTGCCAGAGTGTGTTGTGTGTGTGTACATGTGCATGTGCATGTGCACGCACGCGTGTGTGTGTGTGTGTGGAGAGTTTTAGAAAAGAAAGCACATAGGAGGGTAACTGAGCCACCCTGACAGTTACGAGGGATTCACTTCCCATCTTCACCTGGCACTCCCCATCCCACTCCATCTTCTCATCAGAAGAACTGAGAAGATGTGGTTTCAATCCCACTAACATGGAAGAAGGGAGGAATGAGGGTGGGGGGACAGGTGCACAGTTAATAGGAAAGTTCAACTTTGGGGGTTTACTGTCAACTTGGGGGCCCTGGTCATTGGAGACTGGTTCTGGACCAAGAGCTATGTAGCAAACCTGACGCACACTTCATCCATGTGGTAGAGTTCTAGGCACAGATGCTCCCTCAGGAGTAGAGAAGAGCCTTCTCCCACCCTCACCTCCATCTCAGACTCACTAATGCAGCTGTGTGGCCTTGGGTGGCAGACAATAAACAGGGCACTAGGGAGTGAGTGCCCAGGGAGGCTGCAGAATACAACCCAGAGAAACAAGAAGAGAGAAAAGGATGGTGAGCATAGCCCAGAGAGTGCTGGGGAGGGGGAGAAGGGAGAAGCAGGGCAGTGCACTGGGGGAGAAGGGAAGAGGGAGAAAACAAGCCAGAGGCCACTGGGAGAGCTAGCTCCATAGCTTCTCCTGGCCAAGAAGACCTTGCTTTCAGGAGAGGGCAACAAAGTGCAAAGACATCACACCCAAACTCATGATGAGCGCGCCATATACTGCAGTTAGGACTTCCCTTCCTCTGATGTTCCTTCACACTTCTCTCCATCTCCACCTCCCTGGTGTCCCTCACTTGGCCTGCTGTGGCCTCACTCACCTGCTCTTCAAAACCTCTGTCTAACTAATAACTTTTCACTGGAGTCCTTAACTAAAATTAATCACTTCACTCTAAACATTCTGATCCATGGACTCTAGACAGCCCATAAAGTAAACTATGTGGCACAAAATGAGACCCGCATTTTCAGACAGGGTCAAGAAGGACATTTTGTTTGTTTTATTGGGATGAGAAGGAATGAGAAGAGATAGGGGACTAGTGACAGGTGTGCCCCCCACACAAAAGAAAAAGAAGGATGATATTGGAACTTTTTTAATGCACAGAAGAGAAGGAAGTTCAGAAGGAGACACAGAGATGGAGGACAGCTTTGAAACTCACATTTGGGTACAAGATTTTAAAATAAGCACTACATGAAAGAAAGGAAGGTGTCTAGGCACACATTGAGAGTAGAGAGAAAAGTCTTCTTCCTTGCCCTCTCAAATTTGCCAATGCAGCAGAGGCTTTATGACTTCATTTTAAAAAATCAGCTACATATTTTTTCATTTGCTGTCAGCCTTGTTCCATCATAGAGATGATGGGCCAACAAATTGGGGCAAAAGCTTAAAGAGACCCCAGGAGGAAAGATATTGCTCATAATCCAAGGAGTTGCTATTATTATATTGTGGTTATTTTAATATGAGGAAATGTAATGGCAAGCAAAGTAGTACTTTGCTGCTTGTTTCAGCTATTCAAGTGCCTTTGAGCCTAGCCTTTGATTGTATCAAGAGTCTTTGTTGGAAATAGGATACATTGTGTTGTCCTTAATAGGCCTAAGGGAGTTTGAAGGCCTTCCCTGCCCTTAATAGGCCTAAAGTAATCCCATGGAGCTCACGGTGGAAGGAACTTGATGAAAGAGCAGAACATGAAGGGTGGAACAGGAAGGAGCAGAGTGGAGAAAAGCTCAGGGAGAGCTAGGAGCAGGAAGAACTGAGAGAACGTTTGTGATTTTGGTGCTATAGCTATTGTCATCAGACAAAAGCCTTGTCTGTTGTTCTGTCAGACAGAAGCACCCTGTCTGTTGCTCTTAGAAGTCCTGAAAGAAGACTTTACTGTTGTTACAGAAGTCCATAAAGAAGACTTTACTGTTGTTACAGAAGTTCTGAAAAAATGACTTTACTGTTTATTTGTGTTTGATTTCTCAGCAGAAGCCTTGTCTTTTGATTTGTGTTACTTTGTCAGACAGAAAGTGAATTCAGATGATAGTGCCAGTAATGTGTGTAAATATTGTTGTAGTTCTGTTAAGCTTTGTTTCCCTAGAAACAGAAGCTGTGAAGAGCTTAGATGGCGCTGTCCCTGTGAGCTGAGATATGGAACAGGAGTGGAGAGCTGCCTACGTGTAAATCCAGCCTACATGTGAATCCAGGCAAGAGTTGGGAGTGGTCAGCCCATGGAAGAGGAGCCATGGGATTTGGAAGTCAATCTCCAGTTAAGATGAAAGAAGATTATACTTGGGTACTGTATTGACTGATGAGATTGACTTACTGTGACCTAGGGGTGGACAGTGTTTGTACTTTCTGCTACCCCTTAAGGATGACTGGCTTAAGGATGACTGGAAGCCAGCCTTGAGTCAAGATAAAAGAAGACTTTACTTGGACACTCTGAGGAGATTGTGACTTACTGTGTGTGACCTAGGAGTGCATGTTTAAGACTATATGGTAACCTTAGTAATAAGTTGTTATGTCATATTGTTGTGAATATTATGCTTCAGTTTCTTGAACATTATGCTTTAGTTTATTGCTGAATAAATAGAGAGTTCACTATACTATGCAATTAGATCTTTAAAGTTATTCATAGTAGCAGTCCTCAGGAGAGCTGCTTGTGATTGGCTTTACAGGAAGGAGACCCGAAAATATTACATTCTCTAGGTCACCATTATAGCCCACACTATTGCCACTCTCAGGTTAACTAAAACAAATTCAATGTTTCTGAACCTTTTCTATTCCTTTATATGGTAAGCATAAGGACTCTGAGTTCATCTTAAGCCAAAATCAGGAGTGTGCTTGTAAAAGATTTAAACTAGCCCTCCAGAAAAACAACTACACATCACACACTTTTAAGTTTAATCTACATTATTAACGTTTCCTCTATCACTTTCTAGACAAATCAGTAAAACAACAAATCAAGGCCTGATTTGTTTGCTAATTTCCAAAATAGACATAGGAACTGGTCCCAGCACACCCCCAGCCAGAACTCACCTAAACCATTCTATTTTCTTAAAGACATCCAGAAGAGATTCCATAACTTCCTGCAACATTAAGTTCTAATGTCTAAAACCTCCTTATTAAGGAATAGACACCCTAGTGAATAATGTCAGTCCCATCTGCTACCATTTAAGGTTACTCTTTACCATGTCCTCAGAATAAAACAATGGCTAGTGATCTTCTTGCATGCAAAAGGACCTCATACTTCTTTAATTTCATTTATATCTCTGTACTTTACATCTCTCATATATGGAGGATCACATGCTAATTTGTAATGTACTTATCTCTAGTCATTTATTCTCTCTCCCTATCAGATTTTAAGCTCCTTGAAGGAAGGGGAAATACCTTATTCATCTTTATACACACACACACACACACACACACACACACACACACACACACACATATGCATACACACACACCAGCCCCACACCTAGCACTGTATATTGCAAACATAGTAGTAAACATTTAATAAATGCTTATTGAATGCATAAATTACATAAACCCACTCTTCAGCTTTTCTTTTAATAACTGACCCAATTCAATATGAAATATTTAGTGACTGCTTACCATGTGCAGGGGTCCTGGGTGCTACATGTATATGAATAAAATACAATCCCTCTGCTACAGGAGATTGCAATAAAAGGAGACAGGAGAAAGCAAGTATATGAATAGTTATGACACTGGGGAAAATATGGTCAGTGACATAGTAAAAGGATCAAATAAACTCTATGGGGATTCAGAGGGGAAAAAGTCATCAACAAAATGAGGGGACAGGGAGGAGAATAGAGGGTGAATCTGAAAGAGCTTCATGAAAAAGGTAGAATTTGAGAGAAACTTTGAATAACACTCTCAAGTTCACAGGGTTGTCGGGAGGAAAATGCATTGCAAACATTAAAATACTATACATACATTACTATTATCTGAAAGCTTTGCATTCCACATAGTTTTGTGATTTGGATGATGATGATGATGATGATGACTGTAATGGTAATTAATTTAAATTCGAAGACCCCTTTTTGTTATGTCAAGTAAGCAGGTCCTTAACCCTTAGTAACTAATCAAACTTCTGTGAAAGAAACAGAAGGTGTGAACTCTGTCTCCTGTTGCTGACATAACAGGAAGGGGTTGGCTGAAACAGGGAGCCAATGTGTGTGTGTATATAAGAAAAGCCCCAGGGAGAGACAGTCAGAATTTTCTCCTGACAAGATCCTGGTGGAAGAAGCTGCTCTGCTGAGAGATCTGGTGAAGGCTGGAATTGCTGCCGGCAAGGCTGCCTGGAAGGTGGAAGTTGTTGCTGCCACCTGGAAGGCTGAGATTTCTTCTGGGTCCTAGGGGCAGCCGAACTGCCAGAGGACTGAGGAAGCATGACCGAGATGTTAAGACTTTCTTTGTTTGTGGCATGGTTGATCCTTGAATTCCCAGAAACAGAAGGTTTTGAGATGTACTGGACCTTATGAACTTCAGCGTGTAGCAGGAATTGCCTGGAGGACGAGGACCGGACAAGGACCTGGAAGCTGTCTGACTGGTGGATTCAGGTAGGAGCTGGGACCATGGAAGGGGATCCAGGGAATCTGAGAAACCACCCCAAGTCAAGATGAAGAAAAGATCTGTCCTTGGATATTGAATGCTGTGATGATAACATGGTTTACTAGTGACCTGGGGTGGGGGGGAGTTCTGTATTTTCCAATGATTGTATTTAGTGATTATCGATACTTAGTAACTGATTGCTAAATAAGTGACTAATTAAGTTAACCTAGTTGCCCCATGAGTGGAATACTGACTTGTATTCTGAGATGACTGAATGACTAAATAAGGAGGCAAACCTCCTTAGGGATACCAGATGATTGTTCTTTTGTTCTTTGTTCTAAATACTGTGACCACTTTGGTAAAAACTATGTGACCATTTTAATGATAAGCTACTGTGAACACTATATTGTGATTTTCCATGATAAGATGTAATGTTGTGAATACTGTATCTCGATTTGTTGTGAATGTTTTCCTTTGATTTGTTCTTGAATAGAGTGTTCACTATATTGTATAATCAGAACCTTAAAAGCTGTTTACAGAGCATTCTTTTGGGAAGCTGCTCCTACATGGTATTACAAGGAAGATGATGTTGTAAGAGCGGGATCAACTGAGTGAGTTGAGGGAAGGACATTCCAACTGAATGGAACAGCTTGAGCAAGACCCCATAGTTGAAAAGGGGTAAGGCATGTTAAAGAAATGAGCTTATTATCTGAAATGAGTTCATGTCTGTTAGTGATTTTTTTGTTGTTGCAGCATTCAAAAGAAAAAAAGTATATCAGAGTGTACTACTTGGTTACAATTATCATTTGTCATGCTATTATTATTATCAAAAATAATAATGATGTTAAAGGGAACTTGGCATAGTAGATAGAGTACCTCAAAGTCAGAAAGACCTGTGTTCAAGTCTCTCCTCTAATGTATACCAGTTTTGTCAGTCAGCCAAAAGGCATTTGTTAAACATGCTAGGCATGGGAATACAAGGAAAGACAAAAACTGTCCCTACTCTCAAGGAACTCACAGTCTACTGGAGGAAACAACATGAACTCCAAGACTGTATGTTGCTGAAAAGGTGCCAACCTATTTTGGGAAAGGGAGTTTCCTTATCTCTATGTCAATGAAATTACAGGGCCAGGTCACAAATTTCATGATAGTATTTTCCTTATGATGATTGTGGCTAATTCAAAAACAAACTTCCCCCACATTATAATTTTTCCTTAAGCCAGGATGAGCTTGGAAAAGTTTATTTCTGGGCCACTCTTTCATTGATTGACCATATTTTAATTTCCTCATTTGAAACTAGGGATAATGGTAGTATGAGAAGATAACTCATCTACTTCTTCTCTTTGCCTTCTGGAAGACCTACGCTTGAACAATGAACCTCACAAAGCCAGAGTAGGAGCATTAATCAGAAGGAAACCAAATCTTTTGTCAGCCTACTCATAACTCACTGCATTTTCCCAAAGCAAAGAGCACCTGTCTTGAGCAGACGATGGAAACTAAGTTTCCCCAAAAGGCTCCAATGGTCAGTTTGGGCTCAGGGCATGAAACACCCAAATCCATCCAAGCTTTAAAATGAAAGGATGTTTCAATGTTTGGCTTCCTCGCCTCAAATTGCTGGAATCTCATTTAGCCGACTGGCCCAACCATTAAGTACAAACAAGGGCAAAACACACACAACATAAGCCCCAGTGTGAAATGTGTGCAAGAGACCACCATCTGGCCCATTCCCTTTTAGAGAGATGATGACAAAATGGGCAGCCATTAAAAACTCACTGCTTTGGTCCTAGGAGTTATCTTCCAGCAAACTGGCTAACCTAAGCCTGCCCATCCAGTCCACCATTTAGGAGCCCATTTCAGATTCAAGGCTGTGATGACTCAGCCTGTCATGTTACCCACACCCAGATCCTTACTTTCTTTCCTGAAACCAGTTGTTCTTAAAATTCATCAACTCTCAGAGGATGAAGCATCTGCTTTCTTCCTCAGAGACAGGCAACATCATTTTTGAAGTATAATTAGACTTTTTTTTTAAAGATTAAATGTTTAAAACATGCAATGAAATGGATTATTCCTATTATTGGAAATAAACATTCTCTTTGTGTCTTTGTCTCTCTCTTTTCTCTCTCTCTTTCTCTCTCTCTCTCTCTCTCTCTCTCTCTCTCTCTTTCTCTGTGTGTGTCTCTCTGTCTCTCTCTCTCTCTCTGTCTCTCTGTATCTCTCTCTCTCTCTTTCTGTGTCTCTCTCTGTCTCTCTGTGTCTCTGTCTCTGTCTCCCTGTCTCCGTCTCTCTCCCCCCCCTTTCTTTCTCTCCCCACCCCCTTTCATCTCCTTCTCCCACCTCCTCCTCCTCTCATTTTAAATTCTCATGGGTATCTGGTGAAATAATATATATTTCCCTGGTGCATACTCAGGACATATTGAGAGGGTGGGGAGGAATGCCTTTGTCTCTGGTTGGGACTGGCACACCAAACCACCCATGTTTGCCTTGAGGCATCTTCAGTGGTTAACAAGTCACCCAGTCTACCCGTAACTCCACAGTCCTGTCTTCAGGCCCTTCACACCATGCAGGGTTTTTCATTGTCTACACTGCTCCTGCAGTGTTTCCAGAAGTTTCACATAAACCTCTCCTCCACCTGCATAATTTAATAATTATTATATCAATATTTAATTACCCTCCACCTGCATAATTTAAATCAATTTTTTTTGCTTGTTTTGTTCATTTGGAGCTTGGGGTGTATAAAGCAGGTGTGCTAATGGTGATGGCTGCCTTTTCTGGAAGATTCCCTCTATGGCCTTAACAAGAAGCCTCTGCCCGACAGAAGAGGAGAGCTAGGGATTCTGTTTGGATAATTAGGCCAGCTCACCCCAGTCTAGTTGATATTTTTTGTGTGGTTGAACTGAGTCAAGTCTTATATTTGCCCCCAACGTTTGAGAGAAAGTGCTGGAATGTCTGTTATTCACTCACTCAGCTGTTACTCACCGTGTGTGTGTGTGTGTGTGTGTGTGTGTGTGTGTGTGTGTGTGTGTGTGTGTGTGTGTGTGTGTGTGTGTGTGTGTGTGTGTGTTAGGAGGCTGTTAAAAATGGCCACTCTAGAGAAACTCTACTGCTCTACTGCTGCTGGTATTTATTCATAGTAGTGGGAAGAACACACAAAGCCAGAGAAGAACACAAGCAGAGCCATAACTAAAGTGGGATGAGCAGACCTTTGTCACAGGGAGGCCACTTTGGAGTGTGCTAGCAATATTTGTGATCCTTCAGTGGTGTAGAAAAAAAGAGAGATTAATATCTGGTAAGCAAGAATAATTAGCTAAGAAACTACCAGTGCCTGGGCTGGTGTAAGCCCCCTTCCTGCCCTTCTCCTGACTCTCTCTGAGGACCTACGTCATGCTTCTTGTACGCAGGGAAAGTCTGTGGCATTTGCCCCATGCACAAAAACTCCTAGCTATAGCTCTGAATTATGGATCCATGGATGTCTCAATTATCTCTGGGATCAAATTTAAAATCCCTGTTTGACTTTTAGAACCCTTCATAACCTGGGTCCTCCCTACCTTTCCAAACTTCTTACACTTTACTCCACTCCAAATACTTTATGATCAAGCAACATTAGCCTAATTACCATTCCCCTCGTGACCATCCATCTCTCAATTCCCTACCTTCTCACTGGTTGTCCCCCATACCTGGAATGTTGTCCCTTTTTGCCTCCGCCTGACTTCCTTTAAAACTAAGCTCAAACCTCACCCCATCCCCATCCCCCCACCGCAAGCATTTCCTCTGAGACTGCCCCTCATTTACACTGTCTTATATATACATAGTTGTTTAAATGAATGTGAGGGCTACAACTGTGTTTTTGTTTTACTTTCTTTGTCTGCCCAACACTTAGTACAGAGCCTGGTACCTAACAGGAGCTTAATAAATGCTTGTTGACTGACTGATTGTGGGTGTTCTGTCCACAAGAAGGTTACAACCCATGCTGGCCTTCTCATCTTAGGCAGATCTTGCCAATCATTATCGTAAACTCTCCATAGGGGACCTGGTCAATGTGCCAAAGGATTTACTCTGGTTCTTTTCACATTTCATGGATACTAATGTGACCCTCAGACTGTTCATTTGTTTTCTCTAACTCTTGCAGCTTGATTAACTCATCTAATTTTCTGGTCATCCAAGTACTTAAACTTGCTTTTTTTTTACACTATTTCTCATGTGAAATCCATTGTAGGAAATATCCTGCAATCTATCTGGCCTCATTGTGTGTTTTCCTTATTGCCCTTTGGGTCCCTTGTAATTATGATCCTTCTGAGATTGCAATATCCCACGCTTTATACACACAAAGCATTAACCAAAGGAATGTTGACATTAAAGGACGTGCTTTTGCAGCAGCTAATGGCTTAGAATAATTGAAAGCACTGTAGGGTTTCAAAAAGGAAATCCAGCTTTCTCTCTTCCTCTTATTCCACTATGGTTACATTACATTTAACATCAAGTCTTTGTAAGTCTTTTTTTTTTATCACATTTAACATGCAAAGTTTTCCTAAATCTTATGAACTGATGGACTCTCAGTGGTCCTACTACAAAACTGCATACCATTTTTCATCCACTTTGTTTGCAATATATGGATGGTTAGGTCAATAACATGGTTCTACTTTTGGTCCTCTCCCTACCTGTCTAATAGAGCCTTCTCAGTTTCCTTTACTGGATCATCATTCAAAAACATATTAGCTGTAGCTTGACACCAGTGCACTGTTCTGGATTGTTCTTCTCTATATACTCTCTCTCTCAATTAGTGACTTGCTACTCAGTTTCCAAGGGTTCAATTGTTATCTCTGTGCTGAGCGTTCCCAAATCTCTATTTATAGTCCTAATTGCTCTCCTGAACTCATCTTATACTATCAAATGCTTATGGGACATTTCAAATTGGATTACTATAGGTGACTCAAACTCAACATGACCAAAACTGAACTCATTACCTTACCCCCAAAAAAACCTGCCCCTCTTTTATACTTTTTTAAAAGCACTAATATCCTTCTAGTCACCTATGCTTGCACCCTCATCAGTATCACTGACTTATCCCTCTTTCTGGACCCTAGACCTAGTAAGTTGTTAAGTCACGTCATTTCTAGCTTCATAGCATCTCTCAGATCTGTCTGCTTCTTTCTACCCACATGGCCATCACTCTAGTCTAGGCTCTTATCTTCTTGCCAGAACTGGTACTAGCCTCTTACTCATCTCTTTGCCTTGAGATTCTCTCTACTCCAATTCATTCTCCATGTGACTTTCAAGATGATTTTCCTAAAGCATTGGTCTGTCCATGTTGCTCCCCTACTCAATAAATTTCAATGACTCCATTTTACCTCTAAGATCAAATGCAAATTCCTCCCATGTACTTTTAAACCATTTTCCCATCAGGCCCCTCCCTTTCCCACAGTCTCCTCTGGCCAAACTGGTCTTCTTGCTATTTGTCATATATGACACATTAGCTCCTATCTTTGTAATTTTGCATTTAGCTGTCCCCTCTTCCTGGAATCTACTTCCTCTTCACTCCCACCTCTTTAGAAACCTTTGTTTCCTTGAAAATGTGTATCAAGTGATAATTTCTACATACACCCTTTCCTGGTGTTCCATTTTCCAGCCGTCCCTCCAATTCATTTGCAATTATTTCGTGCATCGTATTTTGGCTGTGTTATTTATGTATATACCATCTTCCCCAGTAGAATGGAAACTCCTCAAGGGCAGGAACTATTTCATCTCTGTAATTCCAGCACCTACCACAATGCTTTGAACATAAACATTTAATAAATCCTTTGTTTGTTGACCAATGAACCGAAAATAACCTTAGAAGGCTTCTGAGGATTTGGACAGACCAGGAAGGAAGCCAGGAGAGTAACCTAAAGTCTACCCTAGTCTTTAAGAAAAAGCATCTCAAAGAGTTCAAAGAAAGGATGATTAGGATCCCATGGGCGGACCTTCTAAATGAATGGAGGGTGGTGCTCAAAATGAACAGAAAAGTGACTAACAAAGACTGATATGATTCCCCTGGGAATTACAAAGACCTTTGATTTTAAAGGGAAGGGCATAAGCATTTATTCCCTTGTTAAGGAAATGTATTAAGCATTTATTAACTTATTAAGCATTTCTATGTGCCTGCAGTATGCTGGGTACAATGCTAACTGCTTTAGAAATACCATCTCATTTGATCCTCACAACAAACCTGTGAGATCATGTATTATTATCCCTGTTTTACAGTTGAAAAATGGTGAGGCAGACAGAGAGTGCATGATGCCCAGGGTCACATAACCAGTAAATCTCTGAGGCTGGATTTGAACTCAGGTCTGTCCTTACTCAAGACCCAGCATTCTATCCATTATGCCATCTAGCTGCTTCCAGTATCTTTTTGTTGTTGTTGTTGTTATTGTTGTTCTTGAGGGGGGAAGGCAAGGCAATTGGAGTTAAGTGACTTGCCCAAGGTCACACAGATAGTAAGTGTCAATGTCTGAGGCCAGATCCAAATTCAGGCCCTTCTGACTCCAGAGCTGATGCTCTATTCACTGTACCACCTAGCCACCCCTTATATTCCTCTATAGCTATAGATATATACATAGACATAGATAGATAGATAGATAGATAGATAGATAGATAGATAGATAGATAGATAGACAGATACATACATACATATATACATACAAACATATTCTACTCCTGATCTTTGTTTTAATTTTGTGCATATCTCTTGTTTCCTATCCCTCCCTACTTTACTTCTACTCACTACCTTGCCCTCCTATTACTTGCCTACCCCCCTCCAAGGATCCCTCTCCTATCCTCCCATTTCCATAAATCTAAACACCCTTCTATACTCACCTTTTACCTATTCCCTTATTCTTCCCTCTAAAGATCCCTCCCTTGTCCTCTCCCCCTCTCCTTATGCCCCTACCATTTTATTTCTTCTGAATTTGGAAAACTTTTATACTCTTCTAAATATGTATGTATTGTTCCCTCTTAAACCCATTCCCATTGAAAGTAGGTTACCAGAACCACCAGCCCTCCTCCCCCATCAAATTCCTCTGTTTCAATTCTTCCTGTTGCACCTCATTGGTATAAAATAATTACTCTTTTTAGATGTTCCTAAATGATTTTACTTTTTAAATTCATATCATATTCAGGTTTATCCCAATCTTTCTTATGAGCTACCCAATTATTAATAAGAATCTTAGACATACTTTTTACATTTTACATATATAAAAAGTCTGTCCTTATGAACCCTTTATAATCAGTCTTTAGTATGAACCTTATATTTCTCTAGGTTCTTGTATGTCAACTCTTCTGTTGAGTTCAGGATTTTTTTTTTTAAGTCTGAGAGTTTATTAAATATCCATTTTTTTTTCATTCAGGATGATACTTAATTTTGCAGGGTATGATACTTTCAGATACCCAGTTCTTTTACTCTCCAATATATTGTGCTCCAAGACCTGCAGTCCTTTAATGTCTCTGCTGCTAGGTCTTGTGTGATTCTAATTTTGGCACCATCATATTTAAATTGTTTTAATCTTGATGCTTTTAATATTTTATCCTTGAGCTGGAGGTTTCAGAATTTGACTATGATATGCCTATGAGTTTTCCTCATAGGATCTCTTTTAAGTGGCGATCAATGGATTTTTTTTTTCCTATTTCTACTTCCCCACCCCTACCCCCCCCCCCACATACACCTTGTTCTAATACCTCAGGACAATTTAATTATTTCTTGTATTATTGTATTAAGATTCTTTTTTAGATCATAATTTTCATTTAGTCCAATTATTTTTATATCTTCTCTTCTTGATCTATTCTCCAAATCTGTTGTTTTTCTTATAAGATGTTTCACTTTCTGTTCTATTTTTCATTATTCATATTTTGTTTAATTATTTCTTGATCTATTACAATTTCACTGACTTCACTTTGCCCAATTCTAAGTTTCAAGACGTCATCTTCTTCCTTAAGATTCTGTATCTCCTTTTCTAATTGGTTGACTTTCCTTTCATTAGCCTTCTTGTTTTTCTTGGACTATTCTTTTTTTTTTTTTTTAACTTTTTCTTCCATCTCTGTCATTTGATTTTTAAAGACTTTTTTAAGATCTTCTGTGAATTCCTTTTGGGCAGATGACCATTTGATGTGACTATTCTTTACTTCAATGTCCTCCTCTGAAGATGAATCCCAGTCATCTTTAATCCCATAATAGCCTTCTGTGGTTGGATTCTTTCTCATTTGCCCATGCATTTTTTGTGGTAATAACTCAATTTTTGTTGTCACCTCTACCCTGGGGTACGGGAAACGGTGCCTCTTGCCCCAGTTCTTCAGTTCTCCCTCTACCTTGGAACCAAAGCCAAAGCTCCAGCCTCCAGTAAGTGCCCACAGCCAGGGGCTCTCTGCCCCACTGTGCTTCCTTTTCACCCCACTGCTCTTGGCAGCAGGCTGGGTCTGGCATTCCTGGTCAGCAAAGTAGACTCTAGCCTGGAGGTGTTTACTCTTCACAGGGACCAAACCTAGTCCTGGGATTTTTCTGATCTTCTCAAATTGTCCCAGGAGGACCCCAGTTATGCCCCTCTTCTTATTTATCTCCACCCACACTTTGTTCACCCTAAGGTGCTATTTTATCTCTTTTGTGGAGGAAAATCTCGAGAGGTTGAAATTTTCTGACCTACTATGTTCTCTTCCCAGAATCCTCTATGCCTCCAGCATCTTAAAGAGACACTTTTCAGATACAGAAATAGGAGCAAGTAGCTAGCTATAGATGAAAACAGTAGAGTTGCAGCATTCTCTAACAAAAGGGAAGGGAAACCTAGAATCATTTTTAGCTCTGTTGGGAACAAGAAGAAGACCAAAGAATGGATAAAACCCTTATTTGAGGAGGACTGGGAGATGACAGATAGATGCCATCTATACTAATTTGCCTGTATTTTCTGAACTGATACAAAAGATATTTAGCCTGGGGTGAATAAGAGAAAAATGATCAACAGAAAATGGAAACCCAAGATTAGCAGGAGGAGATTGTAAGAGAACCTAGCTGCTGCCCAGCTCCCTGATCTCAAGTTACCTGGCTTGGCCAAATGACATCCCAGCACACTGTAACAAATTTCACATATGCTTGCTGTCCATGATCTTTGAGGAATCATGGAGAGCAGCAGAGGTGTTCCCCTCTGTCCCTAGCAGAGAATCCCCAAACCCTGGGGCAAATCACATAACTTGATTTCCTAGCACGTCAAAGGGGCATATGAATACTTATTTTCTGCACAGGACTTTGCTAAAAGAATATATGAGATGATGAGTGAGAAAGAAGTGATCTGCAATTAGTTCTCAAATAAGAGTCTGATTATGACCCTCCCCCCAAAAAAGCTATTATTACTGGCCAAAAATTCTTTTTTTTTTAAATTCCTGGGAAAAAAAGACAGTAACCAAATGAGAGTGCACTCCCCAACCCTTCTGGTCTGAGCTATGTTTATCTAAGAAGAGCAGGCTGGATTGTGGTTAGGGTAAGGGAAGGAACCAAAGGAAGGAGAACACAGTTAAGGTTACAAACCTTTTAAAGAAAGAAAAAAAATAAGCAGAAGGAACCAGAAAATGGAATGAAGCTAGCAGAGCATTGAGAAAACAGCTGAAGGAGAGAAAGTAGAGATGTGAGTTAAAACTGGAAGTATTTGAGGGTAAAATTTCAGAAAGATCCTTATTATATATTTATATATATATATATATATATATATACACACACACAATATTATAATTCTCCTTAACTCTCCCAAATTCAGGCTTACCAGAAGGAAGATCATCTGAAGAAAGTCGCCCCCTTTTGCTCTCAGTTCCCCTGTGTATACATAGCACTCACCTCACAGGGGTGCTGTGAAGGACTAATGTGAGGATCAAATTTTTAAAATCATTTAAAGTGCTTTGCAAACCTTAGAGTGCTACATAAATGTTAGCTGTTGTTAACAATAAAAAGTTAACTAGCAACACAAGTCATTATCTGATTCATGCAAAAAGACTGAGCCAGACCATTAGCTTGTAGGAGGTCTGCTAAAGGTGGCAGTCTGGAAAGAGTATTGGGGGCTGGGGTCATCAAGGAGGGCTTCCTGGAGGAGGTGGACCTTGCCAGAGGGATAGGTATAATCCAAATAGCCAGAAGGGGAGGGAAGAGAGCATTTCAGCAAACTAAATGACCATAGAAGTAGCAATGAACAAGAAAGGGGAACTTTTTTTTTAATTGTTTATTTACTTTTAGTTTACAACATTCAGTTCCACGGTCCCTTGAGTACCAAATTTTGTCCCTCTCACCCCCATGGCAGCGTGCAATCCAATGTAGGTTCTAAAAATACCTTCACATTAAACATTAGTCAAGTTGTAAAGAAGAATTATAACCAATGGAATGAACAGCGAGAAAGAAGGAACAAAACAAAACACAAAAGAGAGAGGGCAAATAGTTTGCTTCGATCCACACTGAGAATCTATAGTTTTTTCTCTGAACGGGGATGTCAAGATAGGGGAACTCTTAAACCAATGTAGCTAAAACATTGGCTTCAAGTAGAAGAATTTAAGAAGATAGACTAGAAAAAAAAAACACAGATTGAGTTTATTTTGGCCAGCCTTGAACACCAAGTAAGCAGGAAGCACCTGGCCTTCACCCGGTAGGAAGTGGGGAGTGGTTGACATTTTGAGTGGGGGTGAGGCATGATGAAAGCAATATGGTAGAAGCATTCAATTGATGCCGCTGTACAGGATGGGCTGGAGGTGGGAAGAAATTGAGGGTGGTGAGACAAGACTGAAGAGTGTTGCAGCATTCCAGCAGAGAAGCAATAGTTTCCTCTAGAGAGAGTTAAATATGCCCAGAGAATAATCACTCATTCAATCAACAAGCATTTACTAAGCCCTATATGCCAGACACTGTGCTAGGTGCCAGTGATACTAATGCAGAGAATGAAACAATCCTATATAAGCACTGTGTATATATAACACTGTAACATTGGCAAAGAACTTTACATATATTATTGTCTCTCTTGCTCCTTATGACAATGCCATAAGGTTAGATGCTACTCATATCCCCATTTAACAGATGAGGAAACTGAGGCTGGCTTAAGTGAATTGACCAGGGTCCCATGGCTAGTGGCAAGACTCAGACTCAGTTCCTCCTATTTCTATTGATTACATGAAGCTGCTTGGCCCACCCTTTTTTCACCCATAGTGGAAAAGTAGATTTCAACTTCTTCATTAACATAGTGACTGGCTCACAGTAGGTGCTTAATAAATGCTTGTTCCCTCCCTCCCTTCATTCAGCAGGCATATATTCAGTGCCATTAGACCCAGATGGCTCCAGAGGAGAGTGTGAGGTTGGTGACTTTGTACAGCTGTGCCTCAATTAAATCCAATTCATTTGCAAGTTATGACATCACCTTCCCAATGTCATTGGTCCCCTTCAAGAATGAAGGACAAAGAAAAACAACAATTCAGTGCCTACTGTATGCAAAGCATCATGCTAGGTGCTAGCAGTGATGATCATTTTTGGATAAAGAGGAGTGACTAAATTGGTACAGGACACTCCCCCTACTAACGAAGAACATTTTTTTCTGCAATTTATAGCCTTACAGAATTGCCTAGGATGCTGAAAGAGTCAAAATGTCTGACTGAGGGTCATATAGCCAGAGGGAGGCCTTAAAGTTGGCTCTTGCTGGCTCCTAAGTCAGACCCCTTTCCACTACAAGTCAAATCAACAAGTCTTATTAAGAGACCACTGTGAGTCTTCCCATGCTTATTAAACATGCTTCTGGCAGTAAAACAGAGGTAAAGCAAGTCACTTCCTTCACAGTGTTTAGAATCTAATAAGGGAAACAAAACCCATCCAAAAGAAAAAACCTCAATCCAAATTATTCGGATACTAGCAAACCTGTTTAAAGTATGATAAATACGTAGAAGGACAATGGGCTCGCTGTTCTAAATTGGCACTTTGTGAATTAACGAAGGTTCACTAAAGGAACCTATCCAGTATCCTCCTTGGAGATGCTGCTCAGGGAGGCAGGATCCTCACGGGGCAGGCAAGCGCATTATCACGGGGTTTTCGGAACTAGAATAACAGCCCCATCCTTCTCATCCTGCTAGATAGCTAACTGCTGCCGCCACTCAGAGCAGAAAGGAAATCCACACGAACCTGTGGCAATTTGATTTACCCTAAGGAAGTCAGCTTGACCTGGACACTCTATTCCTTGTACAACCACAAGTGTCCGTTGGAGAGGAGAGGAAGGACACCTGGAGGCTTCGACCTTAAAATTAGATCTGTGGACGCATGGGGAAAAAAAATTAAAAACCACCCCATGTGTACAGAAGCTGCCTTCTAATAAGTTTTTAATTGCTCTTTACCTTCTAAACCTTTACAGCTAGGAAACCAATGTGCTCCTAAAGAATGCAGGATCTTTCTGTAATGTATGTGGTCTAATTTAAGCAGCTGGCTAGCACAGTGGATAGAGAGGAACCTCGAGTCGGAAGACAAGTTCAAATCCAGCTTCAGACATTAACTAGCTGTGTGGCCCTCAGAAAATCATTTCACCTCTGTTTGCCTCAGTTTCCTCATCTGCAAAATGAGCATAATAATAGTACCTGTTGAAGAATTGTTGTGAGGAGCAGATGAGATCGGAATTGTGAAGTGCATAGCAAAGTGGCACATAGGCAGTAGAGAAATGTTGGCTATCATTAAAGAGCTTGGTGCAATGCCTGGCACTATAGAAAGTGCCACATTAATGTTAGAGAGTATTATTGTTATTTTTAGTATACAGTCTGTGTGTGTGAGTGTGTCCGCACATCTGTGGCGGCTGAAGACAAGTGGCCATAGCCTAATAATAATAATAGCAAATGCTGTTGGTGCTTTCAAAACGACATCATTTTTCATTTCTTTCCCAAGGGGGTTTGTGACTCATCACCACCCCCCAGCCTGGGCTGCAGCCTCGTCTCTCTTTCTCCTCTCCACCTTTACAAATCCTTCCAGTCCCAGAGAGCTTATACATGATGGCAGCGTAACCCCCAAAGTGCATCACTGAGCTGGAAGAGACGCTATCGTTCATCACGTCCAGTCCCCTTAAAGATAGATGCCCCGGTTTTTGAGATTTCATTTGACTGCAGAAGAAACAAATGAGTTGGGGTTAGGAGGGTTACTTTGCTTTGTTTTTACTGATGCTCTCTCCACTTTTTTCTCTAAAAATCTGATCCAGACTCTTTAGACTGGGGAGGCAACATGAAATAGTGGAAAACTTACTGGTCCTGGAACAGGAGGACCCGAGTTTGAATCCTACCTCTGACACTTACTCTGTGACTTCGGGCAAGTCACTTAATCTCCTTATGTTACAGTTTCCTGCTCTGTGAAGTAGAAGCCTAAAGAAGGGATGTGACATGCCCAAGGTCACATAACAAGTCTGTGTCAGAGGAGCTGGACTGACTTCTTAACTCATAGTGGGACATCTTTCCATCATACTAGACATATTGTCCTCTCCCCTCCCTAAATTTCCATAGCAATGAATGGCTGCACACCACATGCTGCCCATGGGTTATATTCAGCCTCCAGTTTTGTTTTGGGGCCAAATCTGTGATTTATAGGATCACAGCTTTAGGGACGGAAGCCCTGTGAGAGGCCAGCAAGCCCTACCTCCTCCCCCATTTGACAAACGAGGAAAGAGAAGTTAAGAAAGATCTCAGTGGCTCACCTGGGTCTGTGTGCAGGCAGGAGTCAAATTCATGCTGTCCTGACCACAGGTCATGTGCTCTATCTGCCACTTAGCTGCCTTTATGGGACAGCTCTTCACTGCCAACAGAGATCTGCTTTAGTCTTTTAAAAAATCGTCTGTAGCGCAGAAAGATTAAGTAACTTGACCACAGAGGGCAGCTAGGAGGTGCCATAGTGCATGGAGCATTGGGCTTAGAATCAGTTAGACTCATCTCCCTGAGTTCGAATCCAGCCTCAGACACATGCTAGCTGTGTGACCTTGGGCGAGTCACTTAAGCCTGTTTGCCTCAGTTTCCTTATTGGTGAAATGAGCTGGAGAAGGAAATGGCAAACCACTCTAGTATCTTTACCAAGAAAACCCCAAATGTCTTCATGGAGAGTCAGACGTGATTGAAAAACAACAACCACCACAGGCTGTCTGTCACAGAAGCAGAGGTTTTCTAGCTACTTCTCCACACTCTCCCTCCATTTTGCCTTCTACAGAAGGAAACAAGCCTACTATGTGCCAGAGACTGTGCTGCGTGCTCTTACAAATACTGGCTCATATTGCCTGCTAATTGTTGCATGCATTGTACCTTTAATTAGAGGAGCTATGATCCCCACATTACAAAGTAAAGTAAAAAAATTCAGGGAGGGGAAAGTTATCAACTGAGGCTTTGAAAGTACTTAGCTGGAAGAGGTACCATATTAAGAGCAATACTGAAAATCAATCATCTTTCACCAGGTAATTCAAGCCCACAGGCAGCCTGTCTTCTCTGGAGTAAGAATAGTACCAAGCCACCCATGTGGAAGTGATAGGACCACAGATTTAGATTTTAGAGGTCATCTTGTGTGTCAACCTCCTCTCTTTACAGAGGAGGGAACTGAGGCACAGTGAAATTAAGTGTCTTGCCCACAGTCACACAACTAGTTAGTGTCAGAGACAGGATTCAAACTCAGGTCCTCTTGTTCTAGGACCAGTACATTATCCACTATGCCATGCTGCCTCCCCAGTCTGAAGAGTCTATATCAGGTTTTTAGGGGAAAATGGGGAGAACATCAGTAAAAACAAAGCAAGATAACCCTCCTGACACCGACTCATCTGTTTCTTCTGTAGTCAAATGAAATCTCAGAAACTGTAACTGACGTTTATCTTAATTGGAATCCGTTGGTCATGGCGGCTCCCCCAAAGAGACTCCAAGTTAATAAAAGTGTCTTTGGGTATAATACATAAGTGGAGACAGGGCTGCTTCTGCAGGGGATACTGATGACCTGTGTCAAGGTTATTCAGGGAAAAAATTACAATCCTGGTCTGCGTTATAAGGATTCTGCTTTAATATTTATTTGTAAGATAAGGCAGGTGTCAGAATATAAGGAAATCAAATAGAATCCACACTGAAGCCCTTGGCAAGATCCTGCCCTTGGGAACAGGCTGAAACCCAGCCCCAAAGGCAACCTGAAGCAAACTGACAGAACTGTCAGAAGCCATGCAACACCAGTATCCAGAAAACCAGACTAGCAGGGTTAGAAGGAATGAAAATTGGATCCCAAGTTTGAGGAAAGAAATGGGTAGAATATTCATTGGGATGGGAAATTCAACCTGGTGGTTGTCTCAGGAAGATGGCCTTCAATTTTTACAAGTATCCATAATGATATGTAGATTTAGCCCTCCTTACTTTTTGGTTAACTACAATATGGGTGACTAGACAGAGTATCGGACTTGGAGAAAGACCTTGATTCAAATCCCACTAGTGACATTTATGAGTTGCATAATCCAAGTTAAACATGTCTCTTTCCCTGTTTTCTCATCTCTAAAATGAGAGACAGCATAGTGTATAGGAGAGAGAGAGAGAGAGCTGCCCTTAGAGTCAGGAGGGACTAGGTTCAAGTTCTATTCTACCCATAAGCAAATCATTTATCCTTCTAGTGCCCTAGGCATTTCTCAAACTGGCTACAAAGTAGGTGCAACCTGCATCGTAGGGAAAGTTTTCTCACTTTGAAGTTCCCTACACCAATGAAATCACAGATGAAATTTAAAATCAATAAACATTGAATAAGCACCTACTATATGCCACACACACACACACACACACACACACACACATACATATCTAATTCCCCCTATATGCAGAACCTATGCTATGGGACATTGGTATATATCCTCTATCACTTCATGCTCATCACTATTTCAACTCTCATATATATTTATCTGTTCACATATTGGATCTTCTCCCCACTTCACCCTATTCCCCTATAGAATGTAAGCTCCTCGAGGTCAGGGACTGTCTCATTTTTGTAGTTGTATTGCCAGCACATAGTAGGTGCTTAGTAAACTTTCAGCAGATAGGATAACGGCAAAATTGCCCCAGACATTTCTTGGACACATGGATTCTACTAAGGAATGTTTTACATGTTCCAATTTTTATCTAAATATCTTATGTCACTTCAACTTCTGAAAAGCCTTTTTTAAAAAATTGGACAAAATGCCAGAGGGCACAGTTGTCGTGGTTAGAAATTGCCTTCCTGCCTATCACAAATAAAGCCATTTTCTTCTCATTTTGAAGCGTTCTGGGAAATCAGTAGGTAATTAAGGGAACATGTTTATTAATATATTTATACTCCGTAATTAGTAGACACATACGAACTCAACTGAAAAGCAGCCCTGGTCAGTTTCTGCTGTGAATCAACTCATTCCTTTGGGGGCTTGGAAGGCTTTTCACAGACATGTCTTTACTGGAAGATGAGGGAGGAGGGATTGAGAGGGAGGAGGAGCAGGTTGTGGATCAATCCTTCTCCTCCCAATTGGAATTCTCTGCAGAAGTGATTCCTCCATCCTTTCTCCAAGTTTCTTGAGCTCTGAATCAGGGCATGTCTCCTTGAGCAGGTAAACAAGACAGAACCAAAGTGCCGGGAACCAGAAATGGTCCTTGAATTATTATACCTATTACTTTTTATTAGTAGTGAAAACAAAAAGAAGCCAGGAATGGTTCTGTGTGTGCCAAGCAGCGAAAGCATAAATAATAATAAAATGTAAAAACTATAAAACTACTTATGCCATATTAATTTAATTCTAATAAAAAGTAGGGTCGAATTCTTGCTTCCATGCTAGCAAATGTGGTGCAGTTTTGCTTTCATCCAATATTTATACTCCAAAACATTTTGGTTTAGGAAATAAACTAGTGATAAAAAATTACAGTTTTCGAATATTGGGCTTTGACTAGTCCCCTGCTGCCCTTTATAGGATGTTTCAGTAAAATACAGTACATCTTGCTGTTTTATTTCATTGTTCATGGCCCATGCAAAATCCGATTGTCCAGCTGCCCAGCCTAAATGAACAACAAATCAGAAGAACTAGAACAGCCCTGCAACTCATTAAACTAGGTCAGGCAGTTTTCTTTGACTGCTCAACAGTTACCTTCAATTCGATTCAATTTAATCCAACAAGCATTTATTAAGTTACATCTCCTAGGTGCCAAATTTGGTGCTGGGAACTGAGAATGTAAAAACAAAAATGAAAGATGCTCCCTGCCCTCAAGGGGTTTATATTCTACTGGGGGAGGGAAACAATCGACCACAACAGGAGCAATTGGAAACAACAAAATACTACTGCTGTTGCTGCTGCTGCTGCTGCTGCTGCTACTACTACTACTACTACTACCACTACCACTACTACTATTACTGCTGCTACCTCTGCTGCTGTTGCTATTACCACCACCACCACCACCACCACCACCACTACTACTGCTACTACTGCTGCTACTGCTATTGCTAGTAATAATAATAATAACAATAATAGCCAACATTTGTGTAATGCTGTAAGGTTTGCAAAGTGCTTTATATACACAGAGATAAGAAAATATGAGATATGTTCAAAGTCAGCGCAAAATCATTGGAGAGGGAAATGAGGACACTAGCAATACCCTCTTACACTGATTTTAAAATATCCCTATCACATCACTGGAGAGAAAGCAGTCATAGAGTTATGTGTCATATTCTCTTCTAGCCTTTTTCATACCCAGTAATATGGCAAAATTCCCTGTTTTTAAATTTTTGATTTTTAAACAAATGAAATAAAATTCGATAATAATAACTGATATTCACATTGCATCTTAGAGCTTTTAAAGTACTGTACAGCTATCTCATTTGAATCTCCCAATAACAGAGGAATCAGAGGAAAGATGGGAACAACCACAGTACTAATGGTATTTCTGTACTGTTTTAAGGCTGGCAAATATCTCATTTTATCCCAACAACAACCCTAGGAGGTAGATGATATTATTTATCCCCTTTTTGTAGGTGAGGAAACTGAGGGAGAAGGAGGTGAAGTCACTTGCCCAGAGTCGCAGAGCTCGTAAGGGTCTGCAGCTGGTTATGAACTCAGATCTTCTTGAGTCCAGATCCAACCGTCTTCCCACAGCCCTGCCAAGCTGCCACTATTGAGATCTTCCTGATACCAGGTTTGAACACTCTATCCACTGGGTCACACTGGCTTTCAAATGAGGTCATTGGAGGTGTTGAGATCAATAACATTATTGGGTGAAATTTGCAAATTTTACTTTTATTGATTTTATTTCTTGCCTGGAATTTAAAAATCTCTTGTTTAGGGAATTCTGTCACATATTTGGAGAGACCATCGTTCTTCTGCCACTAGATAGAACAAGAGAAAACAAGGAGAAGAAACTTACCACTTGAAAGGTCACATGACCTAGAGCGGAAAGCTTTGTCCTTGGAGTCAGATCTTACTGAAAACCTGTAGCAGCTTTGTGACCCTGGGTAAATGACTTCATCTCTCTGGAACTCAGAAGATGCTGTCTCTGTAGGCGATTAAAGAGGAACCGAGAGCTGGTAAATTGGGCAATAAGGCACAAACTCATAATAAATAAATGATAAATTAGATAAAGCATATGTCAAACAGCAAAAGAATATATAAGAAATTGCTTTTTGATCCTTTTAAGGATTTATTTCAATATTATCAAGTAAAATAGAACAAAGTATGTCATTAAAACATGGAAAAATCAGACCTTTTCACAGGAATTATAGCTTTCTTACTAAATATATATAAATTTTTGTATAGGTATTTGTGTGTGTGTGTATATATATATATATATTTAAGAAAAAACATAATAAAATCTCATTAATAATAATGGAAATTATGGTAACAATAATTGCTAACATTTCTATAGAGCTTGAAGGTTTGCATGGTACTTTATATAATAATCTTGTCTGAATCTTACAACAGCCTGATATTATTATTCCCATTTTACAGATGAGGAAACTAGGACTGGAGAGGTTATGTAATTTACTTAGGGTCATATAGCTAGTAAGACTTTGAGACAGGATTTGAACTCATATCTTCCTCACTCTAAATCTAGCACACTATCCATGATGATTAGAAACTTAAGTTCCTTTGGGCTTGGAGTAGATTTTTATACCATAGTTTGCTTTTATACCATATGCAACAACTCAGTTCCATTTACTATTTATTAAGCACCTGATATATGCAAGAGACTAGGGATATGATGACAAAGCAAAATAGTTTCTGCTATCAAGAAGCTCATTAGTTATATAATAATCTATTACACAACATGGTGGTATAAGAATAGGGCATGGATACAGACAGATATAGCACAAGGAAAAGTAAAGAAGGTGAGGCTATTAACAAATGAAGTGTCCAAGAAAGGATTTCTGCAAGAAATGACCTCTTAGCTATGCGTGGAAGGAAGATGCAGATTCAGAAAGGCAAAGATGAAGAGCGAGTGCATTTCAGGTATTGATGATGGCTTGAGGAAGAAGAAGGAGGAAGAGGAGGATGAATAGGGAGGAGGAGGAGGAGTTAGTTGATCAGTATTGCTAGAATGTGAATAATTAGAGCATTTATTGCCATCAAGTAGTTGGTTCATATGTAACCAGCTAGCCAAAGAGGAAGCTCATTTTAGATTGGACAGTCAAATGAGTCAAGCAAATGGACACAGTGTCCTCTGGATATTTATAAAACCACTTCCTTGGGAAACATACCCAACTTTGACTGAAGAGACGATGGTCATGTTGCTCAAGAAGCCATCTCATTTCAACATGAGACATGGAAGACCTATGTTCAGATCCCAGTTCAGTCATTTACCTCTGTGACCTTAGACAAGTTACTTCCCCTCTCTGGTCCTCCATTTCCCCCTCTAAAATAAAGGGGTTGACCCAAGAGTTCTCTAAGTTCCTTACAAGCTCAAATCTACAATTCTGTAATCTCATAACAAAAAATATTCTAGGGACCAATTATGACTCTATCAAAAGTATACTAAAGCATTCAATAAGGGCAGTTAAAGAGTCCATCAATTAAAATGGACTCAATAAAGATTTACTGGCCACCTACTGTGTGCTACTAAGTGCTGGAGAGATTGCAGAAGGACACTGAAGAACTCTATTCCTGCCCTGAAAAAAATTTTACATGTAGGAAGTGTCCAAGGGACAGCAGGATTATAAGGGTTTCAGAGAAGAGATAGATTGATGCAGCCTTGAGTAGTGGGGCTTCCTGGAGGTAGGGCTTAAGGTGGGCTTTGAGGAATAGATAGAATTTAACTAAACAGAGAGGGTGGAGATGAACATTTTAGGTGTGAGGAATAAAATGTTCCAATGCACAAAGGCCAATCACATGCCCAGCAAGATGGCCAAAAAGTTGTTTGCTATAAATTTCTCCTGACTAAAAACTTCAAAAGAAAGGAATCATGTAATTGCTATTGAGAAACTACAGCTGAATCTACAACACGACATAAGAATACAGAACCACTTCCATCCATCCCAATGTTCCCCTCACCCAGATAAGGTTTAAAAAAAACCTATGAATTAATTAGGTAAAACATTAATATTTAAGAGTTCTCATTCTGCATCCCTATCCCCACTGACTCCATGTGCCCAGAGGCAGTGAGCTCAAGCAAATTTCCAGACTTTTAACTCAGAGTACAGCTGTAGGGGTTCTCCCACATCAGTGATTCTGTCCAAGATAGCCTTTCAGTTCCACATGAAGCTATAGGCTCTGATTTTACTCAGAAGAGGAGGGTGAGATGAACAAAAATCTTAGGGTGAGATGGACAAAAATCTTAGGTAAGGACAGAATATGGTTTGAGCCATACTCATAGCCAGAGGTTAATGAGGAGCAGATTTCAAGCTGACTGAAAGTGGGCTAGAGAACCAGCTAAGACCATTTCTTCCCATGTTGGGTTGCTAAGGGCAAATACTCAGGTTTGGCCAAGCCCCAAATCCCCCAACTCCAGAAGGCTAAGGCTGCCTGGCAATCCAGCCTTAGAAGTCTATGAAGCAGTGAAAGGGAAGGGGTCAAAGAATGAGTGACAAGGAACTGTATCACCAAGCACCCTAGCATACCTAGGGCAGCTACTAGCACAGGTTCTTAGATCTGCTTTTCTAAAGGAAAGCAACTCAAAGTGGGTTAACAATCTTACTTTAATCAATCAAATATCATTTACCTAGTTCAGGGGGA
>CM053581.1:557006277-557078083 GCA_028627135.1 Pseudochirops cupreus | reverse complement strand
TCCTCCTCCTCCACCTCCTCCCCCTTCTCCTCCTCCTCCTCTTTCTCCTCCTCCATATCCTTTTCCTTTTCCTCCTCTTTCTCCTTCTCCCTCTTCTTTCTTTTCTTCTTCTTCCCCTTCTTCTTCCTCTTCTTTTTTCTTCTTCCTCTTCTTCCTCTTCCTCTTCTTTTTCTTCATCTTCTTCTTCTCCTTCTTCCCCTTAATTAACATCATCTCCTCCTTTCTCTTTTTTCTTCTTTTGCTTTTTCCTTTCTCTTCTCCTTTTTAATTTCTTTCTTCTCTCTTTCCCATCTCTCTCATTTCTCCCCTCTCTCTCACCTACTTTAACCCACCTCTTTCTCTTTCCCTCTCCTAGTCCCCACCACCCTCATCTCACACACACACACACACACACACACACACACACACACACACACACACACACACACACACACACACACAGATTCTCTTAAACAAAGCATTATTTTCACAGCAGGCTGGAACAGTCCTGTCAATTGAGGGACTGTCTATTTATGAATGTTTTTAAAAGGCTCATTATTTACCTTACAGACCATTCTGGCCAGCCTCAGCTGTTTATCATGTACAGGCTGGGATGAATAATTTAAAACCTTGTGAAACTTCTTTGAAAAAAGCTGTACAGTCACAAACTTTTAAGTTCACATTCCATTCCATTTCAAAAATAACTATTGGCAAGTGAGTTGATGATGTTCACTTGACTTTTAAAACACACACACACACACACACACACACACGCTAAACACATCTAAAAGTAGCCACCAATGTTTTTTAGCACTCATATTCTTCCTCCCTCCACCCCCCATTTGTTGCAAAGAACATTCCCTGCCATTCAAATACTGCACACTCTGCATTATGGCACACCTATACAAATCTTTGGAGAATTCTTAAAGGATTCTTTGCTAGGAGGGATGTCTGAAAGTTGGAAGAAGCACACTGCTTTAGAAGAAATGATAAAGAAGTTATAGATGCTATTTTGAAGTGGAAGAGTTGTTAAATGAAGGTGAAGGCAGAGGAGGCCTGGACTACCAGCCAAAGTAAAGTATTAATTAAAATGGCCTTAGTGGAAATCTATTGAGTTCTGTTGGTTTGATTTTCAAAACCAATAATGGCATGGACGGAGCCCTCCTGCAACTAGCCACATATCTGCTCAAGCTCTGGAAAGGGTTTTATTGAACCGAAATGTGACGAGCATCTGCCCGGGGTGATTTATTCCAAACAGCGGAGATGTTATAAAATGAACACATTGCATCTCCTGCTATAAAAGGGAAACAAAATGATCTTTTAGTTAATATCCAATCAAACTTCAAGATGCCGTATGGAGCCCAAGGATTCCAGGGAATCATTTCATTAAGTTACACCTTTTACCCAAACTCTAAAACAAGAACCCTTTTACAGGTTGCTTGAAAATAATAACAATATCATAAAATTAAAATCAGGACTTCTTTTTTAAGAGGAGAGGGATTAGGGCTAGAGGTCTTTCCAGATCAACAGATGCCACTTGATGTTGGTTTTTATTCTGACCATCCAAAATTTAGACCTAGGCTTGGGGTGCTAATTACCAATAAATGCTTATTAAGGAAGGAAGGGCATTTTTTCATCAAGTTCGATGCCCTCTTTGGACCTGAGGGCTTCTGACTTTCAAATGGCATCAGAGGCTTTAAACTCCATTTTGGACAGATTCAGTCAGGAACAGCACATGGTTTCTAAAGGAAGAAATACTGCAAGGGATAACTTTAATAGCCCCAAAGGCTACTTCGACATCAATTAAATTTCACAAAAGAATTTTAAGATGGATTTAATGCAAATGAATCCCAAATCGATCATATTTCACTGGGAATAAGCACAGACACATTAAAATTAGTATTTGGCATCGCAAAGATTTGAAAATTAAAAACCATTTGGAATATACAAATAAAATAAAGCGATGCTTAACCTAGTTCATACCATTTCTAGTTCTGCAACTCATTAAAATTGGGGTGCTCTCATGTCTGTTTATAAAGAACCTGGAAGAGAAATTAGCCCATGACATTTTTTTTAGTATATCAGTCTTTCTAGTTAGTCAAAGTTTACTGGATCAAGGATGAATCTTTGTATAAGAGTTGGAAGGGAACTCTGAACCCTCCTAACAAGAGATTGTAGATTCATAGAAGTAGATCTGGTAGGGATCCTTGAGGTAATCTAATATAATCCCCTTATATTACAGATAAGGAAACTGAGCCACCCAAGAGGTGACATAATTTGTTTATATAGCTAATGATCACTAAATTAGTATTTGTTGGGTAGAATTGATCTCTCAGCTCTTTAAGTTAACCCTGTCTCGTTCACATAAACTGTTGTTCATGCTGCCACTGTCCTGCACTTGTCCAATTATTTCTTTGTTCGTCTTTTGGAGAACTTTGCATTTATCCCTGTTAAATGTCACCTTATTAGATTTGGTCCACTACTCTGGTACATCAATATCTTTTAAGATCCTAATTCTGTGTCCAATGTGGTAACTACCCCTCCCTGTTTTTTATCATCCACAAAGTCAACAGCCATTTCATGTATGCAATCACCCAAGTTATTTGAATAATCTCAAGAAAAGCATGAATTACACAGCCTTGATGTGTTGTGGATGGAAATCTGTCTTCAGAGTCAGGAAGATCTAACGTATACTGGCTGTGTGACCCTGGTCAGGTCAAGGTCACACTTGATCTCTCAATGACCCAGATAATTCCATAAGGCTACTACAGAATTATAGAACAGCTGTTGATCTACATAGATAAAAGGAGTTCCCTCATGTGGGAGTGCCCTTTACTAATCAGATCTAATAAAAAAAAAGTACTTTTTTCTGGAGACCTTCCTTCACAGGATAATAGGAGCATCAGTTTAGAGTATGCTGAAAGATGGATAGAAATTCAACAAGTACATTGGAAAGAAGGCATTCTAAGCAAGTAAACAAGAATATGAGGAAAATCATGGAGGCATGAGAGTCTAGAGGAGGACAAGCAGTCCTCTGAGTGCTGCCTAAAGTACACAGAGCAGAACTGTCTAAGACAAGGTTGGAAAGGTCAGGTGAACACACAGTAACAGCAATACTGTAAAGATAGTCAACTGTGAAAGACTTGGTAACTCTGAGTGACACAATGACCCACCATAATTCTGAAGGACTCATGATGAAAAATGCAGCCCATAGATGGACTCAGAATGCAGTTTCAAACATATTTTCCCCTTCTTTCTTTTCCTTTTTTTGGTTGGAATCTAGCTAATGTAGTCATTTGTTTAGAATGACTTTATATATGTAATGGATTTTGGATTTCTTGCCTTCTCAGTGAGTAGAAGAGGAGGGGCAGGTCAAGGGAGATCTGGAACTAAAAATTCAATTAAATTTTAAAAGAGTGGCATCATACTGTTGTGGGACTTTTATTCTAGCCTGAGGTGTTTGAAAACTTGATTCAACCATCAATAGGGACCCACCATAAGGTTCACATGATCAAGCATGTGCATGAGGAAGATGAGTCTGATGGTGATGTGGAAGATGGACTAGAAGAGGGAGGATGAAAGCCATTGTAATCATCTAAGAAAGAATGAATGAGGGACTCTATTTTCTATCCATTTCCTTTGGGTTGTGAAAGTACTAAGACTCTCCCTTCCAAGTTGAGTTAAACATGCTTCATATACAATGAATAGTAAAGCCAGGCATTATTATTCTGGGTCAAGAGAAAGAGCTTCCAAATAGCCATACATATAAGGAAGCAGGCATAGGGATGTGTCAACCCACCATATGAATTGATGCTCCCTTTGGAGTAAACCAAATAGTTCCAATCCAAGACAACTCAAGATGTTTCCATGTTGAATAACTATGGGCTTAAGGAATCCTTTTCCTACTTTGAGCCAATTCTTCTTTTCTTCTCCCTTTTTAATTCCTTTGCAGTGAGAATCAAAAAAGTAATGGAAGATAATCACCACAATTCCTAACATTTTCAGGTTGACCAAAAGCATGGTCCTCATAATAACTTTGTGAGACAGGGAACATAAGTGTTTTATGATGTATTACACCTAGCAAGTGAGACAAAGAGACAGACAGAGACAGAGAGAGATGAAGCATTTATAAAGCTCTTATTGTATGCCAGACACTATGCTAAGTTCTGAGGGCACAAATATAAGCAGGACAAACCCTCTGAGTAAGGAGCTTAGCATTCTAATAAGGGAAGACAACACTATAAAGGTGAACTGAAAAGGGAGGAAGGAAAGTGGTAGCAATGTGATAGGTAAAGAGAAAAAGGAAGAGACTTGTGGCTGCAGTCTTTCCTAAAATTGTGGTCTCAGGAGTCACCAATGAGGAAAGAAGGCAGCAGAGTGGAGGTTTCTCAGGGAGGCAATGAAGGAGACAGGAGAAGGAGTCTAGAGAGAATTCAGGCCCCAGAGAAGACACATGTTGATTGATTGATCAGATGTTTGGAGAGCACTGAGCTGGGCAGGGGTGGGGAGGTGGTCAAGAGTAGCAGTAATACCAAATTTTATAAAAGTGACCTATAATAGACCTTTTATGAGATCCTTTCTTCAATTTATTAAATGTAAAAATATTAAATACTGCCTCCCCCCCCACACACACTGGCTAGTTCAAGAGACACTTTCCTTACTCTACAATAATAGGTTGTCTTTAAAAAAAAAAAGGCTTAACTTTCTAAGTTAGTATTTTAGAGGAGAATTTGATTGAGCCTTGAATGTCTGAGTTACTTTGTAAAGATAACGTATATACATATGTATTAAGCTTGCTCATAATCTTCTCTTGAAAAGTGGGATTAAGGATCCTACATGAACAGGAAATGTTAAGCTATCATTGGCTTCCATCAGAAGGTCGACACAGTACTAAAATCCTAATGTAATTTTAGACTGCATTAATTGAAGTATAATGACCAGATAGAGGAAAATAATGAGTCCACAGTACTTGGGGCTAGTCAGACAACATGTAGAAGAATGCACATTTTAAAAGAGACATTAAAAAGATCCAGTGAGGCATTCTGGAAAACATGCTATATGAGGAATGGTAGAAGAAATTGGGGTGCTTAACCTAAGATACAAAGACTCTAGGGACATATCATTGATTTCAAATATTTGCATGATTTTAATGGGGGGAAAGTAGAATTATTCTGTGCTGATTCAGGGGACAGAACTAGAGCTAATGAAATTAACATGGAAATAGATTTTGGCTCAATGCAAAGAAATCATTACTATGGTCAAACCCAGATCCTCAGACACCAAAGTTTGAACTAGAGTTGTCCAAGGATGTAATGGACTGCTTCAGGTAGGTAATGTCATTGGAAATGTTCTAGTAGAAGCCAAACAGTCTGGCCATCTATCAGAGATTTTGTAGGAGGAAGTCCTACTTTAGGTGATGGGTTGGAAAATATCTCATGATATAACATTACTGAAAAATGATCCTATGAAGTTTTAGGATCCTGACCTTTTCCTTTTGCTCACGAAAAAGGAATGTCAGTGCTCAACTAAGTTGTGCTGCCAACACTAAGATAATCACTAAGTAAATGGGAAGAGTTGTGGGTAGCATTCTTCTTATCTTAGACTCTGTGTCCTTTCAATAAGACAATAATGGGAGGGGGGGAAGAGGAACTGATGGATGGAAAATAAAATTCCTAAACTTTTGGCTACCAAGGGGAAAGTTCATCTATTATAATAGCAGAAACTGAGTTTTGGGGCAGAATCAGGACATCATCTTAATTGCTCCCCAAATTCCTATTCATTAGTTCCTCATCCTTTGCATCTGCCAACTATACTTAAATACCATATGGGAATCTATGCCATATATTATAGACCCAAAGCAAGGAGAAACTTTAGAGGTCATCTAGCCAAACCCTTCATTTTACACATGAGGAAAATGAAGCAAAGAGACTCATCCATGGGATTATAATCAAGTAAGTAGTAAGTGAGCAAAGGGCAAAAACAAGATTTGAACCTAGGTCCTCTGTTTCCACACCAAGGACTTTTTCTACTACAATACTTCAAGGAGTTGAAATTTCAAGGCAGATCCTTCCTCCATTGACGCAGACCACAAAGTCCTTACAATGTAGGCTCAGAATGTAGAATAATAGATTTAGAGGTGAAAAGGACCTTTGGGTATCATCTAGTCTGACCCTCCCCTCCAATTTTGCAAGTATGGAGACTGAGATCCAGAAAGGTTCAATATCACATTAAGTATAATCTCTGAAAACATTCTCAAAATGACCAAAGAGTAGCAATGTTGACCTTGACTAACACATGGTTTACCTAAGGTCACACTGAGCAGATTGTCTTCAAGAATTGCTGTAGTCAAAGAAATCCATTACCATACACACAGCCAAACTTATGATGGGTATGCCCACTCTTAGTAAGGTCGGTCCCCCGAAAACAGGCACACCCCAGTCCATCATCATGCCAGTACCCACACTTTCAGCAGTTTTGATAAGAGCTAATGGAGCTCTAGAACTTACATTCTTCTATCAAAGCCTTCAGAAATCCAAGATCATCTCCATGTAAAGATGTGGTTCTGGAGGTTTTGGTGTATCTAAAAAGTTATTCAAATAATTGCTTCTAAATTTCATAGCTCAGTGCCATACATTGAGTAGGTGCTTAATGAATGTTCGTTGGATAGAATCAGAGGGACAATTGAGACTTAGGTGACACCTATAAAACAGCATCTCTGGAGTAAACACATTTGTAATTCCAGAGATTACACTGGCTGTGAACCCAAAAAGTCATTAAAGAGCCTTATCCCTTTACACCACCAGCTATCAAACTTCCCCATTTAGAATACAGATGTTCCAGAGGTCAGTGTTCCTTAATCATTGCCTGAAATTGCCATCTCCCTAAATAAATTGTTAGCTTTTCAAGGAGAAAGATCAGACATTTTAACTCTTTAATATCCCCCATTTTTCTCACACAAAAATGTCTATCCATGATCTCTATCAATATTCTTGATCAACAGGGACCTGGTAGGATTGGCGACTAGTAGGAACTTGGTGAGCAGTAACATAAATGTATTAAAAGCTAGCTGTGATTATCATTAAAGAATCATAAATGTTTGAAGATGAAATAAAGGACCCCAAAATCTCTTGATAGGCCAATCCTAAGTTATGGGGTGATAGGCATGGTTATTGTCATATAAGGATTGTGTCCTCTACATTGTCAAGTTGTGTATCATTGAGAGCAAGGAGAGAGTGCTACTTTTGTAATCAAAAAGGCCTGAGTTGAAATCCTGCCTCAAACACTAACTGGCTGTGTGACCCTGGGCAAGTCAGTCTCAATTACCTCATTAGTTAAATTAGACATAATAGTTTCTATTTCATAAGTTCATTATGAGGGTCAAATGAGATAACATAAGTAAAGTGCTTTGAAAACCTTCAAGCACTATTATCAATGTTTATTATTCTTATTTCTATTACGAGATCACAGAATCATAAAGTCTCAAAATTGCATGGAACCTCAGAGGCCATCTAGCCCAGCCCATATCTGAAGAAGAATTCCCTCTACAACATCTCCAAAAAGTGGTGCTCCAGCCTGTGCTGGAAGAGCTCAAGATGAACCCTCAGAGTCTATTCTCCTTTTGGACAGCTCTGTTAGTCTGCCCTTCCATCAAACCAAAATTGACTTCTCTCACAACTTTCATCTAGAACTTCTTATGTCTTCTGGAACCAAGCAGAACAAGTCTAGTCCCTCTTCCTTGAAACTGAGTTTATAATACTTGAAGATTGATATTATGTCATTCCTAAGGTTTCTCTTCTTCAAGGTAAGTATCCCCAGTTCCTTCAACCAAACCTCATGTAATAAAGTCTAGAAACCCTTCACCATCCTTGTTACCCCTCCTATGGACACAGTTCAGCTTTTCAGTATCCTTCAGAAAACGGTATAGTCACAAATGAACTGAATGATACCTCAGAAATTATCTGACCAAGGGAAAATTCAATTGGTCTATCACCTCTCCAAGTAAGGACACTATGCTTTCAATCTCCCAGGTTTGTGAATGGCAAGGTTCAGCTCATTGGTTTAGGGTTGTGGTATGTATGATGCATCTAATTAACCTCTTGGCTCAGCCCCCAATTGTGACAGAAATTCCACCTTCATCTCTTCCTACTATTTTGATAGTCATGCCAGCATAGTATATTGGAATCAATTATAGAAGTATGACTTAGCTGTAAAATGCTCTTTTTCATACAGAAGCATAGAAGCAAAAATAATGTATTTTTAAAAATTATACACATTCCTACCTCAGCTCCTCCTAGACCTAGGCAACCCTTAACCAATCTATAAACAATCCCCAAAACTAGGAGTTCCAGGAAAACTGTTCAGGACTCTAGACTATAGATATGATTTTCTTCCCCTCTCTAATCCTGTGGCACTCTTCCCATTCTCCACTCTCAAAGACTATTGATGAGGACCCACAAATTCTACCTGATCTATCAGTACCCTGAAAATGTAGTTCATTTGAACTTTGTGACTTAAAGTCATCAAGGGCAACCATTTTCTTAATTATTTCTTTTCTTATCTTGGGCTTCAATTGCCCATCAGCCTTTTGTAATATGTCCTTTCTAATCCAAAAGCCATTCCCCTGATCAGAGAAAACAGAAGCACAAGAGCAGTTACATAGTCCGTCTTGTCTCTCATCCATTAGCATCATCTCACCCACCCTGAGCAAGCATTCTATCCCCATTACAATGGAAGTTTCCCCATTGCTATATGAGCTCCTTGAGGGCAGGGAGTGGTTTTTGGTTTTGTTTGGGGGATGGAGTTTGCCCTTCTTTGTATCCCCAGTCCTGAGCACAGTGTCTGGCACCTAGATAGCATTTGATGAATGCTTCTTGACTTGACCTAATTATCTACCCAATATAGCTTTTTTTTTAAAAATCCCCATGTCTATAGTTTTTTTCCCTCTGGTTCATTGTAAGCATTAGCAATCAGCCTCTGTTCTTCCAAGAACATGCCCCGATATTTTTCACTTGAGAGGAAGTTTTGGGGGAAAAGATGGATAGAGCACTGACCACAGAATAACAGAGAGAGCCCTGACCTTGGATTAAGGAAAACCTGGGTTCAATTCCTACCTTAGATTCTTATTGACTGTGTGACTCTGGGCAAGTCACCTAGCCTGTGCCATATTTCATCATCTGTAAAATGGAGAATCACACTCAATGGATTTGGATCTCTTTTAGCTCTAAATCTATGCTTGAAACCTATGATTCTATTGCCTGCCCTTGTCTCCATCACAGGATAAGGCGATGAAAAAAAACTAGAACTGTCATTCTTGCCAAAAAGGATCATTGCTACTTCATGGGAGCAAAAGAACATGGAATTCAAACATTAAGAAAAAAAATATTAAAGGAGCCCCTGTTGAGATTTTTTCCTAAAAAAAATACACATACACATACACTTTATCAGGGAGGAAAAGCCTATCCCTTAGAGGAAAATGAGTGGATTTATGCTTACAATACAAGCTTTTCCATTTCCCTTTAAATTTTCATGATTGAAGAAATGTGTTTCTCATCCAGGGGCTCACACTAACAATGGTCAGTGATTTCAAAGAACATCCCCACCACCTTTCTCCCTCTCAGCTATGAAGGCACATTGTGTGCACCTGTACCTTGGGTGGAATGCGCTGGGGAAGGAAGGCACATTCCTCATAATCAAGGATAATTCAAAAGGGAAACAGTGACCAAATGAGCATGGTAGCCAGCAGAAGACTAATCCTGAACCCAGCTCTGCAGACGGCGACACAGGCTGCTGTAAAGCCAGGGCAGATGCCAGGGAAGAGGCCAGCGACAAACTGAACAGAAGTCCAATCCAGAGCTTGGCATCTGGGTCCTTCTGCTGCCAGGCTTGCCTCGCGAGTAGCCACAATGGTTGGCTCTTGTGCAGCAAACAACAGAGGAAGAGGCTAGAGAGGTCCATGCTCCACCCTGCCAGCAACAGGAAGAGACTGTGCCAAGTGAGTGCTGCAGACCCACATCAGTGCCAGCAGGCCTTGGAACGGGTTTTAGAGCTTCACAAGTGACAACAGAATTCCTGCAAAAAGAAAGACAGCCTCCAGCACCCAGAATGATTTTTCCCCTTCTTTATTTTTCTTTTCCTCACTATTCTTCTTCAGGATCCATATTTATAGCACCCCATAAGCCAAACTTGTATAGGACTGTTGTTCCAGATTCCTCTGTGCTTCCCCTAGCCCTCAAACATTCACTCACATTATGCCCAAGTAATTGGTTTTGTTTGCGACCCAGTTCCCGAAGTTGTATTATTTGTCCTACGGGATAGTTTTCTTTCACCTGAACATTAAAAGGTTTCACTTTCCAGTAGCAATTATTGATTAAATGTGTGGGTTTGGGGAAGGAAAGGAGGTAGGTAGCCCAGTTTGCTTAACACACGTGTGTATGTGTGTGTGTGTGTTGCTACTAAAATGTTAGAAGAAATGAGGTACATTGCTCATATTAAGCATTCTTAGATGATCGTCCTACCAAAGAGGGACCAAATTCTTTAGTATCTGTAGACTCCATTGAGGAAGAGAAAGGAAAGAGAGGACAAAGAAAGTAGTGGGGAGGATGGAGAGCCTAGGATGTGGGAGTAACAAGGGTAATATACTACAGGAAAAACAATGATGGATTTAGAGACAGAATCCCCAAGGTCACTTTTGCTGCTTAGACTCTCTGTCCCAGTTTTCTTATCTATAAAATGAGTGGGAGAACGGAATGGTCTCGAAGTTCCTTCCAGATCTCAATCTATGATTCTATGAACTCACTAATTAAGCTATTCAAAAGGTATGTACTTAGATTTGTCCTGTTCTCTACACCCTCCCAACTCCCTCCCAAAATTCTCAAACTTCTGTCTCGTTTCACAAAACTCGTATTCAGTCAACCTGAGTGAACATTTCAATTTAGTCATCTCATACTTGACCCATTATGAGATATGACATCTGTAAGTCAGTCACAATCCAGACTTTTGAACTAAGAAATCAAGAAATTTACAATAACTAAAAGACATGATTTGTTGAATGTATAGAAAGACTTCAACCAACCCCTGGCTTTCTTTTTTCTTCATCAGAAAATGTTAACAGACACTGGGACAGAGCATTAAGTATTCTAAGCCAATCTTATATTTCCCCCTACATTTCTATATTTCTGTAGAAAAGAGAAAAACTGATGAAAATGGACCTAGAATATTCTTCCCCAATCAATTCCTGTGAAGATAACTATTGGTTTTCCACTATTCCCCAAATTAACTGAGCCCTGTGTATGACCCAACCAAACTAATCTATCTCCAGAAAAACCCTAACTCTATGTTCATGCTATTCCTCTACTCGGAATGACCTTCCCTCTTCTGACTACCAACTCAAATCCGTCTTAAGTCCCACATCCTTCATAAAACCTCCTCTAATTAGCCACCCCAAAGTGATCTTTCCTGTGGTCAAGTTTGTACACTAGTTATAATAACTATGCAAACTAGCATTTTGTCATAATATATACACACATATGAACTGATATATACACATAGGTGTGTGTATGTAGAGAGAGACAGAGACTGAGACAGACTGAGCCTAGTTTCACTTCACATATGTAAATCTTATCTACCTAAACTAGATAGAATAGATAGAATACAACTTATACTTGTCTGGGATCTACAAAAGGACTTAATATGATGCTGCCACTACATTATGTACTAAATAAATGCTTACTGATTTAATTCCATGTACCTGTCTAAAACTCAACCAGGACAATAACACCTTAAGTACATATACCCATATGTTAGGAAAAATTAAAATCTGCTCATCCTTAGCCCACTCAAAGAATTATTCACAACTGAAAGACAACCCAACTCCATTTTGCAAGTATCTCTGGAGCATTTAAAAGACTTTCAGTGAGCTTGCTCCTGGGGAATCTCCATAGGCATCAATTTCATATACTGGCATCCATTCATAGAATAGGAGAGTGGAAAGGAGAAAAACTCAGCACCAAAAGATTCTAAACCCATACCTCCCTTGTTTCAGAAAATCTTTTCACTTACATACATAGCTACTTCTAAAATAATGGCAACAAAGTTGTGAAACTCATTACTAATCCCTATTATCTATGGCAACAATGAAGAAACAAAGATCAAAGGAGATTGGGATTGTGAGGGTTTCAAACAGACGCAGGTAAAGAGAGACTTATTCAGAGCAGGTTACAGTATCAATATCATTTTATGTCAGATGTCAATGTATCAAAAATGATTATTTTTTTCATTCATACAATAAAAGCTCTTTTATTTTCTTACTCCATAAAGAAAAGGTAAAAATTTTCCAAACCATAATCTACAATCCCCAAATTTTTTAAATTACCTTCATATTGTTTACATAGAAAGAAATAAAAATTATTATTATTTTTTTTTCCATGCAACTGGGAAATAAGATATACAGGCACTGGAGTATAGAAATCTATCTTGCCCTACTAGAAAGTCAGAGGGGATGTGGGGGAGGATAGATGACAGAGCAGATTGGGGAAGGGGTATTCAGTAGGATCACTTTTTTGGGGTGGTGGGCAGGGGAAAGATTGGGAGAAAATCTCTAACTCAAAACCTTGTGGAAATGAATGTTGAAAACTAAAAATAAACCCAAAAAACACATAGATGGAAATAGAGTAGTCCAAAATATTAGACAGGATTGAAACTTGGTCCGTTCATATTTAGACAATCAGACTTTTGGCTGACAAATTTATAGTGAAAACTCCCCTCAAGAAGGCAGAGAATCAGGATGGCAATACTCTCTTCTCAATAAGGACTTCGTACCTCTGTGTTTCCAAGTTGTTTCCCTCCAACTAAACGCAAGCTTCTTGAAGTCAGGGACTATTTTCATTTTTTTGTCATTGTATCTTCAACGTCTGGTACCTGGTAAGTGCTGAATAAATGCTTCTTGAATTACCATATAAAGACAAAGCCTCCCCTAATGTTACACACCAGTCTTTTCAATGAAGATGTTTGCTTGCTAAATATAGCCAAAATTAAATTGACCATTAGAAGGACTGGTTTGGGGAGACCCATAAAATTAAACCTATAAAGCATATTTTTGTGTCCATCTTAGAGTCACAGTTTCTCTCTGATCATTTGGGTCATTTGAGGGAGATTTTTCAGTGAGCTAAACAAAAAAATCTTTTCCATGTTTGCAATGAGCAACAAAATAGAGCTTTAAAAGGGAAAAAGTTTACTTGCTCTTCCAATTGGCCCAGTGTGGATTTTATCTCTCTGTGTATCACAGAAATAAAGCTTTAGGCAAGACAAGGATATTCACACCTCTGCCAAAAATTAATATATTTTTTAATGGTAAATTAACATCAAAAGTTTTCTACATATTAGTGATGGTCTGACCTCCAACTGTTCACAGTCATGTCCAATCCACACACACAGAAGGAGAAAATCTGTCTGCCATGAATGTTGAATTTGTTCAATTCCCTGCCATGTCTTTTCAGCTGTTAACGCCGCTATGTGAACAGATGATTACTTTAGCTTAAAAAAAAGGGAGGGGGGAGGAAGGGACATACCACTTTAAATTTTTGGAGGTGATAGATTCTTCCTATAGGTATATTTTGCCATTATGTTGTGTAAAAAATACAAAAATGTGATATAGCTTAATTTAAGGTTCCAGCTTACTACCAGAAGCTGATGCAGACTTTCCTCACCACATGGCAACCTGTCTTAGCATGGCAGCGGATTCCACACACCAAAAAAAAAAAAATGTTTGTTTCTACCATTGTTTCAAAACGTTTCCTTTGCCATCTTGAGGGGAATTTTCCAGATAAATGCCTCCTGGTCACCTAGAACAGGGCCAAGTTTTTACCCTGCCATCTTTCAGCTTCAGAACCTTCTTCAGTTCCATATAGTTATAGATATGTACACATATACATACACACATGCATATATATATATAATCTCCTATATATTAAGTGCCTATATATAGCCTGTCTTCATAGCCCCCTTTGTTATGTGTATACATATTTATGTATATATACATATATGTATGTATGTATATACATGTATGCACATAACACATAAGGAGGCTAAGAAGATAGAAGATAAAATTTTTAAACTCTGCATAACTCAAAACTCAAACCCAGATTCAGTCCTTGACAAAAAAGCAGGTCAATTCCTTTCTTTGGGATTTCCTTTTTGAGCAGGTAGAAAGAACGAAGATGCATCATTAGTGGTGGAGGTCAGTTTCTAAACTCATAGAAATAGGGGTGGGAGGTCAATAATCAAGGTGAAGGTAGAAATGAAAGACCAGAGTCCCAGAATGTCAAAACTGGAAGGAATCGTAGAAAGATTGCCTAGGCAAATTACTTCATTTTACACATAAGGAAATTGAGGTCCCAAAAGAGAAAGTAATTCACTTGAGATGATACATATAAAAAGCAAGAGATCTTCTGCCTCCCACCACCACCACCTTAGTATAGAGTTCTATGTCCCATGACACTCTCTATCTAATGGAAAGGCTAGAAATGATAAGGCAACTTAGAGAAACCAGATCAATACGTTAAGATTTAGATAAGAGGTGTGGCATGCTTCTTAACCTTTTTTGTGTATGACATGGACCCCTATGGCAGTTTGGTAAAGGCTAAGACCACTGTGGTTTGTTGCCTATATTCTTAATTGAAAAAAAATACTAAATTCCCATCAGAGTTCAGTGAAAGTAGAGATACAACCTTTTTTCCCATCCAAGTTCATGAATCACCTGCTGTCCCAAGTAAAGTACTTCTGATGGTTTATTTCTTCACCATAAGGGCAGGGAGGATTGTATTCTCTAAAGATTTGTGTTATAATATAACTATTCATTAGGAAATAATTTTAAAATTGTCCTTTTAAAAAACAGGCTTAGGGAATGCTTAAAGGTTATAAAATTAAGTTGAGGAAATGGACAGTTATGTGCTGGAGTCAGCATATATCTGCTTTTGAGAGCTGGTTGTTAAATTTTCAGTGTATTTACACCTCAGAAATCAGCAAACACTAGACACAAAATATGGTTTGATTTATTGTCTTTTTTAAAAAAAAGGAATGGAGAAAATGTTATTGAAGACAAAATGAAAAGTCAGGAAAGTCTTTTCAGGGAGTAAATTGTTAAATACTCATCATGCCACCCCTGGGAGTATATAAAATTAAGCAATTCTCCATCATTCATTAAACCTTGTGTGTATTTTATTTGGCATCATATGATGTGTATGTTGGGTAGGTAGCTGTTGAAATGGATAGAGCACTGGGCCTGGAGTCAGGGAGACTCATCTTCCTGAATTCAAATCTGGCCTCAGACACTTACCAGCTGTGTGTCCCTGGGCAAGTCACTTAACCCTATTTGCCTCAGTTTCCTCATCTTGTAAATTAGCTGGAGAAGGAAATGGCAAACCAATATCTTTGCCAAGAAAACATGAATTGGAGTCAAATAAGTCAGACACAACTGAAATTACTAAACAACAATGCTGCAAATGTATTTTTCATGTAGAAGTTATTTCTCAGACTTTCCACAATACCTAATTCTGGCTCACTTTGGTTTGTCCTTTGTGTTAAATATTCTTTTCAAAGTTGGTGCTTTTTAAATGAGGTCTTGTCATATGTTAAGACTGACAGCTTTCCCATAGTGATTCATCACCAGTGATATCATAAATATAAGCATTAGACTTGGAACCATATGACCTAAGTTCAAATCCTGACACTCCTGCTAACTGACCTTTGGCAAATTACTTCTCTGGGCCTCAGTTTTCCTATTTAATTTTTTTTTTATCTTGTGCAAACTAGATCAGGCATTCTTAACCTTTTTGTGTGTCATGGATCCCTTTGGCAGTTTGCTAATACCCATAGATCCCTTCTTGGATAATGATTTTAAATAATTGAAGGCAATGCTAAATTTCCATGAAATGATAGTGAAAATAAAGGTATATTTTTTTCACCCAAATTTACAGACTCCATGAAATCTCTCCATGTGGGAGAAGGGTCCATGGATTCCAGGTGAAGAACCCCAAAGTAGATGATTTTACTAAGATACCTTCCCTCTCTAAATTCCTAGCTGCAAATATGCTGCAGTACTTCATGGAAAATTATCTACAGAATCATCCCTTTCAGAATGCACCTCCCTTATATAGACTAAGAGATGCCAAGATGTAAAGCATGCTGGTAGCATAGACTCCTAAAACTGTGGCTATTTTAAATGCTAAATGGAAATTGAACTTTTTTAGGTTGTTTGTAGCATCTTTAGTCTCCCAGAGCCATGCCAGGAAATTAAACCACTTCCATTTGATTTGTTTTAAGAAGATTCTGCAAATCACCTGGCAGGATAAGGTACCGGACACTGAAGTCATCTCTCAAGTTGAACTGCCAAGCATTCAAGCTCTACTGCAGAGAGTGCAACAACAGGCTGGCCATGTAGCCCAAATGCCAAACTTATCTTTATCTAAATAACAGAACTCATACAAAGCAAGAGCTCATGTGGAGGTCAGAAGAAGCAATATAAGGACACTCTCAAGGTCTCTCTGAAGAACTTTACCATCAATTGTGAGACATGGGAGACATTGGCACAGACAACCCAGCACCACATGCCTACTTCAAGGAAGGAGCTGCATTCTATGAGCAAAGCAGAATCTCAGTAGCTTGAAAGCAATGTGAGATGTGCAAATCTAGAGATCTCCCTCCCAAATGTTCAACCTATGAGAGAGCCTTCCAAGCTCATAATGATCTGATTAGCCACAGATGAACATACTGTACCTTGACCCCAACGTGGTGATGTCACTTTGATCCTCATCGATTAGAAGGACAAACAACAATATTCCTCAGGGATGTGTCCCAAATGTTCCCCTGATCAAGAATGAGAAGAAAATGAAGATAGGACTCTATCAACATTGCATCACTATCTTTGTTGTCACTAATAAAATATACTTGCCAAGTGTAGCAGGGGTTCAATTAGAACACACCCCAAGGAATATGCATGAAGGAAAGTTTGTATTCCATGAGATATACGGTTGGGAGGCAAATGGTCAGAGTAGGGATCTTGGAGTCAGAAAGACCTGAGTTCAAATTCTGCCTTAGATACTTCATAACTGTATAGTCCAGAAGCATAACTTTATCTCCTTCAGTCTCAATTTCCTTATCTAGAAGATGTACATAAAAATAAAACGTTCTTCACAGTTATTGTGGGGATCAATTAAGATAATATATGTAAAGAGATTTGCAAACCTTAATTTGCAAATCTTAAATGTTAGCTATTATTAGACCCCAATCCAATCTCCACCACCTTGACAATTCCATATCTGTTCTTGTTCCAGTACTCAGAACCTTTTCAGCTTGGTCAAGAATCCAGGTCATCTCCATGGCCAAATAAGACAATGGAGTAGTATTTAGCATGTCAGACAATCAAGGACCATCTAATTAAGTCCAAAAAGGTTCATTACCATTAAGACCTACTATTTTACGGAGGGACTCTGATCTACTTTGGAGGGGGTGGGTGGAGATTCTTTTCTATACCAGTGAAATCATGAATCCCCCTTTCTCCCACTGGTGAATTCTTCCTAAAATCTCCATTTTGGGGTAAGACTTAGGCCAGTCATCCTTCAATCTCTGGACTTTGCTTTTCTTCTTTCATCTCTCTCCCCCTTCCTTTTTCAGCTCCCTACTATGTATTGTCTTCCCCATTAAGTGCTGAAATATCTTTCTTTTTATCCATACTTGTATCTCTCTAGGACTTAACTCTGTGCCTAATAAGCCCCTGATGAAAGCTCGTTGACTTGACTTGCAGCATTGACATAAGAACTGAAAGTTTGTCTTTTCTTCCTTAAACAATGAAGACCATATTTGGTTGATGTTGAAGTGGCTTTTTCAATCTAATGTTCATTTTCACTTTCCCCACTCTGACCCTTTCCTCCATTGTAGTTTTTCATGGCTACTTGTAGCAAATTCCTTGGGGGTCAGAGGGGGAAGGGAGGAATCCACTGCACATGGAAATCCAAATACAGAAAATGGAGAGCTAGAGAGAAAAGTGGGAAGGAAGCTCAAAAGGAAGGCTGAATGGAAGGAATAGGAAGAGCAAGTTTTGTGGTGTTGGTAGAGGAACTGAGTAATTACGATTATTTCTTGACTCCTACAGCATGCAACAAATGACATTTTCACCTCTTTGTTACCCTTAGTTACCTTTCAGCTATAGTTATCTCTTCCTTTGAGCTCCACCTTGGGCTTCCTTTGAGCTTTATAATCCTAATCTTTGTTGTTGTTTAGTCATATTGACTCTCCATGACCTTACTTGGGGTTTTCTTGGCAAAGATACTGGAGTAGTTTGCCACTTCCTTCCACAGCTCATTTTACAGATGAGGCAAACAAGGTTACATGACTTGCCCAAGATCACACAGCTAGTAAGCATCTGAGGCTAGATGATTCTTCCAATTCCACACTGGCCCTCTATCCACTAGCTGCCCTTCTAATCTTTGGCAGCCAACAATGAGAAGGAAATAGAGCTCCATACTAAAAAGTCCCTTGACCTATGATAGGATGGTTGAGTTAAACTAATTAATGAATATATGTATATAAGCACATACACACATATATAAAAATATGTCTCTATATATAGATCACACATAGATGTGTGTGCCTTAGAAATTTGGAATAGAATATCACATTTTCTCTTCCAAATTTCCCTTGAGTCCCAGTCAAGAAATCTTCTCTGTCAGTGCCAACTAGAGAGAATATAGCATATTATCCAGGAAAAATAAAAAGCAAGACTCATGCACTGCACTTGGATACTTCCAATCATTCAGTAAATAGCACAATGCCTTGCACATAGTAGGTGCTTTCTAAACATTTGTTGGCTAAATGAATGATGGTGTACCAATTTAATTAAGAAAGAACATTCACCTTGCCAGGAAGCAGAATAAAATAACTCAAAGAAACTTGATTTGAAAGTGAAGTAGCTGATTGTCTATTTCCTAATAAAGCACTGTAATCAAAAATACTTGGTGTTGTACTTCAACAGAGCATTTCATTTGTCAAATATTTCCAGAATGTTCAATAGAGTCTTTAATTTCCGTTTGCTCTTTTATTATCTCCCCCTCCTTTCATTCCAATCTTTGATCTAAGACCTGAGATGGAGCAGAGAATTTGAGTGAGCTGGATTTATTGGACAGGTTTCCATCACCTTTCTATTAATGAACCAAACAGAAGTGGAAAGCACTGAATGTAAATATTTTCTGCTTGAGCAGTAATTGTGACATATTCCAAGCTGTTAGATTGCTTGATCACTCACCTAATCATTCATGGGAATTCCATCTCCCTCTTTCATTCCTCAGATTTGATTTTTGGTGCAACTTTTCACAACATGCCAAATCTGACATGAGTCACAGCTTAACATTGCCACTGTAAATACTATCTAGACCCTCCCTCCATTGCACAATGTGTCCCTTGACTCAGTTTCCCTGAATGTGCTTCCCCTGCTTTTGATATCCTTCTATGCCCCCTCTATTATTAAAAGCCAAAGTCCAAAATTCCTCAACCTGCTTCAAGACAAATGAGCAGCACACAGCTCAGACTCGGGGTGTAGGGACACTCAGACATCTTATCCTTTCTCAGCAGAGACCCTTTGATCTTCTCAATAACTCAATCATCTCATTCCCACACCCACACCCCCATGCAACTGTAGTTACAGAGTGTCTATTACAACCTCCATGTTTTGAAATCCTCCTCAATAATGACCATCAAGTCCCCAGATTTTATTTCCCCTCAAAAGAAAGAATGTGCTTGCCCCTAGTTGTCCAATTATGGGATTGATAACAATACATACACACAAAGACACTCACACAACACCCCTTCAACCCACCCACCTTCCCCCCTTTTCCATTTGAGGCCCTGCATGGAGAAAAGGAATAAAAAAAATTAAAAAATATTAGATATTGCCTTTTGACTTGACTGCTAACACAATAAAGCAGAATTGTAAACTGAATCATGGAAGTCTGCCGTCCTTATGGCTCCCTTTGCTGGTATTACTTCATGGATATTAGAGCCCTTAGGGATATTGGAATATGAATAAAGATTTTTTTTTTAAATCAGCCGGGTTTTTTTTTCCCTGGGTTCTGTTTCTAAAAATAATGCAGTTTGCAAAAACAGAAGGTTTGGTTTATAACACAAACAAAATTGTTACATTCTGAATGGGTTGTAAGTACCTGATTCTTTGCCTTTTTACTCATCCCTGCGAAAAAAAAAATCTGCAAATCCATTTGCTAACCAGCTGCACCTCTGTACTGAACAGATAACAACCTGTGCAAGCCAGGCTTTGCTGTGAATCGGTGCTGATAGGCCTGAATCTCATAGCTTTTTTTAAATGCTAATGACAAGAAACATTTCCTAAGCCAAAACGCTCTTGTAGATCTGTCTACTTCTATTATGACTGATATTTGCTTGTAAGTACACAGAACACTTGTTCACTGTGCCTTATCTGTCGTGGTGCAGCACGCTGACCTACATACCATTCGGTACAATAAGATGCACAAACATCTTCTATATAATTTTTCATTTTCGACTTAAAAACAGTAGAGGCAAAATAGGATTGCTGCAAATCTAACAAAGAGATGGCATTATTTCCAAATAAAAATGTGCATTTTTCCAAAGAATTTATTTGTCTAGCAGCATGAAGTTTATACAGAGCAATGGTGGGAAAGGGTGTTGAATTGCGATTAGGAGAGGAGGACTTAGAAAGAACAAAACCCATGTTTTCGACGTCCGTGGAATAATTTCGCTTACTTATTTCCCACCACAATTAAAAGTTCAGCCTTTCTGAACCAGGTTTTCACAGTGTTGCTAAATGCTGCAGATGTAAGGCTGCTAAATAAGTATGATAATCTCAAGAAAGAAAGACAGGGTGGGAAGTGATCCGGGAGCCAGGGGGATGGAGACAATAGTCCAGGACTGCACCTGCCATTGTCAGGACGCGCCAAATTGTGTGCTTTGCCTCAGTGACTGCCACCTTGTACAACCTTAACCTCTGAGAGAGGTATTTCGAATGAAACATTGATAACTTGGGTTGAGAATTCAATGACTGTTTGTTTATCTGGTGACCCAATCATCTTTATTTTGTATATGTACAAAAATCCAGTGTAATTACGTCAAATCTACGCCTGAAGAGTTGTATTTTTAGGACTATCACAGAAGTGAAAATAGCTGCAAAGCAAGACCAAAAAGTCCGAGTGCAAATAAGGTAAGAACTTCAATTAAGACACTTCCCCCCACCCCACATTAACTTTGAACAGAGCTGGGAATTTACTGTGCCTTCCTGTCACCGCATAGAAAGGTGGCCTTGAGATGCCTCTAGATTCCATTTTTAACAATCAACGAACGGTCTTTGTTTTTTGAAAAACTGATGCTACAACAATGGGAAAATCCTCATGTGAAATAAAAATGAACAGGGAGAAGGACCCCAGTAACTCGTACCTTGAGGGTCATTATGAAAAATTTATTTCATTCCAAAATCTGAATAAGAAAAGTTAAAAAAAAAAAAAGGCATTGATCCAAATGTCATTGGATTAGAAGGGGTTTAAAGTACATCATAGTTTTATAAGATTCTGGAACTGGATGGCCACTGTGAATAACAGAGACCACCAAGACAGATTTCTCCCCCACAACATTGATAATTAAAGGCCCCCAACAAGGGTACAACATTTGTATTTCACAATGACTTGGTTAGTCTCTTTATACAAGTGACACCCCCTATATCATTAACATTATGGAATATCAAATCTCACATTTTACAACTGCTTATTGATCCTACTTAATGATTTGTTTATCTCTTCAGTCTTCCAGTCTATTATACTCCTCTTTGCTCAGATTAGCTGAAGCATTCTAATTTCTGGACAATTTGAAAAGCTCACAATTCAAAGGATACCATGAGCATCCTGAAGACCTTGTCCTTCAGCATTATCACAGATTTTTTTTTTAAATGCTTAAGTGATAACCAATGTTTCCACTTTACTGTACATTGCTAATGGCGATATTTGACACCCACATGGAGTTCTATAGGTCTAACTTATTAATGGCCTGTGCTAATGCAATTTCCAGAAAGTGTGTTATTATTAAATTTTCTGGAATTTCAACACAGCAAAACAAAATATAACTGTTTGATAAATTACTCTGAATAGATCTAGTAATTGGTTGTGGGGTGGCTTACATTTATATAAGGAGTCTAAATCCATTTAAAGTTAATTTATAATTTCCTTATATTTATGTGCATTTCTGTCACTCAGTAAGGCAGCATTGGTCAAAGAACAGTTCTACTGGAATCCAAGTAAATTATTCATTTTACTTGTTTTAACACAGAAAATGCTACCATTACTGAATGTTTCTGATTCATAAGTTAAATGCCTACATCTCTTCCCTCCTAACTGCGCTTTGTTTCTCCCCCAAAAGTTGCTAAAGATTTGTGCAGTGTCTGTGGATTGGACTAGATGGCCACCGAGGGCCCTTCCAAATCACTAATTTTGTGATTTTGTGATTCAGTTCAGCTCTAACATTTTCTTATGAAATATCAGGGAAAAGATGGATGACTAGACCAAACCACACTTCCTCAATAAATGTCCAATTAACCCTAAATCTGCATAGTGGATGTCTTTTAACAGTGAAAAAAAAGTAGCGTAATCAAGAACTTTGAGTCTTTTCCCTTGAGCTACATTTATCAAGTAAACATAAAATGAGCCTTCTCACTTATCATCGTCATCACAATTAAGAAGTCTTCATTACACACCTAACTTTGTATAGTACAATGCTGGGCACTCTGTGAAAAAAGCATAATCTCTATAATACAAGGGCAAGTAGATCAAAAAATACAGACAGGATTCAGATGGATACACACAGAGAGTATGTATAAACGGCAAAATCACAAACATTGAACCCATGCTTGAGATGATAGGAAGACATAACAATCTACCTCTCTCTTACTCTCTAAATAGATGTGTGTGTATACACACACAGAATTATACATACATACATACATACATATACAGATTTTTAAATTTTAATTTATTTTTAATTTATGGAATAAAACAACCATTTCCATAACATAGCATAATAAAAAAGATTGCATATGAAATTACAAATCCACTATGCACAACTTACTATTCCTTTCAAGTATAAAACAAAATTATCATGTAAATTTCTTTTTTTCCCTTTTTCCCCCTCCCACCCAACCCTAGAGATGGCTACCATTAAACAAAAATACATGTATACACACACACAACACACACACACACATACACACACATACGTAAAAATCATTCTGTACATTCTTCGATTTATCAGTTCTTTCTCTGGATGCAGATAGAATCTTTCTTCATATATTCTTTATAGTTAATTTGGGTATTTATAATAGCCTGGAAAGTTCTGACCTACTCTGCCATCTTCCCAGAATGCTTCCTCCCCAGGCAGTTCTTTAAGACTGTAAATTATATGTGAGCTGCTGATGTACATCAGGGAAAGGAGTTTCCACCCCATGAGTTCCCCATACCAGTGAAAGCCCAAGCCTACAAATAAGCATTATTATTATTGTTATTATTAGCTTTTATCATTGTTATTTTGCTAAAGAAACTCTTTTAATTCCTAAAGCAATTTTATTACAAAGTTTGCAAGCCAACTGAATATTATTCTCAAGTAATAGCATGGTAATATTATGGAAAACAAAAAGAGAGAGAAGAAAAAAGAAATGCTACATTATTTTTTCAAACACGGACTCAATACTGGAAATATTTATAGGGAGAAAATATACCTGTTCATTTGGCGATGCCAAGCTAGTTCCTTATTCTCTCACCCAGCCTGTTTCTTCAGTCATTTGATGGTAACAATAATATTAGCCTATTCCAGAGAGTTTTTGTAAGGATCCCATGAGATAATTAATGTACATAAAATCCTTTGTTCTAAATAGGCTGTAACTGTGATCTATAAATATCAGATATTATTGTTGTTCCATTCATTTTAGGAAATTTTTAAGAGAGTCTAATTCATCACGTTAGCTTTGAAGATACATGACCAGATAACAGCCATACCAAAAACAAAGACAAAAAACAAATAGCTCTTAGTTGTTGCATATATCTTTCCAGAGCCTGCCATAATGTGTCACACATGGTAGTTACCTGATAAATGTTTAGTGGATGAATAAGTGAATGAAGCAATTAGAATCCCCACTCTGTGGATGATCTGTTAGAATTTTTTTATTGTATACTGACCAGCATCCTCTTCCTCTTCTCTCAATTGACCCTTGGGAAACTGAACTAAGGCCTAACTCAAAAAACAATAGATATTATGGGACCTACTTCTAGAATCTGGCTTCTATGAAGTTTCTGTTGGGTAAATCATGCCTGTCCAAAGATGTCTGCAAAGATGTCCACTGGGGCAAGATCCCAATGTATCTGCAGTCCCCAAGACCACTACGCTTACAAACTACAATTATCCCTAATTCTATAATCCATAACCATTCTGCCTTTTGCAGTAGGCAGAATAGGCTTTCTGGATTCTGACTCTACTAAACATAATTGAGGAAAGATAGGACCTTTGACAATTCTTCACTACAGATTTTGGATTCATTGTGGTTTTCCATAGACCAGATCTTTAGACTCAGAAACTCAGTCTACAAAACATAGGCTGTCCTGACTTTTGAAAGGAATATAATGACAGTGGTGGCCATGGGATTCTCTTAAAGTACATAGATAGGAATTCCTTTGAGATATCTAAGGTAGGTGGGTGGGAGGTATGGTGCCATAATTTGAAACTTCAAGTACTCAAATGAGAGAATCAAGGTGAATTTGTATGTGTACCCAAGGACAGTTGTGTCAAGGGGGAGTGAGGGGGGAGTCAGTCAATCAACAAGCATTCATTAAACTTTCTCTTTCCTCCATTCTCCTCCGGCTCCTGCTTCTGACTTCCTGGATCTCTCCACCATGCCCCTTGTCCCACTTTAGCTCCACCCCTTTTTGCCCCCTTTTAGACATTGTTTGCCTTTATTGGAATGGAAGCTCCTCAAGGGCAGGAACTATCTTTCTTTTTGCTTGTATTTGTGTTTTGTACAGTGCCTGGCACGTATCAACTCCTTAATAAATGCTTGTTGCATGCTTACTAGACACCAGGTACTGTACCAAAGAAGCCAAAAAGGCAAAGGCATCATCCCTGCCCTCAGGAAGGAAGCTTCCACATTTTCCTGCTGTCACTTGTTACTACTAAGGTAACTTTTTTATGTGTGATAAACAGATGATTCAATACATAAGAACAACATCCAAAAATTAACATAGGCAAGCCATGCAGGAATCTTCCCCTTTGCATCTACACAATGCCAAAGAACCAAATAAAAAGTGAAGAATTCAGTCAAATATACAGCTGTTTGCTGTTGTATAATCAAAGCCATCTGGATGTCTGGACTAATTTTGCACTTGACATCCAAATACTTAATCGCACAGACACAGCCCAACCCAAAATCCAGAAGGTAGATGGAAAATTCCAGGTCTCTATAATGACCTGTAAATGGAAGGAATATCCCAGAGACCACAGGATACATACAAATAATAGTACATGCCACCTCTTTCATACATGTTTTTTTTAACATCCTAGCCATTTTTTTTATCATCACTTCTTCCCATTTGTTCCCAATTGTAAATAAAATATAGGCAATATACAGTGAATCAAATGTTGGACCTGGGTCCAAATCCCACTTCTAACAGTTATTAGTCATGTGATCCTGGACAAGTCCCTTAACCCCTCTGACACTATTTTCTTATCTATAAAGATGGAAATAATAATCCCTATAGCACCTACTTCATAGCATTATGGGGGAGGGGGGAAATGGAATAATAGATACAAAGTCCTTGTCACATTTCAAAGCACTATTATCATAAGTTATCAATCACTCCTCATGTTGTTATGTTGAGTCAAACAACTGGTCATATGATACAACCTCCTACCCACTGCTGAGAGGCAGTTAATTGCTATAGTAATAATATTAGTTAGCATCCATACAGCACCTACTATGTGCCAGGCACTCTGCTAAGTGTTTTATAAATATTATCTCACTTGCTCCTTACAACAACCTACAGAAAAAAGGTGCTAGCATAATCCCCATTCTACAGATGAGGAAACTGAGGTAAACAGGGCCCAAAGCCAATAAACACCTGAGGCAGGATTTGAACTCAGGTCGTTCTAATTCCAGGTTCAGTTCTCTATCTGCTGAACCACTCTGCCCCATAAACCCTTTCATCAAAGCATCACACAGTCACAGAATCTCAAAATTGGAAGAGACTCCAGAGACCTTCTAGTTCAGTTCTTCATTTGGGGTCCATCAACCATAATGGGGAAAAAATCATGTCTTTATTTTCTGATGTTTTGCTGATATTTAGCATTTTCTTCCATTATGAATATAGTCAATAGAACTTGATTCTGAGAAGAGGTCCATTGGCTTCCCCAGACTTCCAATGGTAACTATAGAACAAAAAAAGTTAAGCACTTCTCCAGTTTAATCTGTACCCACAATATCACTCTATAACATCCCTGACAAGTGGTCATAACTTTTATCTAAATAGATCCAGTAAAAGTGATTATATCACTTATGATAGCCCATTCCACCTTGGGGGAGCTCTATATTATGAGTATTTTTTCCTTGATATTAAACCTAAATCTACTTCTCCATAACTTCCATCTGCTCCTGTTTCTGCCTTTTGGGTCCAAAGTAAATCTCTTTTGAACCTTTGCTCTAAATTAAGTGTCCTCTGATCTAACAGACTGAAAGCTTCTGATCGGTCATCAGTGGCCAAGGTTCTACCTTTCTTTATATTTCTTACCATCTCTGCTCCCTGGGAGAGAAGGGAAGAAAAGTCTAAATCTGCTTCTGTTCAGTGGATTTAAGAACATGAGTCAATTTAGACCACCTGCCATCTGTTGGAGGTGATGTTCCTATAATTGTCTTTTATTTGCAGGTCTAACCATTATTTTTTAAATTGTGATTTCTTGAATCAAGGTTTGACCACATTTGTGGTTTTTCTGATGGTAAGAATTAACAAAATGGATTTTCCAGCTGTGTATGGTGGGGAGATTTCCTATGAACCTGCAACATTTCAAATGTAGGATATACTCATTGGCTCCTTCAGTAATTCAGAGTCATCTGGTACAGAGTGAAAGATACTAGAGATGTGCATTCATCTTCATATGAGTGTAATGGTTATGGGATTTGAAGATCTTCCATGCCTCTTGAACTTACTGATGTAGCAGGAAGGGGTGGGGCAAGAGGAAGCTGGAGCCAAGCTAGAATCAGTTAGGTGACTGAAAGTGGAAGCAGTGGCAGCAGCTGCAGTGGGAACGCCTTTTTTTTTTTTTGAGCCAGCCAGAATCTCTGCTAAGGTCTCCTGCTGAGGACTGCCAGGGATGGGAACTGCAGGGGGCCAGAGCTGCTGGGAGCAAGCTGCATGGATGCTGAGTAGCTGCCATGAGTAAGGACAGGAGGATCTTTGCCTGAGGTAGCCTGTCCTGTTTTGAAGGCTTGAGAATGTGGGTGTTTACTACATTAACTACATATGCCAACTTCATAACTACTGTGATGGCTTTGACTTTCTGGTCTGGGGACTCAGGTTTCTGGTATTTGAATAAATGTTCTAGCTACATTTCCCATGTAGAGAGCCTGTTACATTTTGTGATTAATAACCATATCAGCATATTTATAGTTACTGTAGGCATTGTGAATACTGCGCTGTTGATACAATAAGCAAGATATTGGATTTAGTGACTAGGGCAAGGGATCTACAGAGATCTCATTAGAATCAAGGCTCATTAGCAATATAAAAATAATCATACCATTGGGTTTGAGTCTGGATATTTTTACCTAAGTAACCTGATTTTCCAATTAGCAGCCAAGGTGAGCATTGTTCGAGAAGGACAAAGGAAATGAAGGGATATTTTAATTGGCAAAAAAGACAATTGGTGATTCGATGCCTGCTGTCACCAATTTCTCATTATTCATCCTCTAGATTACCGCTGATAATCTGGGTATCATTGCTGCTCATGCCAGAATCCATAAAGAATATTTTGTCCCCCTATAGAATATTAGCTCCTTGAAGGCAGGAGCTATTTTTCATTTGTCTTTGTATCCTAAGCCCCTGGCACAGTGTTTTACACAGTGTAGGTGCTCACTAAATGTCTGGAGAATTGAAGTAGATTGAATGATTTACAAACATGCTTTTGTCTTATAGACATATCCTAATAGCTCATATCAATACAATTATAATAAATGCTATAGGATTTGGGGAAGGAAGGAAGGTTTTGGTGTTTTGAGGATTTCTTTTCTGGGAAGTTTAGCATCTCCTGTATCCTTATCATCTGACTTCAACAACTGTTTATAAAAGATTTCTCTCTTACAGAAAGGAAGCTAAAGGAATGTCTATTAATTGGGAAGCAGCTGAGCAAATTATTATATATGAATATAACAGACTATTATTACACTGGAAGAAATTAACAAAGGGTAATAGTTCCAGAGAAACCTGAGAAGAATGGTATAAACTGATACAGAGTAGAGTAAACAGAACCAGGAGAATAATTTATGCTATAACAACACCACAAAGACAAACAATGTAGGCACTTAGTAGGTGCTTGTTGATTGATATAGAACCCTAGGTTCAAAAAGACTAATTGATTTTCCCAAGGTTACCCTGGAAAGGCAGGATCTTCTGCCTCAAACCCAGATCTCCTGACTCCAAGTCCAGTATTCTGTTTATCAAACATAAAAGCATTTATGAATGCCAGTTCTTGGTGCACTGCTTTGGATAGGGAGGCAGCTGGGTGAAGTGGGATAAAGGCTTAGGCCAAAGTCAAGAGATCAGGGTTGTTGGCCAGGCAACACTGCACCAACTAACTAGAATCTTGGATGACTCAGGTAGTCGTACTGGTCTTTGTGTCAGCTTTCCAGTGGGCATGCTAACATCTCAATTATCTCTTATACCTCATGAAATTGTTGAGAATCAACTCATTAGTAGAAAAATGCATTGAGCTCCTGAGACATGCAGTACACCAGATGCCAGAGCCACAGAGAATGATCCTGTCAGAACTATGGGTCAATGTGTGACTAATGGAGTCAGAACTCTGAGTCCGGGAAACCAGTCAGACAACTAGGGCCTGAAAGAATCAGGGAACGTCAGACAATCACAGACAATTATAGTTCCCTATAAAGTCAGAAACCATCTAGTCCATCCTATATAAGTATAAGAACGTCCTACATCCTGTCCTCAGCAAGGAATCACCTACCTTGTAGAGCTCCCTCCAGTAGAATAGAATCAATTTCCTCTACTGGCAACCCATACCACTTTTACACAACCATAATTGTTTAGAAATTTATCTTTATATTAACTGAATTTTGCCTATCTGTAACTTCCACCTGGTACTTCTGTTAGGCCTTCCAGGCCATGTGAAAGAATTTTAATCCCTCTTCTTTCCTCCCCCACCACACACAGACACACACATGAAAACTATTTAAATATTTGAGATGTTTAAAAAGGGAAGCCATTATCACTATGAAAGCTGTCATAACCACTTCACTCCAGCCATCTTTTCTCCAGAATGAAAGACTTAAGAATTAAGTACATAGGGACAAGATGGATCCAAGTTCCAGAATGGGCCATACATTTCTGGACACAGCCAATGTGGAAATTTACATTGCTCAACTAGTGATATTTGTTACTCAAGTTTTGTTTTTCTGCTTTTCTCAATTTCTTTGATAGGAAGGGAATTAGCAGGGTTACCCAAGAAAAAAGAAAGAAGGTCATTGAAACTTGCTTTAATGTACCAAATGCAAGGTCAGAAGGTAACACAGCTTTGAAAGTAATGTACTGAATTTGTCATTTGCTTTAAAAAAGAAAGTAAGCTGTACACAGGTGAGATCTATGTGTACAACATCTCCTTTCCATTCCATATGGAAGTGTGCATTTTAGTTCATGTTTGTTAAGTTCAGAATTTTTTAAAATGGGGAAAAAAGGAAAGAAACCCTAGGTTAAAGAAATCATTTTCCTAGTTAAGCTCCCTAATTTAATGAATAATTTAAACAATTTTAAACAATTAAAGAGCATCATCTTAATTTTAGATCAATGAACTCGCTCTAAATCAGATTAAATATTGAAATTTTGAGTTTGGGATCCAAGAGTAAATGTCAAACTTCTACCTTCATCTTGAAGTCTTTGAAATTCACTTACTTCTTATTTTAAAAAAAACTAAATACATTCCTAGCACGTTGGTAGTACCTAGAACAGTGGTTCTCAACCTGTGGGTTGCGACCCCTTTGGGGGTTGAACGAGCCTTTTACAGGGGTCAGCTAAGACCATCGGAAAACACATCTCTGTCTCTAGGTGGGTCTGCCCACATGCAGATACACCCACATACGAGTATTAAAGGGTCGCAGCATTAGGAAGGTTGAGAACCACTGACCTAGAAGAATTTGGTAGAGGCAGTTGTTGTAGGTGTAGGAGAAATATTTTAACGTAACACAAAGTCCTAGGCTAGGTTCCAATCTCAGTTCTGCCACCAAATCACTGCATGACCTTGGGCAGGTCAATTCACTTTTCTGGGCCTCAGTCACCTCATCTGTAAATTAAAGGAGTAGACTAAATGATCTCTATGATGCCTTCCAACTCTAACATCCTGAAATTCCATAAGAGTATCTAGAATCAGAAAATCACAGTGTGGGAAGGGACCTTGGAGACAATCATATCAAATAAGCAGAAGAAAAAGGTCTCAAAAGGCAAGTGACTTGTCTGAGGTCATGCAACATTAGATTTATTCTCTGAATCCCAGTACAACAGACATTTGTAATGACCTAAAAAGTGATTTGATTCAGATGCAAGTAGACTCAGCGTAGGTGACTCTTCTCTGTGAAAAGCCTTTAGAAATTCCCCTGGCTCTTACTGTGCTCTCTCTCTCTCGCTCCTCAAATGATCTTCTATTTATTTCTGTGTTCATTCAAAAGTGAAGTTCTGAAGGCGATCTGTATTTCATTGTCTTGGTATCCGCCGCATCCCAACCCAATGCCTTGCACACAGCAGACACTGGATAAATGTTTGCTCAATTGGATCATCATCATGTTTAAGAGCTGAGAGGTACTTTGGATTATTTGGTCTGGACTTCATACCTTTCTCATTTTTGTCTTTGTACCCTCAGGGTCTAGCACAGGGCCTTGTATATAGTAGGTACCTACATATGGTTGTTGGATTGAATTAAATTAAGGAAAAGAAACTTTCAGAGCACAGAAAGATTTGGATTCTGATAAACAGTCTGAGTCCATCTGCAGCCAAAAATACATATTTTACTACATTTGAAGGGGCTGAAATAGGAAGTAAACCAGTTAAAAGACTGTGAGTTAAAGACAAAAATCAACAGTAAAACATACCTTTACGAAAAAGAAGAAAAGGAAACCAACAAGTTACTCTGAGGGACTATTTCCAGGACAAGTTCAGTGGACCTGATTCTTCCTTTGCTCTCAGGGTGAGGAAGGCACTGCCCTGCACCCCACATGATTGTCTCCTGACATCTTCTAGCCAACTTTGAGTCAGGAAACACTGAATTTTTGAAAAATACACCACCTAAAATCTGCGGCAAGAATAATTCCTAAATAAATGTTCTGCAACCGCTAACCAGTCCAGCTTTTAACACTAATACACTGAAGCCCCAAGGTTTAACTCTAACATCCAACCTGATTGCCTACTTTAAACTGTCTGTGATTAGAGTGGGGACTTTAAATTTACCCCTCTCCCTCTGACACTACTCTTTTCTCCAAACTGCACCCCCCCCCCCATACACACACACATGCTCCAATTGATCTCAACCAGAGCCATGTTCCAAAAACATCACATAATGGAATGGCTTCATATTTTCTGGCATCCCAACTGGAGCAGCCTAGGCCAGGTTAGTCCAGAACAAAACTGAATTTGCCACATGACATTGAATAGCAAGAGCATCCCAAAAAACCCTCTGCAGAGAAAAGCAAGTGAATGAGGTGTTTATCCCTAGAGATCTTTTTCTATCCCTCTAGGGCAGAATCTAGAGGACGGCTTCAAACATCCCACTCATTCATTCTCTCATGCATTCCTTGAATGTGCAGTCTTCACTCCAAATGGGATTCCAGCATTTCCTGGGTAAGCAACAAGCACAATCTCAGCATTTCACAGTTTTCTCTTCTCACTGGAGCCGCTAACTACATTCAGAGTATCAATGCACCATACTTCATGGCGGGGGGGGGGGGGGGGGCAGGGGGTGGAAAGTACACAGATGTATAGTTAGCATTTATGTCCTGTAGGGACACCCTTGAAACATGTTAAAAAATGTCAGTCAAGACATCTGGTCAGCTGTCCTAATCCATATTGGGGTTTTTAGGCTACTGTTATGCCCCAATATGCTTTGAACATTGCCAATATGCTTTCTCGGCAGTAGCAGCAGTGGGTCCCCTTTGGTTTCACAACCCATCCCCAGCATTGGTGTTTATCATGTCACGTATGGAGCAAAATGAAAAACCACATACTGTAGCTCATGTGTCTGGCTAATGAAACTGGTCGGACAAACCTTGTGCGATTAGGACCAGGGAGCCTATTGGCTTAGGCCTGGTTCATCTTACGGACTGCAAAAGAATCAGCTGCCGCTGGTGCCATGCAGCAGATGGACAGTTTGCATCCGATTTCCAGGCAGGCGCCAAACCCTTTAGAAGCTTTGGCAGCCCACTTGCCATCAGGCAGCAGCCTTTGATGTCCTGCAGATGGCCATAGTGGCCATCTTGCAGGCAGTCATCCTGGATATGGGTCTACTTTCAGAGGGCATTCATTCTGGGTTTGGACTGGGGCACCCCAAAGGTCTAGGGGGCATGGAGAATGAGCTTGATGACTCAAATGATTTAATAATTATCTCTAAGGTAGAGCTTGCTCATAAATGTCCTCTTTTACTTTTGTGTTGGTGTGTACAAGACCCCTTCTTGAAGAAGACCAAAATCTCAGAGGGTGCACTGCCCTCTTCCTGGTCTCAAGATATACTGAGGGAAGCAGTGTCTCTTTCCAATTTGTCGGGTCATGAGTTCAGCCTTCCCCAGCATTGACAGCTTTAGCTTTTCTTTTTACCAGAATTAGGGCATGGAATGCCAGCAGCCACATTGCTGCAGAATAATCCTGGCTTCAAGGTTTTATAGCTGGTGTCCATTTGAATAACCAGCAGAGCTTTGCCTTCCTTTGAGCTGGACTTGTCCAAGGTCCTGAAACAGAACAAAGCCCTATCTCCTTGGTGGTCAGGCCAATCTTATCCCCTGAATAGCCCAAAGTAATCAGCTAGCTGTGGAAAAACCCAGTCTGGAGGTCTTCCAGAAAGAATTCTTGCACATTTGGTCAAAGCAGTTAGGAATTCTGGACTGGCACTGTTAGCTGAAAGGCATGTCACTGCTCCAGCCACCCAAAAGCAGCTACCTAGACCACAGAGACTCCTACTCTGATTTTTTTTCCTTGGGGCATTCTGAGACCAAGACTAAGGGAAAGTTTCATACAAGTGGTTGGCAAGGATTAAACAACACACTCCATGGAGACAAATTCAATAATGTGTCATTTCCAGTCACTCAAAAGTAACGGAAAATATTTGGTGGAAAAATATATCTAAAAATTGTCGATTAATGAAAACTGGTTAAAGCCAGTAAATGGAAAAAAATAAAAAGTTAATTAGAGCTTTTTGAAGCTTTGTTATATATACATCATTTGCAGGTGCTACAAAAGTGAAAAATAACCATTATAATTACTAGTATTCAAAGATTCATATTTTTCCCTGTGTAATTTATTTAGGATTATCAGTTTCCTTGTAGTTATACAAAAGGCCCGTCAAGGTGTTCCCCACGTGTTTGGCTCATGTGTGTTCCAAAAAAAAAAAAAAAGAGTCAAAATACTGTTATATTTCACACAGTGCCGAGGAGGGCCTGCTGAAAAATTAGGCCAAGTTTTACCTGGATCTTTATCTCAGCTAAATTATCTTACATATATTTTAATTTTTTTTCTTGTTCTTTCTTTCTTTCTCTCTCTCCCCCTCTCTTTTTGTTAAAATACATCTGTGTTTGTTGACTGCCCCAGATTATATCTAAGTGAGGAGTGGGTGTGCTTGCACCTGGTACAGTATATGTAACTTAACAATACATATCATTACATTATTTACAGCTCATTTTGTGTTATTCAATAGTAAACTGCATATTAACCCTTTGAGCACTGGTAGAGAGAGGCTTCATTAGGCATAAGAGATCTGTGAGGTGTTGAGCTGTTGGGGATTTTTTCCCCCAGAATTGTTAAGAGTACATCTATAGCTGTATTCATAAACATGGAAGTGTGTTCATTACAACAGGGATCAGCACCAGTGCCAGCTAATTCCTCTCTCAGGAAATCTGTTTCATAATGATATTCCTTACTACACCACACTTGTACTTCTGCTGATAACACAGGTTATAAAAGGGAATCAGTACTGGAGTCAATTAATGTACCGGCTCTTTAACCTCTTTTATTGGAGTACATTCAGTACCAAAGGGACTGAATGTTATGCTGTTGGCAATAGAAGGACCCAAGTGATGAGATTTCATGCCATCTCAGCCCTGTCTTCAGTTCATGGGAATACTCATCATGATCTGACCTCATTAGAAACTGATTCAGCAGCAGCCTCAATGCTGGGAGGATACAGAGGTAAGAGAGAGGAAGAGCAAAGTAAGAGTCTCTCTCACATCTGATGGAAAATAAATGATTATCCCTAGACCACAGTCTGTAGCACATAGAATATTAGAGCTTGGAAGGGTCTTAGAGATCATCTGGTCCACATCTCAAAGCTGACAGATGAGGAAACTGAGGCCCAGAGAGATGGAATTACTTGGCCAGTTAGTGTAAGAGGTGGATGAGTGCCCAGGCTCAAGAGTTCTTTCTGGTGCTTTTCAAATATGGCAATATGTAATGATTAGTCCCACACTCAAAAATGGGCTCATCAGAGAAGCAGAGAAAGTGGAAGATAAATGAATTTATGTTCTCCACACACTACATTCCATCTTCTGTCTCTGTATCTTAGCCCCTGTACCTGACAGTCTTTGTCTCCTTACCTCCACCTCTCAGAAGCCTAAATTCCCTCAAGTCTCACCTCGAGCTGTCTCCCTCAAGAGGCCTTTTTTGATTGCCCCAGTTGATGGAGTCCCTCCCAAATCAACGCCCCACCTTATCTTTATCTGCAAAGTATCCTCCCTTTACAATGTAAGCACCTTGAGGGCAAAACATCTGGGAAGTTTTGTGTTTGCATCCCCAGCCCCTTGTATAGTGACTAACACTTTCATTGTATTTGATTCTGTTTTCATTTTTGCCAGAACTGAAGCTTCTTTGGTATAGGAAACTCCACATGAGAAAATTCCCCTTCCATTGCTGTCATCACTCCTCCTTCAGCTAAGTTTTTAGAGGATTGCCTGAGGACTTAAATATGTGTCAAAGGCAAGAAATGAATGCTTCTCTTCCTGATTCCAAGGCTAACTCTCTGTTCTCTATAGTAATTATCTCTGCTTGGCACATAGTAGGTGCTTCATAAAAGCTTGTTGATTGTTGGATTGACTGATTGAATTAAGGAGGGGAAGATATACAGTCTTGAAATATTTTAACAACATTTTGTCATCTCAAGTTTCAAATGAAATTTTCCTTCCTGATAAGAAAATTGGATCCTCCTTTCTCCTCTAATTAACATTAATGGGGAAATAAATGTATGTGTTGAACCAAAACCTAAGGTATTACTAAAAAAAAAAAGTGCATTTTTTAAAAAGAAGGGGATAATAGACAGGTGAGGTGATAGAAAGAATTCTATGCTACCCAAACACTAGTGCCAACCTTAAAAGAACTCACCAATGTCTCATTGCTAAATTAATCAGTCTCAAGATTATCAGCAATTTAGCTACATTTTGTCGGTAATTAGCTTGATAAATTAGGACCTGCAATAGAAAACTTGACACCTTATTGTTCCTGAGATTTGAGCATTTTAGAAAAACAGTGGCTTGCTTTTCAAGAGCCTGCTTCCATTGCAATAGTGGGAGGGAAAAAAAAAACCATCCAAACCCAAAGTTTGCCACTTGGCTCCAGACATAAAGGGCTTCCCACAGACATGATGGGTGAGCTCCCAAAGATCAGTCCATTCCTAATGCAAGCTTCAAAAGTGGGACTTGAAATAATATTCAAACCCTCTGACTGTGGGCAGCTGCTCTTAGATGGTAAGGGTAGTCCCAGACTCAACTCTTGTTCATTTCCTTGCCTCTTTTTCATTGTCATAGAATTAATAGCCTGCTGGAGGAATGTTCTGAAATGCATTGAACACAGGAGAAGGTACCATGTTTATCCAAAGGGCTCCCTCTGGGTTAACCATTCAAAAAAGAATAGCAAGTGGAAAAGATGAACCCTGTTTCACCCCAAATTCCCATTCCCTTTGGACAAACCACTTATTTTTTAGGGCTAATTACTCTGCCAAGAATGGCACAAGGCCTTTGTCCATGGTTGAAGCCATTTTGAAAGGGTAAGAGAATTTCAATGATTCCAAAGAGAGTTGTAGGAGTCTCCATGTGCAGGATGAGCACCGGGGTGCTGGGAGGACAATTTCCTCACTTTCACAATGAATGGAAATGAGGGTAGGTATCTTCCTCTGAAACATGCTAAAAATATAGCAATTATCCAGTACAGATGTGGTGTTATAAACCTCGATTCCACAGCGTTTCGCTTCAGTCATTATTTCCATTGCAAAAAACTGTACTAATAGAAACATCCCTATTAATCTGAATTTGAGATATTCCCCACAATGTATATTACCTTTCTGCTGCCTGCAACCTTCTGCCAGTTTTTTTTTTCCTTTTAGGAGGTGCTTTGAGGGGAATATACCATGAGAACAATACACAGCTGCTGCTGTATAGAGATATCTAATTGTCAATATTGTGGAATTTCTACAGCTTATTACTTGCATTCAGTCTAATTCTGGGCAAATTGCCAGTCACTTCAGGGACATTCAAGTGAGCCACATTACACGTGGTATGGCATCCCAGCTCTCAGATACCCGGCTGTTTTGCCTCTGGCCAGGGAATGTTTGTACCAATGCTACAGAGTGAAGGGGGGTAACTACAAATAAAATAAAATTTGTATTTTTTCAAGTGGGCTGCATTTCAAGCCCAGATGTTAGTAATGAAAGATTCAATTTGAGGATTTAAATTACAAATAAATAAAGTATGAAACAGATGTGATTTTTAAGGAAGTTCAAATTATCCAGGAAGAAAAATATCTCTGTGCATGACAAAGTAATAGGGCTTGTCTTGAGAGTCTGTTGGAAGCAATCTGCTGAGCGAGATACCCCCTTAGGACAGGATTGGTTTGGAATGGGAAGGACTGGTGGAGCTTGCTTGTCATTAAACAAAAATTGTGTTTAATAAAACTTTATACCCGTGATTAATCCTATGAGGCCCTCCAGGAGTTTGCAGCTTCTGATAAACACATTTGCCTTGTTTGCAATGGTAATGATACTTGGAAGTGAATGGAATCCGAACAAAAAAAGCTCCAAGGGGGAAAAAAGGGGGTTTTCAGGTAGCACCTATGAGGGAATGACAGTGTCACATAGGAAATGAGGACCACCCACAAGGAGGCGTCTGTTGTTGGGTACATGGGAATCGATGGATGGAGATGTATACAGGGAAATGCACCTGCCGCCCAGGAAAGAGGTCTTGAACTGGAATCACAAGAGGCCCCAGTTTAACCATTGTTGCAATCCGATATTTGTTAGTTACCTATTGTTTACTGAACACTCGACTAGGCACTGGGAATACAACAATCCTGACCTCAAGGAGCTTACATTCTAGTGGTCTGAATCCCACCACTCACTGGCTAGGTGACCATAAACAGGTCTTCTGGGCTCTCAGTCTCCTCATGCATAAATCGTGGGTGTTGATACTTGTGGCATCTATGTCAAAGGGTAGATGCCAGAATTAAATGAGATAACATATATAAAGACCTTTGAAAACTTTAAAGTGCTATAGGAATTTCAGATACTGTGGGTATATACTTAAATATGCATAATATATTTAGACAAATCTATTTTTGTGAAGCTCACATATTGCACTAATATCAGCTTTAAAAAAAACGTGCCAGACCTGTGATTTCACCAGTGTTAGAGAATTCCAGGAGGGAGCAATGCCATCTATCCATGCAGATGTCCAAGTGCTCTGTGACTTATAATTTGAGACAGTTACCTGAGGCACTCAGAGGTTAAGAGACTTCCTCAAAATCACACAACCACTATGTGCAATGACATTTGAAATGAGGACTTTCTGACTCTGAGGCCAGTTCTCTATCACAGTATAATTCTGTCCTTCAACTATGTATCAGTTATTATAATCATCATTGTCATCATCATCATCATCATCATCATCACTACCATCATCAAAGAGGCAGCATGCTCTAGTGAATAGTCAGCCTCAGTACCAGAAAGACCTGGGTTCAAACCCTACCTCTGATACATATCAGCTGGCTGACCATGAGCTAGTCATTCTTTTTCTTCAGTGCCCAGGCAACTCTCCAAGATTGGAAATGACAAGTAAGTTGTGTATGTTGCATTGATGGAGGGAGTTTTCCCGCTCAGAATTTCCCACACCCATGGAATCATGACCTACCCATCCTTCCCAAACACCACACCCCCAAATTATTATTATTCATCAGCTCTTTTGCAATCTCTAAGCAAATACTTCACAGATCTATATATCCAATCTTAGTCTCCCTCCTGAATTTAAGTTCTACATCACCAATTGCCTATTGGCCATTTCAAACTGGATATCTCAGAAGCATTTTAAACTTAACACATCCAAAACAGGACTCATTCTCCCTCCCCACAAAATCCACCTTTCTTCCAAACTTTACTATTTCTATTGAAAGCACCATAATCCTTCCAGTCTTTCAAGTTCATAATATCAGCAATATCCTCAACTCCTCACTGCCCCCTTTCCCATCTATCCAATTATTTGCCAAATCTTATGGTTCTTACCTCAACAATATTTCTTTCGTCTGAACCCTTCTTCCAATTCACACAGCTATCATCTTAATTCAGGCCTTCATCACCTAAATTATTACAACAGCCTCCTTAATTGGTCTTCCTTCCTCAAGGCGTTCATCATTCCAGTCCATCCTATGCACTGTGACAAAAGTGATTTTTCTTAAGCACCAATCTGACTATGTCACTCTTCTCTTCAATCAACCCCAGTGACTCTCTTTTCCTTCTAGAATGTTTAGCTTTTAAAGTTCTCCACAGCCTGGCCCCAATCTATCTTTCCAGCCTCCTTGGACATTACTCCCTCTCCCATACTTTGCTGTCAAAACAAACTGGCCTTCTCTCTGTTTTTCACACATTATATTCCGTTTCCCAATTCCATCCATGCCTTTGCACTAGCCATCATTCTCTCAATTTAGAATGCATCCTTCCTAACTTCTGTCTCATAGAGTCCCTTTCTTCCCTAAAGACACAACTCAAATACCATCTCCTACATGAAATCTTTCCTAATCCTCCCAGCTATGAGTGTCCTCTCTCCCAAACAACACTATATTTATCTACTTTTTACTCATTTATATGATTCTTTTTATATGAGTTCTATTTTTAAACACAGATGTACATATATGCATGTGTGTACATGTGTGTATTTCTTGTCTTCCACATTACTGCCTAAGCTCCCTGTGAGTAGAGATGGTTTCATTCTTTGTATTAGTATACCTAGCACACCACGGGTGTTTAATAAATGCTAGCCATTGATTAATTATACAATTTTTAATTGATAAAAGAATGTTAATGAAACCTTCATTCATTTAAAGTTAATTATCAGTTTGCTTGTCAAGATAAAAGACAGTGACCTAAGAATATTTTTATTCATATAAATCATGGCTCTGGAGATTAGCCCAAGAAAAGAAAGTCAGATGCTGTCTTTACTCTAAGTCCAGATAAAAAAGATTGGGAATCAAGAAACATTCTCAGTAAAAGTAGTTGGTTGGGCTAAAAGATTTTTAAGGTCCTTCCCATACTTGCATTCCATGAGTCTGTGATTCTCCTACATACCCCTAATTTCACTATCATATACTCATATTTGTGTGCACATACAGTCAGGCACATGAATACACTTTATTTGGCCAATCACCATCAACAGAGAGATAGAGAGGGTCATAATTCACATTTTTCTAGTATTTTAAGGTATTTTCCACATAACAACTCTGTGAGAAATTATTAGCCCCATTTCATAGATGAGAAAACTGAAGATCAAAAGTTTGGAACTTGCCAGTGGTCACACAGCTAGCAAGTGTGAAGTGGGATTCAAACTCAAGGTTTTCTTCACCCCAGACCCAGTTCCCCTACCACTACAGAAGACAACCAGGTGTTGTGAAAAGGGCATTGGAATCAAGAAATATCTGGGTTCAAAACTTGCTTTTTATTCTTACTAACTCTGTGAGCTTGGACAAAACATTTGACTTCTCTCTTAGTGTCTTCATCTTTAAAATGGGACTATTACCTCCCAGGGTTGGTAGGAAGACAAAATTTGATACTATGACATCTACTATATAAATATCAGCTGTTATTTACTTTTGTACTGTAAAGTCTCAAGATTGTCTCATCAGGAATAATGGGGAGACACAGAGGAAGAGGGGGATTGTGCTAATGGCCAGACACCATGGGTGTTTTGCTGACCTGGGCAAACCTTCAGTATTCCCCGGTTCTAAAATGTAATCAAGGGTCAAGTAATTCTATTGTCTCTTGTTTATCTATCATTCTAAGCCTGCAAAAATGACAAAGAAAATTATTTTGAAGCACGAGACAGAAGAATTCTGAGACACTTTTGAAGTAAGTTTATGAAAGCAGCAAGCCCAAATAGATTGGGGAAAAAACGATTTAACCCTTCAACAGAGAAGTCACAGAAATCATAGCATTCAGCATCTTGGCTGGAAGTCTTCCCATCCAGCCGTGTTTTACCTCGTCAAAGCTGAGAGGCCTCCGAGCTCTACCCACCACTTGGGCAATTGGGTCCTGGAAGGGTGGCACAGCTTCCTTCCAGAAGGAGCCATCCTTCTGCCACATGAACTCTCTCTGACTTCTCTGAACAGCCAGCAGCTATTTCACTTTGTCTCTGGCTGTGACAAAAGCAACATTGCCTCTGTGGCATCAGATGGGAAATGTCACGTTAGGAGAACTCAGAAGTCAAAACCTTTAACTGTGTGCCTAGATCATCACTCCCCTGCTTTCTCGGGATCTTGGAGAGTTCTCAAGAGCACTTTCAAATACATCGAGTTTTGCTCTGGAAACTATGAGATGATGGATTTCTGTCATCATTCTCTACCACCATGTTTGTGTCCAGTCATCCCATGGGCACTATCTCCCTGCTCTCTATCTCTCCACCATTAGTTTTGTTAGGTAGTTAGAGTCACATATTGATTGGTTTCGTTTTGGAATATTTCTGTGATTTCATTGGTGTGGGGACTTGAAGAAGAAACCCTTATACCAATGCATATTAAGCAATTGTTCTACCACTTACGATCTAAGAGAGTCTGCCTGGAGCACCAAGTAGGTGACTTGCCCAGGATTACACAGATAATATGTGTTAGATTTGGTTTGGTTTAAAAAAAAAATGACCTCAGTTTTCTTTATCAACTCAATGAAGGGTTTTTTGTTTATTTTCAATTTGGTTGTTTTCTTTAATTTTTAGGATTTCTATTTTTACATTTAGTTGATTTTATTCACATTTGATTTTTTTAAATAAAATTGTTTGGTTTTCCAGTATTTTTAGTTACATTCTCAATTCATTGATCTGTTCCAGAAGGCCAGTGGTAAAACATTCTATCCATTACCAAGTGGTGATGGATTGAGAATGTGGAATAAGAAATATCTATATTGTATATAACCATTGGAGGAATAGGTTTTGCTTGGCTGTGTATATTTGTTATAAGAAACTGTTTTCTTTTCTTTTTTTCAATAGGGTGGAAAAGAAGGGAGAGTGTAGGTTTCTGTTCATTTTTTTTTTAAATAGAGAAGTAGGGAGTTCTCAGATGTGAAATGTTGCATTCACTTTTCAATGAGGTCATCATTTTGCTAGTTTTACTTAACTATTTTACCTTGTTACAAAGACCTCTCAGTAAGTGGGAGTGATCTGTAAATGTATGTAATGTAAAAATAAAACCAATGTGATAAAAAAAAACAACTAAGGAGCCCTTGGATATAGGTCATCCTATAAACTCCTTGGACAGCTAGGTGACTCTGTGACTAGAACTCCAGCCCTGCAGTCAAGAGGAACTGAGTTCAAATCCAGCCTCAGATGCTTACTAACTGCATGACCCTGGGTAAGTCACCACACCTTGTTTGCCTCAGTTTCCTCATCTGCAAAATGAGCTGGAGAAGGAAGCAGCAAACCATGCCAGTATCTTTGGCAAGAAAACCCCAAATGGGGTCATGAAGATTCAGACTGGACTGAAAAACAACTGAACAACAACAAATAAAAGCCTTGAGAGTAAGAACTGCTGGGCCTTTTTTGTATTTATATACTTGTTGCCTAGCACAGATCATAATAGGTGCTTAATAAATTGCTTGTTGATTAATTGATTTATTTAGACTCCAAAGACAATGGGCTCATGTTCCCTGCCCCCCTCCCCAAACCTCTCCCCCATGCACAATTCTGCACCATTCATTTCAGTTCTACATTTACCTTCCCAATATTAAAGAATCACAGAATGTTAGCCCTCAGAACTAACAACACAATCAGTAGAGAGGATGTCTACCATTTACAGAGAGCTGTCCAGAGTACTGAGCGGTTGGGATTTGCCTGGGGTCACCTTACCAGGGCATATCAGAGGTGAGACTTGAATCCAGGTCTTTCTGATCCCCCTCCCTCTACTCTGCCAAGCTGCCTCTTACATTCATTGTCTTTTTAAATAATAGCCAGAATTTAGATTTTACTTTAAGGTTTGCATAGGATTATATATTTACAGTTGGAAAAGATCTTGAAAGTCATCAAATTTCATTTTGTCATTTTATAAATGAGGAAACAACCCCAGGGAAGCTAAGGGACCCCAGGGTCACACAGGTGGTAAGTGAGTGAGAGATTCATGAATCTAACCCAGGTTTTCTTATTATGGCTTTTCTTAGGAAGGGAACTACATTTGAAGGAAAAATGTTTATTTCAACATAGTAACCTTTGATACATAAGAACATGCATATGTTTATTGAACTTGTCAGAAACAAATTTTAAAAGTTATTCAATGATTTCCTTTGGATTAGGGTTCAGTAGGCTACCATTCTTTTTAAACTTTCAGATTTTAATATTTCCAATTCCCGATCTAAGAGCGGGAAATAGAACCCAGAGGTTTAGGTTCAATGTTTTTTAAATAATTCCTTTGATGACCAGTGTATCTTTAATATTCTAATGCATATAAACATTAGTTACATTAGATTTAGCCACCAAGGATCACTTACACTGTTAGAGATGAAAGCAGTTATTTAAACAGAAGCAACTAACCATTATGTGCCCAGAGAATTATGAGGAAACAAAGATAAAGAAGTTAATTTTCTTTTGCTGTTGCAATTCAATTGTTTCAGTTGTTTCTGGCTCTTCATGACCCCATTTGGGGTTTTCTTGGCAAAGATACTGGAGTGGTTTGTTCATTTCCTTCTCCAGCTCATTTTACAGAGGGGGAAACCAAGGCAAGGAAGATTAAATGACATGCCCAGGGTCACACAGCTAGTATCTGGAGCCAGATTTGAACTCAGGTTTTTCTGACCCTAGGCCCAGGGTTCTATCCGCTGTGCCACCTAGCTGACTGTAAGTTTTATTTAGTAGTAATTTTTATTAAAAAATTATTCCTTGAAAATCATTATAAGTATTTTAGTTAATAAATACTTATTATAGAAATTATCATAACTTTTGCTATTAATTTATTGAGTTATTCTAGTTATTTCATTTGTGTTATAGCTGGAATAACTGTTATGGTTTTTAATGTTGAAATCATGTGTGTTTAATTTTTGTTCTTGAATTCAAATACCGTGACATTCAATTTGTGCTATCTTTTAAAAAAAGGCAAGGAATTCTAGATTGTCAATATACTTCCTAAAATGGAGTGCTCAGAATGGGAAATTCCAGGTGTGGCAGCAAGGTGGTGAAGTGAATAGAGCTCTGGGCTTAGAGGCAGGAAAACCTGAGTTCAAATGTGACCTCAGATAACTACTAGTTGTGTGACTCCAGGCAAATCACCTAACTTCTTTCTGCCTCAGTTTCCCCAACTGCAAAATGTGGCTAATCATAGCACCTACCTCCTAGGATTACTGTGAGGATCAAATGGGATAATACTTATAAAGTACTTATCACAGTGTCTAGCACATAGTAGGCATTCCTTTAATGCGTATCATCATCTTCAGCAGCAGCATCATTATATCACTGACCTTGGCTCAGCAATTCCATCCAGCAGATTTTTGGGGGTTTTTGTTGTTTATATATATAGATAGATAGATAGATAGATACTGGAGTCATACTTTCTCTGTCTAGTGACTTGAAAACATCAAAGGCATCTATATGCTTCTTAATCTTTCTTACTAGGTCCACTTCCTATTAGCCTTGTGTGTGTGTGTGTGTGTGTGTGTGTGTGTGTGTGTGTGTGTGTTCTTTCCAACTCAAAGATCATTCTATTTGGTAGAGACAGTGGAAACAAAATAAGCAGTTCACAACATTTTTTGTTCTCTGTCACCTTTTATCCTGGTTCTACCCACATTGAGCAATGATCCTAACACTGTTGACTCCTTTCTTTCCTCTAATATATTAAAAACCCCAACAACCTGTTTTTGTGCTTACTTAACATTCTTTCCCAGCTTCTGCTCATTCTGAGCTTTCTTATTAGAGACACTATTCTTATAACATTCCTCTTCTGTTACCTAGCTTGTTTCCATCTTCTGTATGTGCGTTTAAACGTAGAAATTAGTCAATGAGTACCCTATGCATCCACATCACATCTTTAGATGTCTTCCCCTTTTTCTCCCCATCAGAGGTCTTCTGACTTTAAATTTAGTACTCATTCTTCACCATCTTGGGCATGCAAAACAAAATGGTTCATATGCTCATCAGAAAATTCTCCAGGATTTTAAATGTCTGAATAACACTTAAAATTTGCCATGAAAGAAGTGACAGAGCATATGTTTTCCTGTGTTTAAATTTTCCTTATTTCAAAAATAACTTTTTCCCCCTTACCAATCTTTGAAAAAGGTTTTCTAATCAAATAACATTGAAGCACATGTGTTTTTCCAAGTATTCATAAGTCTAAAATTCAGATTCAGTGCCTACTGCCAGAACCCAGGAAATGGGTTCCTTTAAACATGGTATGAACATTGTGCCTCTAGGAAATACCCCCAGTGATGGGGTTTGCTTCCTACCATAGTTCAGAAATCTAGGGAAATGAAAGAACTAAGCCTTTCCAAACAGCATCAAATTCCCCCAATTTCCCTTACCTAAGACACACATTTGAAAGTCTGAATAGTAACACTTGTAATGTAACAAATATTCAGTGTGGCCAAATTAACATTTCTTTGAGTGCCTCAGTTTGGGAATTTTTCACTTTCCTAGCATTTCAATGTATAGCTGATTCATGGATTCATGATTTGTTTTTTATATATGGATTATGTATAAGCAAAAAAGGAAATCATTCATTCCACATTGTCTACTTTAGAACAGAACACAATGGGGGTGCAGGGTTAATAAGACTAGATGAGGAGACCTGAGGTCTAGTGGCTGCTGTTTCACAAATTAGTTATGTCACCTTGGGCAAATCACAACCACCCTGAAATGCAATGAGATGTCATAGAAACAGAAGAAGATGTTAAAGCAGGAAGACATGGTTTCCCCAGTCTGAGCATCCTGAAGAACAATTCTGTAACCCAAGATACCAGGCTCAGGTAAGGAGCTAACCCAGATTTCATCTACTTAATCCAATCCAATTCAAAAAGCACTTGTTGAACACCCTAATATGTGTTAGAGTTAGAGGATAGCTAGGTGGCTCAAGTGGACAGAGTACCAGGCCTAAAATCAAAAGACTTATCTTCCTGAATTCAAATCTGGCCTCAGATACTTATAAATTGTGTGACAAGTCACATTAGCTTATGCAGGCAAGTCACTTAACTCTGTCAGGAGGCTGCTAGCTGGTGCAATAGATGTAGTGCCAGGTCCAGAGTCAGGAAGACGAGTTCAAATCTAGCCTCAGACAATTCCTAGCTGTGTGACTCTGAGCAAGTCACCATACCCTGTTTGCCTCAATTTCCTCAACTGTAAAATGAGCTAGAGAAAAAAAATGGCAAAGCCCTCCAGGGTCTTCGCCAAGAAAACCCCAAAATGGGGCCATGAAAAGTCAGACACAACTGAAACAATTGTACAACAACAAAATATGTGCCAGATATTGTTTTACGGACTAGGGATACAAAGACGAAAATCAAACAGTCCCTGTCCTCGGGGAGTTTACATCTACTACATAAAATAGAATAGAATAGAACATGAACACAAAGGCATACAAAATATAAAGAGTAAAATCAAATTTGGAGGCAAGACTAGAGAGTACAAACCGCTAGAAAAATCCAAAAAAGACTCCCAAAGGAGACCGTCAGGAAGGAAAGAAGCATTCATTAAGTACCTACTGTATGCTGAGCACCATGCTAAGCACTTTACAAATATTATTTCATTTGATTCTCACAACAGCCCTGAGAGAGAGGTGCTGTTACGACCCCTGTTTTGCTGTTGAAGATACTAAGAAATTAACCTTGCTCAGGTTTCCTAGGCTAGTAAATGCTTGAGGCAAGATTCAAATTCAGGTCTTCCTGACTCCAGCTCTAACCATGATCTGATCTACCTCCTTAGAAGCTGCCTCTTCTTTCTATAAGAGAGGAAAAAAACCAGATCAGATCTTTCCACTTGGATGTAGCTACCTGAGCACATTTAGGACCAGGTCTGATCACATACAATGAAGAATTGCTAGTGTCATTTTATACCTTTAGAGAGCCCCATTAAATTAAGGAAAGCAATGCTTAGCAAAAGAAAAATAAACAAGAAATGTAATCTGGTCTTGCAGAAATACTTGTTTTTCCATTTTTTCTTCATTTGTGTGGATACATTTTTACTTTTATTAACAACCATGTCTTGTAGCAAAAAAAAAAAGGGGGGGGGAGAAAATTTTTTTTAAAAAGCTAATCAGCAAATTAACCAAGCCTGAGAGTGTATACAATGTTCCATACCCATAGTCCTCCACAACTACAAAGAAGAAAGGGAGTTGCACTTTCTCTTCCTTTATTAGAGGAGAAGCTCAGTCATTAGAATTACATTGCATTCAGTGGAGGTTTTGTCATTCTCACTGGACTTGTGATACATATTGTTTCTGCTTACTTCACTCTGCCTCTGTTCATGTCAGTCTTCTCATGCTTGGTAGACAAGTTGTTGGTTTGGTGTTTTTTTTAATACTTGTTTTTTAAATTTCATGATGCTTAGAATAACACCAGCCCATATCTTCTACTTTGCTCTGTCTTACTACCTGAGAACAAAATGAAGAGAAGAAAGCCATTTTCCTTCAGCAAGGTTTTATCTAGGGAATGGAAAACTTAAATCAGAATTTGGCCAATCTGGATTATGAGCAACCTCAATGACAGAATTAATCAAAGATATGGGCAATAAGACCAATCAGAAAACAACAGGTCATTCAGGTGCATTTTTAACATTTAAAACCTTAAATTAATAGATATCATTATATTTTCCTCATGAAGTAGCCACCAATACTGAATAACCTCTAGTCCATCTAAGCTGTAAGCTCTAAATGACTTTACTTTTTCATTTTTAGAGACATTTTTAGAGAAACCTTTTACCTCCATAGAATTGAAAAAAAAAAATCTAAGGTCTTCATTTTCTTCAGCAGAGTATAGCATTGTTCTTCCATTACATACAGTTTCAAGAATACTGATAGATATTCTTGTCCTTAGGGTAGATTTGGTGCTAACTCTGGGGCACGTGCATGAATAATAATGTACTGTATTTATATAATGTTTTATCCTGAGAGTACAAAGCCCATCATAGGCCTCGCTTCCTACTCAGAATTATTATACATGGGCAAAAACTGAAACAAAAAATGGCTGGGCCCATGGTTCAAAGTGAGTCGATGTTTGAGCATGAAATGGAACTACATTAAACCTAATTCCAGCCAAGGCTAATGCCCATGAGATGGAACTCTAAGTACCAAAGATGACTTTTTTTAAACAAATATAGCAGAACTTTTAAGATAACAAAAAGTAGCATTCATATTATGCTTTAAGGTTTGCAAAGATTAACTTACCTGAGCCTCAAACTATCCTTATAAGGGAGAGATTTTATTTAACCAGACCTATGATATTATAAGTGGAGGGAGTCCCAGGTCAGGAACTTTCTGACATGTCTGATCAGCACGTGTTCTGAAATCTTGGAGAGATTGAAACATTTTTGGAGCTCTCTGTGCCCAAGCTGGACCTTTAGCAAATTCCTCACTGGTTCAAAATAGTTTTCCTTCAATAGTCTGTGAACAATTTGTTCCAACACTCACAAAGACAGCTGAAGCAGGAACTGTGGAATGCTTAGAGCACAGTTAAACTCAAACACACCAATGTCACCCAGTGCATCCTGGGCCATCACCAGTCATCTTGACTTTTGTCCTGCCACAGGACCTCAATGACTCTGGAAGAGAGTGAGGTCGATCACATTGTGCAACTCTGACTCACTTAAATCCAATTCACACACAAGTCAGGACATCACCCATGATAAATACACCGAGTTCATAGTAATGTAGCTTGTTACAAAATCAGTCCACAAAAACCAACAACATGTCTATATAGCAGTTTGCTGTTGTTCAGTTGTTTCAATCATGTCTGACTCTTTGTGACCACATTTTGAGGCTTTCTTGGCACGGATACTAGAGTAGTTTGCCATCGCCTTCTCTAGCTCATTTTACAGATTGGGAAACTGAGGCAAACAAGGATGGGTGACTTGCCCGTTAGTAAGTGTTTGAGGTCACAGTTGAACTCAGGTCTTCCTGACTTCCGAGTCTCACGCTCTATCCAACGTGCCGCCTAGTGCCCCATATAGCAGCACAAAATCAATGATGAAACAGGGGGAAAGAAGCCCCATTCAGAATAACTACAACATGCGAAAAATACATGGGAGTCACTCTACCTCAATACCCTCAGTACCCAATAGATACAATAACAAAATGATGCTTAAACAAATAAGGAATGACTTCAATAATTAGAAGGCTATTCAGTGTTTATGACTAGAATTTGACAAAATAATAAAGGTGCCAATTATATATTGTTCATAAATTTAATATCAAAATACCAACTAGACATAATAAGACCTAGATTTATGTGGAGAAACAAAAAACACAGAATATTTAGGAAAATAATGAAAAACTAGGAATGAAGGAGAAATATCACTTCCAGAGCTTGAATTATACTATAAAGCAGTAATTAATAAAATAAATTGCTACTGGTTAAAAAATAGGAAAGTGGGACAATGAAATAGACTACGTAAGGAAGAATCAGAAAAGGCTGAACTCAGTAACTAAACCTGAAAACATAGGTTTGGTTTTGTTTTACCAAAAGTAATTTTTAATAGATAAGAGGTCAAAGATATAAACAAATAATTCTCAGGAAAAAAGCAAACTATTAACAATCCTATGAAAGACTGTTTCGTGTCATTAAGAGAAATGCACAACAAAACAAATCTGAGATTGCACCTCACACCCAGCCAATTGGCAAAGATGACAAAATAGAGGAATAATCAATGCTGGAAGAGTTGTGGGAAGATGAGCACACTAATAGATTGTTGATGGAACTGGGACTTGCTTCAACAATTCTGGAAAGACATTTGGAATTATGGAAATAAAATGATGAAAATTTCCAAATCTTTTGACCCAGAGGTTCCATTGTTAGGCAGAGACCCCAAGGAGGTCAATAACAAAAAAGAATGGGACCCTATTTGCAGCAGCAATTTTTATAGTGGCAAAGATCTAGAAATAAAGTAAATGTGCACCAATTGGGGAATGACTAAACAAATTGTAGTACATGAATCAATGAAATATTACTGTGCTATAAGAAATGATGAAAATGTGGTATATGGAGAAGCCTGGGGGGACATGAACAGATGCAAAGTGAAGCAGTTTCCACTCAAAAACTTAGTACAGAAAATAAGCATAAAAGTAGTTAGAAAAGGGAAAACTCAAAATAGTCAGGAATGTCCTTCTCACAGCCCCATCACAAACAAACTCTAAGTAACCCTGGAGTATAGGTAGATTTTTCTATTCACCTCCAACTATCTATGCTTAAAGATTGATTCCTTACCTAACAGGAGACAATTAAATATCAAAAGGATTTGTCAGACTCCTTCTGACTACGGGTTCCGGACCTATTATTTCTTTGTGTGAATTCCTGAAATTCCCATAAGACACTACTTAGCCTCCTGGGCTGGATTCCTGACCTCCTGTTATCTAATTGACCCCACCATCAACTCAAGCTATCATCCTATTTTTCCTCTCTTTCACAGTCAAATTCTAAGAAAAAAAATCATCTATATTCCTTCTCTTCCTATTCCTTAGACAACTCCTTCTAATCCGACTTCAGAACTTTACATTCAACTGAAAGTGATCTCTCCAAGGTTCCCAATGAATGGTTACTTGGTTATTAAATCTAATGTCTTTTTCTCAAATCTCATCCTTCTTAGCCTTTCCTGTGGTATTTGACACTGTTTACTAGGTAATCTCTTTTCTCGGAATTTTCATTACATTATATCACACAAACTATCGTGTGTTTTGTCTAGGTGTCCAACCAGTCCTTCTCAGTCAGAGACTCAGAAGTGAATGAGAAAACAAAAGTTATGTACTCTAACCCCTTCATTTTACAGAGAAGGAAACTGAGGCCCAGGGAGGTTAAGTGACTTGCCCAATGACATCCAGGTAGCAAGCATCAGAGACAGGACTTGAACCCAGTTCCTCTGACTCCAGAGATAGGATTCTTTCCCTCAAACTACATTGCTTTCTTACTTGAAAAAGAAAAAGAAGAAAAATATAACGATCAACAATTTTTAATCATCTGCTCTAAACAAGACTACTTCATGCTAGTGATGCAAATGCAACAAATGAAATTATCAAAATGAAAAATGAGCATAGTGAACTTACAACAGAAATAAAAAGGATCATCAAGAAACTATCAGAGCCGAAATATTGGGGGCAGCTAGGTGATGCAGTGAATAGAGCACCAGCCCTGGAGTTAGGAGGACCTGAGCTCAAATCTGGTCTTAGACACTTACTTAATACTAGCCCTGTGACCTTGGGCAAGTCACTTAATCCCAATTGCCCTGCCTTCCCCCCTCCAAAAAAGCAAAAAACAAAAAAAACTATCGTACATGATTATATTCCAGAAAAACCTAGAATGAACAGGAAGTAGATGAGTACCTAAAAATATATAAAATATTCAGACTAACAGAACAAGAAATAAAGATATTAAAGAACATAATGTCAGCAAAAAAAAAAGTCATAAGCTACCAAAATAAAAATCCCTGCATCAAATAGATTTATATGTGAATTCTATCAAACATTTGAAGAAGAATTAATACCTACGCTACAAAAATTATTATTAAAAATTGAGATAGAAGGTATACTACCAAACTACTTCTAGGAGACAAATACAGTCCCATTATTAAAATTAGACAGGGACAAAGCAGAGAAAGAGAACTATAGACTAATATCATTATTGAATATTGATGCAAAAAAATTTAAGTAAAATTCTTATGTGAAAAATAATAGCATTACATGCAGAAAATAATTCACTATAACCAAGTTCAACTCATATCAGGAATATAAATATAGCTCAGTATTAGGAAAATTGTTAACATAATCAGCCAAATATAAGAGAAGCAGTAATGTGGAACTAAACAAACTGAAAGTATTTTCAAGTACTACTGAGTCAACACTTCCAGGGTTTAGGTCAATTCACCCACAACTGCTTTGCAGTTTACTATGTTTACTATGCAATGTTCTTTTAATATTATGTAATCTATCTGTGCTTATTTTTTCTAAGTAAAGAGTAAACAACCATATGCAATATATGAGCATTTTTGTCTGATTCTGGAAAACCAAGTCCATTTTGCTGAAGTCATATAACTAGGTCTCACTGAAATACAGCAAGCTCAAAAAGACATTGGAGTTCATCCATATATATATAAGCTTATTCTTGATTAGAAAAATGAACAAATCCACATGAGCCTTGAAATTGAGTTTGAGCTGCCCCAGAAAGAAGTAAAGCTAAATTATAGAAATTCATTGATCTTCTGAGAACTGTAAGAAGCTCTTCACTTATTCAGCATTTCTTCCCTCTAGAATATATGCAAAATACTAGAATGAGCACTGAACTCTCCCAGACCTAGATCCTAAGAGATGACCATAATGGGAAGCACAGCTATCAATGCCACTTAGTAGTTAAATAACAGAAGGCATTGTGAGGCAGGGAGTGCTTTGCAAAGTACTTTCACACCCCCTATCTAACTTATACCTGTCAATGATCCTGTGAAGTGTGTCATAGAGGTATTATCTTCCCCATTTTACAGATAAGGAAACTGAGTCTCTGGGGAGGTAAATGGATAAGAATCAAAGGTTCTATAGTTTGTTAATGAACTCTCCAAAACCCTAATACAGTGCTCTTTCATCATCAATGTATCCTATATACTAAAATGCAAAATATCAAGAGAAATCTTAATTAGAATCTCAGAGCTGAAGAAACTTCTGGGGCCATCTTCTTTCTCCCAACCTGGTTGAAAAGTATTCTCTCCTTCAGTCTCCTCACTTCACAGAATCTTTTCTTTCAAGATACAGATCAAGCTCCACCACGTACATAAAGCGTTCTTAATTGCCTCCCAGTTGCTAGAGCCCTCACTAACTACTTTGTATTGATTTGTATGTATTTGCTTTAAAATTATTCTGCATATACTTATATATATGAATTCACTGTCTTCCCCATTAGAAAGTGCTTCAAAAGTAAGAATTGTTTTATTGTTTGTATTTCTATAAGCAGTACCGGCGCGGTTTCTGAAACATAATAACTTGATTGCTGATCAAAGAGTTGTCTACATAACTCCTCTGGTAGACTATGCTCATTCTGGTTCTCTCTATTGAGACCCAAAGAGTGAAAACCCTTTAAAGCCCTCTTTCCATAGTAGCACTCACCTCAAAGAGAAGTTGGGCTTTGGTAGAAAATTTATCCTTCAGTAACTGATCTCTGGGTAAAAAAGAATACTTCATCCTTCAGAACTGTCATCCACCTAGCTTTCATAAGCATTAAATTAACTTAAAACTGTAGAAACTCTCAATGGAATTACAGTCCTCTCATTCAGTTGTCTGGTATTTATTCCATATTAATAATGCCATTCAAAGACTGGCCATTGGATAGAAAGGAGTTGATCTCATAAAAATTTTAAGTATAAAACTGTTTCATTCCCAGGAGGTGCCCACATGACGGAACACATTACAGAAGATTGACAAGAAAATATTCTGGTAGCCAAGACAGTCTACCAGGCAGACGTACCGCATTTAAATGATTTATTTGCAGTGAGGTGTGACTTCCTAAGGAAGATCTGACTGCAGCAAAGAGGCCTTTCTCTAAATAGAATTTTTCTCACTCAGGTGTTTGAGGAAACAAACAAGTCCTGTGATTTTGAGCCATCATTCAGGCTTATTTTCATTAGTAAATGGTATTTTGCCCTCCATAGCCAAGCACCATTCTTCTATAATTAGTAATGTTAATATGAAAATGAGGCCATTAAAATCTTTATAAAAATCAGAGTTGTGGCCCACAGAGCTATAACTAGGGCAGGAAAACCAGACCTTTGAGCCAGGGCAAAATCATTTAAAGGGTACTGGCAGCACAAGCATTCCCACAAAAGTATCAGAACAATTGAGAAGCACCTAGTAGTGCTTTTCCTTCCTAGGCAGCCACTCAGCCCAAATGTCATTTGTTCTTCATTTTCCCAGATAGAAAGAATTGCTAATCATAACTTCGAGGTTTCTTCATACACTCTTGGGTTATAGGACATGGTATTAGGACTTCTTACTGTATCGCATGAGATTGACCAGTGACCATGCTTAAACACCTTCAGAACTGGACAGTCTAGACAAAGTAAAAGGCTAGTAAGGAAAACTTTCCGTGTGTCTCACAAGGATCCCTGGTAGATATCACAATATCAAGCCAAGGATTGGAGTAAGCTTGTGATGTTAAAGAGCATTACTTGAAAAATTCTACACTGATCATATCTGGCTCCTTTTGCCAGTTCAAGAACTACTTTCTTAGATACAAAGGTACTATGGAACATTTGAGAGATTCCTCAAAGAAAATTAAGATTTCCAAGTCAGTCAAATATTTTATTTCATCAATTTTCCCAAAAATCCTGGAAAATACATAGAGAAAAAGGATTCCTATTTTACTGATGGATCAAATCAAGGCACCAAAGGTTCAGTGAACAATCATGAAGCCTAGTGCCCTTATCTCTAGGACCAAACAAAACAAGTTTGACCCCTCTCGCACACAGCAGATACTTGAAGACAGCTATCATGTCTCCCCTGAGAATCCTCTTCTCTGGGCTAAAACATCTCTACTTGCTCATAGTCATCATCACTAGCATTTACATAGTGTTGTAAGGTCTGAAAAGAACTTTACAAATCTTACTTCATTTGATCCTCAAAACAACACTGGTAAGTGCTACTGTTATCATGCTCATTTTACAGATGAGGAAACTGAGGCAGGCAGAGGTTAAGTGACTTGACCAGGGCCATACAGCTAAGAAGTTACATTTGAACTCAGGTCTTCCTAACTCCAGGCTCAGCACTATATCTACTGTGCCGCCTAGCTGCCATCTGATGATACGAACTTGAAACCCTTCATTAGCCTGATGGTCCTCCCACTGGACATTTTCTAACTTCTCGATGTCCTAAAAATATGATGGCCAGAAATGAATACAATACTCTGGAAGTGGCATGACCATGGGAGAGCGTATACAGTGGTAGTATCATCTTCCCTGTTCTGGACACTGTGTCTATGAATGTAGACTAAGAAGCATTAGCGATTTTAACTGCTGTGGTACATTACAATGACGAATTGGGAAGACAGGCAAATAATATCAGAGAGATGTACACTTAGAAAAGGAAGAGGGTTGGTCATATGGCAAGAGTGAGGGATAATAACAGCTGGCCAGCATGGTAGCAGGCAATGCAGAGAGATGAAGAGGTAATTCTCTGGTTCACTAGGTGCCCCCTGGTGGAAGATTGTGGGAGGACATGGTCAAGGATAAAGAGAAGTGGATGATCTGCCCCATCAGAAGGAGATCCCAGATCCATTCAAATATTAGACTATAGTATCACCCTGAAGACTCCTGTAGAGCTTACATTATACAAAAAGCTCCTAATCTTTTTCACAAGGATTAGGAATTATCTAATTAGCATCCAAACCCATACTGAAATAACATACAAGGGAAAGATACCTGTTATGTGCTTGAACTTAGAACACAGTCTAAGTTCAGCTGGGAAACAATTCCATTTCTTTGTCTAATTATTACACTGGAAAGCCTTGAGTTCTTTAAATTCACACACTGTCACCAATTTATTCTGTGGCCTTGGGCAAGACATCCCTCTTTACTGTGTCTCTGTTTCCTCATCCGCATGATGGTAAAGATAGCCTGAATCTTCCTCATAAACAGTCTTTGTTCATGTTCAAAGATAACTGACTTTGTTGTCTAGGCACACCTTCCCCATCTCATACTTGTGAAATTGATTTTTTGAATACAGGTGTAAGGCTTTTACATTTATTCCTATCATATTCCATCTTCTTAGATTCAGTCCAACATTCTAGCCTGATAATATCTTTTCAGAACCTTGTTTCATTATTCAATATGTTGGAATATTTCCAAGCTTTGCTCACATCTCAAAATTTGAGAAATAAAGTATCTATGATTGGCATCCAACCTCATCATTCAACTGAAACTGCCTCTCCAAAGTTACCAATAATTTTTTAATTGGCAAGTCTAATGGTCTTTTCTCAATCCTCAGTCAAATAGAGTGAGGGGTTGTTGGTCACATTCCTCATTGTTATCTATGAAATGCCTAGAGAATTCAAGGGAACCCCACTGCTATGTGGGATTACTCACAAAAGCTGACTAAAAGCTATCAACTGCTTATGGTGAAATGAATGTTAAAATAGGACTGTAAGATCACAGAATCCATAAGTGTGCAAAGAGCATAAGACAGATGTATTGGTCCAGCTAGAGAAGGCATTTTTATTGGTTGTCCCTCAGGGTATGTCAGTATGCAAAGCTCATGCTTCCTACACAATTAGGATAATTGATTATTTCTTTAAAAAAATTTGAAAACCTGGAAAACACCTTGAACATAATCTAGTTCGACCTCTTCTTTCTGCAGATAAGAAAAGGGAGCATCACATGTGCCCATGATCACAGAAGGAGCAAATGGAAGTAGAGTTGCACATTATAAACTGACTTTCCCTATGTGACCACATTTAGTATCAAATTGTAAAGCACTTAGCACAGTGCCTGGTATAATATTAAGCAGTTCATATTTAATAAATGCTTGCTCTTTCCCCCCTTCCCTCCCCAGTTTTGTGCATGCCCCTGGCAAAACTCTCATGCATTGGACTGTGCTGTAAACTGCCTGAGGTCTTACGCACAGAATACCCCTGATCATGTCATCAGATCAGCAACAGCTGAAGCCTCCGCAGCACCTTCTGAACTCTTCCCAATTCTTAGAGATCCACGTGTCAGTGGTGGTGGGTAGTCAGGTTACCAGTTGCCATGGGATCCTTACAATGAAATTCATTTAAGCAAAGGGCAAATGACAGAAACTAGTGATACTTCCCTGCTCTTAGCATCACTGCCATTCCATCTTCAGACTGTCCCCTTTGCTTTTACAATCCTTGATGTTAGCTATTTATCATGATCACTCTGGAGGTTACCAGTGTCATCCTCATGATGTCTGTCATTACCTGGGACTACATCATATGTAAGGATATCTTAAAAACGAGATGATTTTCTAAACATCATTGAAGAGTCTCAGGCAGAATACCTCTGACTAAATGTTGCTCTGGAGTGAACTATTTCATGTGGAAGATCCAGGATATCTTCACCTTCCTCATGCTGATGAGGAAGCAGAGACACAGTAAGGGGGGGATGTCTTGCCCAAGGCCACAGAGTAAATTGGTGACAGGTCGTGAATTTAAAGAGCTCAAGGCTTTCCAATGTAATAATTAGAAAATGGAATGGAATTGTTTCCTAGCTATGGACTGTGTTTCAAGTTCAAGTACACAATAGGTATCTTTGCCTTGCATCTTATTTCAGTACGGGTTTAGATGCTAATGGGATAACTCACAGTCTTTTGGAGAGGACTTTATTTAATTTCATGGAGACCTTATTAGACAGTTTGAAAATTCATTTTGTATCTACAAATGTATTTCTATAAAAGGAACACAAGATTTACAAATCCATATTGAAGTAGAGCCTTATTTTTTTTTAAAAACAAGAAAAGCTTGAATGAATCTGATTATATTCTATAAACATTTATTAAGCACTTACAGTGCACAAAGCCCTGGAAGTACAAAGAGAAAAACAGAAGTGTCCCTGCCTTCACAGAGCTTATATTCTATTAAGGGCTAGGGGACAGAACACAAGTCACATACCAGGGATTTGAACTTTTCACATGTCATGGCTTTCTTGGACGGTCAGGTAAAGCCAAGGGGCCCCTTGTCAGAATCATCTTTTTAAATGCATAAAATGAAATCGAATTACAAAGGAAATTAATTATATTTAAATAGTTCCCCAAACATTTTTAAACACAAGTTCACAGATCCCAAGTACAGAATCTCTGCACATATACAAATAAATGTAGCACAAGGTAAACTGAGGCAGGTGAGAACATGAACCAGGGATAATAAACAACAATATTAAAAAGTATCATAGCATTTAAATAGAGCTTTAAGATTTGCAAAGAGCTTTACAAATATTATCTCACTTTATCCTCACAACAACTCTAGGAGGGAGGTACTATTATCATTCACTTTTACAGATGAAGACAATGTGGCAGACAGAGGTTAAGTGACTTGCCCAGGGTGACACAGCTCTCAGGCTGGATTTGAACTCAGGTTTTCTTCCAGATTCCATGTCCAGCAATCTGTCCACTCTGCCACCTAGCTGCCCAATCTGGCACAGAGTAGGTATCTAATAAATATTTTTAGAATGTGGATTTCAAAAGATATTACATCATTAATGCCTACATGTTTAAGACCTCAAGTCCCAAGTCAAGCTATGAATCTTTCATAATAGACTTGGTTTGAGAACTCAATCTGAAAACGGACCTCTGTCCCTCCTCATCCTGACTCAGTTTCCCTGCTCCTCAGGAATTCTCCTTTGCTTCCCTCCTCAATGCTCCATTTATTCTTGGCAGGTGCTTCCTGACAGGACCTCCATTAATAAGTTGTCAGTGGACAAACAAAGGGATGGCCACAGGCTGCTGAGAGAAACTGTCAGTAGTGCAGTGGGAGGAACACCAGACCTGGAGCCCCTAGAAAGCCTAGGTAGAGTCTCACCTGTGGAGATTGTGGGACCAGAGTCCCTTGGCTCCTTAGTCTCTTTGTCTGTAAAAAGGGCATAATAATTCAAACCCTCTGAACCTTATGGACTTCTTGTGAGGGTTAAATAAGATAATATATACGGACATACATATATGCATATATATATATATACACATATATAAAGTATTTCACACTATATACCTTATAGTGCTATGTAAATACCAGCTGCTATTATCATACTTGGAGAGAAAGAGAAAAGAAGCATCCTAAATAACTACTCAATTTACCTAGCACAGTGGAAAGAGTTGCCTTGGGCTTTTTTTTTTGTCTATATATTTCATATATACTAATGCTATTATCCCCAGAGAATACAAGTTTCCTGAAGGCAGGAATGGTTCCATTTTGTCTATATATTCTGTATCTACTCATGTGTATAAATAGTGTTACCTCCAAGAGAATGTAAGCTCCCTGAGGTCAGGAATGGTTCCATTTTTGTTTTTGTATTTCCAGGGCAAAGAGCAATGCTTAGCATATGATAGGTGCTTCATAAATGCTTGCTGACTGACTGATTGGCCTTGATCAAGAACACCTGGGTTTCTACCCCACCTCAGACATTTACTGGGTGCTTGGCTATGGGCAAATCACTTAATCAATAAGTAGGCATTCATCCCATGATTACTGCCATGTGCTGATTGGTGGTGATATAGACACAAAAATGAATCAGTCTCTGCCCTCAGGAAGCTTAACCTCCCTGAGTTTCAGTTTCTCCATCTACAAGATGAGGATACCAATATATACTCACTGCACAGAATCCTTGTAAGGTTGAAATGAGATATTGTATATAAAACACTTTGTAAACCTTGCAGTGGTCATATGAATGAATATGAGTTAATATCACTACTATTATTATTACTTCCAACTCTTTTCTTTTTTCTTCTTCAAAGCCTCCATCTGAATTCATCTTTATTCCTTCAACTTCCCTGTACTTTCTTCCTGGCTCAAACATTTGTTCTTCAACTAAATCTATTTTTATTCCTGGTCTAATATCTGAATCAGCAGTTTTTAAATACTCAATATATCTTTAAATGCCAACAGACAACAAGTATAGCAGGTGTTTAATTGTGGTTTAAAGATGCATATTGTTCACATTTTACAATCACAATTAAAATCAAGCAATAACACCAAAGGCGTTCCGGTGTGCGGCAATAATACTTACCCATATAGTGAAATTGATCAGAATCCAGATATAATGGTGCCCATTGTAGTAACCCTGTGGTGACTGATTGCTATTCTGCTGTTAGCAAACAACCAAGAAATACTTTATTTTTTCAGAATTATCAATTTGTTTCTAGGGTATGAGAACAATGAAAACCTTAAGGGAGAAAGCAATAGTTAGCGAGGTATTAAAACAGTTATATAACTAATAAAAACACTAAATCAACTTAGATATGCAGCAGTGTGTCATTTCCATTTTAATAAAAAAGTACATTATTCTCTTCTCGAAATTACAAAATTTTATTTTTTTTTTACTCTGTGCCAACATATTTGGAAAGTAAAAAGTCATAAATCTACGGTTTCTGGAATTGTCATTTATGTGATTCTCTAGTCCTTAAAAAGGACAGAATAAAACAGGCATATTCATAAAATGATCTATTTGAAAAATTATTTGCACTCGCTGCTCCATCTTTTTTTTCTCTGGGAGGCTGGGAGAGGGTGCACAGGGACTTATAAATAAAACACATTTGATTTTCATAGCATCCTTGTATGTTCAGCATCCAGATCTCTGAATGTGCCTGTTTCAAAGGGCGGTTTGAGAAGACTCTTTATTGAGGGCGGATTTCAACGCTCTGCTGTGCAGGCTGCATGGGGACAATGGTTTGGGCAGAGGGTCGAATCAATGTTCAATTAAACCCAGGCGTGGGCCAGAAAGGAACTGTTGGGAAGCCAGGCCAGAGGGCTGGATCTGGCTCTCACATTGCATAAGCCTGAGGTGGCCTGGAATTTGTGGTTCCAATCCCTGGCACAGCTGGTCTGCCCTGAGACCAAGAAATGGGCTGTATTGGTTACATAGAAAGAGCCAACTATGGGGGTTGTTGGTTAAAGGGTTTACAAACTCTCTTGGTGATTACAAGGGCATTTCCCAAGCTGTTGATGAATAAATGCCTCATTGAGTCAATTGCCCATGAGAAGAGTCATAGCACCTAGTACTATCAACGTGACCTGGGGCAAGTCACTTTAACTTCTTTATGCTCCATAAAATGAGAGGGGTATTGACCTCTAGAGTTCCTTCAAATCTAAATCTAAAATCCTAAATCCTAAATCACCTAATCTCTCTCAGCCTCAGTTTCCTCAACTGAAAAATGAAATCCCTCTAACTCTGAGATCCTGTGGGAAGAACAGCGGGAACATATTGAAAACCAATAAGAAATAATATTGGACAAAAGAAAATGAGACCAAGCTATGGAGAACCTTGAAAGCCAGCATGGCAGAGAAACAAAGAAGCCATGGAAGGAGTTTGAGCAGGAGAATGACATAATAAACATAATGTTTAAGAAAGATTAGTCTGGTAGATTTGCACAGTCTAAGTTTTAAGCAGAAAGAAGCTAGAGATAAGGAGATTAGTTAGAAAATGAGGTAATCTAAGAGTGAGAGGAGAAGCACCTATAGTAATTTGCTTACAGTAGAAAACAGAATGGAAGGGATGGTTCTTACAAACCAACAGATGAATACAAGAAGCAAAGAAGGAGGGATGATTCAAAATTTACTCCACATTTTTTAGTTCGATGCCCAAGAATATGGCAGCACCATTGAGCATCAGGGGAAATGGAGGGGAGAAGTGATTTGTGAAGGAAGAAGTAATGAGCTTGGTTTGGGTGGTTAGAAATTTAAAACTGAAGCTTTGATGAAAGAGGAAACTTAGTAAAAACAGATTTGAAAATCATGAACCAAGTGGTAGTGTGTGAAGCCATGAAAATAGAGGAACTTTCCAAGGGAAAAGTCATACGAAGAAAAACCAAGGGGCCAATGATACCCTAAACACAGACTACAGTTTAAGTTCAACTACTTCACTTCATCTTAATCCTTTTACTTCTGATCAATTCTCCAAAGCTGGCAGTCAGAACAATTAACCTTTTCCTCATGGATATGTTAGAATTTTAAATCCTACTGCATAGCTTTTATGTCTCTCCTTTCCCCATCCCAGGCCAAAAGACCTGCTTCCAATGAGCATCCACATTCACTCTTCTGCCTATCTGCTCAAACTCCCCCTAACTCTTAGAAAATCCATTTTCCCTCTTGGGCAGCTAAGGAGGAAAAAGTCTTGGCTTCCTCTGACTGTTAATAACTATTATCTACCCACTTGCCAATAATGTTTCTATAACACCTTTGATTACAAAGCACCTTATTCACAGCAACCCTGTAAGGGAAGTAAAGTGAAAATTATTATCCACCATTTTATAGACTTTGAGAAGCTTGGAAGGGTTAAATGAACTACCCAAGAATCACACATAATTTGCAATCAGAATTTGAACACAGAGCTCTTGGTTCCAAGTCAGGACAATTTCTATTATGCTATGCTGCCTTCTCAGCAATGTGAAAGAGAGTCTAGAATTGTTGGATTCTTCTTCCTTGAGTGCCATAAGACCAAAGTCTATCTCAGCATTATGGAAACCAATTTAATCACTTCAACAATGGTGAAAGGTGGCTGAAGAAGGAGCCAGGAAAACTGAGAGCACTCAGACTCTCATTTGCTAGTTCTGTGACTTTGGGGAAGTCCCTTAATGTTTTTGAGTCCCATTTTGCTCTTCTAGGCAACTAGATGATATAGTATATGGAGTGCCAGACTTGTATTCAAATCCTGCTTGGGACACTTACTAGCTATGTGACCTTGGGCAAGCCACTTGGCTTCTCTCAAATTCTGTTTCCCCATCTATAAAACAGAGATAAGAATAATACCCATCTCACAGGATTGTTGTGAGGATGAAATGAGAGTACTTACCAAGTTCTTTAAATTGCAAAATAAATGCTAGTTATCTATAAAAGGAATGATAACAACTCTGCCTCTCCTGTCTGTTTACTGTGGGACTCAAGCAACAGTATATGTGTAAGAATACAAAGCTTTGTTATTATATGGGAAAACAGAGAGTGGGACCCATACCTGTTGTCCCTGCTACAAGAGAAGCAAGATTAGTGGATCACTTCAGCTTGGGAGTTCTGAGCTGCAGAAGATGAGCCAGGCGTCCTCACTAAGTCTGTCCTCACCACAATAAGGTGGCCTTCAGGACTGGGTGAAGGAGGGCTAACCAGTTGTCTAAGGGGTGAGAAATGAAGTAGGTCAAAGCTTCTATGCCAGTCAGCGGTGGGATTAGGCCTATGAGTGATCTAATGAGCCTTCATGAGATAGCAAGGTCCAATATTAAAAATAAATAAGTAATTTTTTTTTAAAACCAGCATTGGGTTCATTCCAGTCATGAAGGTGGTTGGGCCTGTCTACAGAAATAGGAAGGCTTGTACCTGATTCTCAGTTATATAAAAATCTTACATCAATAAGCCATCAGCTGAAATTCAAGTATTCTCTTGGCCTTTGTATGTTTTATGATTTTCTTTTTTCTAGATATCTTGAGGAATGAAAGGGATATAAAAGCTCTGTTTAACATTTTTCTGGGGACTAGGGGTACATGCTGCAAATAATGAGATCATGTAAATTTAATATGAGGCATCATTTAAGGCAGTAGTCTCTGTCAATGAGATTGCTATGGAGGGGCATACATCTCTAAAGAATGTGCTAAGCACCCATTAGCAATTTCTATGATAATCTCTGCTGTCCAGAAATGGCAAGGCCTCAAAATGTTAGCAATATAAGGAACTGAATGAGTACAAAAGAAAAGGTATATTATAGGAAAACAAAAATAAGATAGGATTCCCATTTGATTCTGGAATTTTAAAACAGTAAAGGGATTAAAGACATTTTCAAGACCCTAATGGCAATGTAATTGGTCACTTCTGACATCAAAATTTTTTCAATTCATTTCTCAAATAGCTTCAATGCAGTTATCAAGCTCTCCATGATGTGCTAACCCATCTTTGAGGACCCAGCTAACAAGGACTGCAGGCAGTGAATGGGCAATGGTGGAGTAAACCAGAGCAAATTCCTAGAACTGGAAAAGAAACCAAAATCTTAGAGTAATTCAGGTAGCCAGGCCAAGAACACACACCATGAGCTTAACCTGTACTTGAGGCACACCTGGTATAATGTACCCCACAGGTGTCCTTCATGTCCTCTGCTGTACATCTAGGTCCTTGAATGAATAACTGAATCAAGAAACATTTAGTAAAAACCTACTATGTGCCAGGTGCCATGCTAAGCCCTGGGGATACAAAAAGAGGCAAAAGAACTTACAATCTAACATTTAGTAAAAACCTACTATGTGCCAGGTGCCATGCTGAGCCCTGGGGATACAAAAAGAGGCAGAAGAACTTACAATCTAACAGAATAGATGACTAACAATTACATGCACACAAGCTATATACAAGATAAACAAGAAATCATTAACAAGGATGGCCCTAGAATTAAGGGAGGTTGGGGAAGGGTTGCTATAGAAAGATGACCAGCTGGAAAATGATCAAGAAACTTGCCTATTAGATGAAGAGAAGAGAGTCAAGGTACCAGGTTCAAGTCCTGACTGGGCTTGGAGTCAGGAAAACCTGAGTTCAAATCCAACCTCAGACTCTTCCTACCTGTGTGATCCTGGGCAAGTCACTTCACCCTGTTTGCCTCAGTTGCCTCATCTATAAAATGAGCTAGAGAAGAAAACAGCAAAGTACTCAATTATCTCTGCTAAGAAAATCCCAAATGGGGTCATGAAGAGTTGGATATGACTGAAAAATGACTAAACAAAAACAAATTTTTGTGACCTTAGACAAGTCATGATCACTCTGTACTTTTTTCTTCTTCAACTAAGCGGATAAGGGTAATCCATTTAAAATTAGAAAGGACCTCTGAGGTGATTTAGCAGCCCAACCCCCTCATTTTATGACTAAGAAGACTAAGGCTCAGAAAAGTGAAGTTACTTGGCTAAGATCACCCAGATAGTAAAGCAGAGCTTCCTAACTAGTGGCAGAACTCAAGTCTTCCTGACTGAGGGAAACCCCTTCTTTCTAGTTTTCAGTTTCCTTATCTGGAAAATGATAGAGCACATCATTAACATCGATATTTTGAATGTGCAAAAAAAGAAGTAAAGAATTAGTAACATGTTCACCTGCCAAGGAGATGGCAGACATAGGCTTAGGTCTTTTCCAAGGAAGGAAAATAGAAACAGGATGCTTAGGATAGGTTTATTACATGGCGAAATGGATAGAGCACTGGGCCTGGCATCAGGAACACCTGAGTTCAAATCTGGCCTCAGAGACATACTGGTTATATGGCCCTGTTTGCCTCAGTTTTCTCAGACATGAAATAGAGATAACTCTTCTTCCCAGGGTTGTTGTGAGCATCAAATGAAATGATGTTTGTAAAATGTTTAAATTCAGTTCTCAGCACATAATAAACACTTAAGAAAAACTTGTTTCCTCCCTCCTTTCTTCTTTCTTTCCTTCTTTCCTCCCTTCCTTCCTTCCTTCCTTCCATCCTCCCTTCCTTGTTTTCCTAAGGTAGATGTGAAAGGAAGAGGCCTTGTCATTTAAAGAGATATGGAAATGTTGCAAGGTCAGAGAGATGGCAAAGGAAGAACATCACACTGTCAACAAAGAAGGAAGTGCCACCCTGCCATGGGTACACTGCTGTCTCTATGTCATGTTGCAAAGGTAGCTATGGCATGATGAGCCCTTCATCTCTTGCTCAGAGATACATGCCTGAGCAATGGATGAACCTGGTTGAATAACAAAGAAAATTCTATCCACCTCATCCACCTCAGGATCAAATCTGACTTTCATCTTGGGACTAGAGAAACATGTTGCAAATAATAAGGCCATGTGAACTGAAATTGAGGAAGAACACTTATTAACATCTGACATAGAGCCCCCTCACTGTGAAATAGCTGTAAGGGGCTATGCATCTCTAAAGAAGATGTTAAGCACTCATTAGCGATCTGTATAATAACCTCTGCCCTCCAGTGCTAATTTCACAGAAACAATGGTAATATTTACAAAGGATGCTTGAGAAATTAGTGCAAATGGTAGGAACTCAGAATATTAGTGTCAAGAGACTCTGCGCTTCATCTTCCAACCACTAACAGGTCAAGTTCCCAAATCTAGACTGGCTACAGCTCTCCCTCAGGGTCCTCCTTGAGGAGTCACGGGTACCTGTCTCTAATGCTGTCAACTAGAGCCCCTATTTTGGTGAACTCAACCCAGTGTTAACCAACAGTGATTATCACTTCAATTTCATTTAACCACTTAGCCTCAATTAGCTTTTACAAAGGATTAGAAAAAATAGCAAGTACAAGGAATTTTCCTCCAACCACCCAGAACAATCCTCCCCCTACCCCTAAACCACTTCAGTCCCTGGGGAAAGTGGGCTCAACCTTAAAGCAGTTTCTACATAGCTCCTACACACACACACCAGCCAAGTCCACATATGCATCTGACATGGCTAAACCCCTCTTGGCTGCCTTTGATCTATGCTGGGTCAAACAGGTGGCTGGGGACTTTGGTCCTTACCATCCAGCACCCAGCAAATTCCATCATGAACTCCATCTCCTGGAACCTGGGGCTCACCTTTCTGACCTTCCAAAGCCTATAAGGTCACCTCCTAGTCTGATACCCCTTCACTTGAAAGCAGGAAAGAGGAAACATAACAGAAAAACAGAGACAGAAGCAACATCAGAGTCATGTACCCATGGTGGGGACCAGAAGAGAGAGATAAAGGGCCACGGCTCCGTTCCCCAATCTGAGAGTTATCACATTCCTTGACTCCTCCTTGCTTGACCCAGCTTTGGACAGCTGACACACCCTGCCTCTATCTCAGCAGCTAGTCAATATTCCAATTCTTTACTATGTGGTTAGAGTTATGGTAGAAGTGCTGCCTGAACTAGAAAAAAATGTAATTCAGAGACATTTAACAAAATAGATAAAAATACAACACAGCATTTATCAACAGGCAGAATGAAGGAATCTTTCTATTTCAATGAACACCATTGAGTTATAGGCTACCTATATATGCTCCAAAATTTGGAGAGGGCTCTTCTACTACAGGTTATCATGTCTTTGATGATGCTGATGATGATGATGGTCGCGATGGTAATGATGATGATGATGACAGATGATGATGATGACAATGATGATGATGGTGGCGATGATGATGATGGTGATGATGATGATGGTGATGATGATGATGATGACAGATGATGATGACAGATGATGATGATGATGATGATAATGTGTTATGAGAATCTGAAGATCTTCCCTGCCCCTAGGCCCTTTGCTAAAGTGGCTACGTGACTCTGAGAACCTTCCCCTATTTGAAAGTATACTCTGACCCTAATAGGCTGAATGTGGTCACATGGAGCCTGTGGTGGGAGGCTTGTTTTTCGGGAATGCCCATGCCTTGTAGCTTTGTGATTGGGCAGTGGGTCAAGAGGGCTGTGACATTCTCCAAGCCAGGAGAAGGCTATATATACGCCCCGATGTGAGGTTTTGCTTTGGGGCTCATTTTGAGAAGAGTTGTGTGATTTGGCCAGATGAGACTCTGGGAAGCCATTGAGCCCCCCCGGCTTTGAAAAACCAGATGTTGGTGCTTCCCTCTCTGGTAACCGACTAGGTAACTGATGTAATGGTCAGGTGCTGGAAGCTGTCTGCTGATCTGTTTTTTCTGTTTGTTTGTAACTTGTGTTTGCATTCTCTGACGTTCAGGGTGCTGACTTTTCCCCCTGAACTAGGTAAATGATATATGTTTGATTGATTAAAGTGAAACTGTTAACCCATTTTGAGTTGCTTTCCTTTAGAAAAGCAGATCTAAGAACCTGTGCTAGCAGCTGCCCTGGGTATGCTAGGGTGCTTGCTGATACATAATGATGATGGTGATGATGGTGATGATGATGATGGTGATGATGATGGTGATGATGATGGTGACGATGATGATGATGGTGGTGATGGTGATGATGATGATGATGATGGTGATGATGGTGATGGTCATGATGATGGTGATGATGATGGTGATGATGATGATGATGGTGATGATGATGATGGTGATGATGATGATGGTGATGATGGTGATGATGGTGATGGTGATGATGATGATGATGGTGATGATGGTGATGGTGATGATGATGGTGATGATGATGATGATGGTGATGGTGATGATGATGATGATGGTGATGATGGTGATGATGGTTAACATTTATGTAGCACTCACTATGTGTCAAACACTAAGTGCATCACAATTATTATCTCATTTGATCTTCATATCAGTCCTGGGAGTCAGGTACTATGATTATACCTGTTTTACAGACAAAGCAGTTGAAGCAACCAGATATTAAGTAACTTCCCCAGAGTCACATAATAATAAGTTTCTGAGGACAGATTTAAACTCAGGTCTTCCTGGCTCCAGGCTTAGCACTTTATCCAGAAGCAGGCTCCCAGCCTCTTCCATGTGAACTAACATTTTACACTTGGTATGACTCTCTGTATGGGCTGGAGACAGAGACATTAGGGAAATGATCTGTATCCGATAGGAGAATAATGCCTGGGGCTAATCCTATAATCTACCAAAGATCAGGGCATGGTCTCTCAATTGACAAGCTCTCCTGACAGTATTCCAAGAGAGACATAGTTATATTACCTAGGGGCAGAGATGTTCTGGTAAATATTTAACAACTGGCTCTCTGGGAGAAAAAAACAAACGTACTTATCACACAACACACTTTATTGGTTTCCTCTGCATTGTTAATATTTCCTTCATCATTTTCTTAAGTCCTGACTGTAATTGTCAAACATGGGGCCCAAGAAACTTCTGAGTGCTGCAGGAATCAGAATGAAATTTGATTGGGAAATATTTAACAAAATAAATGAAAACACAATAAAACGTAGCTAAAGTTAACATGTGGTTTTCTAAGTCAATATGCACAGGCAGGGCTCCACTGACCTAGACAATCCACAAAATAATAAACCAAGCCCTGATTTGTAACTTTGCTGATTTTCCTAGTATTAATTCTCACACTGAAAATTAACAATTGGCTGGGAGGGTTTGAGTGGATTCCAGCATACCCTTGCCTAGGAGCTACACCTTATTTACCATGGAGGAAAGTCAGTATTGGTTTTATAATTATAGACTGTAATTTATAATTTAAAATATTTGTAATTAATAAATTATAAATCTATAATTATATAACTATAATTATCTTAGAGTGGGAAGAACACCTGAGAAGTTATCTCCTTCAACCTACCGCCCAATGCAGCAATTCCTTCTACAGAATCTCTGACAAAGAGCCAATGAGTTTAGACTTGAACATATCCATGGATGGAAAACTTACTCTCTCCCATTCCATTTTTGATCCCTTTCATTTTTTACAAGTTCCCCCTTTATCTCTAGGCTTATTCAATATGCAAATATTTCTCCTAGTTTTGTCTTATCTGCACTTTTTCTAAGTCTTCCTCCAAGATGCAGATAAAGGTGCTGAAGGGCATGAGCTCTGCCATCCACCACTGGAGAGTAGAGTCATTCAATGGAGGTTAATCAACACATCTCCAGTTTAGTGGTTCAAATCCACTGTGCAACCTTTATATCTATTTCACCATCTTGTTTATGAGGCTCTCTCTAGACCTTTGGTTAAATGACTGACTAAAATTCAACCTCAAAGTCCCTCCTCTGGTCATTGTGAAAGCAAGTAGATGGCCTCATGGATAGAGAGCCAGACCTGGAGTCAAGGAGGCCTATGTTCAGATCAGGCCATTCCTAGCTGTGTGACTCTGGACAAGCTATGTAATCTCTTCCTACCTCAGTTTCCTCAACTGTAAAATGAGAATAATGCTAGCACTTACTTTGCAGAGTTGTTGTGAGGTTCAGATAACACATGTAAAGCGCTCTGTAAACCTTAATACACTGTATGAACACTAACCATTATGATATCCAGCCTATTACGTGTGAAGCTAAAGACAAGATGGAGAATTTTCAATATGGAAAGATGTAGACTATAATCAATGAACTCAGTTTATCCTTGCATGAACCCCTCAAAATCTGCATTGGCATTTGTTCAAGGATGGAAGTTCTAAATTGTTTACTTGGAAATGATCACGTATAACTTTGAATTACCTTGTGGTTCCTTGGTTTGTTGACAAAAGGAACTATATTATTTTTATCTTTGTATCTCTGATGCCTATCACTTTCATGGAACACAGCAGGTATCAAATAAATGCTTCCCAAATTGTTGAATTGAACTGAATGTGGACCTTTTGAGGGGCAAGGAGTTTGTTATGCTTCAAAAGATGGTCTTGATGGTTTGTGGTTTGAAACCCTCATGTGAATGCTGAGGCCAACACCATGTAGAAATGAACAGAAGATTGAACACGTATATTTTCTCTTTACTATGTGATATAGGTAGATAAAATGCAGAACTATGGTCTGGCTAAGAATCAGGACAAGAGGGAACAAGACATAGTGGATAAAGGGTTGGCCACAAAGTCATAAAGACCTAGGTTCAAGTACTGTCTCTGACACATACTGGATATGTAACTCTGAGCACATCAGTTTAGCTCCTCTGGGCCCTCAGCAGCTGAGACTATCAGGTAGAGATTGGTTGCCAATATGCATCAGTGGATGGAGTTTTCACAGTGGGATTTCCCTATACCATTGAACTCGTAGGTCTAAAGCAAAAAAGAAAAAATCAGACACTGCTTTCCATTTACTGCCCTTTGTGCAAATATTTGTCAGCAGCTAGAGAGTGGGGAATCTTCTGGAAGGATTCTAGTGATCTTGACCAACACAGGGCCAGGCAGTCTACAATGATCAGCAGGGCCCTGTCCTTCAGGCCGGACCAGCCAATGAAGGGATTCTCTAATGATTATTCAATTCCATTCATCTGGGTTTCATTAGTTGAGTGCATTGTCACTCTCCAGCCACCTGGGAAGTTGGGTATTCAGTTCAGTGAAAGCTTAGAGTTTCCCTACTCATGCGATTGAATTAAGGCTCTTAACTAACTCAGGTGTAACTTATTTAATTCACCACCCACCTAATTACTGTGAATTCAGCTAAAACAGGCGAGAGCAAAGGAACGTATCTCCTGAAACAAAAAAGAAGGGGGAGAAGCAATAAAATACCAGCATAGCAACAACCAGCTGCATCTGGGCAAGTTCTAGAGCTTGGTGGCCAGGTGAAATCAACAGAAGCCAAGATGCCAGGTGAAATTAGGGAAGTAAAAAAAAAAAAAAATCACATGTCAAGTAGACTTTATTGTGACTTTTAAGAGTCAGTGACTACACAGCAATCAGCTTTGCATAGGGAAATGAGAGATTGGACAGGAGTTCCCATAATCCTTTGTTCAGGACTGGTACATTTTTTTTCCTGTGGGCTTTGTAGAAGATGCTCAAAGGCTCACCTTGTGCCTGTAATTTCTTCTCTGAAATTTGTGGCCCTGTTAAAGTGAACTTTGAGAGATTAACTCAACTGCACTGCTTCTGCTTAAGAGAACATTAATTGAATAGCATCACATTTCAGTTAAAGTACATATTTAAAGGATAATACTGATGGAGACAGCTGTGCCCTTATTGTGACAGGTCAGAGGTTTTCAAAAAAAAAAAGATGTTCAGGAAATAAATTACTTAAGCATATAGCCTCAAATTAAAATATAAAGTAGAAACTTCTGCAGAGAAATAACCATTAATAAAATCAGCCTGTTAAAATAATTCTTTTTTTTAACATATATAGGTTATGAGAATTGAAGAGATTATTTAAAAATTTATCTTAGCATAAAATGTTATGCCTCCTTGATGTAGGCAACAGTCAGGTATTCTTCTATCATATTAGTGAACATTATAACTTCACATCATATGCTTTATCCATCAGTTAATCAGCAAGGGTTTATTAAGCTTCAACTATGTGCCCACCACTGTGCTAGGTAGTGGGGGTGCAAAGATAGAAATGAAACCTACACACTTTATGCTTGGACTGGCAGGACCATAA
>CM053581.1:556983728-557005777 GCA_028627135.1 Pseudochirops cupreus | reverse complement strand
TGGGGGAGGGGGGATACACTGGGATGGCTGTTTTGGGGCAGTGGGTAGGGGAAAGATGGGGAGAAAATATGTAACTCAAAATCTCGTGGAAATGAATGATGCAAACTAAAATAAAATTTAAAAAAAAAGAAAGAAACAGGGTGCTTTGAATTTAGTAGGTGCTTAATAAATGTCTATTGAGTTCAATTGAACTGAATGGAATTTAGATATAGGCATGGAGGTACCAATACTTTTCCTTTAAAATGATCTGTCCAAAAAAAAAAAGATGTACTTTTTTCACAGTTATATATACCAATTAAAGTGAACTAGTAGACAATCGTTGCACTTGGTTAAGGGAAGAGGTAAACCTCCAAGAATATATTTTAAATTTAGAAAAGCACAAATCTTTCCCTCAAAAAAAAAATAAGAGAATTTTTGTTAAAAAAGAAAATGGAAAAAACATTTCAAACATTCCCCTTCCCCTGAAAAATAAATGCTATATAATACTCATTATAATTAAAAATTAAGGTGGTTTGCAATAATTTCACCATTATTTGATTCAAAATCTTTATAAAATATTGGCATTTTCCAACATTTATTTTTCCTGTCTATGTTCCATTTAAGGCCAAATTTTCAAACCCAGCTGCCAAATTACACATATAATTACTGCATTTGCGCACAAAAATGTGATAATTGCTTACACAATTTCAGAGGCCAGCTTGAGACTCCTTTCCAAATTTGTTTTTACATGTACAGTACGGTGTATGTCGTTTTATATGGAAATAGGGAAAGTAGAACTCTTAGTTCATCTGGGTTATACAGGAACAGTGGGAAGAAATGTACAAAATCAAGTCTTTTTACAAAAGGGCCTATTTTCACAATTTTAGCCAATGACATTTTGAAGATGAAAAGGCTTACAGGGCTGGACTCCCCTACCAGACATTCAGAATTTCACCTGGTGGCAAGATAGAAGGAACAGTAATAGCCAGTGGCAGGGGGGTGGTATTTGGCACAATGCCCTGAACATAAGGACTGTGTTTGATTGGTTGATCAATTAATTGGCATGATGTGGCACAATGGACTCTCTTGGCTTTCCCCTGACATCATATCAACCTGTGTAGAGCAGGATGGTTAGGGGTCAGCACAAGCACAAGGGTCAGCAAGGTCGTGTTTGGAATGAAGCAAGTAGAAGAAGTAACAACCTCAGTCTGGCAGAGGTCAATGTAAGTGACAGATAACAGAAAGCCTTAGGAAACTTAGGAAACTTAATTAATGCATTCTGCCCCCTACCCACCAACAAAAATAATGCACCACGACTGCCTACTAATGCAAACACAGTGGTGTATGTAACTGTGAAGGTAAGGCAACGTTTTTTACTGATCACTTAAAAGTGGCATTACCTCCATACTCAAATTTGAGTTTATACAATAGTGCTTTAAATAAAATAAATCACACACACACACACACACACACACACACACACACACATGAATCACCGCAGAATAATTAAAAACCAAAGATCAACTAAAGGAGCCAATTATAATTGAATGTAGATTAGAAAATTATATCAGCCAATCAAGCAAGAAGCATTTAAATAAGTACCTACTATGCACCATACCTACTGTCAGAAATTCCAAGTCAAAAGTGACGTAGTCCTTGCACATGAGGAGTCAATAATCTAGTTAGGGAAAGATAATATGAATATGTATAACGAGCTATCCAAAAGATATACAAAACAGAAAATTTAGAGACTGGTGGGACTCGAGGCAGCCAGCAGGTAGAGCATAATGTATAGAGAGCTGGGCCTGGATTCAAGGAAACCTGAGTTCAAATCGGACCTCAGACACTTACTAGCTGTGGGACCTTGGGCAACTCACTTACCCCTGTTTGCCTCAATTTCCTCATTTGTAAATGAGCTAAAGAGAGAAATGGCAAACCACTCCAGTGTCTTTGCCAAGAAAACTCCATGGTGTACTGTGGTCCATAGGGTCATCAAGAGTCCGATACGAAGGACACCAACCAACCAACCAATCACATCATCAGTGTACTTATTATATCCCACCACTCAAATACAATGAAAGCTTCCTAGGGGATTTCTTTACATTAAACTCCAAGTACAAGAAACGGGGTGCTTTGAATTTAGTAGGTGCTTAATAAATGTCTATTGAGTTCAACTGAATTGAATGGAATTCAGATATAGGCATGGAGGTACCAAAACTTTTCCTTTAAAATGATATGTCCAAAAAAAAAAAAGATGTACTCTTTTCAAAGTTATACACACACACACAACAAAAGGTGCTGTTTATACTGAGCCTTAAAGGAAACTGGAGATTTTAAGAGGCAGCAGTAAGGAGGGCATGAATTCCAGGCAGGGGGGACAACCAGCTCAAATTTATAGAGTATCGTTTATGAGAAAAAAGAAGGACAATTTGGCTGGACTGTAGTGTACGGCCAGTGAAAGGGAAGAAAATATGAGAAGGTGGGAGAGATAGATTGGGGCCAGGTTGTGAGGGTTTAAAATGCCAAACAGTCATTTATATTTGATCCTAAAGGTAAAAGGGAGACAAGAGAGTTTATTAAGGAGGAGAGTGACATGGTCAGGCATTTCAGGAAAATTATTCTGGCAGCTACACTGAAGAAGGATAAGAGGGGGAGAAAGTTGAGGCAAGGACACTTTAGGAGAGTGTTGCAATAATCCAGGTGAGCGGTGATGAGGGACTGAACTAAAGTGGTGCCTCTGTGAGTAGAGAAAGGAAGTGGATGCAAAAGACATTGAAGAGGCACCCTAGATGTAAAGTACTGTGCTATTAATATCACGACATAATATAATGTTATAAATGCCTGGTATTGTTGTTACTGAAACTGGCATGAAACAGGAAGACACATGGTCACCAAAGGTGTTGTCCAGTGTCATGGAAGATGTGCTGCACAGAGTAGGAATCAGAAAGGGGTTTCCTATAGACAGAGACAAGATCCAAGCTATCCTATTTGTCAATGACATTGCGATGACTGAATCAGGTCCTAGAGCATCGCAGAGTTTTCTGAGATCCTTGATCACTCAAAAGAGTTGAATTTACCAACTGAAAAGAAACAAAATCAAGTAGACACCTCCTCATCCGATGCTTTTTTTCCCTCTTGGCATCCCAACAATGCCACCTCTCACCCTTTTCTGAGGAATGGAGTATGGAGCTCACCCTCCACTTTGATCCTCAGACTCTCTGCCCCCTTCCTATGAGATACTGGCCCAAGCTTCTGACTTCAGGGAGTATATGGCCACCAGCTACAAATCCTTGTGAAAAGACAGATGACTGCACCACACCAATAAGGACCACCAGCCCTTACTGCATTATCCCTTTATGTGTTGTCTTCCCCAGTTAGAACATGAGCTCCTCAAAAGCAGGGATGGTCTTTATTTTCTATTTGTACCCCCAGAACACAGCACAGTGCTTGGCACATAGTACTTAATAGTTGCTTTTTAGTCCATTCATTCATGCTCTGCAGCTGGATGGGCTATGCATAGAATCTGGTCCATCAGTATTCATATCTTAGACACACATTGCAAATGGACAATGAATTGTGTCCAGAATTGAATTCAAGGAGGGTAGGCCAGATCTCCCTTGGGAAATTGTGCAGTTCTTTGAATGACTCTAAGTTCCTTCCTGAAACAAAAGCTCTTCTTTTTAACATTAATGTTCTGCCAGTTATAAGACTACAAATTACAGAATACCAGTAGCTGAAGAATAGAAGTTGAGAACAATTACAGCACATTACACAACCAATAATTTTATTCAAGATAAGAAGAGTAAAGGAGGCCACTGGAACATTATGTGACCAGAAAAGAAGTTGAACCAATCTTTCTCATGCAAGATCAGGCCAGAGGAGGGCCCTCCCTCCGTTGATACCTACACAATGTCAAAAGACCTAAGGAAGGCACTCAGTACATCGAGTAAAGCCTTAGTGTCAGGTCGATAGGAGGACCTGGACAAAAGGTATACAGGGCATGGATAGGTTGTGACTTACATCATTGATTCAGTACCCATTTTGATCAGTTCACTGATCCATTGAACCATTATTATTATCAATAAAAGAAGAAACCATGGAGATTGTCTATGTCATTGTGGTTCTAGGAACACAGATAATAAGCACTTGAACAAGTCTTCTTTACCATTAGGTATACATCCCATCAAGGGCAAACCCAGAATCAGTGGGTAGATGTTATACAGAGGTGATCCAGGGAAGGAGAAACATCCTTTCTCTGATTGCTGTTACAGCCCTCCTTAAATGCAATGATCTGCCTCTGGATATAGTCAGGCTCCCTTCACTGGTTCTCCTCACAGAAAGGCTGTATTACCACTCAGGGACATTAGAGAAGGATTTTTGTGCAGTTCAAGTTGGACTAGATGACCTCAGAGGTTCCTTCCAATCTATGCCCATTTCAGTTCTAATTGAACACTCTTGTGACTGCTTCCTGTTACAGACCCTACCATCTACTAAAGCCTAAGCACGCATTCCTCCCTTAAAAAAAAAAATCTGTGTATTATCCTGATTGTACAAATTCAGAACTAAGGCTCAGAGGAATTAAGTAAATGGTCCATGGTTATACAGTTAGTATTAGAAGTGGACTCAAATTGTTCCTCCTGATTCCAGGTCCCCAGGACCCTGTTACCTCCCAACTGTGAAATGGGTGAACTTCTTCCAAGTCAATAACCTAGGCCAAGGGTCAATATATTGAGAACTATTCACAAGGATAAAGTAAGAACATATTATACTAGGAACACACAAGACTCTTGGATTCAGCACAGGTGGGGAACTCCCAGAGGTGTTTGCTCCGTGGGATCCAGCTTCACTCTGGCTTGTAACTCTGCTGTCCCAATCTCATGACACAGCTGTCCATAGCTGTTAGACTCCAACATCTGGAGATCTTGATGAATTAAAAAACAAACAACAACAAAAAAAATAAACCAACAACTGCTACCATCACTTAAGGATTCTGGTCCAATCTTATTGATTCCTAGCACTAGCAAGTCCAGGTAGGCTCCAAATATTCCAATAAAACAATATAAACTTTACTTTGTCTTTATAATAGAAAGAACATGGGTAGGAAATGTGTCGGCCTCAGAGTAGGAGGACCTAGATTCAAATTCTAGTTCCATCATTTGGGCAAGTCCTTTGAGTTCTATGGGCCCATTTTATCTTACGTAAAATGAATGAGTGGGTGCTTTAAGGACCCTTCCAAATATAGATTCTCTGATGATAAGTTATTTTGCCTTCCTTCTAAAATTCAAAACTTAAAAATAATGATAGCCTTCATGTAGTGCTTTGGGCAGTTAGGGGGGCCATAGTGCACAGAGCTTCTGATCTGGAATCAGGAAGATGAATCTTCCTGAGTTCAAATCCGGCTTCAGACACTTACTAGCTGTGTGCCCCTGGGCAAGTCACTTAACCCTATTTGCCTCCGTTTCCTCATCTGTAAAATGAGCTGGAGAAGGAAAGGGCAAATCACTCCATGATCTTTGCCAAGAAAATCCTAAATGGGATCATGAAGAGTCAGACAGCAACAGAAACAACTCAACAACAACAAAATGTAGTGCTTTAAGCTTTACAAAATATTACTAATGACCATGTAAATTCTATTTACCAAATTATTGGTCCTTGAAATTTTTTTTTAATGTAATTCCCCAATTCCCACAGGGCTCTATTCACTGCACCACCTAGCTGCCCCCCACAGTTAATTTCTGACCATAGATCTGAAGTAAAATAATTGATGCCCTAAGTATTCCTTTGGTGAAGACAGGTAGGCACATTCCACAGACACAAATTGTGGCAAAATCCATTGTGTAGTTCTCTTGGGAGAAAAAAACAACTTGAGACTCACTCAACAACTTCTACAATGACAAAAGGGAAAATGTTTAATATTTCTTTGGGAAGATCTGTCTGGCATGATGGTAAGATTGGATTTTCAGTTGCGCACTGATTAGTTTGACATCCTACCTGCCCACATTTTTGTAAATGGACAATTATCTACCTAGAAAGCCTTGTGTAACTCTACTTTGGAGGTTGTGATGGGATATTTATCTCTTCCAGGTGATATTCTGGGCAATGAAATGCATTAGCAGCTCTCCATAGACTTTTAAGGAGACATCATTTGAATTCCTTTATTTTCTCAGGGTGCTAAAGGAGAAAATATTGATTACCAAACAGGTTGAAATTCATACCATGTGTGTTGAGCTAATAAAAAAAAAGTATCATGATCATGGCCAGATTTCAAAAGAAGCAAGGATAATGGCTCTAGGGTAAGAACATATTTGGCAATTTTTTTCTATTGTATAAAGTGGCTACTTATTAAATTTGTCCCTCTTTTTGACAGAGGTGAGATGAATGTAACAAGACAGCAGGGTCTGTAATCTTAGACAAACTTTTGACAGTTCTGACTTAAATAAACATAAAAATCTAATTTTAATCCTCTATAGTGGTCAACCATAAATATTCTTTGGAAACCTTCCTTCAGCCTCCAAGATGGAAGGGAAGCTCAAGATCCCACATTCAAATTCTGACCTACAAAGTAGCTCTAAATCAGGGGCTCTTAACCGTTTTTATGTCCTATACTCCTTCAGCAGTCTTGTAAAGTCTGATAAAGTCCATTCTCAGAATCACATTTTAAGATACACAGAGAGAGAAAGATGTACATACATAGATGTATGTATGTCTGTACATATATACGCATACATACAATTACAAATAATGCCAATTATATTGAAATACAATTATCAAAAAATAATTTGTCAACATGCCTGCCTGCCCTAGATGGAAAATGGTTTGAACCAGGAAAGCTTTTCCATCCATGACATACTCAGTATTAGGCCTAGACTGTTGTTCTAGCCTCTTAATTGGTATCTCTGCTCCCAGGCTCTCCTTCTCTATCTGTCCTACACCTGAAAGTCAAACAAATATTACTAAAGCACGGGTTTGACCATAATACTCCCCTGCTCATGAAGGTTCAGTAGGTTTTCTCCAAAACAAAACACAAACCTCACTGTTTAGCATTTAAAGCTTTTCACAATAGGTCCTTAACATCTTTCCAAACTGATTTCACACTATTCACCACACATGCGCACGCACACAGACACACACACGGGCACACACACACACACACACACACACACACGGACACACACACACACATGGGCACACACACACACACGGGCACACACACACACACACACACACACACACACACATTACTGAATACTTATAGTATGTCACATCCTGTGTTAGGCACTATGGAGACCAAGACAAAAATACTCCTGTGATTAGAGTTCCCATTCCACTGGGGAAGGAAACAACAGGCACTGATGAATCAGCACAAAATCCATAAAAAATCATTGGAAGAGGAGGAAACACTAATAAATGAGGTAATCGGGAAATACGGGGCCACTAAGTGGTGCAGTAGATAGAGAGCCAGAGTGGAGCCAGGAAGACCGGAGTTCAAATCTAGCCTCGGACACTTAGTACCTATGTGACCCTGGGCAAGTCACTTAACCCTGTTTGCCTCAATTTCCTCATCTATAAAATGAGCCGGAGAAGGAAATGGCAAGCCATTCTAGTATCTTTGCCAAGAAAATCCCAGAGTCACGGAAAATTGAACATGACTAAAAACAACTGGACAATGGTCAGAAAACACTCCAGGGCTGCATGCCTAGCCTGGAACATTCTCCCTCCTCATCTTCACCCTTCGTCATCAAGATTCTACTCAGGCACAACTTCCTAGAGGGGATCTTCCCGGAAACCCTCAATTGATGCTCTCTCCTCCTTCCCAAAATCACTCTGAAGTTACTTGGCATAGGTTGTCTTTAGAAATGACTTTATATTTACTTTTTGTGTACATGTAAAACTCTGCCCCACCCCTATAGAATATAAACTGTGGGGACTATGTTATCTTTGTCTGCAGCCCTAGAACCTAGCACTGGGGCTCACATACAGCATTCACTTTAGAAATGACTGTTGAATCTCATTGATAGCTGGAAGGAGGAGGGCATGAACCCTAACCATCCAATTGCAAACAATAAAAAGTCTTGCACAGCTAGATTTGTACCAGCATCCCAGGAAGACCCCTCCACCAACCCCAAATTCCATCCATACCTGCTGTAGATGCCTGGGAAGGACAAATATTCTGGGAGTCAGTGAGATAGATGGTAGGAATAAGCGCAAAGCCATTTGCAAAATTTTGTTTCAGTACCTGGAATTTCAATTTAAATAACTGAAAACTGGTTTAGAACATGGATTGATCCACTAAAACATCTTCTAGATACTATAGGATCAGTAATGACTAAAGGAGTTCATGCTGGCTCAAGCAAGATAAAGCAAACTACTATATTCTCTTCTCTGTTGCATTATGCACTCATTGATTGCCGGGTAGTGGTACCAAATAGGTTTTTCCAACTAACTGACTGACATTTTATGATCCTCTGACTCATATCCCCTCAGTCACTGAGGTCTGGCATCTGGCCACAGCTGTTGCCAACAGTGGCACTGAAAGATGAAATGGGGTTTAAACATAGTCCTTTAAAAGGGGAAGTTTCTTGTAATTTATCACTTTTGAATTTCAATACTTCTGCAGTATACAACATTAATAATCTGAAGAAAAAGTATTTTTCAATGTGCCAAGCACTGTTGTTAAACTCTAGGGATAAAAAGAAAGGCAAAAACACAACAACAATCCTTGCCCTTGAGGGACCCAATAAGTATTATTTAAGGAGATAGTATGTAAAGAAACAACTTCATACAAGATATAGAGAAAGTAGCAGGAAGATAATTTTGTAGGAGAAGCTTCTTACAGGTGAGAGGTAGCAGAAAGGCCTCCTTAAAAAGATACACATTTGAGTTGAACATTGAAAGAAGCCAAGGTTCAAGAAGTGGAGGTGTGGAAGGAGAGCATTCCAGATGTAGGGCACCAAGACAGTAGATGGAGGGTTGTGTGTGAGCAGCAGGCACACTAGCATTCTTGGACCACAGAGTAATGGAATGGAGTTTTGATGGATGAACAGGTAAACAATGAAACACAGGAAATCTTGTAACAACAACAAATCAAAGCAATACAGGTCCTATGTCACACCCATCACTTTTGCAAAGTTGACCCCCCCAAAAAAAAGCAAAATGACAAATGTTGGAGGAGCTTTAGGAAAAACAGGACCCTAATAGATGCACTGTTAGTGGAGTTGTGTGTTGGTAACTGGCAACTGGAAATTACTATTCTGTGAATAATTTGGAACTATGACCCAAAAGTTACTGAACTGCACATACCCACTGATGCCACAGCTAGGCTTATATTCCTAAAGAGATCAAAGAGGAAAATGACTTACATGTACAAATGTATTATAGCTGCTCATTCGTGGTGGCAAAAAACTACAAACTAAGGGGGTCTGGTCAACGGGGCGATGACTGAACAAATGATAATAGATGCACATTGAGAGAAATCATTATCTTACTATTACATTAATAACCAATTATTAAATTGGGATCCAAGCTTTTCTTCTTAATTTCATCATTAAGGCCCAGCTCTTCATAAAGTCAGTCTCTGAAGGACATGACTGACTGAGGAGATTACCCCTAGCCCTAAAGGAACATGCTCTTCAATCTTGGGCAGGACCCCACCCAACTCCTGTTTAGAGTATAAACAGAATCCAATCTGGGTTAGTCCTTACAGTAGTGAATGGAGTTCCTGTCCTTGAGTGACCCAGCTCACAAAAGAGAAAACCGACCAGAGTAGTCAGAAGGGGGAGGAATTCTCCAGTCCAGATTGCTGGAGGCAGCTGAGTATCAAGATCAAGCCATGGTCTCAGCTCGAGTAGCTGAAGACTTTCAGCCTGCCTCCTCAGTAAGTGTTCACCAATCAGGGTTGAGTTTCTCTTGTCAGGAGAGTTTCCTGTCAGAAGGGACACACCCAAATCAAGGTGCTTCAGAGCTGCCCTTGGCATCTTTGGTTACCAAAACCACTGACCGTCAATTTATTGACTGCAGGCTAGCCTAATTAATAAACTGATTATTAATTACTCAGAAATTCTGTCTCTTGGGATTTTTCATTCATCACAATGTAACAGAATATCATAATGCCATAAGAAATTGTAAAGGGAAGTGTTTCTTAGAAACCTGGGAAGACTTGTATGAACTGATTTGGAATAAAGTGAGCAGAACCTGGAGAACAATTTATACAATCATAAAAATAGAGTTTTACAAAATCTTTGAAAATGATAAGAACTCTGATCCCTGGAAAGGCCAGTTATGAATTCCAGAGCACTCATGATGAAGTATCACCCCACATCCTGATAGAAAGGTGATGGAGTCCAGGAGAAGAATGAGATATATATTGGGTGGGGACTGGGGGAAGAGGAAGGGGATGACTCTTTCCCTTTTTTCAATGGCAGGCATGAGAGGTGGAGAAAATCTCCTTTTATTTAAGAGAAAAATAAATTTAATTTCAAAAAGAGCAGGATAACTTTAACCCCTCTTCCATGTAGCCTTTCAGATATACTTAAAGGCAGATATAGCATCATCCCCTCAAGTCTTCCTTCCCCAGGCTATAAATCCTCATGGCATGGTGTCACTTCTCATCTCTGGCTTCCCCCCTCCAGCTTCTCAGTGTCTTTCTTAAACAGCAGACCTCCATATGGGGCAGCTAGGTGGTACAGTGAATAGAGCACTGGCCCTGGAGCTAGGAGGACCTGAGTTCAAATCTGACCTCAGACACTTAACACTTACTAGCTGTGTGAGCTTGGGCAATTCACTTAACGCAAATTGCCCTGCCTTCCCCCCTCCAAAAAAGAAAAAAAAAGTAGCCCTCAAAACTGAACAAAAAATTCCAAAAGTGAAGTGACTGGGGCAGAGAGTAGGACTGTCATCTCCCTCCTCCTCAATGTGTTGCTTCTTCCTTTGATGCAGTTAAAAAACACACTTGTGGATTTGACAGCCAATACAGCTTGGATGTCTACACTATTATAATATGGCAAAGACTTCTATTGAGCTTATACTCTGATCAGAGCAGATTATAAAAGGATGTTTGGTTTCTTCTCTTAATTTAAGATGGGGTAAGCTTTTTTGGTTACCCTAGTTCCAGGCATGGGATATAGTGGAAGGAAAGGAAGTTGCAGTGCGGCTATCAAATAAAATAAAATCAATATGCATTTGTTAAGCCCATAATATGCTCCAAGGGGCAGCTGAGTGGCACAGTGGACAGAGTACTGAATCTGGACTCGGGAAGACTCATCATCCCAAGTTCAAATCTGGCCTCAGACATTTACCAACTGGGAGACCCTGGGCAAGTCACTCAACCCTGTTAGCCTCAGTTTCCTCATCTGTAAAATGAACTAGAGAAGAAAATAGCAAACCACTCCAATATCTCCACCAAGAAAACCCCAAATGGGGTCACAAAGAATTGGACACAACTGAACATGTTTCAAGCACTGTGAAATGTGCCAAGGATACAAGAACGAAAAAGATGATATTCCCAATGACTTAGGGTTCCTAATTTGGGGTCTGTAAACTTGGGGTTTTTTTTAAACAGCATGTTCTAAAGATCTTAGTGCAGTTTTAAGCTTTAATAACTCTATATCTCAATGTAATTGGTCTCCTTTGTAATTCTATGTATTTTATCTTATTCGTTTATAAACAAAAGGATCCATTGGTTCACCAGACTGCCCACAGGGGACATAACATGCAAAAAAAGGTAAGAATTCCTGCTCTACTTATACACAGTAACAGCAATATCGTACTGATGATCAATTGTGAAAGACGTGGCTACTTTAATCAAGACAATGATACAAAACAGTTCCAAAGGACCAATCATGAAAAATGCTGTCCACCTCCAGATGGACTGATGAATTCTGAGTACAGATTGAAGCATCCTTTTTAAACTTTATTTTTCTTAGTTTCTTTTTGCAAAATAGCTCATTTAGAAATATATTTTACATGACTTCACATGTATAATTGATATCATATTACTTGCTTTCTGGAAGAGGGGAAAGACAGAGGATAAAATTTGGACCCTAAATTTTTTTAAAAATAGGGGTAGCTAGATGATATAGTGAATAGAGCACCAGCCCTGAAGTCAGGAGGACCCGAGTTCAAATCTGCCCTCAGACACTTAACACACTTACTAGCTGTGTGATCTTGGGCAAGTGACTTAAATGCAATTGCCTTGCCAAAAAAAAAGTTTTTTTTAATGAATGTTAATTTTTTAAAATTGTAATTAGGAAATATTAAATGAAATAAAAAATCATTCATAAAGTTAAAAAATAAAAAGAATTCCTGTTCTAGGGACAATAATAGAAGTAGACCTTGATCATAGGATAATTTATTAAAAGGTACTTAGTCCAACTTTTTTATTTTTCAGATAAGGAAATGGGGAGTCAGAGATGAAGTGGCTTAGCCAAAGTCACATTAGGTACTCAGTGGCAGAGCTAAGATTTGAGCTTAGACCTAGTTCTTTCAACTGTATCACTTTTTCTCTTGGGAGTGGCAAAAAAACTTTCTTTTTAAGTAAATGAGAATATTTGACTCAAAGGAATGGAGAAGGCTGGCATGATATAATGAGGATGTTGGGATGGCTTGACAAAATTTATGAAAATTTCAGAAGAGGAAATATAATCATTCATTATTCCAACCTTTTTTGTCCCATGGACCCCATTGGTGGTCAGATAAAACCTAGGAAGTCTTCAGAATATTTTCAAATACTTGAAAAAATACTCTATTTTAGTTAGACATTAGTGACAATAAAGGTTTGAATTTTCCCATGTAAGTTCACAGACCCCCCTGAAATCTATCCACGGACCTGAGGTGCTCATGGACCCTAGGCTAAGAACTCTGCTCTACTCCCTTTCTCCTTCTCCCCCAGCCCTTACAATAGAATATAAGCTTCATGGGGGCAGAAATGGTTTTGTTTCTGTCTCTGTGTCCCAGAGCCCAGGGCCATGCCTGGCACATATATGAATTAATGAATGAATATATGGAGAACCACAAAATAGATCTAAGCAAAATCTCTGAGAAAGAGTGTGGGTGGTAGGTACTGTGGGAGAAAAATGAGGAAGAGGAGACCAAAAATACATCTGTTGTATTTTAATTTTACATTCAAATCGATCTGATCTCAGGTCTCCACAGACTGACACGGAAATCAATCTAAGTTCTTTCTTACTCACCCCACCCCCAAACATACTTAAATGGGCAACACAGACACACGTTTATAGCACATCCTCATTATTTACAATTCCTTGAACAGTCAACCAAAAGTTTCTCATAAGTCACATTTCCTATTATCTTGTAATAATTTTAGGGTTTTTGAAGGGATGCCACATATCCTGTTAAAAATACCTTCTCATCCAGGTGGCTAGGTGGCGCAGTGAATAGAGCACCGGCCCTGGAGTCAGGAGGACCTGAGTTCAAATTCAACCTCAGACACTTGACACAAAAACTAGCCATGTGACTTTGGGCAAGTCACTTAACCCCAATTGCCCTGCAAAAAAAAAAATACCTTCTTGTCAACTGTGGGTGGCCTGTGATCTTCTTGTCAAAACATTTTCTACATCCAACACTGGCTACCTGATTCTGGGGTTCTTTTTCTCCACCTCAAACTCAGTCCGCTTAGATCATTTCCTTCCTCATTTGCATTGGCAGTTGCTGGTGCTGGGCGGCAATTTGTAGTTACTTATGCTGCAAACCCTACTGTCAACAGCCTTCTCCTCAACATATCACAGTTCTCTAGGTGAGAGCAGAGGTTGGTTGAAATAACAGAACAGTGAGAAAGAATGAAGGGCTGAGATAATTTGAAGGAGCCTGCCCATTGATGGGGACCCAGATATTCCCTGTTCTGTGGCTGCTTGCTTTTATCTGTGTCTCCACCTCTGGCTCATCATAATTTTAGAGTTAGAAGGGAACTCAAGCACCATCAAATCTAACCATTCAGTAGTTGAGTGATTTGATTGGAATCACACAGCTGGAGAGCATCTAAGGCAGGATTCAAGCTCATGTCTTCCTGACTCCAGGTCCAATACTCTATCCACAATAAATTTGAAAAGAAATGCTCCATTAATAATTGTGGGTTCACTGCTGTTGAGTCACACACCCTATGCAAAGATAGAGGGCTCATAGCACTATGAGTGGCCAAGGGATCATACATTCAGTGCTGGAAGGGAACTCAGAAGCTATCTCCAAGTTCTTCATTTCACAGACCAGGAGACTGAGCTCCAGGAAGTTTCAGTGATTTTGCTCAAGATCATATATATAGTATATGCCAGAAGTGGGATTTGAACCTCTCCTTTCAGAATAAATGTTCCTTCTACTATACCACACTGTCTAGGTAATTCTATATGAGTATCAGGAATCAAATGGATTTATAGAATATCCTTGACTCTAGGTTCTCCACAAATCAGCTGTTCTTTAAAATATCAACATTGAGAGAAGTAAGTAAAAAGAATGAGAATTTATAGCCTCTCTCCCCCATGAAACCTTCTCTTTGTGATTATAATACAGAGGTGGGATATGGGCACTGGGCAGAAACTTTGGGAACACCATAGCCAGTGGGCATGCCTTGTGTGATAGAAGGGCAATCTGTTGAAGATGGGATGGAATGGAATCATATGTATGCTTAAAGGGGTTTGCCTTGGCAAGGAGAAGCACCAATTTTTTGTATGAAGCAGGGAGAGTTGAAAGAAACAGAGACAGAGAGCAGAGCTACTTACAGGTGGACAAGCCCTTTTTCCTGCTCCAGTAGTTAAATCAATCAATCAATCTATCTATCTATCTATCTACCTACCTACCTACCTACCTATCTATCCATCTATCTATCTATCCACATATGTGTGTATATGTATATTTTGATCATTTCTCTTTGGATGTTGGGTCATTTTTGACAACTGCATCTCTTTGTCCTGCATCAACCCCTTGACTTGGGGTTGGGAATGCAAGTTGTTGTTATTTGTCCTTTGTTTTAAAATCAGTCCAATGACATCACAGTGATGTCTTGACTTGTGCATGAATTGGATTTAAGTAGGCAGAATTGCACAAAGTCATCAACCTCACTCTCTCTTCCAGAGTCATCAAAATCTAGTGACAGGACAAAAGTCAAGACCACTGGTGATGGCCCAGGATGTTAGTGGACATTGCATCAATGTCTAACCAAGTTCTAAGTACTCCTCAGTGTCTGTTTCAGCTGCCTTCATGACCACAATGTTCTCATCCACCCATTCCACTGGCAGAAGTCTTCACATGCTTGGGGTAGACACCCCCATCACTCATCAACAGATTTGAGGGCATCTTTACTGTCAAGCTGGTTTGGCCTGTCTGCTAAGATGGTTAACCAGGGTGTGGCTGCTGAGCATGCTGTACCTTCTTAGAGCCACAGGTGAGAGTGGAATGCCAGGTAGACACCAAAAGTAGATAAGCAGCCCTGAAAAGGGCTCAGCAAGCCCTCACACTAGAGGTGTTGATCCTTGCTGAATGCCCCGTGTACCCCAATCAGCCTTCCTTTAGAAGAGAAGAAGCTAATGGAGGAAAAAAATTTGTCCCCTTTTGGAATGAGTACAAATCTGGGAGTCAGGAGACCTAGATTCTAGGCCCAGAAGCAATCATGTAGTGGGTTAAGTGCCATGCAATCACTGTGTGACCCTGGACAAAACCTTTCACCGTTATGGCTCCCACCTTCCTCATTTGTGAAAGGAGGTGGGAGTGGGCAGGTGGGGAAGGACTGGCTTGATCATCTCTGAGGTGTTTTCTGTCTCTTCCCTGCAGTGAGAGAAGGCATTTGGACGCTGCTTTAAAATTTGCAAAGCATTTCTCATATGTTATCTAGTTTGATCCTCCCCAGAATATAGGAGCTATTATTAGCCTTGTTTTATAGATGGGGAAATGGAGGGAGACAGAGGTTAAATGGCTTATCCAGAGTCACACAGCTACTAGCATCCAGGTGGGATTTGAACTCAAGTCTTCCTGGTTCAAGTCTCACACTCTGTACCCTGAGAGCCCTCCCTACTCTCTTGAGGTAAGGGAGTTAAGTGACTCTAAAATTGGATTTGGAGTCCGAGGACTTGGGTTCACGGCTCAGCCCTGCCACTTACTTGGGCAAATCATTTAACCTCTCTTGGCTTCTGTGAAAAGAGAGGATTGGATGGCTAATGTGGAAATAAGTTTGACAAGACTGCACATACGTCTCCTCTATCAAACTGCTTTCTGTCTTAGGGAGAGGGGAAAGAAGAGAGGGAGAAGGAAATGTGAAACTCAAAATTTAATAAAAAAACGAATGTGAAAATGTGTCTTTACATGTAATTAGAAAAATAAAATACTATTTAAAAGAAAAAAAGAGATGCTTGGGCTAGATGATCTCTGACACCCCTTTCAGCTCTAAATCTATGGTTCTATGACAAAAATCCAACTTGGCTCTGACCTAAGATTGGAGTCATACATGTTTTGAAGAAAGCTAGGGTGACAGCTGGAGAATTGGACCCAGAGTTAGGAAGACCTGGAAATGTAAAGTGGAACTCATTATCTTCCCCCCAGAAAACAGTTCTACCGCCTTACTTTTTTATTTCTACCTAGGGTGCTTACCAATCTCTAGTTCATTCAAGGTAGGAATCTCATATTCATTTTTTAATCCTTTTTTCTTCTTCTCTGTATCAGAAAGCAAGTACTTTTGAGGCAGGCAGACAATAACAGTGAATAGGGTGTTGGGACCGGAGTCAGAAAGACCTACATTCAAATCCAGCTTCACTCACTAGTTGTGTGACCAACACTAAGCAAATCACTTAACCTCTGCCTGCCTCAGTTTCCTCATCTGTATGTAACACAAGACTGTTCACAAAGGAAAATTTATTTTAGAAAGTAAAATCAAAATATACAAACTTACTCCTACTCAACATGTAGGAGGCATAAGCCTCCTTCTCCCCTGACTGCCTATGGAGGAGAAGGGGAACAGGTTCACAGCTTAGCTCAGTTCCTATAGAACACAGTCCTAGTACTAAGTCCAAAAACCCACCTCAGGCTCATGTCCCAGGACCCTGTGGCTTCTCAGGGCTTCTGTGCCAGGTTGGCAGGCTATAACCCCCTGCCTGCAGTCCTGACTCCAAGGTCTCTATGGCTTGAATTCCCAGGGCTGTAAGGATCACCTCTGGCACCTGAAACTAAGGACAAACACAGAACAGAAATAAACTCAACCAGATCCATTCCTTAGAGCTAGGCTCAAAGAGAGGTAAGCAGGGGAAAGTAAGTGAGTCCCTCCCCTCTCCCTGCCTCAGGTCATGGTACCCATGATATGCACAGTAGACAGCAGTCTCTGAAAAGAGTGCAGCTGAAAGATGGTGGAACATAAGGAACAGCCAGAAAAGGGCAAACTGCTCCGTCTTGCCAGTTTTACAGAAGCAGACAAGAATCAAAGGAGGCCACCTCCCACTCACCTGGTAGGTGGGCTGTGTTAGGTAAACTGGGCATGCTCAAAACGACCCCTCAAGGACATTGCCATGCTGGAAGTAGGCATGCCTGGAGAAGCCAGGGTTCCATGTAAAAATGTGAATAATGATTGCACCTCCTTGCCAAGCTGGTTGTGCAAACAAAATGACACGATATTTGTGAAGGGCGTTGCAAGTCTTACAGCGCCATATTAGTGCTAGCTATCATTACTATTGATTGTTCATCCGTATTTCTACTGCCACCATCTTGGTTTGAGCCAGTACCCCCTCATCCCTAAATGACTGCTGTAGCTCTCGCTGCCTTCACCCTGACCTCTTTCATTCCATCCTGCACCCTGACACCAGATCACTTAGATGTGTCTTTGGATCTGTGGTCTTAACAACGTAGGCACTCTCTAGTGCACATTGCAAGCATCCATGCCCTCTCACCTTGAGCAAATCTGCCTATATCCTTCCGCAAATCCTCCACGGGGGTCCACCCAATGGATAAGGGCCTTCTTTTAGATCTGTTGACATTGGGCAGGTCTCAGTGAAACACAAGGGTTTTCCATACGTCCTCCCTCACTCTTACTATGGACCAGTTCACCTCCTTTTCCATTCATACATCTTTCTGAATGTATCTTTAATGCCACTTCCTCTGTGCAATTTTTTGTTGGTAACGGGCTGTGACTTCCTTATACTAAGCTCTCCTTTATCCTAATGATTATCCATTCAAATTCTTTCAGCCACTTGCAAATATAGTTTCCTAGTCATAGTCAAGTAGTTAAAGCCAGATCTCCCAAAAAGGACCTCTTGAGCAAATTGTCACTACCTTATTCATTTCTTTAAAAAAAAATTCTATGTATTCCAATTTAATGGTGAAATTAGCTAGTATTTGTGAACTGAAGAAAAATTATTAGAATGCCTAGAAAAGTTTTTTTCTTTCCTACCACTGCCGACCACCCCTTTCCCCACCCCACCCCCAATCACAACTTGGCCTAGCATGATTAATTTTCCTTGAACACATGGTAATATTGGACTTTAGAATGCTTCTGTTGTTGTCAGAAGCCCTTTAAAATCTCCTCATGGTGGTAGATGGCCAAAAATTCCCCTGGGATTAATCGCAAATATTTTATAAAGATGAAGTTTCGTTATATCTTTGTTCTTTGTATCTTGGCTTTTGTTAGCGCATTTTAATTAGGATCTGGTATCTGCAGTAAACAGTAAACATAAAGAGCTTTGCAAAAATGTATTAGACTGTTTGTTTTCACACTCTAATGCATATTTGCACAATTTTACCATGAAAAAAGGAAAACATGCTAAGCTCTTGGGCTCCATCCCAAATGTCCTGGAATAGAATCCGGAAATTGCTAAAAATGCAACCAAGCCACATCATATTTCAGCAATTAACCTAAGAAAAGAGGGTGCACTCTCAGTGTGAAAGATATTTTGGAGGAGAAAAAAATCTGTGAAGGAAAATACTTCTAGATAACACAAGCATCATGTTCTCTAAAGCGATGCTGAATTGGGTCTAATTTTCTTTGATGTTCGAAGAGCTGAATAAAAATATGAAGGTGGGCAAGTTTGCCAATGCCCCTTTTTGGGGGGTCGACAAAAGAGTCATCCCAGCGCATTGATGACTTTTGCAAAGAGAGGCAGGAAGGACTAACCAGAATGAGGATATGAATCAAACAATCACACGTGTTCTCATTTTAAAAAGCAGCTGGGGATTAATATTGTTTCTGCTTAATAGTTATACAGTATAACAGATTATTAAAACAGCAGCCTTGCAGAGAAGGCTGTTGACAAAAGACAGATGTGCTTTCATTTTAAAATATGCTGATCAAACAGCATCAGAGGCTTAAAACACCCCAAATGTGGCCCTTGTGTATGATTGTGACTGACATGACACCTTGAATGTGATCAGAAAAGTAGAAGCAATTCAAAGATGAAAAGTGATTTTTTTTCCCCTTCCCCATCAATGGTTGACCGTTTCCAAATAAACACAAGATAAACTCATTTATTTTGTTGTATGATTTATTTATGGACTGAAACATGGGAAGCAACAGATAAAAGGCATAGTCTTGGGTATCAAAATAAAAAATGAAAATCATTACTTTTTATTAGATGACAATATAGAGAAAATGGCAGAGAAAACATCAAAGTGGGGGGAAAATGTCAGGCTCAGAGGTCTCAAGTATAAGTTGTATTGGTTTCCCCCATCTCCCCTAAAAGGGAACAATTGCTCTGAATTTAATTAAAAATCAATCTTTTAAGATTAAAGTCATAAAAAAATAAGTTTAAAGACTATATCATGAAAAAGAATGAATCAGAGGGTCTCAGAGAATTTGAACTAATAAACTCTGATTTTATTTCCTGTCAACTATTTGTGGGCAGATTAAGAGATATATGGGAATTATTAGTTGGAGATAAAAGCTAGTATTTTATAAACCAATTAATTTTGTTAGTTGCAGATAGTTTTTGCAAAGAGTGTTTTGTTCTGTAACAAAGCTGTTGTCTTCTAAGAAGTTTTCTTACAATTCAGCTTCTTCCTTTGCATTATGGTTTCTCTTTTCTGCTGAGTTGGAGGCATCTCTTCAGATGAATTTAAAAGGAAAAAAAAATAGAAATAAAAAATTACCTAAAATATGTCTAAAAATAATTATAAATGTATTTGAAAGACATTTGCTGTGGCTTCGCTTCAGTATGGAGTATAGTTGAAAGTTAAATTTTGTAACACAGAGAGGTATCTTGAAAATGAAACCAAACCAATTTTGGAAGAAGACATGAGGAAATGAATTTCCCCTGTTTTTGTGAAGAGTTGGGTGGCTGGTTTTTCTTTCTTAGAAGGGAAGGCTCATGAGGTGGTGTGAGTAGGAAAGCATATCAAATCATGATTAAGGGAAAAAATAAAAGGCATCAACCAAAATTAAAGAAAGGAGATCAAGTAAAAGTATCATTTATATCACGGAACATTTTGTTTTATAATGCACTTCAAAATAGTCACCATCCTTAGCAGGGCATAAATTTTTTTTCAAAATTTCTAAAAAAAATGATCAGATTACTTTGGTGTGATAGTGTTAATTGTATTCAAAATAAACTACACCTTGGTTGGATCTTTCTCCTTCACAAGCAGCTTGATATGATTTCTTACCAATTAAGTGTCTACCAACCCTCATATCATGACCATCATTATTCACTCGCTCTTACTCATTCTCCCTCCAAAAAATATAATAGAATTAGGTTTAGCAATCTGGTCTTTCATGGTGGTTCAGGAATATTTCATCTAACTTATTTCCAAATGAACATGAAATGTCTAAATGTAAATTCATGAACTGATACCCCTAATATACATTATAGGCTCCACCAGAGAGATCCCCAATACTGCTATTGCCACTGTCATTACAAGAAGTCTATTGACCAAAAGGATTCAGGGGTCTTTTGAGACCTTCTAGACCTTCTTCAATGGTCCTAGCAGAAATATGAGAAAAGGGGAATAAAAGCTCAGGGAGCCAAAAAAAAAAAAGAGAGAGAGAGAAAGAAAGGATAGACGGGGAAGAGGAAGAAGGAAGAGGAAAAGGAGAGGTAGGGAAAGAAGGAGGGGGAGAGGAAGAGAGAAAGAGAAAGGAGAGAAGGAGAAGGAAGAAAGAGGAATGGAAAAGGAAAACAAGAGAGGAAGAGGGAGACACATCTTTCAACTAGGTCCGAGTCACTTTCAAATCTTTGGCTATTGGTCTTCTCTCTCAAGAGCTACTTGAAGGGGCAGCTAGGTGGCGCAGTGAATAGAGAACCAGCCCTGGAGTAAGGAGAAGCTGAATTCAAATCTAGCATCAGACACTTAACACTTACTAGTGACCTTGGGCAAGTCACTTAATCCCAATTTCCCAGCCTTCCCCCTCCAAAAATGCAAAGAAGAAGAAGAAGAAGAAGAAGAAGAAGAAGAAGAAGAAGAAGAAGAAGAAGAAGAAGAAGAAGAAGAACTACTCAAAAGCAATAAGGCTTGGTTTTGCCTTCCTCTGCTGTGGTTCTGTAATGCCATGCACAAGCAGATTCCCAAAAGAATGCTACTGTGAACAGCTTTTAAGGTTTGGATTACACAGTATAGTGAACACTCCATTTATTCCATCACAAATCAAGGCAAACATTCACAACATATCACAATATAATATTCACAACATTACGACTTATTACAGAAAATGACAATATAATGTATTGGTAATGGAATTTGGAGGTGCCCCTGTATTGGCTTGGTTTTTGGGTTGAGTGTTAAAACCCAGAGCTTGAGAATCCCACTTGTGGGATGGACTTGTTGACATGAAAAGAGAGGGCTGAACTGGGAGGAGCCGTGAATTGGGAGAGAGGCCCAAGCCTAGAGAAAGCCAGAAGGACTTTGGGAGAGCAGTATCCGGTATCATGGAGCCTGAGTTGCTGAGAGAAAGACTGCTGAGAGCCCACTGGAGCTGCCCAGCACTTTGAGAACTGCCAAGGGCTGAGGAGGCATGGCTGTGATGCCAGTATTTTGTCTGTCTGTTTTGATGTTGTTTTGCCAGATTCACCTGCTGGTGAAGGACAGGGCTGCTGTTGTAGAGATCCTGGAACCTGGCTGTTGGTTCAGAAGCCCTGAAGGAAGATTTTCCTGTTGTATGT
>CM053581.1:556906617-556983228 GCA_028627135.1 Pseudochirops cupreus | reverse complement strand
AGATTTTCCTGTTGTATGTTTACAGAAATCCTGGAAGAGGGCCTTGCTGATGTTTTCAGGGGTTCTGGGATGTTCTACAGGCAGAGAGTGACTTGATGAGGACCCTGGCTATGGCTTTGTTGGGCCTTGTCTCCCCAGGAACTGAGATTGCTGAGGGCTTGCCTTGAGTGAAGATGAAAGAAGGCCCTTTCCTTGGGTATTCAATGCTGAGTTTAACCTTGTAACTTAAGGATGGATGGCCTTTTGTGCTCTCCTGCCCCTTTTGAGATTCAGGGGTGGGAAGCCTTTGAGTAATTGACCAAATGAATGTACTTTGTTTATGGTTGGAGACTAATCTCCATTTGAGAAGAGACTTTGACCACTAAATGAATGTTCTGTCTAGGGGTGGAGTAGTACCTGGATTGAACTGAAAACTTGCTAAAGGAACAAGTTACACTGTATTTTGACTTTTTCTGTTCTATGAATGTTTGCTGAATAAATGGGGTTTACTATGCTGGTAATCCAAACCTTAGAAGTTGCCTTTGCTTGGCATTACGTATAGTGTTCACAACAGCTTAACATTAGAATGGCCACATAGTTTTCACTACTGTACAGTGGCCACAGTATTTAGAACAAAGAACAAAAGAATAATCATCTGGTTTCCCTAAGGGGGGAAACTCTCCTTACTTAATCATTGTCATTTCACAATACAATAATCAATCTTCCACTCATGGAGCAATCATAAGTTAATTTAATCAGTCACTTATCCAGATTCACAATTACTAAGTATCATTAATCACTAAATACAATCATTAGAAAATTACACAAACCCTCCACCCCTTGGTGTCTAGTAAATTTCAATTTCATCACTCGTTCAATATCCAAGGAGAGGCCTTTTCTTCATCATGACTTGGGGTGGTCTCTCGGATTCCCTGTATCCCCTTCCATGGTCCCAGCCCCTACCTGAATCTACCAAACAGTCACCTGGATTCAGAGGCAGACACCTCCCAGGTTCTTGTCCAGACCTCCGGGCAATTCTTGTTACACACCAATTAATCTGCCCATACTTCTTATCTCTCAGTCACTCCATGAACTTTGCCTTTCCTGTGCCTTTTCTTGTGTGGCTACCTACCACCATCAAATGCCAAACATATGCTTACCAAAAGGACTATTTAATGGAGAATTCACACAAGGCAAGCATTCACATGGTAGTCAAAAAAAGCAATACAAGGACACTCTCAAGTTCTCTCTTAAGAACTTTGGAATTTATTGTATGACATAGGAGAGATGGGCACAGGTGGGCACAGGACTGCTTAGCATGGCATGCCCTCAATAGAGAAGGTGCTGAGCTCTATGAGCAAAGCAGAATTGAAGTAGCTCAAAAGAAACATGAGATGCACAAATTTAGAGAATCCACCCCAAATGTTCACATGGACTATTTGTGCCCAACCTGGGCTAAGGCATTCTGAGCTCATATTGTTCTGATCAGCCACAGTCAGATATACTTTAAGTTGGCTCTAACTTAGTGATTTCATTTTGGTCCTCTTCAAGAACGAAGGACAACAACCAATCAACCCACCAACCTACCATCATGATCCCTCTTTCTTCCTTCCCACAGAACCAACTCCTTTGCACCAACTAGCTGATATACAAGGAGCAATGGACATTTATTTTTGTACCAAGTTTATTCTCAGCATATCTCTTCCCCTGCCTGGCGAATCTTATAACAAAGATTTTTTAAAGAAATAAATAACAACCAACAAACTGAGTGTGTTAGGCAGTCAGTCATATTACATGCCCAGAGTCCAACTCTTACATAATAAAGCAAGTCTGAAGCTTATCTTTCAACCTACTGGAGTTCAATCATTTCTATGAACTCCAAATGACCTCATATATACTTTAGCATATCTTTATGTTAAATAATAGCATTTGTATGTCTTCTCCCCTCAAATATACTGTGAGCTCTTGAGGCCAGGAGACCAGGTCTTCTTTTGGGTCCCAGCACTATGGCTGGTCCAGTCCTCAGAGCATAATCTATAATCAGTAAGCACATATCCATTGACTGCCTGGTCACAGAACCTGGATCTCAAAGGATCCCTTTGGAGGGACCTTAAAGCTTATGCCCATTTTATAGATGAAGAAGCTGAGGCCTAGAGAGGTTAAATAACTTGCCCAAGGTCACACAGGGCATAAATGGCCAAAGTGGGATTTGAACTCATGATCTTGATGCCAAATCCAGTGCTCAACACTGTTATCCCAATGATGTATTATCCTATTCCAACTTTTTTGTGGGTCATTCCAAACAGAACTCTTCTCTTAATGTCCACTGGCGATCCTCCATCTTTAATTTACTTCTTCCTTACTCATCAGTCTCCACCATCAATTTTTCTGAATTTCCCTTCAAATGACCAAGACCACTAAGCCACAAGTCTCCACTTTGTCCCTCTCCTCCATATTGTTCCAGTCTTTCTTTCATTCTCCTTCATGAAACTGTAATGAAAGAGATCAGAACGTATTGTCAGGAAATTCACATTCTTTCCCATCACTTTTCACTAAGAGCCCCTCCTATAGCACTAATCAATCAATCATATTTCTTGTCTGCTGTGTGCCAGGCACTGTGCTATAGGAAGAATATCTGAACTTTCATGACCTCAAAGCCAGAGTCCTGCTCTATTCCAGTCCATTGGCAACCTTGATTCTTAGGATAAAGCTGAAACTCTTGAAACTGTGGGTGTCAGGTTCTAGACTTAAGCAAGCATAAGACCAGCAGTCACCTAAAAATCAGCCCCTTGCCCACACCATTGGTCTGTCCCTTCCAGTTTTTTGCCAGTATGTACACCACTGTGATCCACAAAGAGTATTCATGTAATTTGCCTCTTCTAATTTCAGAAATGGTTGTAAGCATAATTTTGAATATGAAGGATGCTTAGCACTTAATAGACAGGAATGTAATTACTGTTAATCACATATATTGAAAGTTAGCTAGGGCCAAATAGTCTATACCTAGTTTAAGGGATTTATTGCTCTGGGCTCTAATGGAATAATGTTTTTTAATTAAATTAGTCAAAGTCTGACAAAGTTTATATCAAGAAAAATTGAGTCTAAGAGGACAGATAACCTCTTTTGAAAATAAGCAAAGAGAATCATGTTGACTTAAATGCTCCAGAGGCTAGAAAGAATCATGTGAGCTTCACATTAACAACAAAACAGAGATCAGACAATACAATGGTCAGTATGATGTCACCATTCATGAATTAGAAGTTCTGCTCTTTAAAAGGCAGAAAAGATGAGGCAATAATTTTTTTTTCATCTTGGAAGTGAGGGAAATATCGGAAACTTGAGAAGCAGCTGGTGGCACAGTGAATAGAATGTTGGCCTTAGAGTGTGGAAATTCAGAGCTCAAATCCAGTATCAGACACTTCTTGCTATGTGAACCTAAGTAATTCATTTAATGTCTGCCTGTCTCAGTTTCCTGATCTGTAAAATGGGTATTATAATAACAATAACTGGTCAAGGTAAAAAAAAAAAAGGAATAATATTTACAAAGTGCTTTGCAAATCTTAAAATGCTTTAAAAAAACGCTAGCCATCATCATCATTATTATTATTAACTTTGGTTGAGAAGGAAAAAAGCAACCAAAATCCTCACAAAATATCTCACTATCTGTGCAGGCATTTACAGAGGAGGGCACAAAGGAGGACAATCAGGATGGAGAAGGGTCTTGAATCCAGGTCATATGAAGATCAGTTGAAGAAAATGAACATGTTTTCCCTGGAGAAAGGAAGACTGGAGAGGACAAGATAGCTGTATTCAAACATCTAAAGGGCTGCCCCATGGAAGAGAGACTAGACTGGTTCTTTTTTGTCCCAGAGGGCAGAGCCATGAGCAAAGAATGGAAGTTTCAAAGAAATAGAGCATCAGGGTCAAGGAAAACTGCCTAACTAAGTTGTCCCAAAGCAGTTCAAGCTACCCCCAGGGTTGGTGGGCTCCCCTTCCTTGGGAGTTTTAAGCTGAGGCACTTTTCCAATGTTACAGTGGGAGGAGGGCAAAGGAAGTGGCATCTCTGTAATGAGTTAGATTACATGTTCGCTAAAGTCCCTTCCAACTCTCAAATTCTGGGCTTATTTCATTCTGCCTCTCTTCCCCAGGAAAGGCTCAGGAGTTCCTTTATTCTAAAGGACAAAGGTATGAATAGCAAAGTGGTCCAGATCCTGCCTGGATAAAAATAAACTTGCCAAGACTTATTTGTAAGACCTGGTAGATATCCTATAATCTTTCTTTATTATTATCTGTTCTTTGTGGGGAAGGACTAATGGTTGAATTGCACTTGTCCTTTTGGGAGATTGTAGAGAAAGTTTCTTCACTTTGGAATCTGTAATTCCCACTAAGAACCAATTCCTTGAAGGTCCCTGATGGTCCTAAATAAATAATAAGAGTAGAGTTAGGGAATCAAGTGTTGTCTGATTCAACACCCAGCTTAATGAGGTTTAAGGTAATGTTAAGTGCTTTGAAATCTACAGAGAGTAGAAAGGACTATGCACAGTGTCACCCAGTAGGATTGTAACATGTTGTATTTGATATTAGTTATTTTAATTATTTATTTTAATTCAATCTGATTTTTGTTTTGTGTGCTCCATTATTGCTCAACCCTGAATTATAATGTGCATGGTGGAAATGAATGGGGCATTAAGTCCAACAGTGAGAATGGGAAAGCTAGAGGTCCTAGACCTAATACCTTTATTATGCTGTACTCCACCCTAGATGGAGGAATAATTAGGACTTAATAACAATAGTTAGCATTTAGACAACACTTTAAGGTTTGCAAAGTGCTCTACGAATAGGATTTCATATCATCTTCACAACAACCCTGGGAGATAGATGGTATTAAGTAAAATGTAGTCACTGCCCTCATGGTCAATCCTATGATGCTAAGCCATCGTGGAGCTTATAATCTAGTCCAAACATATTACATGTACACAAATAACTGTAATACTAAATAATATCTAAGTTCAAAAGCAAGGTACAAGCAAAATACTATTTGAAATGAGAGGGGGAAAGTCTTTACTAAGAAGATGGGAGGTTTCTTAGAATAAGAGATATTTGAGTTTTAAAGAATGGGTAGAAATTCAGTACATGGAATCTAAGCTGTAAGGAGAAGGGATCTACTTTCCTCATCAACACCAGCAACTGCTGACCAATTGCCACCAACAGGGAGATAGGCCTGAGAGGCTGGGGAGTGGTAATACCCACCAGATGACCAGTCCTGTTCCAGCCCAGTTCTCATCTGGAGAAGTGGCTGCTACAGAGAAGAAGCCAGCCCCACGCCCCAGCCCTACCCCTTCCCAACCGCCAACCAAATGCCGTACACAAGGTCAGTAATCTTGGCTAAAACAACTCTCCTGAAGAAGAGACAGAAGGCAGCATGTCCCAGGCACATCAAATCATCACCACCACCTCCCCTCACACCCTAATGGAGACAGCCCAAGACCCTGAGCCCAAAAGCCTTTGGAATAGCAATGTTTCTAGCCCAATGTTCACAGTCACCATTCTGGGCAGCAACCCCCATGGAGATGCAGCCTGGCAACTGCTCCTGCAGGTGTTACAGCCACCGCTATTGAAGGCACAGAAAAGAAAGCTCTTGCCACCAAAGTCCTTGGCACTGTCAAATGTTTTAACATCAAAACCTATGATTTTATCAGCTGAAATGACATTAAAGAAGAAGCATTTCCACCTGCTTTGCTGCGGCCCCCTGAGGACCACAGGACCTTTCCATCTGACTTGCAGCTGAAACTTCTCATATTTGTCATCTGCTGCATTAAATGTGAGAGCCTGGAGACAGTATGACTTTTCTATTTGTCTCCCCAGTACTTTGCACATAGTAAGTTCTTCCTAATGATTCCTATCTTCTTAACGGAAGCCATTTCAGGCCTCACAAAGATATGCAGATGGGAAAGGTTTGAGCAGGGATAGAAGACGGTGAATAGTCCTGTTTGGCCAGAGGGGAGTAGAAAGAGATAAGGCCAGAGACTTAGGCTGGTACCAGATTGGGAAGAGAACTGGATGGAAGCTGATGTGTTTGACCATAGGGTGCCATTTTTTTTCCTTTTTTAGGAGAGAGGTGGTATGGCCAGATACTCATAAGGAAGATTAGTTTGGCAAGGCTATAAAGGATGGTGTAAAGAGGGAAGAGAATGAAGAGAAGAAGATCTATTTGTAAATAATCACTAATGGGTGCTAATTAGAGCGTGTACTAGGATGGGAGCACTGAGAATAGAAGGGAAGATGCAAGAAAACTGATGGTAACTAGATATGAGATTGAAGAGTAAGAATCAAATGAAAATCCAAAGTTGAGAACATGGAAGAGGAAGTATGGCCAAGGACAGAAACTGTGAAGTCAGAAGAGGAAGAGGTTTTGTGAAAGAAATTATGAACTTGATTTGGGTGCAGGGGTAGGGAACCTGAGGCCTCAAGGCTGCATGTAGCCCTCTAGGCACTTAAGTGAGGCTGTTTGAGTGACTCCAAATTGGGATTTGTTCTGTGAAGTCTGGATTCAGTTAAAGGGTGACATCTGAGGACCTAGTAGGTCACGTGTGACCTTGAGGATGCAGGTTGCCCACCCTTGGTTTGAGGCATGTTCCATATGAAGTGCTGGTGTGACATCTAGGTAAAGATGCCATCATAAATATGATGAATCCAGAAAAGAATGAGAAGACTTATATAAACTGATGCACAGTGAAGTAAATAGAACCATTAAAACCATATACACCATGACTGTGACCATTTAAGTGGAAAGAACCACAACAAATCAATTGAAATAGAAAGCTGCAAAATTATAACGATCCAACTTGGCCCCAAAGAAGAAAGGCGAGAAGACACCTCCATCTCTTCTTTGAAGAGATGCAGGAGACCATGGGTGTGAAACATCACAAATGTAAGACTCTTTCACTGTGTGTTAATTGTGATGAATTGGTTTTTTTCTTCTTTCTTTTTAAATTCTTCTGTCACAAAGGATGCTTCTCTGGAAGGAGGATGGGAGGAGAGCTACAGTGAGAAATGCAGGTGATGTAAAAACAAACAGTATCAATAAAAAAATTTTTTTGATGTTCAAGTCATAAATAGAAATATTTTTTATCCTAGAAATAATAAAGAGCCACTAAAACGTATGTTCTTACCTATTCATATATCCTGGGTAACTCTTCTCCAGAAGTTCTTCATAAGGAGTTAACCTAATGTGCTGGGAGGCCTTCCTTGGTTTCTTTTGGCTTCCTAAGAATGAACACTCTTCACAAGAGTGAACACCAGGGGAACACTCTGGCTATCCCTCACCATCACCAAGTGGCCACTCCAGCTGACCAACTGACACAGTTACCAGTAAGATTAACAATGAGGGGGCAACTAGGTGGCACAGTGAATAGAGCACTGGCCCTGGAGTCAGAAGGACCTGAGTTCAAATCCGGCCTCAAACACTTGACACACTTACTAGCTGTGTGACCTTGGGCAAGTCACTTAACCCCAATTGTCTTGCCTTCCCCCCTCCAAAAAAAAAGTAACAATGAGTTGTGGATCTCAATTATAGCAGGTAGAAAGAGCAAAGTATAGGTCATGGGTCCCTCCATTAGATTGTGAGCTCCTTGAGGGCAGGGACTGTCTTTTGCTTCTTTTTTTATAGCCCCTTCCTAGCACATGAAGCCTGACACATAGTAGGCACTTAATAAATCTTTACTGACTGACTTGTAGTGACCCATCAAGATTGCAATGTGACTGCATTGTGTTTCATCCAGAGCCAATTAATATCAGCATTAGAAATTCAAGTTAATCTATACATATACGGCCTGTAGTGAATTGCTTGTCTTTCCAGTGGGGATGGGTGACAAGGAAGGAAGGGAAAGAATCTAGAATTTAAAGTTCTAAAATCATATGTTAAATATAAATATATATATATATTATTATTATTATTATTAATGTACATGCAACTGGGGATTAAGATGTACAGGCACTGAGTTAGGGAGGTCCATCTTGCCCTACCGGAAAGTCAGAGGGGCGATGGGGGAGGACATAGGAGAGAGCAGATTGGGGGAGGGGCTATACAGTGGGATCGCTGTTTTGGGGGGGTGGGTAGGGGAAAGACGGGGAGAAAATTTGTAACTCAAAATCTCGTGGAAATGAATGATGTAAACGAAAAATAAACAAAAATTAATTTAAAAAAAAAAAGAAGAAATTCAAGTTAATCTCCCTGCTAGAGGAGAAAGGTACAGTAAGTACAATGAGAAGGCACCTGTGAGAAAGGAATTCACAGGATCTAAGTTCTGCTATTTACTACCTGTTTGACCTTGGGCATGTCACTTAACCTCTACAGGCCTCAGTTCCCTCATCTGTAAAATGAATGTGTGAGATATATTTCAAGGTGCCTTTCAGCTCGAACTCTATTGCCTCTCAATGGGCTAGAAGAAGGCTTCTCTCCTTTCTGGATTATCAGGGCAATGAAGAGTTCTTGCCAGGCAGGGGAAGTGGGACAGAACTTTGCTTCAACAAGCAAACAAAGAAGAAAGAGAATAAATACAAGGAGAAAGGTAGGAATTCAAACTTGTGTCAGAAAAATCACCAGGGCGATGATAGGAAAGAGAAGAGAGAAAGGAACCTCTGAATTACAAGCTGCATAATCAATGTGAAATTCTTCCTATGGAGGTTAGATCTGGATATCCTTAGAAAGAACTGGCTTCCCATGCTCCACAGAGGAAAGAAGAGGAGGCCATCAGGAGAAAGGACAGCTAGTACTGGCTGCAGGAACAAGTCAGAAAGGCAAAGCCGTGCTAAGAAGGCCCAAGACAGCTTAAGGTTAAACATTCCACCCAGGCTATCATAATAACAACAATTATTGTTTTAAATAATTTTATTAGCTGGCATTCATACAGTGCCTTAAGGTTTGTGGAGAATATTACGTATGTCAACTCATTTGATCTCACCATCTGCCTGTCCTCACTGACCTTGTCCTCCTCCACACCAGACCAGAAACCTGAGACTCTACACCAGGTCTTCCAGAATCCAGGATCCAGTTCCTAAAGAAGTTAACCCCCACCCCCATCTTTGGAGCTCCTGCCCTGGGGCCTAAATCAGTTGATTGGTCACTGAATATATGATTCATATTAGCGCACTCGTATCTACTGGCTGAAACTAGATGTGAAATCTTGTTCCAGCTTCACATTCCATCCAGACATCCACGCCAGCTATCTCACCATCTACCAGCCAACCATGTGTACCAGACTCCCCATCCCCACCACATACCTTTACTCATCCCCAGAATAAGATAGTTTCACCTCCCCTATGTGTGTTTTCTTCCCCTTTTAGAGTATGAACACTCAGACAGACACCATCTTTTTTAAAATATAAGGCCTGGCACAGAATAAGTCTTTATTAAGTGATTTTTCTTTCATTCGATCATCCATTAAGCATCAGGAGGGATGATGTCTTCCTAAGAAAGAAGGCCTCCCTAGATCTGTCAAACCTGAAGACTAGCCCCCTAATCCTGGTCATGGGGTCATAGACTTTAAAATTGGATGGGGCCTTAGAGAGTCTCCGGTTTGACCCCCTCATTTTGTAGATGAGGAAAATAAATTCCAGAGAAGTAACAAAAGATGTTGCTAGAAAGACACTTGAAAACATCTCGATAGAATATAAAGCATCAAGAAGGAAACTAAAGAATTCAGGAGCCCAGGTGGTGTTTCATCTCCATTATTGATCAAAGATCATGTAAAAACATAAATGGGAAGGAAACAAATGTCCCAGAAAAGTATTTGGATTTCTGGACCAGAGGAACGTTGGACCCTTGACTAGGAATGGGGTGCATTTAACCAGGACCAAAAAGAATATATGTCCCCTTGGAGGTTTTTGGGTTATATGCAGGTGGTTTTAGCTAAAAATGGAGAACTGCCCACATACAGCCACATAAGCAGATAACATAGGGGATGATATAACAAGAGCACTAACCAAAGAAGCGTCTGCTAATTCATAGAATAACCAGGAAAAGGGACAACAGTACTGTTCATAGTTTCAGTCTATAAGTAAGTATGGAGATTTTTATATCACTTGCTGAGCTAAATGCTGAGGGAAGAGCAATAATCAAAAGAACAAAGCCTATGCCTGCCCTCCAGGAGATTATGTTCTAGTAGAGGAGGCAACCTAGATATACATAACTACATAAAATCTGACTGTGTACAGAGTAGACACCTGGTCACTTTGGAGACAGCACGAGCAGAGGAGGGGCAGAAACTAGAGATTTCCATGTAAGAGACAAATTTTACCTCAAAGATATCATCGAAACTGAGTGGAATATCACTAGTACCTGGAGGGTCTGCTTTTTTTTCCAAAGGAATAGATTTTATTTACACAAAAATATAAAGAAAAAAAACTTTGGATAACTTTAGGACTCCCATCAGCTCGAGGACAAGCTACAATTCCAGAAAATGAAGGATGAAGAAGACCACCATTCACCTCCTCACAGGACGGTGAGAAATTTAAAGTGCAGAATGACGCGTACATTTTTGGACTTGGCCAATAAGGGAAACTACTTCGCTTGACTATGAATACTTGCTATGAGGGCTTTATTTTTCTTTTCTTTTGTTGTTTGCTTGAAGGAACTGAGGTAGGGGGAGAGAAAATAAATGTTTGCTAAATGGAAAAAAAATAATAAATTAAAAATTAAAACATCAGACTTGAGTTTCTTCATCTCTAATGAAGTAGACAAACTAGAAGACCCCAAATTCCCTTTCAGGTCTAAACCTATGATCCTACAAAAAGAGAATAGGAACTATACTCTAAGATGGTAATGAAGACATTGGCTAGAGGAGGAAGGAAGGGCCTTCAAAAACAAAATCCTGAGGTCCTTTCCAACTTGGAGATTCTGAATCTAAGCTTGTCTCTATTCCAGGCTCTTGGTGAGTGTGAATGGTAATGGCATATAAACACTAAGATTACCTATTAACTAAGCTTACTTTTTCTATTTTTAGCAAACAATTGAACAAAAATGCCGGCAACTATATTTGTTTAGTAACTATTTACATTTAAGTTAATTCACTTCAACACAAAGTAGCATAAGAACCTTTCAGTCACTCCCACTAAATCACAGCAGGAGGGGTCCTTCCTTGTGGGCTCCCATTCACTTTTCTCTTAATATAGTCATAGTTCATTTCTCTATTTTATTTTATGTTATTTCATGAAGTCTTTCAAATCAATGAGTCAATCAGCCTTTATTAAGTATTCACTATGTGTCAGGTACTATACCAGGTCCTGGGAATATTTGTTGGTCTTATTGGTGTTATAGTATTCCATTTCATTAATGGGTCAAGTCTAGTCAACCAGTATGTATTAAGCCATGATGATGTGTCAAGCACTGTGGTGGGCATTGAGGAGGCAATGGAAGACAAAAGCAGCCTCTGCCTTCATGAGGTTTATATTCTAATAGACCATAATTTATTTAACCATTCTTCTGATTTTGGACATTTACATTGTTTCCTCTTTTTTGTTCTTTTCTTTCTTTTTATCCAATTTCACATAATGCTATGAACATTTCTGAGCATCTGGCTCTAGACAGATAGAGAGGTGGATAAATAGATAGATGGATGATATAGATATGTATACCTTGCTATATATAATATATGTACATATATGTGTATATATATATATGTAAAACTTCCAAACTTCTTAAAGGAAGGGCTCTTCCCTTCTCTTCCCTTCCCTTATATCTGTTAATTGTCTTTATATTTTGGATACGAAACCCTTATCTGAGAAATATGATACAAAGATTTTTTTCCCATTCAGTCAAATGGCTTCTTATACTAGATGCATTTAATTTTGTTTATGTAGAAGCTTTTCAGTTTCACATAATTGAAGTTATCTGTTTAGTTTTTTGCGATCGCCTCTGTCCCTTATTCAGTTAAGACTGCATCTCCTACTCATAGCTGTGGGAAGTGTATGATCTGGTTCTCTTTTATCTTGTTTTGTGGTATGACCTTCAACATTCAGATCACGTATGTGTAGAGCACTTTAAGGATTATGAAATGCTTTGCACCCCAAATCTTACTCAAGCCTCACTATAACCCTCTAAGGTATCTTAGAGAGAGGAAATGTTTCAACCATAGTCACACAGCTACTAAGTACTCTAGGCAAGATTTGAACCCAGATGTCTCCAGATTCTGAGTCCAACCTGTTGTGGACAAGGAACCAAACTTAATTTACCCTCTCTGAGTCTCTATTTCCTTAGCTATAAAAGGTGGATAACATTCACAACACTTATCTCAAGGCTTGTTACAAGCATATCGTCATCATCATCATATTCATAATAAATAATATATAGCATTTGCATAATACTTTAAGGTTTGCGAATCACTTCACATATGCTATCTTATTTGGTCCTCACAACAACCCTGGAAGGTAAGTGCTATTATTACTCTCAATTTACAGATGAGGAAACTGAGGCAGACAGTGGTGAAGTAAGTTATCCAAAGTCCCAAAGCTGCTAATAAGTGTCTAGCCAGCTCTAAGGACAGTGAGGAGACCACCAAGATTCCTCTCCCTGGTAGAGTTCTGAATAGTGACTTTGATATTTCTGACAGATACTGTTAAGGGGTAGAGTGCAAGGGAGGCCAGGAAAGAGTAGAATTATTGTACATTATGGACCAGTTTAAATAAGTGAACCTTTTCTCTGTACTTATTTCTTTCCCCTATTTTCATCGTACATCACTTTGCTTTTAGTAACCACTGAGACCCATATTTAAATCTGTTAGTACTGATGAGCAGTGCCAGTAAAAATACAATAAAACAAAGTGACTAAATTAATAATTTAAATAGTAACAACTACACAATAAAAAAAATAAGGCAGAAGGAATTAAATTAGGGGGAAAATGTAATCCAAATTACAGTATGTCTCAATTAAATTAAATTCCCTGATAGAGCTGTTATGTTTTGGAACAGTTTACATAGTGGCAATGACCTTGTCATTGTTAATGGTAACAACTGTAACAATTCGGATATATGTGTGTGTGTGTGTATATATATATATATATATATATATATATATATACATATATACATATATACATATATACATATATATATGGGCCAGTTCATCAGAGGAATTCCAAACACTGTGTAAAATATTCATGTGGATTCTCCATTTGGTAAGCATTTATGAAGGATCTATCATGTGCCAGGAGCCATGCTGCTCACTGGTAATACAAGAACAGAAACAAAACAATCCCTCCCCTCTAGGAGCTTAAATTCTACTGGAGGGAACACAAAGTGCATGTTGTTGTTGCTCAGTTGGGTCTGACTTTTCAGGACCCCATTTGGGGTTTTTCTTGGCAAAGATAGTGGACAGGTTTGCCATTTCCTTCTCCAGTCCATTTTACAAATGAGGAAACTGAGGCAAACAAGGTGAAGTGGCTTGCCCAAGATCACACAGCTAGTAAATGTCTGAGGCCAGATTTCAAGTCAGGAAGATGAGCCTTCTGGGTTCCCAGTCCAGTGTATAGGGGTAAGTAGATGAGAAGTATATATTAAATAATTTCAAAGGAGCACAAACAACTGGCAGGGAGAGGGGAGGGAATCACAAAAGACTCGTATAGCAGGTGGTATGTAAGCTAAGACTTTAAGAAAAGCAGAGGTGAAGAGGGAGAACATTTCTGGCACAGGGGATAGACAGCTTGTGGGAGATGGAAAGTTGCATAGTTAAGTCTGTGGTTAGTCCGGCTAAAGCACAGTATGTGAAACCAAGCCAACGATAGCCAGACATGGAGGCATGATGCCCTTGTTTTAATTTTTCTCTCTGCAGCCTCTGACTCTGCTGATCATTCTCTCCTCCTTGAGGCTCTCTTCTCTCAGCCTCGGACACTACTGATCAAATTCTCCTCTTTGAGGCTCTCTCCTCTCTAGGTTTTCTGGACACCCTCTCTCATGGCTCCCCTCCTCCCTCTCTGCCCACTCCTCCTTTGTCTCCTTCTCTCTGGCACTGACACTCTCATGGTACAGACTCTCATCACCTCACACTTGGCCTATTGTAACAGCAGGCATGTTTACCTTAATTCTCTCCCCACTGCAATCCATCTCCCACTCAGCCATCAAAGTGATTTTCTTACAGCACAGGTCTGATCACGTCACACACACACACACATACAAACACACACACACACACACACACACACACACACATACACACACACCACTCATTAAACTCCAGTGGTTCCCTATCACCTCCAGGATCAAAGACAAAACGCTCTGTTTGGCATTCAAAGTCCTTTATTACATCAAGGGAAATTGCTGTTCAATCATTTTTTCAGTCTCATTTTTTTTCTTCATGACCCCATTTGAGGTTTTCTTGGCAGAGATACTGGAGAGGTTTGCCATTTCCTTCTCCAGTTCATTTTACAAATGAGGAAACTCAAGCAAACAGGGTTAAGTGACTTGCCCAGGATCACTCAGCTAATAAGTATCTGAGGCTGGATTTGAACTCAGAAAGATGATCTTCCTGACTCCAGGCTTGGCATTCTGTCCTCCATGCCACCTAGCTTCCCCTTCATTACCTATCCCCCTCTTAATTTTCCAGGCTTCTTAAACCTTGCTCCCTGCTACAAATCTATTGATTCAGTGACACTAGTCTCCCTGATATTCCCAAGAACAAGATGCTTCATCTCTTGGCACCCACCATTTTCTCTGTCTATCCCCCATGCCTGGAATGCTCTCCTTCCATCTCTACCTACTGGCTTCCCAGGCTTCCTTTAAATCCCAACTAAAATCCTACCTTCAAATCAAAGGTTCCCAAACTTAGTTAGCCTACAGCCTCCTTTTCAAAAGAAAAAAATTAATCAGCACCCCTTCCGGAAATCTACTTTCTTTAACCCTTTAACAGGTTTTTGAAATTTGCATCATCTCAAAAAATATGTAAAATACATATATATTTTTTAAATGAAGCATCTTAAATTTAATAATTTCTTATAAATTTGTGGCTCTTTTCCTATATTGAAATTTTTATGATGCAATGTTTGTCATGTAACCATATAGTACTGTGTTGTAAACAAGTAATTACACATACATATTCCTGCTGATACATGCTAGACCTCCCTACAATGCATGATACACTTGCCTGCCAACACTTGCTTGTTAAGATCTGTCAGTAGACTTGACCACTGATTGGTTATAACTTGCATTTTGTGTGTTTATTTGGAAAATAGTGTTATCACTACAGCTTTAACTGTTACACAACAGATGAAACATATGAAAAGGGTTTTTCAAACTTCTCTTCTTTCCTTATGCTTCCACTGCCTCCTTATTTTTATTCAATGACCCACCAACTGCACCCAGGGCTTACTATGTCCCCCATTGTTCCAGCACACCCCCTCAGGGGGTGGTATTGCCCACTTTGGGAACCAATGTATTTAAATGAAGCTTTCTCCAACCACTCTTAATTCCAGTACCTTCCCTCTCAATCATTACTTCCTATTTTCCTGTGTATAGCCTGTTTGTATATATTTCTTTGCTTGTTGTTGCTTCCACTAAATTGTAAACATTTGAAGGCAATGACTGTCCTTTGCTTCTTTTTTTTTCTACGCCTACCACTTAGCACAGTGCCCAGTACATAGTAGGATCTTTATTGACTGACCTAAAAGAGAAGGTTGCATTTTGATGTCCTAACAGTTTAGCCTCTGAACTTTCTGAGCTTGGATAGAAAAAGGACGGTGCTTCCTAGGCTTGTCTCTGAATCCTTCCTGAATTCACTTTTTAAGGCCAGCCTCTGTTTAAAGAATATACCAGTCATTTCTGCTAACTCTGCTCCTTACCAGTATTTCTCAGGAAGCATCCAGCAGACCACTTCTCCAATCCTCAAACATGTTACACTTGGGAAAGAAACTATTCACAATGTTGTTTCCCCAAAATAGATTCCTGTTTCTAGGATAGGTTGGACTGGGTGGTCTCTGAGGTCCCTTCCAACTCTGAGATTATCATTTTATGATTCAATGAGACTGAAAATAAAAGCCCAGAGAGTATGAGGATGGTTATTGCTTCTCTCACCCTTCAGGCAGGTAGCCTACACTACCCAATAATGTTCATTTCCTTTTGAGGTATATGTTCTATGTCATCATCAAGACTCCCTGAGTACAAGAACCTCTTTATAAAACTCCTTATGTTATCCCAGTGCCAAATGTTAGTCTATAATCACTGAGGTGGTCTCCACTTCCTCTCAATTTCTGCTTATAATCTTTATCAAAGAAGGAAGGAGAGGGAGGGAGGGAGACAATGGAGGAAGGAAGGAAGAATGAAAGGAGGAAAAGAAGGAAGGAGAGAGGGAAGGAAGGAGGAAAGGAAGAAAGGGGAGAAGAGAAGGAAGGAGAGAAGGAGAGAAGAAAGGAGGGAGGAAAGGAAGGAGGGAGGGAAGAGCTGAAGGGAAAGAGGAAGAAAGGAAGAGAAGAAGACAGGGAAAGAAGGAAGGAGGGAGATCAATTAGGAAGCTATCACAGTTGTCCAATTTAGAGGTAATTAGATCCTCAAAAAAAATCATGGTTATGTGAATAGAGAGAAGAAGATGGAAGTCAGAGCTATTATGGAGATGGAATAAACAAGAATTCAGTCATCTGATTCAATACAAGTGTAGGCATGCATAAAGGGTAGGGCTGGGTGCCAGTATACTCCACCCATGCTCTTTGCATACCTATGAATATGTCTGGGCTTGAGTGTGAGGGAAGAATCAAGGGTGACCCTGGTAATTGTAAGAATGTTATTGTCCTCAGCACCCAGAAATGATGTTTGGAAGAGGAATGGATTTAAGGGAAAAGATATTGAATCCTGTTTTGAACATGTTAGATTTGAGGCACTAATGGGACACTGGAGAGGAGATGTCCAGAAGGCAGTTACTGATGTGGGACTAGACATTGGGAAAGAGATAGGGACCAGATATATCCATCTGGAAGTCATCTGTCTAGACCTGGAGTTTGAAAGGCTTGGGTCCAAATGCCCACATAAAACCTGTATGATCTTGGGTAAGTCATTAATTTCTTTCATCCATAAATGAAGAGGTTGGATTAGAAGATCCCTACCAGCTCTAAATTTATGTTCCTATATAACCCCTTTACAAACCCCCAACACCCAATATATCTACCCTTCATCTATCCTTCAATGAAGACTTTTTTTTTTTGGTGAGGCAATTGGGGTTAAGTGACTGGCCCAGGGTCACACAGCTAGTAAGTGTCAAGTATCTGAGGCCAGATTTGAACTCAGGTCCTCCTGTCCAGGACTGGTGCTCTATCTACTGCACCACTTAGCTGCTCCCAATGAAGACTTTAAAGAGGGGAGACAAACTGACTCAGGCAGCTCACTACACACTTTGAAACAGCTCTAGTTATTAGGATTTTTGTCTTGCCCTCCAGTCTAAATCTGCCTGTCTACAAATTGCTGCTGGTTCCACCTGGCAGTCCTTTACATCCCTGAAGACAGTGATCATGCCTCTGAAATTTTCTTTCCTCTAATTCTTTCAGTCAGTTCTCATCTGTCATGTACTTGGGCCTTTCTTTCTCCTTATCTTCCTCCTTCAATATCCTTTCTAAATCATAATACCCAACCCTAAACACAACACCCCAGAGGTAGTCTGTCTAGAACTGAGCACAGTGAATGGGACCATCGCCTTCAACATTCTGGAAGATATATCTTAATAAAGACTGAAATCATATTAGTTTCTTTGTCTACCATATTGAATACTATTGAGTCAACAAATAACTCTTAGATCTTTTCCCACAAATGTTTGCTTCAAGATGCCTTCTCCATTTTGCTAATCCTACCCAATTATTAACCTTTTCAGCCTCTTTTAATGGCCTTATAATTATTTATCCACATAGATGTTGTATCTCTCAAGAAGAATATAAATTCCATGAAGGCAAAGACTGTCTCTGTTTCTCTGTTGCCTAGAACATAGTCAGTACTTAATTAGGGATGAGAGAAATAAATGTTGAACAATTCTCCTCCTACACTTTTAAGTTTAATTTGCATTTTTCATGGCTTTTTAAAATCTAGACAATTTACAAAACAATAAATCAAGCCTTGCCTTGTAACTTGGCAATTTTTAAGTTGTAACTTGCTCATATTTTAAATTTAACAATCTCTTAGGAGTCACACTTCTGGATTTAATAAATCTTGGCTGAATTGAATTGTATTTTTCAAGATTGTTTTTTGGACCCGAGTGAAGGACTTTACATTTATTTCTATTTCATTTCATCTTACTTGATTCAGATCACCATTCTAACTCACTCATATCTTTTTTGGATTATGATTCTGTTGACTGTTCTATTGATTCTATTATTCTATTGACTTTGAACTATGATTCTATTACTCCTTGATAGCTATCCCTCCCAGTTGTGTGACAACCGCAGATTAAATAAGTATGTCATTTATGCCTTCATCTAAATAACATGTCAAACAAACAAAAAATGCAATCAGGCCTACAACATTTATGAATGGGCTCAAAACACATGAAAATGTAATTGGGAAATATTTAACAAAAAGGTACAATGAAACAGAAATAACATTAAATTTTAAAACTAAGCCCAGGGATCCTTATGAAGAGATCCTTATGAAGAGTTATCAAACTCTACTTGAATTTGACACTATGAACTAAATCATTGGCAAGAATGTTAAGCAGCATAGAGAAAAGGACAGCTGGCTATTCTGGAAAGAAAAGATGGTAAAGGAATACTGAATTATCTTATAAGTTCCTCAACAATAGGAATTATGGCTACCATTCTCTTCATATTGTCCCCAAAACACCTGATAGTTTATATATAGTAGATGCTCAATTAATTTGATTATCTAGGGCAGACATTTCAGAATGTATATATATTTGGTGCAAACGTGTTTCCCCAACTTTGTTCAGTTATGGTATACCTTACTACAACAAAAGTCTCTCCCCCTCTGGTCTCCATTAGTATACCCATCCACGTTCAAATCTCTGACCATCTCTCTCTCTCTCTCTCTCTCTCTCTCTCTCTCTCTCTCTCTCTCTCTTTCTCTCTCTCTTTGTGTGTATGTGTCTTTCTCTTCTAAACACACATCAACTATCCTTCTTTCTTCCCTTAACTATGGTTGCCACCATTTCTACTTACCCACCCATTGAGTCAAAAACTGGAAAATGATATGAAGAAAACCAATGACACCTCACTACTCCCAAATATCATGAAATACCAAGTGGAAAACAGCGCTGTGCTGGCTCAGAAATCAGTGGATTTAAGGGTGTGCTGGAGCCAGCTAGTAAGATTCCTGAGAGTTGGTTTAACAACTGTGTGATCATTTCTGTGATCATTTACACTAGGAAATTGACAAATGTCTGATTTACAGGACTTGATTTACTGATTTGCTGATTACTAGACTTAAGATGATGGACAAAACTTTAATAATTCAGATTAAACTTAAGCGTATCATGTGTAAATCCTTCCACACACACCCCAAAAGCCAGTTGTTAAATATTTACCAGCATAACTCTGAATAGATTCCAAAAGCATCAAATACCTTCTTGGTTTTCTATGATCTTGGAGAGGAAAACAAACACATGTTTTTAAAAAGAGTAAATATACATAGGCCCCAAATTATACATTGCTCTTCTCCATTAGTTACCACTTCTTTTAGCCACGGTTTTAGGAGTAGGGGAGGCAGGCCAGGAAGAAAAAGGATCCATTTTATCTCGGGCATGACTGGGGGAAAGGAAGCAAGTTTGGGAGGGGAGGATTGGGAGGGAGTAGTCAGAGCAGGAATAATAGTACTTAATATTTATATAGCAATTTTCAGTGTTTTAACATACATTATGTTATTTGATACTCACAACAACCCTGTGATACAGCTAACACAAATTCAATCTCCATTTTACAGGCAAGAATACTGAAGCTCAGCTAGCAAGTATCAGTGGCAGGATCCACAGCCAGGTTTCTCCCAATGCCACATCCACCAACTTTTCCATTCCATTTTGCTAACGTTCTAAGGGGTGTTTGAAGTTGATTGTAGATTTGCTATTTCATATTCAAAGATGGCACTGCTCTCACTGACATTAACCTCGTGTACAAGTTATGTGTGATTGAAGACACTGATGTGTGACCTGGAGTTCTCTCCACAGTGAATGTTACCAGAGAGAGAGAATATACAAAGACAAATAAAGGATTTTTCTACTCTTCCAGTCACAGCTGCCCTAATAGAGAAATGCACATTTTCTACTTTCCTTGCAGTTTTCACGAGCAGAATTGCTTTAAAATAAATCCCAATGAAAGCTGTAATCAATTATATCAAGAAGAAAACAGAGTTTGATCTGAAAATACGAACAGAGCTAACATTCTGGAAATACATTAGTGTCGTGCCCTGTAGTGACACTGGATCAATTTTCTTAATGATAAATTGTACACTTAGCTCTTGAGTAGCTGCATGTGGATTACCCTTTTAGTAGATTACCTCACCCTTGACCCAAAGCCAGTGTGAAATTAGAGAAGAAATAAAAGATTAAAACCACAGTCATAGACTTGGAATAATAATAGCTAATATTTATATCGAGGCATCTAACTGACACAATGGATTGAGCCCCGGGCCTGAAGTCAGGAAGACCTGGTTTCAAATCCAGTCTCATATACTTTCTAGCAGTGTGTGTGACCCTGGAAAAGTCACGTAAGCCCAATTGTCTCAATCCCTCATCTGTAAAATGATCTGGAGAAGGAAATGGCAAATCGCTCTGGTATCTTTGCCAAGAAAACCCCTAATGGGGTCACAAGGAGTCAGAAACAACTAATAACAGCAACAGCATTTATATAACACTTTCAGGTTTTCAAAGCACTATTATCTCATTTGAATCTTCCCAACAATTTGAGGCAGATTGAAGTTAAGTGACTTGCCCAAGATAAAACACAGCTATTAAGTGAGGCAGAATTCTAACTGAGGTCTTAACTCTCAGCCAGGAAAGTTTTTGCCCTCTGATGTTGTTGTTTTTTTAATCCCCAGTGTTTAATACAGTGACTGGAACAGAGTCAACACATAATAAATACTTATCGACTGACTCCTAGAGCAGCACAATATTCACTATGCCACATAGCATCCCTAGGGATGGAACCTGAGGAGTCGCCCGGTCAGGTAGTTTGCAATGCTTTTTGTAGAACGTTTATCTCTATTAAATGAAATCTTAATGAATTTGACCCATCATCTTAACCCAGATGTTCTTAACCTGAAGTCTATGAATTCGTTTAAAGTGTATTGTCAACTGTACTTAAATATAATCAATTTCCTTTGTAATCCTATGTGTTCTGTTTTATGCATTTAAAAAAATAATTTGGAGAAAGGTCCATAAAGCTCACCAGACTGCCGAAGTGCTCCCCAATATAAAAGAGAGGTTAAGAATCCTTCTCTGACAGTAATTCTTTATGCAACATGCTAGCTCTTCCCCCTCAGTTTTGTGAATATAAGAATGCAACCCATGCCTTCCTTTTAGGGACTGATAAAAGACTTTGTATTGAATAGCACCAAGGACAGAGTTCAAGGGCACTCCATTCAAGCAAGTACAAGCTGTCTGTCATCAATCTCATTAATCACAACTTAGTGGCTCTAGTCATTTAACTAGCTCTAAATTCACCTAACTCAGTGTGAAATCCAAATTTTACAAGATTTTGGATTCAGTCAAAAGGCTGCACTTAAGGACCTCGAAGGCCCAGGTTCCCCGCCCTTTTCCTAACTATTCTATCATCCAGCCTATAGCCCTCTGTCTTATCCACAAGGATAGCACAAGAGACTTTGCCAAATCCCTTGTAAAAATGCAGACAGACTTTGTTTGTAGTATTTCTCTGATTGGTTCAGTTTCTTGACCTGGATCTATGATTCCATAGGCACAGTGACCTCATGTTTTGGAAGGACACTCTAAGAATGCACACTTGCACCTCTTCTGTGACCTACTATCTTGGGGAATAGTGTGGAGTACTTGCCCGTGTGATGTGACTTGCCTGGCATCACAGAGACAGGATGTGTCAGATGCAGGACCTGAAGAGAGTTTCCTGGTTCTACTGGAGAAGACAAAATGTGATTTTTTGGCCTATATGTAGCTGTTCTTTCTGAGACCGGTGTTCTCTTTGGCACACAGCCCTATTTCCAATCACCCTAGCCAAAAAAAATAAAAAAAGATCACAATCTGTCAACAAACACTTGTTAGGGACCTACTATGGGCCAGACACTGCTAATGGCTAGGGAAAGCAAAAAGAGCCAAAGGAGAGCCCTGTCCTCAAGGAGCTTACAATCCAGTGGGAGAGACAATAAGCAAAAATTACATACAAACAAGATATTTACAGGATAATGATGACAATTAGCATTTGTCCAAGGTCCACCAGGTTGTAAGTATCAGAGTCAAGTCCAAATCCAGTGCTCCTAGCCTCAATAATACTAGTCAAGACACCATCCATGATGCCACTGGAAAAACAAAGAACAAACAAGAGGTGCCTCAATGGTACTTATTGTTGGAGGCAGTAATACCATGAAATAAGTTCCACTGAAAGATCCCAAATCCTTTGTCCAACATAGCACAGTCCCTGGTACAGAATAAGTGCCATCTAAATGTTAGTTAGTATTATTATTATTAATAAGTCTGACACTTCTCCCTTAAAGAGGAAAATGTAAGTGCTCCCATGTAATCTAATGGTCTCCTTCCTTGCCCTGACAGCACCTCTACTCTGATTATTCTAACCTGAGCACACATGCTCTAAGAGGGCTTGGTGTTTCTTTCCCAGTCCAGATGTCCACATTCTGACCTTCAGCTTTCAGATGAAGCTCCTCTGGGATTGAAGTGTGAGAGATGGAGACAACCCTCCATACCATAAGGTATTTTAAAAGAATAAAGCCTCTCATAAAATATCAGTGCCATGCAGGGCCTTGGAGTCCAACCATTCCAACTTAGAATTGAGCAAGAATTCATCCAAAATCTCCCTGACAAGGGACCATTGAGTTTCTGTTTGAAGATCTGAAAAGACATGGGACTCATGACCTTCTGAGAGAGCTCATTCTGGCTTCTTGTTAAAAAAAAAATGCAGCATTTATTTATTGCCCTAAGTTTTGAATCAGAACAAGTCTTTTCCGAGTGACTACTCTTCAAATACTTAAAGACAACAATCATGTTCTTCTTAAATCTTTCCTTGATTGGCTAAAGATCTGCAGTTCCTTCAACCAATAACGTTATAGGTCGAATTCAAGTTCCCTTGCCCTCCTGACTTACCATCCCTACCCCAGGCTCTCTGCCTGAAGTCATCGAAGTTGTTTTGATTTGAAAGCTCTTAGAATCAAAAGAACTAAAAAGCACAATTTGTCCCATTTAAAAAAAAAAAACGATTTAAGAAGAAAAGCATGGACAGGTAACATGTCTCCAGAACAGGTTACTAAGAAAAAAAGGGCCCACACCAGTTAACAAGAGATCCCCGAGGGCCTTATTGTGATTCTATCTCCTCACCTCAAAGCCTTCTGATCTTAATTTGTTTTCCCAAATAGGATTCCCTATTTCTCATTAGAAATGATTAAATTGCCTTCCTAGCACAAATCAATCTTGCATGAGTTTGGGCAGGGTGAGTGAGTTTTTTTCCCAGGACCTGATCACCCCTGAATAAACCATACACTGAGAATACAAGCCTGAAGTGCTGGGAGACCAAACCCAGGAGTAAAAAGAGAGATAACAGCAATTCTAAACAGTTTCCTGACCGCCAACCTCTCCCCACCTCATTACAGCAATGGGTTACTACTGGGAGTGCACTCCCTGTAGCTAAATAATCTCTAGTTAGAGGCTGAACAGCTCCCAGGGAATCCAAGAAGAGAGCAGAGTGAGGGATTCTGCCTTCTAAAATCAAGAGTGACTTGGTCCTTTCACCTTCACTGGGGCACAGAGGAGAATCAGGATAAAGGGGCACCATCATTTCCCTTCAGAGCCACTAAATCCTTACAGTACAAAAATATTTACTTAAATCACATCTGATTCTGAAGCCATTAGTCTCAAAGCGGAGAAGGAAAGGATACCTATTTTATGTATTAGTAACAGCTCTATCCATGTGTCTATCACTCTCATCATGAATTAATATTTATCAAGCTCCCTCCTGTGCACAGTTCTATGCTACATGCTATACAAATTTAAATCAAAGCAAATATGTGTCTGTCCTTCATTCATTCCCTCCTTCCCTCATTCATTCATTCAACAAAAGAGCTCAGACTTGAAAAGGATGTGTATAAAAGTTGGAAGCAGGGGCATCTTATCAAGGTCAGATATTAAAGAACAGGACCGAGCCCTAAGAGTAGTAAGTCTATAAGTCTGCTAGAATTATTAAACACCTACTAAGTGCCCGGCCCTGGGCTAGGGTCCTGAGATACAAAGAAAGAGTAAAAACAAAATAAAACAAAACAAAATTTAAAAAAACCCAAAATAAACAAACCAGTCCCTGCTCTTAAGAAGTTCACCAATCTCCAAATGAATTGAGAATTGGAGGGATACACTGTTAAACTGAACTAAAAGGGGCTTTTTAAACTATGCCCAAAGCAAAAAAAAATGAACAAGGGATGAACCCCTTGCCTGCTGAAATCAGAACAAAGGACAGAGAAGCGTGACTGCTCCAACCCTGTTTCGCTTCTACCTTCTGTATGAAGGAGAATAATCTTTAAAGAGGCCGAAAATTGTAAAGAAGTCATCAAAAGCCTAGGTAGGAGAGAGAATGATAAAAGAGGACTGAGCATTTTAGAGTAATTCAAATTTTTGGTGCTGGAACTCAGGAGCCAGAGGTCTCTCATAGCTGCTGCCCTTGCAGGAAGGAGGGCACCTGGAGAAAAAAGTCCTTCTTTTGGTTTTCAACAACCACTTAACAAGCACCAATCTGTGTCAGTCATTGTGTTTGGCTCTATACAAGATGCAGGGACAAAAATAAAATAATCCTTGCCTTCAAGGAGCCTACATACTAATGGGGATGGTGGCAGGAAGAGGACAATATAAACATAAGTATAATTACATATACATGTAAATAAATGAATAAATGAAACCATAAATATATAAAATATATACCAAAAAAAATGGAAAGTAACATAGTGGGAAGGAGGCGATGGATGGGAGGAAGGAAACAAGTATGCACTGAGTGCCTTACAAAAATGACCTCACTTAACCCTCACAACAACCCTTCCAGACAGGCGCCGTTACCGTGCCTGTTTCATAGCAGAGGGCACTAAGGCAGACAGAGGTTAAAGGGATTGCCCAGGGTCACATAGCTAGTAAGTGTCTGAGGCCAAATCGAACTCAGGGCTCCCTAACTGCCAGCCCACAACCCCATCCACTGAGCCACCCAGCCGTCTGCAGTGATGGCAGAGAACTAACTCTTCGGCAGATCAGGAAAGGCCTCGCGTGGGAGAAGCGCCATACAAAGGTCATGGACTCAACAGACGAGTACATTCCTTTGATGATTATACTGATTCATTCTCAGCAACAACCTCTCCTGCAACCGCAGGTGGTATGGTGGATAGAGCATCAGGCCTGAAGTCAGGGAAGACTCCTCTTCCTGAGTTCAAATCTGGCCTCGGATACTTACTAGTAGTGTGACCTTGGCCAAGTCACTTAACCCCGTTTCCCTGGGTTTCCTCATCTATAAAATGAGCTGGAGAAGGAAACAGCAAAGCACTCCAGTATCTCTGCCAAGAAAACTCCAAACGGAGTCACAAAAACCCCATCTGCCCCTGATTGTTCACTGGCTAAAGTGGTATACTTTTTCAGGGCATCTGAGGCCGTAGCAAATCACAGAAATCCATGAAGGTAGGAACCCAGTAACTACCACATTAACAATGATACCACAATAAATAATAATAGTAATAAAGAATAATAACAACATTAGCGTGACAAATTGAACACTGCTCCTCAGCCTCATGCCCCAAGCATTCAGATCATGCATCCTTGCTCTGTCTTTAAACAATGATAAGGAGCTGGCTTCCAAAATCACCAGCACTGTCCATTGGGGGAACCAGGAAAGGCCTCTGGAAGGAGGGAAGCTGAGCCTTGAAGGAAGCCTACAAATACCAGAAGACAGAAGGGGAAGGGAAAGCGGTACAAACATAGGAGAGAGCCTATGCAAGAGCACAGAAAATGGGAGAAGGGGACCAGGGACAGGGAACCACATGCCGACCAGAAGGTCGGCAATGTGTAATCAGTCTAAAAAGTTGCACCAAAGCCAAATTTTGAATGCTGAACATAGGAGTTTATATTTTATACTATATGGGCAATGGAGGACATTGAAGCTTTCGGAACGAGGAGGGATATGTCAGACATGAGAGAACAGGAGGTAAAAAACTGTGTGGAGGATGGATAAGAGAGAAATTGATGCAGGAAGACAAGTCAGGAGGCCATTGCAGTAGTCAGGGCTTGGAGTGGGCTAGCCATGGCATTAGTAGAGAGAAGGAGGCAGATGGTAAAGATGTTGATGGGATGACAGAAGAAACGTTCTGAAGTCCAGTGTTACAGCTAGTTTATGACTAAAGAGAATTCTCACACCCCCAACATCACCATTGCTTAAAGAACAGATATTAATTAACATATGGTCATGCTACCCCCTGCCCATTAGATTATAAGCTCCATGCTCCATGAGGGGAAGAACAGTATCTCATGCAAAAGTCTTCTTTCCTCTCTTGATCTTGAACATAGGAGGCATTTAATATACATCTGATGAATGCTAAATGAGCAATTCCTTACCTTTCTTAGTTACATAACACTGACACTAGCTGCCCCCAATTTCACCTACCAAAAACAAATATTTTACCAAAACAGAAAGAACATTGTCTTTATTAAGACATCCATGAAGTCTATGAGTTAAAACATGGCAGAAATAAAATCTAGACACTAGAATACTAAAAACATTAGCTACGCAGGATTTAACCACTAAGAGCACTGTATTTGGAATCAGGAAGACCAGGATTCCAATCCTGCCTCAGACACACGCTACGTGACACTGGGCAAATCACTTAACCTCTCCCTCAGTCTCAGTCCCCTTGTGTGAAATAAGAATAATAGTAGCATCTGCTTCACAAGGTTGTTGTAGGGATCAAAGATTTATAAAGTGCTATTATTATAATTTTCATTATTATTAATTATATACTAAAGCAGTGAGAAGGCTTTTACCATCCCACGCCATATTTTGAAAACATTTGATCTAGAGAAAAGCATATTACTTAAAATACATGCCCTTAATTTTGGGAGGGTTGATTTTATTTTCCACCCTGATTTAATTAAGAATTTCATTTTGACACTCTTGCTATGTGTGGTGATGTTATGTTGCGATTAATTGTTTTGAAAAGGTAGAAAGGAGCATGATCTTTGAATAAGGAAAACTCTGAAAATGAATTCAACTTGTGATTATTTGGAATTTAAGTCCTAAAAGAAAATAAAAGATCCTGAAGTCATGGTTTATTTGTGTTATGAATCAGATTGTTTTTGTTTATGCTATTTATCTAAGGAATAATAGAATCTTAGAACTGGGAGGGAGATTTGAGAGCATCTAGTCCAAGTCCCTCATTTTATAGATGAAGGAACAGAGACCCAGAAACAGTAGTAACATGCTCAGGTTCACACCTCCAGCTAGTGGCAACCCAGATCTCCTGCCTTGCATTCCTCTTTTCAATGAATCCTCCTGTCTCTCTCCAAGTGATTCCAATAAGATTATACAGCATGATACTCTAGGTAGCATTTTTATATTCATCAGTCTTTCCTTACATTGAATACATATGTAAGTGTGCAAAAAAAGTATTTAGGAATATATTATCAATTCAAATGCATAAATTCTTTTCATCTGATCATGCAAAAGTGGATTAATATAGATAATATGAACAGAGAAAGATAAAAAGGAGTTGTGTTGGATATTCAATAATCCATTACTTGAAGATAAAAGTTTTCTAATAGCCATTAAAAAGAAAATCAAAGAATATATAAATTTTAATTTAGCATTGCATCACATCACAGATTATGGGAGGCTTTCAAAGTGCCTAGCAACAGATGGATTGCTGGTTATTTATCGAGAATTAGGAAACGCCAAAGGTAAGGGAAATCGGACATTACCAAAAAAGCTTTAAATAAAAAAGACATTAAAATCTTCATAGTAAAAACCTTATAGGGAAATGTTATAGATTAAAGCACTATTGAATAAAATTGCAGTTAAAAAAGCCAATTATTTTTATAGGTCAAATAATTTTTTCTATGATAATTCAGATAAAACTGGTAAATGGTTAACTGCCCTAATAAAAAAGAAAGAGAAAGCTCAACATAACAGCACTTTATCCAAAACAAGGAGTGATAATGAAGAAAGAGATAAGGGATATCTTTAAGGCATATTATGTGATTACATAAATCTGAGGACCCAGTAACTGTACTTAAGATTTAGAAAGTAGAAGAAAATTGAAATCTCAAGTTAAATGAAAAATAAAAAAGATGAAAGAGAGAATATATTGATGCTGAATATATGTCTATATGGTGGCCATGAATTTCAAGAGGACTGAAATAAGGCACATGGCTCCTAGTGGCAAATTTTAATGAAATGTGTGGTTTAACTGCACTCTAGGATACTTGCAGCTTAAAATGACTTAGCACTTATTAAGTGAACTAACTTGGTAATAAATCATCCATCTAAACAAACCTGTCTGCCCACCCTGCTCCCTGCCCATTTCCCACCCATGAGGTCACAGCTGGTTTCCCAAAATGGGTAAGGTGAGTAGTATGAGGATGTTCTTCTTCTCTTCATGCTCGGCTAATCCTCAACCCTGAATCCTACCCTCCATCTCTTCTCCTTCTGCAGAATCATTGTAATGATCCTGGAGAAAGCCACAGAACCACACTGACTAGATCTACTACAAATTCATGTTATCATTTTGTTCCATTCAGCAATACTTCCATTCATCTCTGATTGATTTTGTAGCCCTTCAAACAAAGGCTGTTATATACTTCTCTCTCTATCCTCAAGCTCCCTTATATACCTTCCACTTCCTTCTCTCTAGGCAGAGAACTTCACGTTTTAAGTTATTGAGATAGAAGTCATTCATCTGTCATGAGTACTCTCATCTCTCCTATTCCATATCTCAAAACATTTCTATACCTTTACTTGCTGTCTCTTCCTTTAAGCCAATCTCAGAGTGCAAGGTAACTCTTCTCCTTGCTGGGCTAATCCTTCTACTTGTGCCCTTGGTCCCATTCCCCTACTACCTCCTTCTGGAGAGATCTTTCTTCTCTCTCCCTCATCCACTAACTCCTTCCTTGCAGCATACATAGGCCCTCTTTATTCTTAAGACAAATGACCAAAAGGACCCCTTCTCCTGACTTTGCCTTTCCTCAAGCTATTCTCCAATATATTTGACCTCTGATGAGGCACTCCACTTCCACTCTGAGACCTGACTGGTGAGAATCCACCATATCTAGGCATTCTTAGTCCTTCCATGACAGAGTCTGGACGTCTTTTTGTCATGCTGCCATACATGTCCTCCCTCACTCCCCACCTTTACTTTTCCTCTACCTCTTTCTCTGGGGAATAGCAAGGTAATCAACATTCTTAGTACTGGAATGGAGATGCTAGTAGATTGTCCTATGACTCCATTAACCATCCTTGTATCTTCCCAGACTAATACAACCCTTCACTGTCACCAATCCCTTATGTGTATTATATTTCCCAATTAGAAAATAAGTGCCACCCTACCGGAAAGTCAGAGGGGTGATGGGGGAGGACATAGGAGAGAATAGATTGGGGGAGGGGTTATACAATGGGATGGCTGTTTTGGGGTGGTGGGTAGGGGAAAGTTGGGGAGAAAATTTGTAACTCAAAGTCTCGTGGAAATGAATGATGTAAATTAAAATAAATAAAAGTTAAAAAAAAAAAAGAAAAGAAGTGCCTTGAGGGCAAAAATTATCTTGCCTTTCTATTTGTATCCTCAGCAGTTAGTATAGTGTTTGGCACACAGAAAGCATAGTAAATGCTTTTTCATCCATTTTTTTTCCTATAACTTTCCTCACTTTCACTGCTAAGTTCATACTTACTAAAGCCTGATTCTTCAGCTGAAAACTGAAATGATCCCAAAGAATTTTTGTCTCTCTCCATTATTTACACCCCAAACCTTTTAGGATCCTGAGCGAAGGATAAGATTCCTGATTTTCACAATCAGAGAAGCAGCATAGCATTGGGTAAACAGCACTGGGCTGGGAATCAGGAGGGACCCGACTTCACCTCCTTCGGACACCCTCTAGATGTGTGATCTTGGGCAATGACAGCTGACTTCTTACTAATGCTTATCAACATTAAATCACGTGAGTCTCATAACGGTCCTATGGAGTAGGTACCATACGTACCATGAACCCAATTCCTCATGTGAAGAAACCAAGGCTCAGAGGACTTAAATGCCTTCCCCATAGAGTGGGTGGCTAGGTGGTGTGGTGAATAGAACTGGGCCTAAAGTCAGGAAGACTTGACTTCAAATATGGCCTCAGAAACTTACTAGCTGTGTGACTCTGGCCAAGTCATTCAACCTCTGTTGGCCTCATTTTCTTCATCTTTAAAATGGGGGTGATAATAATAGCACCTATCTCCAAGGGTTGTCATGAGGATCAAGTGAAATAATCATTGTAAATAGCTTCACACAGTAAGTACTACACAAACATTAGCTAGTAGGAAAAGGAACAGGAGTAAGGTAGGAGAAAGCAGGTCTTCCGTCTTCTAACCCATTGTTCTTACCACTGTGCCATGTAGGATGCGCCTCTGTCTGACACCTGACACATGATCATCAGCATCTTCCACAAGGACAACCTGCATAAATTAGAGATCTGTAAGCTAATGACTGACCACTCTGGCCACTTGTTCAGGCTCCAAGAGATCAAGCAACTTCCCCAAAGGCAAAGCTTAGGCTAGAACACATAACTTCTAACTGGTGCTTCTCTGTTTTAAAATATCCTTCAATAATTTACCTAAAATGAAAAATACTATTCCAACAGAGAAATTTTCAGACAAAGGAGTGACATGATGTCATGTCATAGTGTTTTAGGACCATCACTTTGGCAGCTGTGAGAAGGATATATAGGACAGGGGAGAGACTAGAGGCAGAGACCAATTAGGAGGTTATTGCAATGGTCTGGATGAGAGCTGATAAGGACCTGAACCAGGGTGTTGGCTAGGGAGGGGAGGGAAGGGGTGGATACAAGAGAGGTTCATTTTCCCAGCTGAATCAAGGGATAATGCCTATATAAAAAGGCACACAAATTTAATATAGTAAATGATTTCTCAAGACCAAATCTTTTAAATTCTTCAAATATATAGAGCCCTTTTATATTGTCAAATGCTAGTTCAGCATATTTTTTTTTCTCATGCCAGACCAGGAAATGAAATATTTGGGGCACAACTAATAGTATTCAATACCTTCTTTATATTGTTTTACAGTAGTCTGCCTTTTATGAAGCGAAGCCTATGTCTATGAATAATTCGTTCCCTAACCTCAGACATCCTATTTGTTAAAAATTGGTATTATTGGATAATAGTGAGAGAACCAGAATAACAACTTGAACAAGGAAGTATCACCTTTATTCATTTTCAATATTAACATTTGAAGAGTATTACAAATTGATTTTTAAACTATTTAGTAAAAAAAAAATCCAAATTTCACATAGGATATGTCTATTTGACACAATAATTACTTAACAATGTATTTTGGGGGGCTAGTTTTCCATTGATTCAAAAAGCATTTGTTTAGTGACTCCTAGACACAAGAGAAGTGATGGAGATAAAGATTTTTAAAAGGCGAACTCTGCCCTCATATTTACAGACTGAGAGTGGTTGCTCTTCATTTCTTTCAGCTGTGTCTGACACTTGGTGACCCCATCAGCGGTTTTCTCGGCAAAGATACCAGGGTGGTTTGCCATTTCCTTCTCCAGCTCATTTTACAGATGAGGAAACTGAGGCAAACAGTGTTAAGCATGTCCAGGGTCACACAGCTAGTGAGTATTTGAGATCAGATTTGAACTCATGAAGACATCTTCGTGCCTTCAGACCCGGCACTGTGGCACCTGGCTATATATGACAGAGAGTAGGGAGCAGTAAGTGAAAGAAGAGACAGAATCATAGAATCTCAGAGTTGGGCAAGACCTCAGTTTGTCACCTGTCTAGTCCAGCACACACCTGGAAAAGAATCCTGTCTATAATATTCTGAGCCAGTGGTAATGCAGCCTTGGCTTAGAAAGCTCCAGTGAGGGTATTGTAGGGAGGCAGTCCCATCCCCTTGTGGATAATTAATTATCAGATTTCCCTTAACCCAAGCCTAAACCTGCCTGTCCATGACTTCCACCCCTCTATTCAGAGTTCTGTCCTCTGAGGTGAAGCGGGATGAGTTTAAATCCCCTTTCCCAAGTGGCAGCCCTTCAAATATTTGAATACAGCTATCATAACCATTTCCTCCAGGCTTTTAAACATCATCGGTTATTTCAACTGGTCCATATAGGGCATAGACTCAAGGCCCTTCACGATTGTAGTCAGCCTCTTTGGATACTATTCAGTTTATCATTACCCTTCCTAAAACATGGCTCCCAAACTCACACAGAGCAAGCATTCACCTGGTGGTCAGAAGAAGCGATACAAGGACACTCTCAAGGTCTCTCTCAAGAACACTGGAATTGATTGCGTGACATGGAAGACACTGGTACAGGACTGCGCAACATGGTATGCCCACATCAGGAAAGTACTGTGCTCTATGAGCAAAGCAGAATTGAAACAGCTCAAAGGAAACACAGGATGCGCAAATTTAGAGAATCCACTCCAAATGTTCACACAGACTCTTTGTGTCTGACCTATGGCAGAGCATTCCAAGCTCATATCACTCTGATCAGCCACAGTTGGACACATTGAAACTTAACTTTAACATAGTGATGTCATTTTGGTCTTCTTCAAGAATGAAGGACAATGCTACAAATGTGGCATTTCAAACTCAGCACCTTCAGTCCAGAGTTGATACTGGGATAAACTGAGGCACTGGCAAATCACTGAACACTTAACAAAAGGAGATTTATTTTGCCCTAACAGCAAGGGTATGATGGCACTTCGTTTTTCTGGGCACAACCCTCCTTGTCTCTCTATATAAATGCACTTGGTCAGAAGGCAGGGGATGCTGACTTCAGCATTCTTCAGAAATCTACCATATCCCTGCATATAGATGTGTCAATCAGTGCTCAACCATGAAGTCACTTCTGCCAGCTAGGTCCTGGCAAGTAGACCCATCCTCATACTAGTTCTTTCATATGTTGTCCTGCTTCCATGTTGATATTGTAAATTGCCCTAAGAAGAGATCCCACTTCTTACTCATCTTTTATAGTCCCATATAGTCCCATAGCAGACAATGCACTGGTCTCCCAGATCTAGGACAACCTGGTTCAAGCCCTGCATCTGACTCCTATTGGTTATGTAACCTCAGACAAGTCACCACTTCTCAGGGCTTCAAATGACTCTCCAGTCCTATCAATTGCAGAACTTTTGCTGATCCAAATTGTGAAAAGGGCTTTTCTTATGGGGAGTTCCCCTTAACAATGAAATTTTAGATCCATATTTTTAAAATAGGATGCCCAAAGTCTACCAGTCACATGCCTTGCATTTGATATTTACTGACTAATTCACTGACTTTAAAAAATTAACCCAGAGCTTTGTTGGGGGGGGGGGTATTTTCTGTCCATTACAGTTTGAAATTATCCAAATGACACAAGTAGTAAGAGATAGTCTCCCTACTTCAAGGATACTCCTATGTACAAGGCACTGCTAGCACTGGCATTAAAATAGTTCCTGTCCTCTCCTAGGAGGATACACAACATACACAAAATAATACAGTACAGGAAAAAATCAGGGTGGGAAAGAGTATCAAAAGGGGAATAGGGAAGGGAAAAAAAAAAAGGAAAAAGCACTCACAGAGTGCTTACCATGTTCTAGGCACTGTGCTAAGTGCTTTCCAATTATATCATTTGATGAGAGTTAGGCAAAGCAAGCTTCCTTGAGGGCATATACCTGAACTGGTTCTTGAAAGAAAACAAGAAATCTGAGAAGTGGCACAGGGAAAAGAGAGCATTCTTCAAGGCAGAAAATGGAGTGTCAAGGTCAGTAAACAGTTAATAATTCAGTTCATTTCAATAAATATTTATTAAGCACTTAGCACATGCCAGACACTGAGCTAAGGGCTGGGGACACAAAAAAAGGGGAAAGACAGTCCCTGCCCTCTGGGAGCTTATAGTCTAACAGGGGACATAATGTGTAAAACAAATATACCACAAAGTAAACAAATATATACAGAATAAATAGGAAATGATTAACAAGAGGGAAGACACAGGAATTAATTAATTAAGGGTTCAGGAAGGCTTCCTGTGGGAGATGGGATTTTACTTGGGACTGAAGAAGTCAAGAGAGGTCAATATTCAGTGTGGAGAAGGCAAAAAACTCCAACCATGAGGAATAGCCAGCCAGAGAAAATGAACATGGTTTAGTAGAAATATAGTGTATGGGAAGAGAGGTAATATGAAATAAGTTTAGTAAGTTATTATTAATTGTTAATAAATTTAGTAATTTCTGCCAGATTTTTTGGTTGTTCATTTGCTCAGTCTTGTCTGACTCTTCACAACATCATGGGCCATGGCACGCCTTCTATCCTCCACTGTCTCCCAAAGTCTGTCCAAGCTCATGTTCGCTGCATCCGTGACATCATCTATCGGTCTCATCCTCTGCTGTCTCTTTCTCCTTTTGCCTTCAATCCTTCCCAACATTAGGGGCTTTTTCAATGAGTCCTGTCTTTTCATTATGTGATCAAAGTATTTGTTTTAGTATCGTTTCATTCCTTCCAATGAATAATCTGAATTAATTTCTTTAAGTATTGACTGATCTGATCTTCTTGATATCCAAGGCCCTCTCAGAAGTCTTCTCCAGCACCACAATTTGAAAGCTTTGAGGGGAACAGACATCTAGAGCAGCTGTGAGTCACAACCCCACATGGGGTCATGTAACTGAATGTTTGAGAGTCATGAAAACTTTGGCAATAGTAAAAGGCTTCTGAACATGCAACAACCAAAACTTAATTCAAAATCCAACACATAATGAATCCAAGGTGTTTCTGGCAGTGCTCACCCATGATGCATTGCACAATTTTATTGCAGCAGAGGTTCTGAACACACAACATGCACACTTTACACTGTCCATGCTGTTACTCCATGCAATGCCAATGAAGGCTACCAGAAACACTGTGGCTCAGATTCGAGACTATTGTATATTATGAATGACAGTGTTTTTACTGTATATACAAAATTGTTAAATGAATTTTGGCTTGGGATTAGGACAGAATTTCCAACAATTTCTGAAATGGCCCTAAATATACTTCTGCCATTTTGTACTATGTATTTATGCAAAGTGGCATTCTCAGCATTGACGATTATAAAATCAAAATATTGATCAACTCTGAAAAATGTTGAAGATGCTCTGTGTCCTGCAGTATCAAATGTTCTGCCAAGATTTAATTCTTTATGTAAAAATAAACAAGCACATTCATCTCATTAGTGTGTAAATTTGTTTTAATCTTTAATAAATGGTAAAATTATATGTATACCAAAGAATTGTTTTAAAATAAATTTCCTTATGATTTCTTTGCATTTGTTTTATTTTACATGCCTATGTCTCCAGGGTCATGTAAAAATTTCTCAGACAAAAAGGGGTCACAAGTGGAAAAAGTTTAAGAAGCCCTGATCTAGAGATCTGAGTACTGCTTGACCCTGCAATTCTCACAAGGCATAAAGTGAAAGACAACTTCTCTTCTGGTTTCACTCTCCCAGTATTCTCCAAAAAACCCCACGAAGTCCCAGAAAACCAAAGTTCAAAAGATATCACCAGCTGGTGAATTGTAAAAATTTTATGCTCGAGTCTCTTACATTCATAGTAGCCCAATCTAGCCCAAGAATCCAGGGCTACAGCATTTTTTCCTATTGGGAACGGGGGAACCTTTGGAGCAGGAGAGTGACTTGGTCAAACCCATTCTTTAGGAAAATTATTCTGACAGCTCTGTGAAAAATCATTTGGAAAGGAAAGAGACACAAAACAGGGATCCATGAAGTAGAATCTTACTCTTTCCAGCTAGTCCAGGTGAAAGGTGGTAGAGGCTGAACTAAAGTATTGGCTGTGAGGATGGAGAGTAGAAGACAGAGAGAGAAGAGATGTTGTGAAGGCAGAATTACCAAGACTGCTCATCTAATTGGCTGTGGCAGAGAGGCCAGGTTGACACAAATAATAGAAAGCTGAGTGACTGGGAGAAAAGGAATGAACTCCCTAGAACTAGACCAATTTGGAGGAGGGGACAGTTTACATGGAAAACGTAATGAACTACATGATGAATAAGTTTCAGGTCCTTTCTTGATGCCATATTTTGATAGGGACAGAATCAGAATTCTCTAGACACATATAAAGAGACAATGCCAGGATAGAAACAGGGGCCAAGTTTTTAGCAAGAGATAAATTTGACCTACTTCATTCTTAACTTGTCTGGCATTAACATGTTGGTCCCCAACCGCTGGATATGTGTCCACATTCTCCATTCATCTAAAAAATTCTGTATTAAACCCCCAAGTCTTCTTTCTGCAGCTTCAAGTGACTCTCATTCTTTCCTTTACAAAGCAATGCAGAAAGTGCAGCTTCTGCCGATTAAAGGAGATTTGTTCATTTTCCTAAGAACAGGTATAAAATAAGGACTCTCTGGACTGTCTTGGAACACACTGGTCATAAAACACGACCCTGATCAATGTTATTGCTAAACTTAATGGTTTGGGGATGTTCAGTCTAAATCTTATTGTAATCAATTTTGTCTCTTTTCTAAGCAATTCTACTTCCTTCTCAATTACATCTATACGATTCGCAAAATATATGGCATCTCCTTGGGTGGGAGGGAGGGGAAAAAAAGAGACTGCTTCCTTTATCTTATCTTTGTGTTAGTGGCATCTTTACAACCACTTCCTCACACACTCAGTATTTACTAGGTTCTTTTCTTTTGTTTTAGTAAAGTCAGAACTATTGCCCCTTTGTCTGTTTCCCCCGGCATTCATTCTACAAACTCTCCTTTCATCTGATTGGAACATTGACAACCGTGTCTATTCATCAAGGTGCTTTTATAGTAATTTTTACTTTTTTGTTGAACAGGGCTTAAACAACAACCTCCCCCCCCCCCCCCAAAAAAAAACAAAACAAGATCTGCGTGCTGATTGCAGACAAGGCTGTTTGCTTCCCCATCAGCACACATCCAGGCTGTATGTTGGCTAGCTGCCTGGAAGGATCAGGCACCAGCAGGTGGATCTGATCGCAACTCCCACACCTGACATGAGAATGGACTATAATGAAGCCCAGGCTGCACTCCAGTAAAAATCAGGACCTTCATGCATTTCACTAAATCACTTCAGATCAAGCCTGCTTTCTGGCAGAACCAACTTGGAGTTTCAAAATTAAAATTCACGGAGACTTCAAGGAATACTCACAGCAAAGAAATCTTGTCATACTGTTTCCATGGCTTGTGTATTAGACCTGGGCATGTGAGGTGGACAAAACTGGAGTAAAGTAGATGAAGGACAAGGAAGGAATCACTATTAATCCTGGGATGCAATGTTAGTGAAGTGAAAATTAAATTTTATATCCGCCAATATCTATTACTTTATGACAACTGGTGTGTAGAAATTCCATCTTATAGAACTGAGAAGCCAGGAAGCAAGTTCACCTGATGACCAAGAAACCCTGAAGTATTGGCATTGCCCCATTTGGAGGTCTCTGTGGTCCATGTCTACCATCTTGTAGATTCCTCTGAGGGAAATGAAGGGAGTGGTGACAGGGACAGCTCTCCATTTTGAGGAGGGACTCTGGGAAAGTCTGGAGATCAGGGCATATCAATCAACAAGCATTTATTAACAACAGAAGTACCAATCAGATCAACTGATGCAAGAATTTTGTCATAATTTTATTTCAAATAAAAATTTTCTTTCTATCTCTATTTTCTTTGCCTTATTGATTAAAAAAAAAAAAAGCAGTATCAATAGACACAGCTTGGTCCTTAGAGATAATCTTCAATTCCAAGCTGTCCAGTGTTTTAACGGCAGGGCAGTTAGGTGGCATCATAGTACATAGAGCATTGGGGCCTGCAGTCAGGAATACTCATTTTCCCAAGTTCAAATCCAGCCTCCGACACTTACTAACTGTGTGACCCTGGGCAAGTCACTTCACCCTGTTTGCCTCAGTTTCCTCATCTGTAAAATGGACCAGAGAAGGAAATGACAAACTACTCCAGTATCTCTGCCAAGAAAATCCCAAATGGGGTCACGAAGAGTCAGATACAACTGAAAATGACTGAACAACATGTGCCAGGCACAGTTTTAGTGACTGGGAATAAAGAAAGAATGCAAGAGTCCTGCCATCTAGTAGCTTACATTCTATTAATTGGTCTTTCAGTATATGTTGGGACTTTAGACTCTTTTTTATTCCTGTGGGCATTAGGTCTGAAAAACTACACCCATCTGCTTGGTCTAGCTTGAGTCCTGGTCTATTCATTGCCTGGCCCCCAAAGGTTGCTGCCAGATACCTGGAGGCAAACTCCAGGCAGCCGAAGAAGGCATCTGCTCATAGTTCTGACTCTGTCACTAACTAGACTCATAAAATTAGAGATTTAGAGCCATAAAGAACCTTCAAGGTCATCAAGTACAACCTCCTCATTTTACAGAGGAGGGAACTGAGTCCCAGAGAAGTTAAATGATTTTTCCATGGTCACAGACAAAGAAAATCAAGACAGGATGAACATTTTTCTTTAAAATAAAATAACGATAAAATTTTTGCATCAATAGATGTGCCTGACATTTTTAGTATTGAAAAATGCTTGTTGATTAGTCAATCAATTAACTAATTAGCCAAATTCCTTAATCAGATCAATCTGGAGACCCTGACCTCCAGGTTTTCTGAAATCCCCCTCAAACTAGACAGTTTTCCTCATTACAGCTGCCTTCATCTTGTAGAGGATTCTATAGGCCAGTAAATAGTAAAGAGCAGAGGCAAGATCTCATTTCCAAGTTGCCCCATTGGTAGCCAAAGATCTTGGCGGTTGATCTAAAACACAGGATTTCTTTGTTGTGAGTGTTCCTCGAAGTTTTCCTGAATTTTAATTTTGAAACTCCAAGTTGGTTCTGCCAGACATCAGTGGTATATCTTGATGGATGCTTATGAGGAAGCCAGCATTGTATGAGTAGGGCAAGTTTGAGAAGCAGATGCCTTGCAGTAGTCCACGAGCACACAAAGCATGACTTTTGCTTCCATACTCACCAAAATGCAAAGCAGCCCTGTGTTTCCTACATCTTCTATTGGAGAATTTGTTAATGTTCCAGTTACTTGACACTCCGGACCTGTGTACCACACTCCTGCACTGGTTCAGACTGACTTCCTGATGAAGAATCACAGCTTGGAATTGGTTGTCACTGCAGATTTACTCCTTCCTTGGGACTTCTCACTGGATCTACCTTCCCTTCCATTTTAGAGAGATCCCTGGTTTTATGCCCAGACCAAAGACCGTGGCTCAAATGTCAGTCCTGGAGCTGCCCTTTGTCTGGACTAGGCAATGTTTGCATGCAATGTGTAAACATAGTAATATATTTCTTTATACTAATGTGTTGCAGCTGCATGCAACAGAGGGAAGTCTGCTTAGTCAGGGGAAATATACTGGTTCTGGAATCAGAAGGACCAAGTTCAAATCCTGCCTCTCACATTGCCGCCTATGTGACCTTGGGCAATTCCCTTCATCTCCAAGTCTCCACCTGTGTAAAATGAGAGGGTTGGGCTGCATGGCCTCTGAGCTTCTTCCTAGTTCTGGCTGTGATTTTACGAAATGATTGCAGTTGGTCCCAAGTTGAATTTTCCTAATAGAGTGTTGGACTATAGTGCCCTTGAGACTTCACCCCTGCGATAAGATTTTCAAAGTCATTATTCTCAGTGAACAATCATAACTCTTTGATTCTGCCTGCTTTGAATATGCATGATTTTCTATGACTGCTTATATGGAGAGGACTTTTTTGTCTTTTCTGCATGTAAGGAACAATGGCTGTGCTCTATTTGCCAGAAGAGCTATAATGTTTAAGGTTCCTATGCCTGTAAAATCTTTGCCTTTATGATATTGCCACGGCATAGATTCTACTGCATAGAAGATTGTACAAGGAGCGAGAGCATGGATGTAAGAAAGTACGGCAAGAGCTGCTGCTGAGGCAATGCAAAAGCATTTATTATGCGCTTACTGAGTGCAAAGCACTAGGCTACGGCTGGGGGGTGCAAATGGAAAACACTGTCCTTGCTTCAAGCTCATGTTCTATTGGGGGAGACGACACATATGGGAAGTTTCAGTCAGATGGAAAGGTCCCGTGATCCTTAGGATGCAGGGATAAAGCAGATGGTCATGTTCTTCTTTAGTATCATTTCCACTGAAAAAATCCTATCACGATTATATATAAACACACACACACACACACAGACACAGACACACACAGACACACAGACACACACACACACACACACACTACAAGGAGCTCTAGCCACCCAGCTCACTTCACTTCCAGTTCACTCTCTAGTCTTCCTCACCTCCTCATCAGCTGCCCAGCCACAGCTCAGACTCTCTTCCCACTGTCCTCTTACAAGCTTCTCTCTTGGTGTTGTCTTCCCTATGAGAAGTAAGCTTCTTGAGAGTAGGCACTGTCTGGTTTGCTTGCCTTTCTTATCCCCAGTAGTTAGAACAATGCCTGGCAGACAATAAGTACTTAATAAACTCTCTCTCTCCCTCCCTCCCTCTCTCTCTCTCTCTCCCTCTCTCTCTCTGTCTCTCTGTCTCTCTGTCTCTGTCTCCCCCTCTCTCCCTTTCTTCCTCCCTCCCCCCCTTTCTTCCTCCCTCCCCCCTCTCTTTCTCTCTCTCTCTCTCTCTCTCTCTCTCTTTCTCTGTCTCTCTCTCTCCCTCTCTCCCCCCTCCCCTCCCTCTCTCTCCCTTCCTCCTCCCTCCCTATCTTCTAGTTCTAAATCCATGACCCTTTTGGAAATCTCTGTATGACAGACTCACAGAATTTTAGGATTGGAAGAGGCTCCAGTCCTTGTCCAGTCCTTAGAACCACATATCTAACTGCCAAGTGAGAGGGAGTCCATTGCCTCCTGAATACATCCATTCCATTTACATATGAATTCCATTGTTAAGAAACTTTTCCTGTCAGCAAACCTCAAGGAGCTGCTCTGCACCTTCCACCCTTTATTATTCCTAGTTCTTCCCTCCAGAGTAAAATTGAACAAATTCCTTTTTCACATTAGAGTCTTTCAAATACCTGAAGACAGCTGTACTGTCCTTTTCTCTTTCCGCCATCTTTTCAGGTGAAGAGTTCCTAATCTGGGGTCAATAAACTCTTAGTGGAAGCCCTCCAGGGGTCTGCGACTCCAAACAGGAGAAAATAACATCTCTACTTTCACTAACCTCTTGCTGAAATTCAGCATTTCTTTCAATTATCTGCAATATACTTCATCCATCAGCCGACCAATATTTAGTAAATACCTATTTTGTATGTGGCTTTGTGGAAAGAGCTCTGGGCCTGGAGTCAAGAAGACTCATCTGCCTGAATCCAAATCTGGCCTTGGACGCTTACTAGCTATGTGACCCCGGGAAAGTCACTTAGCTCTGTTTGCCTCAGTTTCCTCATCTGTAAAATAAGTTGGAGAAGGAAATAGCAAAGCACTCCAGTGTCTTTGCCAAGAAAACCCCAAATGGGGTTAGGAAGAGTTGGACATGACCGAACAACAATAAAAAATTTTGTACCAGAAATTATGCTAAGAGCGGGGGATACAGAATAAAGTAAAAATACTGCTTCTGCTCTCATGGAGCTCACAGGCTACGGAGGAGACTATGCAAATGATCACATGCAAACAAGATATAGCTAGGATGAATTGAGAGCAGTCTCAGAGGGAGGGCACTAAGATTAAGGGGAACTAGGAAAGGCTTCCTGCAGAAGGTAGAAATTTCACTGAAGCTTGATGGGAAGCAAGGGAGCCAGGGGGCACAAGGGAGGGTGGGAGAGAGTTCCAGGCATGGGAAACAGCAAGTGAAAATGCTCAGGGCTGGGAAATGGAGTGCTTAGTGTGAGGAACAGCAAGGAGGTTGGGGTCACTGTACTGCTGAGCTCCTGGGGGTAAGACATGAGAAGACTGGAAAGGTAAGGAGGGCCCAGGTTAGGGAAGGCTTTAAAAGCCAAACAGAGGATCTTATATTTGATGCTAGAGGCAATATGGAGGGTGTGTGTGTGTGTGTGTGTGTGTGTGTGTGTGTGTGTGTGTGTGTGTGTGTGTGTGAGAGAGAGAGAGAGACAGACAGACAGACAGACAGACAGACAGAGAGAAACTTATTTAGGAAGATCAGTCTGACAACTGAGTAAAGGATGGACTGGAGTGGGGAGGGACTTGAGGTAGATGCCTCAGCCACCTCACCAGCCGAAGATTAAGTCCCCTCCTTCAGGTTTAAATTTCCAATTCCTTCGACCAATCCTTCTGTGATATGGACTTCAGGCTTTTCACCAACCTAGTCAAATGCTTTGGTGAAGTTCAGGTAAACCACAGCATTCTCCTAAGGTTACCCTGGCCTGGACTATTCTTGATGCCATTCTAAAATCTTTGCATTTACTGTTTCTCCTTCTAGGAGTTCACTAACCAGGCCTTCAATATGTTCTAGAATTTATCCAGACACAGAATTCAAACTCACTTCCTCTAGTTCACACATTCCATTCTCTTTCCTCTTTTAAAAGTGGCATAACATTTGACCTTCTCTGGCCTTTCTCCACAGGCCTTTAAATGTCACTGATAGTGACTGCAATTCTTTCCATACTCAAGAACAGACTTCATTGGTGCTAGCTTACTTGAATTTCTAAAGGAAGCCAACGAGCTCTTTTTACTATCTTCTTTACTCTTAAGCATCAACCTTCTATTAAGGACTTTCCTTCAATCCTTTCCAAGGCAAAGGTCATTCTCTTTGGCAAAAAAAAAAACTAGAGTAAGACAGCTTTGCCTTCTCATTGTTGTTAGTCACCAGGTCCTACCCACTCAAGCATCAATGTTGTCCCTTCTTTGATCTTCTTCTTTCACTTATTATAAAGAAGATTAATTGCTTTCCTGACAACCTCAGTCATCCTGAATGTTAGCATTATCACCACTATTCTTATAACACTGAGCCACAATTTTGTATTCAACATGTTACAGAACATTGTTTCCATAATCTGCATATACCTATCTTTCAAAAATCTAATTTTTTTTTTTTTACGGCAATCTAATTCAACAGTGGTTCCTTAAGTGCCTACCATGTGCTAGGCGCTGGAAATACAGAGGCAAAGTGAGAAACAATTCTTGTTTTTTTGGAGCTCACATTCAACTGGAGGTTATAGCAGATAATTGTCATTTTCCTCTTCATCAGAATTGTTCCTCTTTTCATATAAAGTATTTCATTCTTGAACAATTCCACCCTGTCTTAACCCGACTTCCCCTTTCTATGGGGTCCTATCTATATCCTTCCTCTGAAACTTTTGAAATTTACCCTCCCCAAATATGAGGTACATTTCAGATTATGCCCAGCTTTCATCTTCTCTAGCACAAACTCTAGGAGAGAGGAGTTATATTCCCTAAGGTTCCCAATCATTTTCACCATAGCAACCAATTCTTCCTTGTTGTTGAGAATCAGATCCAGAATAGAACTTCCCCCTTGATGATTCCTCCACCTTTTGTTGGATGAAATTATCATTAAGGCAAGTTAAGGGATTCCTAGCTGCTGTGCCAGGCATCTGATCTATTTCCCAAACTCCATATAACAATTTTCTATTTTTGTCTAAGTGGTCTCTATTATTTGGAAGGCTGTTATGTGGAAGACAGATTGTTTATACTTATTTTGCTTGACTCCCCAGAGAATACAACTAGAAGGTATGGGAGAAAATGGCAAAGAAGAGGGTTTTGGATTGATTTAAAGGAGAAAAAGCAACCTCCTAACAATAATTACCCCCAGAGTGGAATAGGCTTCTTGGGTGGTTGTGGTTCCCCCTTCACTGTAAATTTTCAAGCAAAGGTGGGATGACCACTTGTTGGTTATGTTTTAGAGAGAATTCTGAGCAGCATCAGTTTAGAGCTGGAAGGAATCTGAGTATATATAGCTCAATCCATTCATTTTACAGATGGGAAAACCAAAACCAAGAGAAGTAAATGGTTTTCTCTAAGTCATACAGGGAATGAATGGCAAAGCCAGGATTTGAAGCCAGGACCTTGGACTCCAAAATCATCACTTTTCCCCCTGTACCATTTAGTGCTACCCCATCCTTTTGCATCAACATTCCTGGCTAGGTCCTGGTTGAACTCCAAAATTCTTTCCAACCCTAAGAGTCTGCACTTCTGTGACTTTTCATTCTCTACTTTGATGTCAACCACATTCCTGTTTAACCTGTTCCCTGTATTGCCTGTTTCAGTGAGGAGAACATACCTCCTACATGCCCATCTAGGAGTACTTTGTTTCTGTAGATTTGTCTTTTCTGTATACTTGCCAGCCTAACCACACCCGAGCCCAGCCTCTGATGAGTATCTAGCTCCTGACTCTATCACAAGTTGTGACCTTGGCTTGAGACTAGGAACCAGATGAATATTCAGGAAGCACTGCAAGAAGTACCCCGCCCCTCTGTTTTAGCACCAAGTCAAGCCAAAGCTAAATGCAACCTTCACAAACAGCTCTGACAATTACTGTGCATCCTTAGGAGCTCCAGTCTTCAGGCACTTTGCTTCTATCATCAGTGTTGCAGACTGAATATGCTCTTGTCCGACCTAAGCTCAGTGATAATAATGCCCAAGCCATAATCTCAGACGGCAGCATTGAGCATTGTTGAAAAGTCGATAACAACACACAGTGATCAGTATGAGAATGAGACCTTACGGTAATAAATGGACTTGATACTTCTCCTGTATTTTTATGACTCTTGACATTATCTCCTTGTTGAATAAGCAAATCACATTTTAAAATGTCTTTGGACATTCTTTTCCACATGCAGACAGAATACATAGGATCATATATTTCAAGCTGGAAGAGTCTTTAGAAGATAGAGCACTGGGTCTGCAGTCAGGAAGACTTGAGTTCAAATCCTGCCTCAGACACTTCCTATCTGTGTGATCTAGGTAAGTCACTTAACTTCTGCCTCAGTTTCCTCAACTGTAAAATGGAGATCACAGGTTTAAATCAAGCCAAAACCTTTGTCTTTATGCAACTTCCACCTACACCTTCTGGTTATGAGAATCAAATGAGAAAATACTTGTAAAAAGTGGCATGTAGTATATACTTAATAAATGCTCATTCTCTTTCCTTTCCTTAGGGATCATATGGTCAAATGGTCAAATCTCTTCCTTTTATAGGAGGAGGAACTGAGGAACCAAGCCCTGGAGAAACTGACTGCCCCGGAGTCACAAAGACACCAGCAGATTCTTGTTGTTCAGTCATATCTAACTCTTGGTGTCCCCTTTTTGGAAGTTTTTTTGGCAAAGATACTGGAGTGGTTTGTCATTTCCTTCTCCAGCCCATTTTATAGATAAAGAAACTGAGGCAAACCAAGGTAAGTGACTTGCCCAGAGTCACACAGCTGGATTTGAACTCATGAAGATGAGTCTTCCTGATTCTAAGCCCAGTGTGCCACCTAGTTCCCTGGGCAACTGGCAGAGGCGAGATTTAGTCTCTGGTGGTAGAAAGCATCTTCCTGAATCCAGAGAAATAACTGATAATTAGAAATATGTATAGAATGATTTTACATATGTGTGTATACATATTTGTGTCCAATGGTAGTCATCTCTAGGTGGGGTAGAAGGGGAAAAAAAAGAAAGAAAAAAAAGAAATTTTACATATGAACTTTATTATATATTTAAAAGGAAGAGCAAGTTGTACATAATAGATTTGCAGTTTCATGTACAATTTTTTTTTATTATTCTTATACTATATTATGGAAATGCTTATTTAATTCTATAAATTAAAAACTAAATAAATAAATAAGAATTTTAAATAAAAAACTCTGTGGCAAAATCACAGATTGAGAAGGAACTTCATATATCATCTAATTCAATATCCTAATCCTTCAAATGGATTTGCTGATTCCATAAAGGAGAGCCCTTCAATGCTTTGTGTTGTGTCTATAGAGGGAGGTGTGGCTCCTGATTGGCTGGGAGAAGTAGAGAAAGAGGAGAGATGTGAAGAAAAGTCAAGGACTCTTAAATTCTGAACAGGAGTTCTTAGAGCTACTGACATGTAGGGAGAAGTCAGAACCACAAAATGTCCCTTGATTCCTAGTACTTGCACCCCAGAGATTGCTAAAAGAAGACTCCTCAGGGGACATTGTTCTTTCCCTGGTTGAGCTTATGTTTCATTTCACTATAGAGCCAAAGAATTTCCTAACTCTTGTGTATCTAATGCCTAAACCAAGGGGTCCTCAACCTCTTGCTGAAATCTAGCATTTTCTTCAATTATTTAAAAGCATTATTCTGAGAAGGGGCCCATAATCTGCCCCTGGGAGTCAATGACAGAAACAAAAAGATTTAAAAACTTTGACCTGAACTAATTTATTTGGCTTTTTCCTTCACTGTTTTGTTGCTTGCTTTGATAAAAAATGTTTGCTTGTGTAATGTCAAAGGAATGTAAGGTCTTCCCCCGCCCATTAATAGGCCTCAGGTGAAGTCCATTAAGGGAAGCTTGCTTAGTGGAGGCTTACTTGTAGGAAGGCTTTCACACCTTTTGCTGATTTCTAATTATGCACTGAGACATAAGAGTTGTGATGCCTTCTGGCTCAGAGAAGCATATGTATACTCTGAGTTGGTATTTTGCTTTGGGGGCTCCCTTATGAGAAGCATCCTGTGATTCCCTGGTTGAGATTCTGAGTGGCCATTATGTTCAGAGCTCCCTAACTGCCCAGATGTAAAGGCTTTCTTGATCCAGGGATGTATGTAAAATATATAGTTGATTCAGGCAGTCAGAGCCCTGTCTGTTGGTCTTTATTTCTCTGCTTGTATTTTCTCTGAACTTCAGGGTGCTGACTTTTCCCCTGAACTGGTGAATGTAATTTAAAAAGATTGTTGATCCCTTAAACAGCTATCTTTCCTAGTAAAGCAGATCTAAGAACCTGCACTAGCAGACATTCCTGGGTATGCCAGTGTGGTTGCCACTACAGTTTGCTAATAGGTTGTCTTTTGTCAAATAAGCATATAGTGGGAGGAAAAGCTAAACTGGCTGAGATTAAGTTAACTGTTGCCCTCCATATCTGGGTAGAACAATTCCCTGGAGCAATTAGGGAAAGTAGCTTATGTCCTAACTCCCTGAATATCTGATGTGTGGTAGATACAAGATTCTAAGCCACATACCTCCCCCTTGATGTTAGGAGATGGAGGGAATGATTGCCCTGTTACATGAAAGTGGAATTGCATTGTCCTCAAGAAGCAGAATGGGACTTTTCAGGTATATCTATAAATCTTTGTTACATATGAATTGTTTAGTCCTTGGTTACATGGTATCCCTGTCACACACAGGAAATCGAAGCACAGAGAAATAGAGTCATTTGTGTAAGATGACAAAGATAGCAAGTGTCAGAGCTGAGATTTGAACCTAAATGAATCAGTCAGTCACTAAACATTGATTAAATCCCTACTAAGCATCAAGACCATGCTAAGTGCTGGAGAAAAAGGACATTCAACAGGATCCTGCTTAAGGGCATTTAGCTTGGTGGATGAGTACTCCCCTTGCCCTTTTGTCCCCATATGGAAGCTGGTCTGGTCAGTAAGACAGGGCATGGTAATATCTGCTAAGTCTGAAAGGTCCTGACTCCAAAATAGGAGTCTTAGGTGACCAGGAAGCCACACCATTATGGTCAGAGGCCACCAGGAAGCTGTATCCAAGGAGGTATTTGGCAAAGTACTCAACACAGGAGGTAAACTGCCTTGACCAATCAAGCCCAGGAAATAGTGCTGTCACCTTTCAGGGGAAAAAACACAGTAGTTTAACACTAGAGGGAGGGAGAAACCTGAAAACATTGACCCTATCATAATGGAAAATATGTACAATTTCAATTATAATTCAAGTTAATAAGCAAGCTTTTATCAAGTACTCACTTTGTGCTAGGCAGCTCAAAAAAAAAGGCAAAAACATGGTCCTAACCCTCAAGGACCTCACCTTCTAACTGGGGAAACAACATGAATATAACTATGTATGTATAAGATATATTCGATATAAGTGGATGCTAATTCTAGAAGAAAGGAACTGGGAAGTAAGCCCTTCCACAGAAGTCAGGAATTGGGTTGAGTCTTGAGGGAAATCAGAGGGCATAGAGGACAATGACTGAAAAGGCACACAGTAAGGAGATGGAGTGTTGTGTGTACTGTGTGGAAAACTAGCAAGAAGTATGTGTAGAGCAGGAAAGTGAAGACTGGAAAGGCAGGAAGGGGGCCAGGTTGTGAAGGAGTTTAAAAACCAAATTGAAGATTTTATATTTGATCCTGGACACAACAGGGAGCCATTGGAGTTTTTTGAGTTGGGGAGTAACCTGCACTTTAGTTTTTTTTGTTTGTTTTTGCTTTTTTGGAGGGGGGAAGGCAGGGCAATTGGGGTTAAGTGACTTGCCCAAGGTCATACAGCTAGTAAGTGTTAAGTGTCTGAGGCCTGCCAGATTTGAACTCAGGTCCTCCTGACTCCAGGACTGGTGCTCTATTTACCGCACTAACCTGAACTTTAGGAAGATCAATTTGGAAGTTGAGTGAAGGATGGACTAGAGTAGGGAGAGACTTGAGGCAAGAAGACCAATCAGAAGGTTGTTGAAATAGTCCATTCAATAGTTCAGTGGACATAAAATACTGCTGTTGCTGCTGCTGCTCCTACTACTACCACTAAACAGTTAGCACTTATATTGTATTGTAAGATTTGAAGACCATTGTATATATATTGTCTGATTTGTTCTAGGTTGGTGACTGTGTGACTAGAGAGATGGGGACATATGGGAAAGATGCAAAAAAAAAAGAAGCAGCAATAACATTTGACAACAGATTGGCATATGGTGTGACTGTGAGTGAAATGCTGAGGATGACACCAAGGTTGTGAGTGACTGGGAGGATGGCAGTGTCCTAGACAGTAAGAGAAAATACCAGGAGAAAGCTGAGCTTAGGCTTGGGGGGTGGGAGTTGGAGGTACATGATAGTGTTTTGCACAGGTTGGTTTGAGATACCCATAGGATATCTGGTTCAAGATATTCAAAGCACAGGGGAACTACAGCTAAGAAGACTGACTGGGGCTGGATCTATAGATTTGGGAGTCATCTCCATAGAGATGATAATTGAAACTATGGAGGCTGGTGAGACTACCAAGGGAGGCAGGATAGAAGAAGAAAAGAAGAGAGTACAAGATAAAGCCTTGGGGGATACCTACAGTTAATAGGTATGACCAGCAGAAGAGTAGTCACACTGGTAGTAGGAGATCCAGGAGGGAGCAGTGTCATGAGAACCCAGCGAGGAGAGAGACTGTCCAGGAAGAAAGGTGATCAACAGTGTCACATGCTACAGAGAAGTCACTCAAGAAGGATGAAGACTGAGAAAGAGCCAATAGGTTTGGCTAATAAGAGATCATTGGTCACTTTAGAGAGGGTTTTGTCCTCTCTCTCTTTCTGTCTCTCTCTTTCTCCCTCTGACAGGGATGAGGACAAAGGGGATAGAGTATGACTACCTTTCCTTCTTCACTTAAATTTTGCTCTGGCCTTTGAGGTTTTTTGCATGCCCAACAAAAAGGATCATGGGGCTAAAGGGAATCTTGGTGATCCAATCTGCATGTGGCTCACACAGGATTTAGGGTGGGGTGGGGGCAGGATGCTCAACATGTTTTGGGATGAAGCCTCACAGTAAGGGATTTCAGGAGAGTTAAGAAGAATCTGACAACCATGATAAATAGTTGTCTGAGATCCAGGGCCTTCAGTGTGTACTAGAAGAAAAGATCAGACAAGTACTGAAAAGAGTAGACTTCATTTTCAGCTGGGGCATTCCGCTGATTTTTAGTGTTTGCTTGGCTAGGTTTGGTGGCTCTGACTCAGCTGTGCATTGGAGTTAAGCTTGTAAATAATGAGAACAGTAGTAAACCCTTAACCATAACATGCTAGATTAAAATAATGACAGAGTTTTCAATCAAAATAAAAAGTTCTAAAATGTATAAATACAAACCATGAATGGTTTTATTATCTCAATAATCTATTTATTTCATTAATGCCAAGAAAGGACATACTTGGGGAAATGTTTTAATAAAAAAATACTCAGAGAAATTAGGCTATTTGACCTATATATAACGAAACACAAGATATGTAGAGTCTGCTGTTCATCTGTTTCTTTTTCTCCTCACAGACATCATGCTCTTGAATTTTTGTGCAAGTATCACATGCCGACAGCTGATTTCCACTAACTAGGTGGCTAGAGAACTTTTCTTACTCATTGTTCCAAAATCCTGATGGCCCCTGTGGGAGTTTTTCCCAGCACACTGGCACATGCTTAAATAGCCTTGGCTGGGGCCATTGTACTCATTTCTCCTCACTTCTGGAGGCTCCTTAGCAATTTTTGTCCATTGGGTATTACCCAATGCTGTATAAATCAATTCCCAATTAACTGCCTACAGTTACTTGCATTGAAGAATAACATGATGAGTGGCCACCTTCTCCCCTCCACTCAGGGTCTAGGGGTACTTTCTATCCCTTTGCTTGGGCTTAGCCATTGCCATTCCCTCATTCCCTCCTTATGATGAAGTACACTCCAGTGGGTGACATCTTCTGGTCACCAACTGGGTTCTAACATATTTATTCTGCACCCTTATTTACATCAACCAATAGCCCAGAGCTTCAGTAGCACAGTCCAATTCTACCTCCGAGGCCCATTGTAGAAGAAATTGTCAAGTTTGGTTTGGGTGACTTCTCAGCACCATTTTCTTCTCCTCAGGAATGCTTGTTGCTATCTTCTCTTCCAACACCAAAAACAGTTCTTAAGAAAGACTTTGGTTAATTTATTCACATTAAGTTGTAAATGATTATCACAGCCTGACCAAGAGCATTTCATAATTATGCTTCAACATGTGGAAGACTAAACTTTGGAAAATCTTTGAGAAGTGCTGTGATTAAAAACAATTCTTCAATCTGTGACCTTCCCTAAGCTAGTTAGACCAGGCCTTGGATCAATATCAACAGAACGGCACTCAAGGTCTTTCCAGCTTAGATTCATGTGCTAAGTCTAACAGCGCCCGCACAGGAAACCGAGTTGCTTCCATTTGAATTGTGTTAGGAAGATTCTTGCTAAGGTTTACACTCTAATGGCCCAGCCTTTGAGAACCCAGGACTCTCTGTGCTAAGGATGGGGCAGCAGGGGAAGGCTTTAGTTAAGGATTTTCATATTTCTAGGGAACATTCTTATTTAAGCTAAAGGTTGGACCTTTAAGGGAAAAAATTCACTTAGCCACGTGAAGATTTGGGAAAAGAAATACTTTCAGGAAACTTTTCAAACTACTGGTTGTTTATTTCACCAGGGTGCCTACCACACATTGGACCAGACTCTCACCTAAGAGGAGGCAGCATAGTAAAGCAGAATGTTGAGTTTGGTGCTAAGGACCTGGGATCTAAGGACTTAGCTCTGCTTATTACTAGCTATGCTCCCATTCTTTTTGTGTGATGTTTTCAGCCATGTTGTCAAATGCTTTCAATGAAGATGAACACGGCTTCAAGGTCAGCTACTCCACTGATGGCAAATTCTTCAACTTGAAAAGGCTGCAAGCCAAGACCAAAGTGGAGGAAGTGTTGGTGCTTGATTTTATATTAGCAGATGACTGACTGTGCACTTGAAATACAAAGTATGGATGAATTCTCTGCTGCTGGTGCTAAATTTGGCCTCACGATCAACACCAAAAAAAAACACAGGTGCCCCATCAGCCACCACCGCATCATCCATATGTGGAACTATCAGTTACAGTAAAAGGAGAAGTTTTGAATGCTGCGGATAAGTTCACTTACCTTGGTAGTGTGCTTTCTAGAGATATACACATTGATAATGAGGTTGAAGCACGCATTGCCAGAGCTCCTTCAGTGTTTGACAGGCTCCAAAGGAAAGTGTGGGAGAGAAGAGGTATTAGATTGACTACCAAACTGAAGGTCTACAGAGCCATTGTGCTGACCTCATTGTTCTATGCCTGTGAAACCTGGCCAGTCTATCAGCACCAGGCCAGGAAACTGAATCGCTTCCATTTGAATTGTGTTAGGAAGATTCTGAAGATCACCTGGCAGGATAAGGTACCAGACGCTGAGGTTCTTTCATGAACTAAACTGCCAAGCATTGAAACTTTGCTTCAGAGAGCGCAACTCTGATGGGCTGGCCACGTTGTTCAAATGCAACACATACACTTGCCAAAAAGACTGCTTTTATGGAGAACTCACACAGGGCAGGTGTTCACATGGTGGTCAGAAGAAGTGATACAAGGACACTCTCAAGGTCTCTGTCAAGAACTTTGGAATTGACTGTGTGACTTGGGAAACACTGGCACAAGACCCGTCAGCATGACGTGCCCATATCAGAGAAGGTACTGTGCTCTATATCCAAAGGAGAACTGAAACAGGTCAAAGGAAACAAAGGATGCACAAGTTTGGAGAATCCACCCCAAATGTTCACACAGGTCATTTGTGCCTGATCTGCGGTAGAGCATTCTGAACTCATATTGGTCTGATCAGTCACAGTTGGCACATTGAAACTTGCCTCCAACATAGTGATGTCATTTTTGTCCTCTTCTAGAACAAAGGACGTCAACCAACTATCACCACTAGCTTTGTGGTCTTGGTCAAGTATGTTGTTGGTGAGTCATTTTTCAGTCCTGTCCTGAGGGGTCTATTACCTCATCTGTAAAATGAAGGAGGTTCAACTATTCTGTTGCTGTTATTGTTGAGTTGTTTTCAGTTTTGTCTGACTCTGTGTGACTCCGTTTGGGGTTTTCTTGGCAGAGATACTGGAATGGTTCGCCATTTCCTTCTCCAGCTCATTTTACACATGACAAAACTGAGGCAAACAGGGTTAAGTGACTTGTCCAGGGTCACACAGCTTACAAGTATCTGAGGCCAGATTTGAACTCAGGTCCTCTTCACTCTGCTCAAAGTCCCTTCTAGCTCTTAATCTATGAACCTGGTCATTAGTTTGTCACCTTTCATTATCTGCACAAACACTTTTCCTTTTAGTGATGATAGATGTAAATTGCATTAATATTAACATCTGCCAGATTAAGGGGCATCTAAGAGAACCATGAGGATAGTGAGGAATCTGGAAACAGTATCACACTGTGCCAGCCTCAGGGTTGAGGATGCTTAGCATCAAGGAGAGACAAGGAGAATATAAGACATGACAAGGTTAAACAGAATAGAAGTCTGCAAGGTTTAGAGGCTGTCATGTAAAAAAAGGACAGCCTTATTTTATGTGGCTCCAGAAAGCAGAACTGTGCCCACTGGGAGGAAGATTTCAGCTTAGCATAAGGAGGAGCTGTGTGACACATGATTACTCAAGTTGTGTTTCATGGAACACTTGTGTGAATAGACACCACAAAAAAGTGTCAGTGTTAGCTTTATTTCTTCTCTAAAATAGTAAGTAACCTAGGATTCATTTCCTCTATTTTCCTTACTGGGTTATCTGACTTTTATCTTTGTGAACTTCCTCTTTAAAAACTACCAAGTCAACAAGCATTTACTCACCACGTGCCTGCCAGGCACTGTACAGAAATAACACTAGGGATACATACAAAGACAGCGTCCATCCTCAAGGAGCTTATGTTTTAATGGGGAAGACAATATGCAAAATACTATGTACACACAGGGGTAGCTAGGTGGCGCCATAGTGCCCAGGAATCAGGAAGACTCATCTTCCCGAGTTCAAATGTGACCTCAGACACTTAGCTGTATGGCCCTGGGCAAGTCACTTAACCCTGTCTGCCTCAGTTTCTACCACTATAAGGACTTTGCTGTTGGCAAAATGAACTCAAATTACAGGAAGTTGGGACCAGTAGGTTAATGAGCATTTACTAGAGGCCTACTATGTGCTGGGCACCATGCTGAGTGCTGGGGAGACAAAGAAAGACAAAGTCTAGTCCCTGCTCTCCAGAGGCTCTTAGTCTAGGGGAGACAACTATGTACTATGTACTAACAAGCTACGCTACGCACAGGATAAATGCTGATAGTCAAAGGTAGTAGAATTAAGGAAGATGGGAAAGGTTTCAGGTAGAAGGAGGGATTTCGGCTGGTAGCCTGGAGATGGGGCTGGGGGAGGGCGTTCCTGGCAGGGGCACAGCCAGGGAAAATGCCCGGAGGCGGGGGATGGAGCATTCAGGGACAAGCCAGGCTTGCAGTCTCTTGGACGAGCGTCGGAGCTATAGATGGCCACTGTAATTTTAGAAGTAGGACTCAACTGACTAGTTGGTGTCGACAACGAGGCACCAGGGAAGTAGGTGACCACCGAATTTCGGTACTTGGAAATGGGACCCACGCCCTCGCGGGTCCCGGAAGCACTGCGCGGGAAATGAGCCGGTCCTGGAGGAGCGCATGCGTGCTGGAGGAGAAGGCGGGGGCGGGGCGGACACGCAGGCCTCTCCGCCTTCTCCTGGTTGTGACTCCGCCCCCACGTCGGTCCAGGTCTTCGGCAGTTCGACGAGGGTGTGCGCACGCAGTCTTCTGCCCCCGCCCGAGATAGTGGTGAAGCGTGGTAGGCGGGGCATATAAGCTCCCGGGGGCGGGGCCGGGGGCGGGAGGAGGCGGAGGCGCGAGCGTGGTCACGTGCCCGCCGCCGCCACTTTCTCCCCCCCAGCCCCCTCCTCCCTGTTCTCTTTCAGGTCGGGCCGGGCCGGGCCGGGCGGGTTCCTCTGGCGCCCAAGAGAGGAGGGGAGGAGGAGGAGGATTAGCGGGGAGCGTGAGCGTCCGCTGCCCAGGTAAAGCCAAGGACCGGGGCGCTGCAGGAGCCCCCGCCGCCCCCTCCCCGCTCACAGCCCCAGAACACAGTGAAAGTGGCCCCGCAGCCCGGCCCGGCGTGGGCGTGCGTGCGTGGGTGACACGCTCTGCAGGGCGCCCGAGGCCTGTGCCAGCGCCCAGGCGGGGGTCGGGGAGGGCCCCGAGGGGGCTGCTGGCGCGGGGGTGGGGCGCGAGGGCCCGGGACGGGCGCGAGCGTATGTGGGTGACCCACTTACGCCAGGGGGAGGGAGCATCGCTCGGAGCAGGTCCGGAGCTCCTGGATATCAGGTGCTAGGGAGCGCGCGGCGCGTGCGTGGCCTGCCCCTGCGGCCCCGGGCCCTTGGCGGGCGGGGGGAGGGGAGCCGCCTACCTTGGAGAGGCGGGCACGGGAATGGTGCTCTGCCCACGGCGCAAACACCGGAAACTCCCACGTTCCCTGGCGTTGAGGACCTCCCACTTTTCCAGTGCCAGTCGCTCACGTGTGTGGGGGCTCTCTTTTTAAACTTGAGCCAAGTTTTCATCCATTAGGTTTTTCTGGATAAACAGTACCTAGGAAAGCATTTCTTTCTCTCGGGTCATTAGGTTTTATCGGAACTTCCCTTTCTGAATTGAGGCAGTGTCAGCAATGGAAGGAGTCAATAGACCTTGTGGTTTCCAGCTCTGACACTTCCCCTGGTAAATTTAGGCCAGTCATTTAAAATCTTTGGTCTTAGTTTCCGCCCTTTGTAAAGTGAAAGGGTTGTACTAGATGGAGGAAGTTACATTCAGGTGTAACCTAACAGCTTCAGTTTCATCAAATAGAGTTTTGATATCATCTACCTCCTCACAGGCTTGTTTGTTGTGAGGATCCGATGAGGTATTGTATGTAAAGCACTCCAATGAGACAATGTATCATTCAAGTGATAAGCACCTACATACGCTAGGCGTTTTTAGAAGGCACAGCGCGAAGAGAGATCTCTGTTCACCTGGAGTTTGGAAGACCTGAATTCAAAAGTTGCCTCAGACACTTTCAGCCTGTTTCCTCGTCTGTAACATTGGGAATAATATGTATGGCACCTACATCACAGGATTGTTGCAAAGATCAAATTAGATAAGTACAAAGAATGAAATGTTGATGCGCTTAGATTCTACTGAAAGCATAAGTAGAATGTACGGGTTTTAATGCATGACCTTCATTAAAGGTCGCTTCTAGTTTTAAGTCTTTGGTTCTTTATATTTGCAAATGGTGCTACTTTGTAGAAGGAGATGTACCAAAACAATTTTATGCTTTTTCACATTAAGCTTACAACTAAGTGCAAATCAAAACCAACACATAACATTTTACTTAAGCAGTGTTGCTGTCCTAGCTCCCATTTATGTGTTGTCTTCCCTCCTTAGAAAGTAATCTCATCGAGGGCAGACACTTTTTTCCTAGTATTTGTAGCCCCATAATAACATAATAAGGGCTTAATAATCCCTTCTCTTCTTCTCCTTCCCTCCTCTCCTTCTCTCCTCTCCTTCCTTCCTTCCCTCCTCTCCTTCCTTCCTCCCTCCCTCCCTTCCTTCCTTCCTCCCTTCCTCCCTTTCTTCCCTCCTTCCCTTCTTCATTTCCCTTATTACCTCCCCTCATTAGCTCCCAAAATTGTGAGTGTCAAATCAGATAACATGAACAGAACTTTGCAAACCATCAAGCATTATATAAATGCTAGCCGCTGTTAAGTTGGAAGGTTAGAAATAATTGTAATATTGAAAGCTAGTTCTAAGAATATTTTAAATAATAATAATAGCTAACACATATCTCACTATGCTAGGCACTTTACAGTTATTATCATGTTTGATCCTTGCAGCAATCCTGGGAGATAGGTGCTATTAGTCCCATTTTACAGATGAGAAACAGGCAAACGGATTTAATGACTTGCCCAAGGTCACACAGCTAGTACATGTCTGAGGCTGGATTTAAACTCTGGTGTTCCAATCTATAGACCTAGCACTCTGTCTGCTGTGCCAGCTATCACCATCCTTGAGTTGCTATTCTGTAAGATAAAAAGGCATGAATAGGATGGGCTGTGCCCTCAGGAGTGTGCCACTGATAATCCTAGGAGCCTTGAAGGATTCATGACATAGGCATCCTTTTGGATATTCGTTATTTTGTCTCCTGTGATGATATTTTTTTCTTACTTTAATAACTACAGAACTAAATTCTACTATGGAATACAAAAGTCAGTTGTGTTAATAAATACGCTAGTACTGGGAAACATCTTTGAAGAAAGTCTGACTGAGTTGGTGGGGCTGAGGCTAGTTTTTGAGCAGGAGGGGACTTGTAAATGCTTGGGCCTGGGGCCTTGAGGGGAGGAGCTCTGTTGCTTGGACTATGAGCCTAGTCACCTAGTAGAAGAGGTTGCTAGGCCTGTCATTTTGGCTTCTATCACTAGATGGGAATTATCTTGGGAGAGTGGAAAGATTCTATCTAGCATGATCTTAGAAGGCCCCACTGACGATGAGAAAGGAAGTAGGAAATTCATCTTGGAACATTTATGCCACTTCTTGATCTAGTGATGAAATTTCTGAGGTTTGTTATTGGATTGCACCTTCATTTATAGAGGCATTACTATATATAAAAGTGTTCAAAAAAATGAAGCCATAATTAAGGTGTATCTTGCTTCTAATTGGAAGTACTACTTCCACAGATTAGTGGTAAGCATAAATTTTCACATTTTTAAAAGCTATTTTAGGGACAGAATTGACAAAGTTTTTATACAGATAAACTATTTGTACTTTTCGTGTTATAGATACATTTTATATATATCCTTGTGCTGTTCTGTACCTTTGCTTTATTGTTAGGTTTTTTTCCTTAACAATATTTTAATGATAATTGTAAGCAGTATCTTTTGAGTCACATTGTTCTTAGAATTTTCATAGAAGAGATAAAAAAGAATGCTCTTGAGCTCTAGTATGGCTCAGAGTTATCAGTCTTAGGGTAGATTGAATCCTCATTTCATATGGTAATTAAGCAAAAGTGGGAGAATAGGAAGAAGAAGATTAACTGTATTTTAAATTTAGAATTTGTCATCCCCCCATTTCCTTCCCAAGCAAAGATGAAGAAATGAAAACTATACTTGGCATTTTGCACTTAGTAGATGTATGAAGAGTTGAGTGAAATTTACAAAACTTTTTCCTGTTAGCCAGACTATTTTTGTTTTTATGCTGCAGTGGCAGAGGTAAAGGCATTTTCTAGATCTTTCTTTCTCTTTCAGCCAGTGTTGCCGTTCCTTTAGTCACTCCCCTAACCACTGTTTACTGTTAAATGAAATGTCATCACATATATACCCTCTGCGTCTCCCGGTCCATTCACTTCCATTTATTTTTCCTCTTATGTTGTCATAGTTAGTGTATATATACTCTGTTCTCCTGGTCCCATTATTTCCATAAAGGTTTTGCACATTTTCTAGTCTTAATTGTATTCTAGTATTCTATTACATGAATGTCCTTTATTGTCTCTCTTTTTTTAAAATTTATTTACCATTAGTTTACAACATTTTGTTCCACCAGATTTTGAGTTCCAGATTTTCTCCACCCCCCCCTTTAATTTCTAAAAATAATTTTTATTCAGTTTGTTGGGCACCAAATCATCTGACTGCCAAATTAAGGAAAAAAGACTACTAAAATATTACTCACTTCTTTTCTTACCTCTTTTCTTCTTCATTTATTCAATTTTTAAAAAACTTTTTAGAGAAGTCTTTACAACAGCAGAAATAATAATAAATGGACAGTTCCTCAAGGGCAGAGCTCGCCACACCAGAATTTTTCGTTCCCCTTTGTACCCAGTATGGTGCTGCACGTACACCACAGGTATTGCCAAATTGATCAGTACTGATGGAATGGTGGGGTAGCAGAGGAAAATGAATTCTGAAAAGACCTTTCAGATATCAAGCATATATATTTTTTTTGTTATCATTCAGAAAACCTGAGAACATTCAGCCAGAATTCTCTGCCGTCCCAGGTTTCTTTAGGGCTCATCAAAGTTTCTCCGAAAATATTCCAGGACAAGATTTTTTTTTCCTTTTTTGGTTCAGCTCAGCATCTCACAAAACATGACCTTATGCTGGGGGACTCAAGCATACAGACATCAACAAGGCAAACACTTTGCTTTCAGGCCGCCTTTTCATGCTCTGTAGGGACCTCAAATTCAGCATGTCCAAAGTGAAATTCATTATCTTCTTCATGAAACTTCCTCTTCCTCCAGACTTCCCTGTGTCTCCTCAGGCCACTGCGTTCTTCCAGTCACCTAGTGTACAACCTCATCATTCTCAACGCTTCTTCACATTTTCCCCTTTACCCCCTGTCTGTTCAGTTGCCCAGTCTTGTCAGTTCTTGTCCTTTCTGCAATCCGTCCTTCACGCAGCTGTCAAAATAACTTGCACAGATCTGACTGCTCAACAATATTCAACGTTCTTGTTTGCCTCTGGGATAACATTTGGCCTCCTCATCTTGGTATTTAAAGTCCTTCGTGGTCTGGCTTCACCTTACTGTCCTAGACTTATTTCACTTTAGTCTCTTTCCTATATTCTGTTTTCCAGCCAAACTGGCCTGCTGTTTTCTGAACTTGACATTCAATCTCCTACCTACTTCAGTCTGCCCTTTGTGCCTGTGCTGCCTTCCATCCTCACTTCTCCCTTTTATAATCCTTAGCTTCCCTTCAAGGTTTAGCTTGGATGCTGGGTGATCTCAGGTAAAGCCTTTCCTGTTTCTATTTTTGTTCAAGATGATGTTTGAAAAAAGCAAAATATTTTCTAAATAGATGGTGTTCACTGGTCTTGTGTTTTCTATTGGGTGACTGGCTTTTCACAATGAGATCTGACATTCAGATGTTTGGTAGTGTTAATAAAAACAAAGTAAAACAAAGGCCGAGGTAGATCATGAAATAGCTAACCAATTTCTGCACATGGTCTAATCCCAGAACTGTCTCAGGGTTTTAATAAAAGTTAAAAGTATTCAAGGGAAGACTGGAGGGATGTGGTGTGTTGTAGTATAAAAACTCTGGATGTGAAGTCGGAGACTTAGGTGTGAACCCTTCCTGTGCTGTGCGCTCCCTGGTGACCGTCAGTAGGTCAGCCTGGGCTTCTGCTTCCTCCTTGGTTAAATGAGGGGAGGGCAGAACTGGACTAGGGGGACTGTAAAGATCTCGCTCTGTGAGGGGAGGACGCGTCCCCTGGTCAGGCTTTTGTGACTGTGGCGGTTCTGTGATTCTGTCACTACCCAGGTTGGGATCTTTGGTGACTGCCAGAAGTTTTAATGAGATTTGTTGCTTGAGGATTTCTGGTGGATAATACTTCTTTTTACTGAAGGGTTCTGTTTTTTTTAATACTTCTAGTGAAAGATAATTTCATAAGAGTAGTATTATCTGTGTATGACAGTCTATCCTGAGAAAGCAGAGTTAATATCTGGTAATAATTTAATCACTTTATGTCTGCCAAATGAAAGATGGATTCCCTAGAGATGTTGAGGTCCTCCACTTGCTCTTGTTTGTAGATGACATTGTGCTAATCCCATTAGGCCCTGGGACATTACAGAGACTGCCAAATGAGATTTATAGTCACTCAAAAGAGAAAAAACCAAGAAGATGAAGAATATCTTTTGGCCAGTTGGATGGACAACCCCCAGAGCTACTTCATTAGTACTTATAACTTGGGTAGACATTATGGATGGACAGATAGCTATGCCTAGAATTTAATTGAAGGAGGAGAGTGATCTAAGTTGCTTTTAGGAAATTGTGTAGCATTTTAATGACACCAAGTTTCTCTCTGAAACAAAAGCCCATTTTAAAACCATAATTATCTCCTAGTGACACTGTATGGCTATGAAAGTCATGTAATACCAGTCTTCAAAGATTTAACATTATGCATCACCCAAAAGACATTGGAGAAGTGCATAATGAGCATGAATAAACTTCAGCATATCAACCAGTGAATAATTTTTATTAAATTTTATTTTTCAGTTTGCCAAAATTCAGCTTCTTTTCTCTTACTTCTGCCCTCAATTGAAAATGAAAAACAAAGTCCTTGTCACAGTTAAGCAAAATAAATTCCTATATCAGTCATGTCTGTATACCCCTCCCTAACATATATGTATATTGTATTTTGTACTCTGACAGAATTGATTATTTTTCTCTATATTAATAGTCATTTACTATTGGGGAAATCCAGGATTCCTTCCTATTTCCTCACTATCTATTAGGGCAAAATAGCCTCTGAAGAATAGGGTCGATAATGAGATTGTATTTAACTGTTCTCTTTAGTCTTGTTTAGACCCCATCCAACTGGGAAAGTTTAGATCTGACAAAAGGTAAAGAGATTCTAGTCTAGGTGAAATCTGTCCCTTTGTGGTCTAGTTTGGTCTGAATGAAGGTGGATCCCTTTTGTCTAGATGGCCCTAGGTGGAGATGGTCTGAGTGATCAGAGTCACAGCTCCTCATTAGAACAGGTCTGCCTCCATATAATCATTCTCTCATTAATTGTTAACTAATCAGAGTTGATCGCAGTTTGTTGGGAACACCTACTCTTCCAAGGGCATATAAGCAGCAAGAAGCCCTCATGATCCATCTTTGGTTCATGAGAGATGGCCAAATGACTGACCCTTCTTTTATTAATTATTCACTAACCATAATTAATAACATGATTGCCCAGAAATTATGTTTCAGCTGTTAAGTCCATCACCTTTCTGTAGTAGAGTGTTTCATCATGAGCTCTCTGGAATCATGGTTGGTCATTGCATTGATGAGAGTTCTTATGTCTTTCAAAGTTGCGTGATTTTTACAAACCGGTGAATAATTTTGTTGATGCAGTATAGGTATCTTTACAAAGATGTCAGTCAGAAAAGGGAGGCAGGCTGGTAGTGTTGTGAGGGCAAGGAATAATTGGTGAATAGTCTTTATATTCTGTTGGTATCTACACAGTGTCAAAGGATCTAGAGGAAAGATTCCACTATGTTTGATAGATACTCCTCCAGAAAATTTATGAGTATATGGTCAAGATGTTGTATTTAGAAAAAGGATTGGTTGTGATCTTTCTGTTGGAGAATATACTGTCGTTGATTAATTCACAGATCCATCAAGTTCTCCTAGTGCTACCTGACTTGAAATTGTTTAGAATATGAAATGTAATTATGGAAGAAACTTCATGAGATTTCATGAGAAGAGACTTCATTTAATCATATAAGCGGCATGTTATTTCATAACATTAAATATATGTATTTTATTGTTGCATATATTGAGAATTCTCATTACAATGTGAGAAGGCCACACATTTTGGGGAATTGGGAGGAAACTGTGATTTGATCTTTGCTTGAATGGATCTGTGATCTCTTTTGGGGGGTTCTTTCCTTCAGTGTGAATTTTAACCCCTCCGTGACTGCCCGTCCAGTGTGACGCTCCTCCACGCCTCCCCCCCACTTGACCACAGGGAGTGCTGCAGGGTCACCAGCGGAGCGCCTTTGGCACCGTTACCATCGGCCAGCCGCCTTCGCCGTTCAGACAAGTCGCCTGTCTTCCTGTCCCGTGATTTCTTGGTGACGTTTTTACTGTTATTCTTGAAAGTTCCGTGTTGGTTATGTGTTACAGCCTGCTCACAATCACCTCGCGTCTTTCCGTGGCTCTTTGTGTAATACTCATTTTTAATTCTTTGGAGTCTGTTTCCACATTTTGCTGTCATATCATATCTGGTAGAATGATGGTGGAGTAGCTAGGTGGTGCAGTGGATAAGAGGTTGGACCTGGACTCATCTTCCTGAATTTAAATCGGGCCTCAGACTAGCTGAGTGACCTTGGGCAACTCACGTAACTGAGGCAAATCACTGGTTTCCTCATCTGTAAAATGAACTGCAGAAGGAATGACAGACCACTCCAGTGTCTCTGCTAAGAATACCCTAAATGGGATCATGAAGAGTCCGACTGAAAGAAGTGAACCAAGAACAAGAATGATGGTATTAAAAAGATAGGCTTTGCTTTCATGGGCACTTGGAGTTCTTCAAGAAGCTTGGCAGTCTGCCCTACCGGAAAGTCAGAGGGGCGAGGGGGAAGACGTAGGAGAGAGCAGATTCGGGGAGGAGTTATACAGTGGGATGGCTGTTTTGAGGTGTTGGGTAGGAGAAAGATGGGGAGAAAATTTGTAACTCAAAATCTTGTGGAAATGAATGATGTAAACAAAATAAATTAATTAATTAAAAAAAAGATATTAGACTAGAAAGGTAAAAAAACAAAAAAGAAGCTTGGCAGTCTACTTCGCTCTTCCTCTCATGTTCAGAGTTCAGTGGACAACTCAGCTTTGGTGTTCCATCAGTACTGTATCCCAGGTACACATTCTAGTGGGCAGATTCTGTAGGTTGTCTATCCTAGTGCATTTTGTAATCTGGACGATAGATGTGCTCCAGACATTTGGTCTTTGCTGTGAATACTGGAGAGTGTAACAGTGCCATGTCAGGAAACAGAATTGCTTCCATTTGAATTGTCTTAGGAAGATTCTGAAGATCACCTGCCAGGATAAGGTCCCAGACACCGAGGTCCTTTCTCAAGCTAAACTGCCAAGCATTCAAACTCTATTGCAGAGAGTGCCTCTCTGATGGACTGGCTATGTTGTTCAAATGATAAATGTACATATACCTAAAAGAGTATTTTACAGAGAACGTGCACAAAGCAAGCACTCACATGTTGGTGTGAAGAAACAACACAAGTACACTCTCAAGGTCTTTCTGAAGAACATTGGAATCAGTTGTGTGCCATGGGACACACTGGCAAAGGAGTGACTGCATCAAAGAAAGTTCTGTGTCCTATGAGGAAGGCAGAATTGCAGTAGCTCAAAAGAGGAAACATGAGATGTGCATTTAGAGACATCTCCTCCCCAAAAGTTTTGTGGATGGTCGTGCCCTACCTGTGGTAGAGCCTTCTGAGCTCATTTTGGTCTGATGAGCCAGAGATGGACATACTGTACCTTGACTCCAATATGGTGATGTCATTTGGGTCTCTTGGAGAGGGAAGAACAACAGACCAACTAACCCAACCAACTTTCTTGTGTGGATGGTCAGGCCAGGCTCTTTTAAGTGATTTCAGATCTCTTCTAGAAGGCTCTGCAAGATTCTTAGGCTTGATGTAATCAGCACAAAGCAGCAGGAATATCTGGAGACCCTCATCATCCATAGGCAGAAGATATTATCTTCCACTTGAACTCTGTGCTGGATTTCCTTCATCACAGCAATGATTGAATATCCTTGGAGAACATACATCTCCTTGTTTTATGCTTTTTGTGATGTTTATGATGACAAGGTCTAACAACAGGGTTAGTTGTATCTTTCTAGGAATCTTAAATGATCTTAATGTATGAATGGAAGACACATCCTGTAAGGTGATGTTTTGCTCTATGCCTTTGCATAACCAACAAACAGTAAGCCTGGTGTGATCTTCTGTTCTCTATCTCTTTACGTTTTGAAATGGTTAAGACATGCTTTGTTTCTTATCTCATTGTGACCTGGAGGAAGTGATCCTTGCTTATATACACCATTGGAACATAAGTTCAGACTTAGGTTCCACCATACTGGAAAGGCTTAGCATATGTCTTTCGCACAGACATAGAGTGTTTTCTAAGGACACATCTGACATGTACGGAGGGGTGCATCACTGGGGGCTAACTTGTTGATGCATTTTTGAACATGGCAACCATCTTCTGGGGGAACTAGGTGGTGTAGTGGATAGAGTATTGGCCCTGGAGTTGGAAAGATCTGAGTTCAGATGTGGCCTCAGACACTAGCTGTGTGAACTTGGTCAAGTCAGTTACCCCCGTTTGCCTCAGGTCTTCATCTTCAGTATCTTTGCCAAAAAACAACCCTCATGTCCAAAAGTCCACGGGGTCATGTAGAGTTGGATGTGACTGAATGACTGAACAAGACAGGACAAAACCATCTGATGATGATGGTGATGATGATGAAGAAGAAGAATTTGAAGACCCTGGAGTGAGGCTCTTCCAAAACACCAATACAGATTCTTAAACCAGGACGGGTCTTTGTCGTAACTTATCGATGTGCTTTGTGCAGCTGCAAGTTGGAGCTCCGTAGAAGCTGGAGGTGATACGGGATCAGTGCAGAAGATGGCGGTATTTTAGAGGATGAGAGTAGCACTTGGGAAGCCTTGTCGCCGATAATTAATTTTGTAAAAACATAGCTTTGGTATATTACCTGTTGATAAATCATTATGCTTTGCTTAAGTATCCATAGTGTTTCACTGCTAGTGGGATTCAGAGAACAAAGTCTCAAATCTTGAGTAACTTACATTCTATTAGGGAGGATGTAATTTATTAACAGATAATACTGTATATACAAAATAAATGCCACATGATTATGGGAGCATTGAACTACTTTTATTTGTTTGAAGAGGAATTTTTTTTTGTATAAAAACAGTTTTAGTTTTCATCATTCACTTTTATAATATTTTGAGTTCCAAAATTTCCCCCTGCTCTCACTTTCCCCCTCCCCAAGACAGCATGCAATCTGATATAGGCCATACATGTATAATCATATTAAACATATTTCCTCATTAGTAACGTTGTGAAAGAAGAATCAGAGCAAAAAGAAAAAAAAAACAGGAAAGAAAAAACAAAAAACAAACAAAAAAAGAGAACATAGTATGTTTTGATCTGCATTCAGTCTCCATAATTCTTTCTCTGGATTTGGACAGCATTTTCCGTCATGGATCTTTTGGAATTGTCTTAGATTGTTGCTTTGTTGAGAAGAGCTAAGTCTGTCAAAGTCGGTCATCACACAGTGTTGTTGTTACTGTGTACAGTGTTTTGCTGGGTTTGCCCTCTTCACTCAGCATCAGTTCATGCAAATCTTTCCAGGTTTTTCTGAAATCTGCCTGCTCATCATTTCTTATGGAACAATAGTATTCCGTTACATTAATATACTGTAACTTGTTCATCTATTCCCCAATTGATGGGCATCCCATCAATTTCTTATTCTTTGCCACCACAAAAAGAACTACTATAAATATTTTTGTACATGTAGGGAGCATTGAACTTTTCAGCTGAGGGAATTGCAAAAGTCTTCTTGACGGAGCTGTACCTGAGTTGAACCTCAAAAGGAAATAGAGGGAAAGCATTCCAAGCTTGAATGACCACTTAAAGAAAGACGGGGAGGCTAGAAACGGAATTTCATATGTGGTTAAGAGCAGATGGATCAATTTTGTTGGGGCATGGAGTTCAGAACTTGGGGGAGTGATAGGGTAATCAGTCTGGAAGATGGACTGAAGCCATACTGTGAAAGCTTTCAGTGTTTATTATACTCTTATGAGAATGAGATGACATCTAAATAAGACAATATTGATTGTTTCCAAAAAGTTCTAAGGTTGTTTTGTGGATCACTGTCTGTGTTGTTGCGAGGGACTTCCAAAGTTCCAAGCTGTGTAGAACCTTGGCTGCTTGCCACAGTATCTCACATCATCGGTAGCTATCCCTCAGTATAAATAATCAATATTTATGAAGATCCTGAAGCATCAAGAAAAGGCTAAAATATTTTCAGTTCAAAAGACAGGGAACCATGTTGTCTATTTTAGTAAGAAGTTGCCATAAAAAAATTTGGAAGCTGTGGGTGTTTTAATGGCTGTTCCAAAGTTTGGGTGTCACAGTATAAGCTGCTCTGGTTTGAATTGGGTATGTGAATTGCTGTTTATAAGATTTTTCTTTTTCATTTGTTGCTATTGACACTTGTAAATATTATGAGAAATGAAGTAAGGAGTCCATGATTGCTGAAATATCTAGCATAGCTCTTGAATTAGTTTCCAGTTCATCATTCTTTGGACAGCCTTATCACAGAAGGAAAAATATGTAGAATGACGACTTAGACCTTATTAAATGATTGCAATTTTACTTTATGTTTTAAAATCGTAGTAACATTATAAAAATGACATAATGAAGATCTTTCAGAGACCATTATCTGTGGGACTTGATCTTATTTTATTTTTAGTATATGGGCTGCAGGACTATGTTCTATTTATCGCTTTTCAGTTTTCAGGTTACATAGACTGCTGAAAACAAATCAGGCATGTCTTGTCTTTCAGGAAGCACAGGGATCTCAAATCAAATACTTTGAAAAATGATTGGGGTAAAAATAGTGACACTTAACTGTATCTAAATACACACAAAAAAGCCTCCTATTAGAAATCTTAAATGTTTTAATCTTCTTGATTTACTTTCAGCAGTCATGTGATGAGAAAATTGAGCTGCAGCAAATTTTTGTGCAGCGAGATCATGTGGTGTTGGTATTCATGTAGTGCTGCTTTTGATCCTGAAGGTAATCCCTCATAATCACAAACTTTAAGGAACATTAAGATTACGTTTTCTTACTTGATGTATTTTGCATTAGTAAAAATACATAGGATTAGAAAATACACCCTATAAGACGCATGTAGACATCGTTCTTGCTTGTTTATGTTTGACTTTGTGTTAAATATTTGGGGCTTTAGTTGTTTATAGGCCATAGGCTAGTCATTTTTAAAATAGTAGTTATGCTGTGTGTAAAATTATAGGTTAAATTCGAATGACTCTATTTTATGCCCTTTATTTCCTCCAATTTTTTTTGTTTCGGAAATGAGTGTTGTTTTATATGAGAGTCTATGTGAATAAAAAGGCAATACTCATAGGAATAGAAATTATTCCTGTAGTTTGTTTAGCAGAGTCTTTTTGCATATCTCTTTAATGCTGTAGTTTGCCAGAGGCTTTTTGAACTACTAGGGAGATTTTAGGTGTAATCTTATCTTCCTGTTCTAATGACATTTGTCCCTGTTAAGAAATCCTTTCTGTCAGATAAAAACAAGGAACCCAAATACCAGTCTAGGTTTGCTTTTGAATGGTAAACTGATTTTTTTCCCCCCATTTTTGTCAGTATGGCTTGCGTATGAGCAGTTTTGTTAAGGTTCAGGAAGAGTATGAAATCAAAGTCAAGTGGTTCTGAATTTTAAGTAATAGTAAAACTGGTAGACCTAGTTTCTTCTTATTATCTTAGATTTCTGAATTGCCAGTACTCCATAGGTAATAAACTTGCTCTAATTTTAAACCTTTTCCTTGTGAGTTTTAGCACTCACTGAAATCTAGCTGCTTTCTGGTGAGAGAGCTTCCCTTGACCACCCTTTCCAGCACTGGTTATGCTTTTGCTCACATGCCTTGCTCAGGTAAGGCAGGGGATTTAGAAGACTCCTTGCTCCCCTTTGCCACTTCTAGGTTTTTCTCCACCTTCGTCACTCTATAACCTCTCTTCCTTTGAGGTTGTTCACTCAATCCATATTTACCCCTGCACCCTCCCCCCTAAAGATTCTGGTAGCTGTTACCTTCTGAAATCCAGGATATGCTATCTTTCCTGAAAGAATTCAATGCCTGGCTCTTGTAGTCTTTTTCTCTTCCCCAATTCCTGCCCTTATAGTAGGGGACTTCACTTTTATACTGACACTCCCTCAAACATCTTAAATTTCTGGTTTCTCAACCTAATCATTTCCCATGACTTATTCCTCCTCCCCGCCTTAGCAACACACGGAGATGATCATACCCTTGATCTTGCTATCATTCACAGTTTTCCTTCCACATCTGTGAACTCTGAAACCCCTTTATTTGGTCAATGTGTTATTATTTTACATCTGTATCTACCTTGAAACCCCAGACCCTGGTCTTCCTATTTTTGTGAACCTGAATACCTCCACACCTCAGATCTTTTCCTGTCCTGGTTATTGATGAGGTGTAGGCTCTGGGACCCCGCCTTGAGTTTTCCTTGAATCTTTGAGGTATAGGCTCTGGGAAACCCCTTGAAATCTGATTGAATCTTCCCACTTGATGAGGCATTTGCCGAAGCCATAAGTATTTCATTGTGGCTGGGCCCAAACCTCTGTTGCTAGCCTGGCCCTCCATTGTCCATCTGCTTCCCACCCTTGAGCCTATCAAAATATCAATCCACTCTTGCACTGACCTCATTAACTCCTCCTGAAGACTCTCCCCAGACTCTTCCTCTAGACCACCCCTAGATTCCTCTGTGTATATAAGACCCCATCTTCCCTCCATGTGGTGTGAGAGCACTACAGAATACCATAGTGCAGACTTGTTCTGTGAAAGCACCATAGAAGGACCTAGCATAGACTGGCTTCTTAAGAGCCTACCCTGTATGGTGAACTTTTAATGAGCTTTCAATAAACTTTACTTTTCTTTGGCTGAGAAGACTTGAGTTTAATTCTTTCGGCAGGACCTGACGTGTTGGTATTTTGGGGTCTCAGGCACCCCTAACCCCCTTTGGGTTAAACCTCTTCAGTTATACTTTTCCTCCCTTCCCCATATTCACCCCTTTGTAAACTTGACATCTTTCAGCTCTGCAGTCCTTTGCCCCCTTTCCCTATTGCCAGTCAGCTTTAGCCTTGCATCACTTCCACTATCTGCTACCTTCACTCCTACTCACGTGTCTCTCACAGAATGAAAAGTTACAAAATTGTGCAGACTGGGTCCACTACAGGTTTATATGGCATAAATCTCAGCTGGACCTTCACTGGGGCCAAGACATCCTTTACAACTTCCCAAATTGACTGCAACTGCTCTTCTAAACCTTTTCATTCTTCCTGAAACCTCCCAATTCTCCCCAGCCTTCCTTCTCAGTTTGTTGAGGTTTGGGGTTTAAGGACACTTGAGACCCCAAAATACCAACACCCTTGGGCTTAATTGGATATAGATGATGATGGGGGAGCACGTTAGGATCTAGGAGTCTAGGAACGACAGCTGGGGCGGCAGAAGTAGTTCACCCAGGAATTCCCTGATCCCAAACAATTGTCTCAGCTATCTCCCTCACTTCTGGGGAAACGTGGGGAGGTCTGGGAGCCTTAACTAGAGAAAATTGGCTTCCCAATTTCACCATCAGGTCCCTTCCCAATGAGGGGACAGGGTAAGAGGAGAGCATAAGGAAGGAGAGTTCAAACAACAGATCCTCAGGTAGGCAGGGGAACGAGGTATGTCTGGAGACATCTCTTAGTTTTCCCTTTGATGCTCCTGACCTGAGGAGTAGGCGGGTAGAGCCAGAGTAATTGGTTAAAACAGAGAATTTAGCCATGATAAAGTGGATAACCTTACCTTCAGCCCCGAGTTTTGGCCGGGGCTCTTGACATGAGAGATGGAAAAAGTAGGAGTGCTGCCAAGCCCCAGGCTCTGCTGTCATTCCTGAGTCTTGAGAAGACTGAAGGGCAAGGTACTGGTGGGCAGCTTGACTACTTTTCCAACCTCAGGGGCAGTCCTTCTTCCAGTGTCCCTCCTGGTCACATGAGCACAGTCCTACCGAAGAGGTTACCCATAAAGAGGGTTAGGGTTGCTCTGGAGACCCCAAAATACCAACACGCTGGGTCCTGCCAAATGAATTCGACTCAAATCTTCTCAGCCAAAGAAAAGTAAAGTTTATTAAAAGTTAATTAAAAGTTTGCCATATTGGGTAGATTCTTAAGGAGCCTAGGTATCTGTGATGCTTGCGTTGGGCAAGCAGGCCAGAGTAAGTCTCACACAGAATAAGTCTGTGCTAGGTCATTCTATGGTACTTTCATACCACATGGAGGGAAGACGGGGTCTTATGTACAGAGGAATCTAGGGGTGGCCTAGAGGAGGACTTTGGGGAGGGTCTTCAGGAGGAGTTAATGAGGTCGGTGCAAGGTTGGATTGATATTTTGATAGGTTCAAGGGTGAGAAGTAGATGGACAATGGAGGGCAACAGAGATTTGGGCCAAGCCACAATGAAAAACTTATGGCCTCTGCAAATGCCTCATCAAGTGGGAAGATTTAATCAGACTTAAAGGGGTTTCACAGAGCCTGTACCTCAAAAGATTCAAGGAGAGCTGAAGAGGGCTCCCAGAACCTGCACCTCATCACCACCAGTGTTGGTTCCTGGGGCTCCATGGCAGGGAGCACCCTATAGAGGTATTCCTTGGACCAGTGATCCTCCTTGTGGCATTGAAAGCAGGTTTCCCTACTGCCCAAGTGACTGGGCTTCCTCCAAGGAGGTGTCCTGGAGGGGCACTCCTTGGGTCTTTTCCTGGCCATGGACAAAGCCAAGAATTGAGCATATTCCCTCTCTTGCTCTTTCCCTTCCTTCTCTCTCCTCTGCTGCAACTAAGTCTCTGTTGTTAAAGACTCCAGAGGCCATCTCCAGTAATTGGGCCTAAGGTGTTTGGGGACCCATTGCCAATTTCTTCAGTTTCCTCCTAATATCTGGGACAGACTAATTAATGAAATACATGTTAAAGATTGTTTAAAAAAAAAAAGAAAATAAAGATTGTTGTCCCTTCTAGAGTCAGTATCTAAATTTGTATACTTTTTAATAGCTTCTACTGGCTGGTCTTGGAAAGGGATATGGTTTTCTTTCTGTCCCTGAGTAATTTCCCTTTTTGAAAATTTGTTTTTGAAATGCTGTTCTTAGGCCTTCTAACAGGCAAAGTACCATATGGTCTCTCCCTTATCCTCATTCTTTTGATAATCCCATTCTGGGTCACTAGTGGGAATAGCAGCTATTCCTGGGGGGGCATTTTGTGGGGTCATTGCTAGCTAAATGATCCCCAAATTTTTGGACTTGTTCCCAGATTCTCTTCTTCTCCTCAGTGGTACAGGAGGTAGAGAAAAGGATGTGCAGATCACCCCAAGAAAATGCAAATTATAGGGATATGGCCCTAAAACCCTCAGTAAACTTTGAGTCTTCTGAGTATCTCCCCAGTTTCACTTTAACTTGAATGAGATCCGAAATGGAGAACAGAACATACACTCTAATTGTCCCACACTCCCCTCAGGAGAAAAGGCCCTGAAGGTGCTGTGAGGACAGGGACTTGGGAAGGGAGATAGGAAGTCTCACTTATTGGGGGGGTATGGTGCTGGCTGAACTGAATCAGACTGCAAGACTGGGAGATTTAGCTGGCACATTAGAGGGGAGATACCCCAGAGACTGCTGTGGGGATAGGGCCTGAGGCCTGAGTAGGTGTTGCCTCAGGGGGAGGGGCCATGGTGGGAGATGTGGGGTAGGTGATGTGGATGGTGAAGGAGGCAGGAAACGAGGAGTGTTCTCAACCTGTGGGTTATGTTCAATTTGTAACAATGAAAATACATCCTGCATATCAGATATTTACATTACAATTCATAACAGTAGCAAAATTACAGTTATGAAGTAGCAATGAAAATAATTTTATGATTGGGAGTCACTACAACATGAGGAACTGTATTAAAGGGTCGCAGCATTAGGAAGGTTGAGAACCACTGGGCTAGAGGGAAAGGAAGGGAAACCAAGGGAAAAAAGGGGTGGTGAAGGAGGGGGGAGTGTGGGAAACAGGGGAAGCCGAGAGAGGTTGGGGAGAAGCAGGAGGGGCTGGGGGAGCTGCCTCAGCAAGGCGTGGGGCCCATGGCTGGGACCTGAGCAGGGGTCGCCAAATGAGGAGGGGGTGGGGGTCATTTAATTGTTCCCCATTCTTCCTTTTTGGAATAGTTCTAACTACAAGCATCTTATCATCTTTCCTGACAACCGGGTTTCGAGAGAGCTCGACAAAGGCCATTTTCCTTCTTGGTGACGGTATAATAACTCACTGCAAGAGAGTATGTTTCAAAGTCCCCCAAAATGGGCCACACTTAGTGATGCTCTAGGTGATACCAAGGCCAAACAGTGTTTCAAAAGAACGTTAGTTTTTCTTTTTAAGTTCTTTAGAGAAACTAAATTTTTCCCAATATTGTAAAAGACAACCCAAAGGCGAACTTTTGGGAATCGAAAGGGATTGACCCATTATGGGTGTAGGGACTGGAAGTCCCTTCCTCCCAAGGAAGATCTGGGAGTAAGCCTCGAAAAACAAACAAGACAAAAAAAACAAAAAGGTACCTGAAGTTTTCCCAATTCCCTAGTGTGGAGAGAATTGAAAGAATCAGGCTTACACTTCCAGATGGGGCATTTGTCCTTGTCCTCCATGTTTCAGAAGCTGTGCCCAAGTCCATGGCCTCCAACATAACCATTTAGGGGTGCTTGAGATTCCAGAATACCAACGTGCCAGGTCCTACTGAATAAATTCAACTCAAGCCTTCTCTCAGCCAAAGTAAAACAAAGTTTATTAAAGATTTGTCATAATGGGTAGACTCTTAAGGAGCCTAAGTATTTGTGACACTTCTGTTGACAAGCAGGCCAGAACAATCTGACACAGAATGAGTCTGAGCTAGACTGAATCTGACTCCCCCCTCATGGAGGCAGGATGGATCTTATATACAGAAAGATTGTGAGAGGGATCTAGGGATGGTCTAGAGGAGGGGTTTGGGGAGGGTTTTGAGGAAGAGTCTAAGGAGGATCTTGATGGGACTGAGGTCAGACTCCAGGAGTGAGATTAAGAGTGGGAAACAGGTGAAGGCTACCTGGAGATGACAGACAGTGGAGGAATAGGCTAGTTTAAGGGTAACAGGTTTGAGTATAGATAGTTTGATAGGATCTAGGGTAGGAAGCAGCTGGACAGTGGAAGGCTAAGCTAGGTTAAAAGTAAAAGATTTGGCCCTAGTTATAATGAAAAGACTTATGGCCTCATCACGTGGGAAGATTCAAGGGGGTTCCCAGAGCCTAAACCATAGAGGTACTGGTCCAAGCAATACAGTAATTGAGTGATTTTGCCAGGGGGTGAGATCATCCTGAGGGTGAGTGCAAAGGATTGTTGTTATGCCAAGCTCAGGGCACAAACTTGCTTGCTGGGCCTTAGCTCTGGAAAACAGGGTTATCTCCTAATATCTTGACATTAGCATTTAGGAGTTTCTTCTACACTGTAGTCACTTAACAAATGTTTGATGACTGAAAGGTATAGAAAATACATGATCCTGTTGTGATTGTGTCAGTGTAAAAAGCATTCAGCTTGGAGAAGAATGCAGCCTAAAGAACATACAGGGTTCCTTGAAGCAGCCTATGTAATAACTTCAGTGATCCTCTATCCAGATTAAGTGAGGCATAAAATAGGGAAATGCATATTTGCCAGAGGTAATCGCCTCTGTCATGTAAGATGTCTTTTGCAGACTGTTTAAGTAGAAGGATTCGTGAGTTAGGTGAAGGCTTTTAGTTGTCTGCCCAGATACTGTCTTGTTTGAATTACATCTTAGAGTACTAGAGTGGCTTCCTTCATAAAATTCCCCACTACTGCCAAGAGTTTGGCCTAATCTCTGTTAGAAAGAACCCTAATGCGTTTGTGGTGAACCCTCTGTTGAACAGTAAGGGCTAACATCAAAACCATTGAGGTTTATTTGCAAAATACTTTACATTTGATTCACACAACAAACTTGTGAGGTGGGGGCCATTATTATTCCTATTTTATACATGAGAAAAGGGAGGCTGAGAGAGGTTAATTGGTTCACCTAGAATCATACAACTGGGAAGTGGCTCATGCAAGATTAAAACTTGGTCAGCAGTTAAGCCCTCGAGCTGTCTAGCTGCCTAGACTATGACCTACTGCTGGTGGGATGTCTAATGAAGTTGTCCACCTTGGATAGGCCTTGTAGAAAGATTTACAGGAACAGCTGGTGGGTCCTGAAGTGTCTTAGAGGAAGAAGACTAGCTGGATTACAGTTGGGAAGTTGTTTTCACTGATCCTAAAGCTGCTCCTTAATAGAACTCATCTTTTGAACACCAAGATTTCTCCTGTTAACTGGCTGTGAATCATGGATAACTCAGTCTTTGTTAATCAGAATGGGGAAAAGAGCCAAGGGCCAAAGGTGAAATGCTTTATTAGGTGTAATTAGGCTATAGCCTGTTTCTAACCATGACTTGTATGTAAGGAAAGTGTAAAAGACACCCTCCAGGAAGTGTTTGATTAGAGGAGGAGGTGGGCTGCTCATTTAGCAAGAGCAGGGGATGGTAACAGATGGACAGTGTGTGTAGTGCTAGTGTCTGTGGAATGTGAAAAGACCCAGAGTCAAGCCTCTCACTTGTTGACTGCTTCCTCTGTAGCAGGGGTCTCCCCAGATGAGCAGCTGTGTTTCAGGTGCAGTCTGTGGGCACCCCTGGAAGGGGAAGAACCCCTAGGATAAGAACACAAAGCCACGAAAGGATCGAAACCTGATCCCACAGAGCCAGGCTCCTGTTGGCCCCTCCTTTGGATCTCCTGTCCTCCTGGTGCTCTTCTGCTCTGCATAGTTCTGCTTCTGCTGGTGAAGTTGTGGAAAACTTGTTTGTTGGAGAACATCTTCATTACAAATATTTTCTCTTGTTAGAATAATCTGGTGTCTTTGACAGTGAGCTTACTTTGTTTCATTGTTCAATGAAGATAGTTCAGTTTTGCTTTCTACACATTGACTTGTCATTCGACAAACTTTGATTTATTGAATTTCTTATTGGAAACTCTTTAGAGGATACAAAAAGCAAGCCCATAGTCTGCCCTTGTGGAACTTGCAGTTCTCCGACATTCAATTTTATTTTAGGCCTGTTTATAGTCATGTCACTGAATTTATTTTTGTGGGAAAATAAGTCACAAGACAGCTTATTCAGGAGGAAGGATGTCATTAGTGCTAGAGTTCCTCCTTTCATTACGTCCTTTATCTTTCCTAACGTACCATCCTAACCTTGTTTTTGTTTTAGTATATAGAACCTGGGCCTAATGTTATGTTACCTTATAAATTGAGAATTGGAACTAGGTTTGGTTATGAGAAGTGCTATACAGCTTTTTTTCCTCAATAAGTAAAACTCATGTTTCCAGAAGCATTTTCTGGATAATGAACCAAAACCCACTTACCCGTTTTATCTGATGGTCTCTGCTACTAAAGAATTTCATGGACTTATTGAATGGAAGGGACTTGGGAGAAAGAATCAGTACTGAATGGGTCTTTATATTCAGTTATTCATAATTTGTGTCCTTATTTTTCTAATAAGATTTTTGCCAATTCAGATGAGATATTTCTTTTTTTAGTACTTTATGAGATGAGGTGACTGGGGAAAGGTGTGTCTGTCTTGACATTGAGTAGTGTAGTTGAATTTGCCTTAAAAAAGACTGAGTTTTGTGAATTTGAATGATAAGGCACTGACAGGAGGTCTTTAACATTTTTTTCTCTGTAACAGATGTCTTGGCCTGCAGTGACTCCAAATCCCATAATCCTTCCAATTTTCCCCTCTACTAAATAAGTTTCAAAAAAGCGACATTTTTATCACAAGTGATTGACTTAATTCATGCAAACATTGCAGCTGAGTAAAGAATATATATCCCAGTGATAAGTACATTAGTATAAAATAAGATGTTAGGTTTTCAATAGCTTTTTTTTAGCTTTTACTACATGTTATAGGATGCTCATATATCTGAGTCCAAAATAATAATACATTTCTGTCATAGGTTACCTTCAGAATTGAAAGGCTACAAAGCTGTTATGCTAAATAACCAAAACTTGATATGCTCTTTGGTAATAATTAAAATTATTCTTTTTTTTTTAAATTTTATTTTAGTTTGCATCATTCATTTCCACAAGATTTTGAGTTACATATTTTCTCCCCATCTTTCCCCTCCCCACCACCCCAAAACAGCCATCCCAGTGTATCCCC
>CM053581.1:556855119-556906117 GCA_028627135.1 Pseudochirops cupreus | reverse complement strand
GTGTGTGTGTGTGTGTGTGTGTGTGTGTGTGTGTGTGTGTGTGTGTGTGTGTGTGTGTGTGTGTGTGTGTGTGTGTGTGCGCGCGCGTGTGTCTGTGTCTGTGTGACATCATCAGACCTGTGCTGTAGGAAAATCACTTTGACGGCTGAGTGGGAGGTGGATTGGAGTGGGGAGAGAATCAAAGTAAACAGCCCCCCTACCTGCTGTTACGATAGGCCAGGTGTGAGATGATGAGAGTCTTTGAGGCTGCGTGTGTTTGCATGTGACAGGACAAGCACTGTAGTCTGGTAGATAGAGAGGATGGCCTTGGAGTTCAGAGGGGCCCTGGGTTCTAGGGCTACATTTTATACTTACTGGCTGTGTGAACAGGAGTAAATCATTTAATTCCTGGTTCCCTCCAGACTGCAGGGGCCATGAGTTTGCTGATCCATTTCAGTGGAGGGATTTTCACATTGGATATTCCCTGAACTGATGAAATCTCGGATCTGAGACTGCCCTTGCCTTCCCTTTCTCACCCATTGCCCCCGGTAAAAAAAAGAGTATCTGCATGACTAACTAATGGTTGGAGAATGAGGTTTTCCTTTTCATCCTGTCAACCTTTATAAAAAGAAATAGGTTAGAGCAATAAATTCCTGCCCTACATCTATCTCAATCTCTTTTTAGGTTTATACCCTTATATTGGTTAGTCTCCAGAGAAGAGGACAGTGTGGGTTGGACTGGTTCATGAAGGGGTCAGGATGGCTGAGAGAGGCTAGTGCATGGGGTGCGAGCCATCGAACAAGCTGAGGGATTGGAAGTCAGTGTGTGGAAAGAGCTGAGGGATTGGAAGTCAGTGTGTGGAAAGAGCTGGGTTAGGGATTGTAAGGCACAAGCAGAGGTGGAATAGAGATGCAATGATAGTGGATTGTAATCACTTTCTTCATGCTCATTATCTTGTTCACATTAACAATATCTGTTGAATTAATGTTATTTTGATAACATGAATTTTGCCTAGTTCTTAATTTAGTAACCTGTAGTGCCCATTTTGAAAGATTTTTGGGAGGTTTTTGTTTTGCTTCTTGGAGAAGCAATTGGGGTTAAGTGACTTGCCCAAGGTCACATGGCTAGTAAGTATTAAGTATCTCAGGCCACATTTGAGTTCAGGTCCTTCTGACTTCAGGGCTGGTGCTCTATTCACTGCACCACCTAACCTCCCTGAAAGATTGTTAAAAGTACAATGATGAAGGTGTTTATGACTTGCCAAAATAGAGATTATCTAGAACAGCAGTTCTTAACCTGTGGGTTATGTTCAATTTGTAACAATGAAAATACATCCTGCATATCAGATACTTACATTACAATTCATAACAGTAGCAGAATTACAGTTATGAAGTATTAATGAAAATAATTTTATGATTGGAGGTCACCACAACTTGAGGAACTGTATTAAAGGGTTGTGGCAATTAAGAAGGTTGAGAACCACTAATCTAGAAGGAAATATCAAATCTTTATAATCTTTGTTTTTTATTCATTCAGTTATATAATTTCACACAGGTAAAAAAGTTAGAAAGTTCCAAAAATATTTGAGAAATGAGCATTTAAAAATCACATTTGGAGCAGCTAGGAGGTGCAGTGGATTGAGCACTAGCCCTACAGTCTGCAGGACTTGAGTTCAGATGTGGCCTCAGACACCTCGTAGCTGCATGACTCTGGGCAAGTCACTTAACCCAGATTGCCTCAATATCTTGAAAAACAGTGGGAGTATTTGGAGAGTATTATAAAATAACCAACTTCAAAGAGGTAGGAACAAAAGTAGACACCTGAACTTATACTTGCCTCTTTCAGCCAGCAGAGCAAACCTGAATTAGAGCCTCTGTCTTCCCTTTCATAGCTTTCTGATAGATTTTTTCTTTCTAAATTCTTTACTTCAGCATGTATTTATTAAGAGGTTACTCTTTGCCTCGTCCTGTGCTAGGCTCTTAGGAATACAAAGACAAAAATCAGTCCCTGTCCTAAGAGAGCTTACATTTTTGGGAGGGACAGGCCATGGGGACTTAGGCATGGTCAGCTAGGGTTACTGGCTCCATTCAGTTGTATGAGGGTTCTTACTGTAAGTTCTAGGAATTTTAAAATGAGAGAGGAGACAATGATCAGTTATCTTTCAGTTCCTGCTTTGAGCAGCAAAGACTTCTCCAAATGAGTTTCATGAGATGTTGTAATTCATTGCCTGTGCTAGGGAATGGAAAAAGAGAAAACCCAAACACAAGATCTAACTGTCTTAAAAAAAAGATTTAAACTATCCTTGTGAGGGTTTGAAACAGGAAGTGGGATGCTCTGGCCCTGTAAATCTGTATCCACAAGCAACTTTTCTCTTTTGTATAGGAAAGGTCTCATTTCTTAGGTGTGTTAGGTGCTCTCTTCTTTTCAGAGTTTCCAGGATAAATTGATGGAGACCAAGGTTTTTGTTAACTGTTACAAATACTTCCATATTTATACTTTGGGATCTTTGAGCATAGTAGTTGATTGAAGTTGAAAAGAATATGGGATTGAGATGTTTCCCAGTCTTCTTGAGTTTGGCTAACAAAAGGGGATAGTTAGGATCTTATTTTTGAGTTCAGGTACTATGGAATTTCGGTGCATATGTACACTTATCTGTGGAGTTATAATTGGAGAAACAAGTTTTAATAGGGTGGAAAGCAAAAGAAAATGAGAAACTATTAAAACTACATTGCTATACAGGTAGTATATAATTAATATGAGCATGCATCTTCCCAGGGAGTTCTTTTAAATTTCCTGGCCATTGCCAGACAGATAGCTGTACAATGCTCCCTCTTCAGGATCACAGAAAGGCCTTTGATAGTGATAATTGAGTTTTTTCCTCTGGGATTCTGCCTATGAATGCTTACTCACATTCTGTGGGGAAAGGAGGAGCCAATAAACTTCAGTACCCAAAGATCTTAACTTGAAGAAAAAGCCCCCAATAGTAATGTATCTGTATACAGATCTGTGTATCAGTGATATATTTTCTAGCAAGCAGTCGCTTCATTTGCATTCCCCTAAGGAACGATGACTTTTGTAGGTACAAAATTCTAAGTAAACACATCCTGTATATTAAGAAAGTTAGGGGAAAAAAAAAAAGAAAGTTAGAGAAGCTACAATTCCACTCCAGACCCTGTAAAATGAATTGTGGCAGTCAGAATTTAATGGGTCCTAAAACAGTCATCAGACAAATAAAAGGAGAACCAAGAAAAAGTACTGTCAAAAACTTAGGAAGGAGAAAGCATCTGAGAGTTGAGGGTTGGTTAACATTGCTATATATTAATAGAGAAGTCAGGAAGGAGAAAGACTGAGAAAAGGATTTGACAGTTGAGGGGTCACTGGTAACGTTGGAGAGTGCAGTTTGACTTGAGTGATGGGACTGGAAGATAAATTGAAAAGGTATAAAAAGTGAGGGGCAGTTTAGATAGAGCACTGGATAGAGCCCTGGACCTGAAAGTCATGAAGACTCATCTTCCCGAGTTCAAATCCAGTCTCAGACACTTACTAGCTCTATGACCCTGGGCAAGTCACTTAACCCTGTTTGCCTCAGTTTCCTAATCTGTAAAATGAACTGGAGAAGAAAATGGCAAACCTGTCCAGTGTATGTGCCAAGAAAACCCCAAATGGGGTCATGAAGAGTCATACATTATTGAAATGACTGAATAACAAAAAAGTGAGAGGAAAGGAAGTGGAGGCCATGAGAAGAAATGAGAAGACCACTATAGGAAGATAATGTGAGAGGATAGTGGTATCAAGTGAAGGGATTCATTTTCTTGTTTTTATTTTTGTTTTTAAACATCGAGGGAGACTTGGGCCTGTTTGTAGACAGCAGAAAAGGAACCAGCAGATAGAGACTGAAAATTAGAGGGTGATTGTGGGGACATTGTACAGGAGGTCAGAGTGGTTAGGATCAAGGGCAATGCAGAGAGGATGGTATTGGTTTGTAGAGGGTCTTTTTCTTCATATCTTGGAGGGAGGGAGGAGAGATGGGGTGTGTCTAGTATTTGGGGGATATAGAATGGGGAGGAGGGCAGGCTTCTGTAGAAGATCTCTTCAGTGAAGTTGCAGAGCTGAGTAGCAGAGGAAAGGGAGGACGTGACAGGCTTAGGGTGAGAAGAACACGTTTAGAATAGGTGGAGTCAACAGAGTAAAGGTGGCCTGGGAGAAGTTACCATTGGAGGTCACAGTGAGGATGGCCAGCATGGAAGAATAGAAGGTTATGGTCAGAAGAATTTCTGAATTCTTGCTCATGGGAGTGGAGGCTTATGGGTGATGGGGAGTTCAAGGCTAAGGTCACATTCACTTAAGTCGAAGGCTTCAAAAATTCTTGAAAGGTGACAGGGCTCAGTGAAACTCCCAGATCTGAAGCTGTGAGGCATTTTTAAAATTGCTGATCTTCTGAGTACATCGATTTATAAAGCAGTGCACGGCAATTGCCAACAATTCAGGACCAGGCTTCTTCCTCAGCTTTCAGCTGGACCCTGAATAGAGGGGCAGACAGACTTGGATATATTTAAAAACAATCAAATAAGGCCAATTAATTTTAAAAAAATAATATTTCTTCACAATTACATACAATTTTTAAACTTTTCTTTTAAGTTTTGAGTTCCAAATTCTGTCCTTTCCTCTCTCCCCTCCCTGAGATAGTAAGCAACTTGATATAGGTTATACATGTGCAGTCATGTAAAATATTTACATATTAGTCATTTTGTACAAGAAGACTCAAAAGAAGAAGAATGAAAGTGAAAAATAGTATGCCTCAGTTCTGTCAGGTACCTTTAAAGAAGGCTAGTTATTGATTAGACAGGCTGGAGAAGCCCCATCTGTTTTCTGGTTATTGGTGTCTATAATTAACCTGTGAATGTTTTTAGGTGTCTTGTGAAGTAGTTTTTCTTTGATCTGAAAGTTTCTAGCAGCTTTAGAGTTTATCTTTTAAGGCCTGCTGGGCTTAGGTTCTCCAGAGTGTCGACCTCTGACATCTTGCTCTGAGCTTAGCTCAAGGGTTCCATATACTCGGGTATCAACTAACCAATGATGCTACAGTTTTAGGACATACAGATAACTTACACAGTAACTTCAGTAATATGTATCTTTGTAGCCCTATGCTTCTGGTTCCTTTTTAGGAGTCGAATAGTGGGGGAAAATTTAATGGCCTCAGAAGAAGCAAGAGAGCCTAGGTTTTGATGTTCAGAAATGAATGTTGGCTCTTGGTGTCATAAGAGAGAGGCCCTTGCATTTTTTTAAGTTGTTGGTAAGCCGGTCAGCATGTCAGCATGACTGCTGAATGCTGTCTTGATTTGGTAGGTTGTGAATTTGTCTTGTGTCTTAAAAGAATGGTTTGAAGACACTGTTGTGTCTGTAGAAGTTATAGATCAGGCTCTGGTTGGAGCTGACAAGCTAGTTGTGGTTTCCTGTCAGTTTGCAGTTTGGGATGTCACTCTTGGTCGCATAACAAGTAACAGTGCTGGGAAGGTCACTTTGGACAGAAATGGCACTGTGTTACTCTTGAATAGTGAGTGTGACCTATGACTTATAGGGGATAGCAAAGACTTGGAATCTTCCTGAAACCTTTTTGCTTACAACCCTTGTGCTATACGTGCCGTCGGTAATTGTCCTTTAGCGTATGATTTACTAAATTTAAAAAAATCGTTTACAAAATATTTATGTGATCAAACAGTTTACATATATGGGAATTTCACTGGGAACATTTGTTAAATGTCTAAAATTGAACTCACCCTCATCCTTTATGGTCCATACTATTTCTCCTGACTTAAATCTTATGGTCAACCCAACTGGAAACTTCAGAATTGTGCTACTTTCTTGTTTTCCTTCATCTTTGAAGTCAGGTTATAAAGTATTTTTGATTCTTACCATGAGCAGAGCAAGGACACCTGTACTCAGCAAGCCTTGAACTGAACTAAAGCCCACCCTGCCCCTGGAGTTCCCCACCCTCTACAAGCCTTCCAGGTGAAGGAACTAGGGGCAGTCTAGCTCTTTTTGAAACACCCCTTGGAGACAGATATGCCACCCACTATTGCCCCTATGGCTTCTCTTATTTCACTCTAGGGGTAGGTAGGTAGCACAGCGGATAGAGCACTGGGCCCTGGAGTCAGGAAGATCTGAGTTCAAATCCAGGTTCAGATACTTACTGTGTGACTCTGGGTAAGTTGCTTAATCTCTTCTTGCCTCAGTTTCCTCAGCTGTAAAATACAGATAATGACAGTGCGTACGTCACAAGAATTGTTTCAAGGATCAGATGAGATATTTCTAAAGCACTTAGCATGATGGCACAATGCCTGGCACATAGTACACATAACTGTCTACACACACACACACACACACACACACGCACACACACACACACAATATCAGTTTTTTAGGAGAAAACGGCCTTCCTGCTCTTCTCCACCTCTCTCTCAACCCAGTTTTACCTGTGTTTGAATCCTACCCTACCCTTTCCTTGTGATGTGTCCTCTGAATTCTTGTTCCATAGTGAACAGATTTTCCTTCTTGTTGGCCTTTTTCTCCTCTTAGCCCTCACAGAGCCCTGCCCCTGTAACCCTGCCTCCCTCGCTGTCCTGTCTAGCACTGGTCACAGCTTTGCTCAGGCCTCGGCCTCACACTGCTCTCTGTTGTCATTGCGAGATTCGCCCTTTGTCTCCTTTGCTGAATTTGTCGTTTGAAACCCATTCAGTTCTGGTAGCCCTAGTATGTCTGCTGCCAAGTCATTCTCCTTCCCTTCTCAGCGAGTTCAGTTCCTTGCTGACCAGGTCAGATGCAAGATTCACTTGAAGGAAATGATTTGAATCAGTGAATCAACAAGTATTTATTAAGTTCCTGCGTTGTTATAAGGGTCAGAAAATGAAATGAGCCACGGCCCCAGTCAGCATATATTCTAATAGGGGAGACATTAAATACATATAAAAATATGTATAGCTTCAATTTCAAGTTAATAAATATATTATTTACATGAACCATAAAAGGGTTGGTTTCAGAGAAATCTGTAAAAACTTGTATTTACTGGTGTAGAGTAAAGTGAGTAGCAGTTTATAAAACAACATTGTAAAGACGAGCCGTTTTAAAGATTTTAGATAGAACTTTGATTAGTGCAGTGATAACCCACAATGTTACAGGACGAAAGATGAAGCACACACTCACCTCCTGCGACACAGGTGATGGGTTTAAAATGCAGAATGAGACAGATTTTTTTTTCTGTACATGGCCCATGTAGAGATTGTTTTGCCAGACTAAGCATATTTACTCTGAGGTATGTATTTTTATTTTTCACTTGGTGGTGGTGGTGGTGGTGGTGAGGAGTAGAAGAGAATGATGATAAATCATGTAAAAATGGAAAAATAATTATATAATATATATTTATATATACTAATATAAATAATATAATTATATATGATATATAATTATATCATATATAATATTTCAAATATATAATGAAATTAATATTAAAGGAAAAAAAGAAAGGTACAAAAAGAGATAGTTTGAAATGGACCTAGAATAAATAAGGTGAAGTAAATGAATTGTAAAAATATTTCCTAGTACTGTCATGTTTCAGTTGTCTTTGGTAAATGTGAATATTATTTTAAGTAACTATTGTCTTTTTTTCCCCCTTCAGTTGTGTGTCTGACTCTTCATGACCCCTTTCTGGGTTTTCTTGGCAAAGATACTGGAGTGATTTGCCATTTTCTTCTGCTGCTTATTTTAAAGACGAGAAAACTGAGGTAAACAGGGTTAAGTGACTTACCCAGGGTCACACAGCTAGTGAGGTCCTATTTTGAACTCAGGTCTTCCTGACTCCAGGCCTGGCACTTTATACCTAACTACCCCTAATGCAACCATTAAAATTATTTAAAATATGTGTAACTTTCTAATCTTTCGGCTATATGCTGCTTTTGCCATTCTCAGTTCACAGAATTAATGCAGTGTTGAAGCAGTTCTGAGAAAAATTTTGAAAATCAAGAAAATGAAGTTTTCTGATAAGCTCTTAAACCATGGTAAAGGAGGCAGGTTTTAGGATGTTAAGATCTCCTTAATCTTAGCCCACATTGGAAGTAGTTTGCAGAAATTACATTTAGGAGTTGACATTTGCGACTCCCTAGAAAATATTGATTCCTTTTATGGTCAATTTTTGGAATAGATTTGTACATAAAAATTTTTGTGTAATTAAAATTTTAGTATATAGAATCACATTTTAAATAGGATAGGGAACTCTGGGACTTGTGATTAATGTTCCCTTAAAGTGAAGAATGCTTTGTCAGTCATCCTTTTTGACTTACGGATTTTTTTCTTTCACTGAGTATCCTTAAAATGGGTATACATGTACTGTGTAATGTTTACTCAGGTCTCTCTTACAGTTGCAGTTGGGTTGCATTTTTTGAAAATAAAAGATCAAATCTTCATTAATACACTGATGTTATTTGCATTCATTTTAAATAGAAAATAGGAGTCTTTGAATTACTCATAGCTCCTTCACACTAATGTTTATGGATTTGTTATTCTAAATCTCAATTTTTTTCCCCCTGCATATCTTGTAATTTTTCACAAATCAGACTGTTATTATTATGTAAGAAGTATAAGGATAAAGAAACACATTGAAGATGACTTTTTAACATTTCTTAGAGTAAGTTCTAGAATATGCATTTCAGACAGTCACTGGTGGTTATTATGAAAAGGCAATGCAGTATTTCCTTCAAACGAGCTCTTTTGTTAAGGTAAAATTCTGTGATGAAGAACTGAAATAATCATCTCTTGTAGCCTGGAACTTATGTTGCATATTGCGTGTAGGGAGAGAGTATCAGTTGAGATTTGGAAATGTATTTGTTATTTTTTAAAAATCGAGTAGGATTTACGGTAATTTAGTTTTAAATCAATAGTTAGCACTTTGTTAATTTTTTTAAAAATAAGTACCCTAGAAACTTCAGCTTGGGCATTTGAGTGGCTGCACTGTTTGCTCTTCTTTCAAACCTTCCCTAAAACCTTGTTTAAGTGCCTCCACCTTCTGGAGGTGTAATGGAGCTTCATACCTGGAGCCAAATTTTTCAGACATTGGTCCGTGTATTGGATTTAGAATAAAATTACCTGGCTAATAGTGGTCACCTACCCGTGGTGACCTACGTAGCATTTTTTCTAAAAAGGTTACAGGCATATATTATCTTCAGAACTATAATTTCAAGTTATAATAACTTCAAGATAATATCATTGAGCTTAAATTATCTTAAATTACATATCCTAATTAACATTCACTTTATAATTATATATTTGAAAAATTAATTATTTTTTACAAAAAGCACTTAAAATTAAGTCTAAGTAAAAACTGATTTAAATAAAAACTTGTGAGAGAGTCTTAAGTAATCATTGGTTTTTATTCACCTTGAACTTGAAATATATTCTTATAAATTTAAAAAACCCTGTACATGGCACATATTTCCCTAGTTATCTAAAATCCAATATTTATTTTACAAATAAGGTTCATAAATCAGTTTTTCTTAAATTGGATTGAATTTTTTTAACAGATTAGATAAAAGTTTAATTATAAAATTATAAGGAGAATTTTAATTTAGGATATTTAACTTAATGTAATTTAAGTTCATATTATCACTGGTTAAAAATTTCTTATTATGTGACATTTGAGGCATCAGATTTGTGTAGCTTAAATTTTTCTATATAATAGGTCACCATGGGTCATACACAATGTGTTTTTAGTAACTTATCTTTCTGAGCAAATACCATCTCTCTTGTCTCCTTTGTACCAGCTGCTTTCTCTGCTCACCGCTGCCCCAGCATTTCTGTCCAGCTTCTATAGGGAGCCTTTATTGGTTGTCTGTCGATGTTATGCTTCCTTCCCCTCCTCCCCCATTTCCTAGTACTTACTTTGTATATGTTTTGTATGTAATAATCTTAAACTTGAAACAACTTAACATGTTTTCTTCCTTGAGGAAAGAACTGTTTTGTCTTTTGTCACTGTGTCAGCATTTGGTATAATGCTTGGCACATAGTAGGTGCTCAACAAATTATTGATTTGACTAGTCAATAGTAGGAGTTCGATAAAACTAGTTGAATGGAATCCAGTTATTTTCCTGCCAATACTTTTAATCTAATAAGTCATTTGAAAAAAATTTAACCTGACCATATAGTAAATCGCCAGTGTTTTCTATTTGTTTGACATCCTTTGTTACTTATCAGACAGAGCTCTATAGCATTTCCTCCAAGAGTTAGAATACCAGTACACAGTGTGGTAATCTTTCAAACTTTAATAAGCATATTTTTTAGTTTATGAGTGCTTACGCAAGGAATGAGTCACGTAAACTTTTAGATTTATAAGTTATTTTAAGGTCAAATTGTTACCATTCCTGTTATTATTTTGTCTAGCTAGTCTAAGACCCTATTACTTAGAGTTTAGTGGTGCATTTCCAACCTGGATACAATTTTGGGGTGCTCAGACCGCAAGTTCAGTGGGACTTGCTTGTCAGATGGGCACTGAGAATGGGTGGGAGGGGAGAGACTTGGAGAAAAAAATGGCTATTGTATTTACATCACAGATTTCTAGTTCACTGTTTCCCCCTGCCCATGAATGCTTCCATGTGACAAAAAAAGTTAAGTAAATCCAATTGACACAGTGATCTTGTTTGACCACATACATAGCATTCTCACTCTTTAGTCCTACCTTGGAGGTGCATTTCCTTATGACATTTCTGGGACCAAGACCAGGCATCATAATTACTCAGTGTTCAGCTTTTATTTTAGTATAATTTTGTTTGCTTGTCGTCTAGTTGCTCATCCTTTGCTAAACCTAACTTCCGCTGTCTGTCTCCTCTTCTTACTCACATGCTGCTGAAATGAGATGGAGGAAGGGACTTGGTACATCAACTGGGCCTTCACCACAGCAAGGCAGTCCTTTTATTCTCTTAAAGTTGATTTGCTATCTCATTCCTCATAGAGGCTTTTCCAGACCTCTTTTCTCTCCTTAAACCTCTCACACCTGCCCCATCTCCTTTGGTGAGGACCTTACCTCTTTACCAAGAAGATTGAGACACTTAGTGGCTTTGTAACCCTGGCCAAGTCATCTAACCCTGTTTGCCTCAGTTTCTCATCTGTAAAATGAGCTGGAGAAAGAAATGGCAAACCACTCCAGTATCTCTGCCAAGAAAACCCCAAATGGAGTCCCAGAGAGTCTATGTAACTGAAACAAGTGAAGAAGAGCAAACCATTAGAGAGAAGAGGGCACATACAGGTTTTCTCACATGCGTCTTGGGAAAACGTGTAGTATTTCTCAATTGTGAGTAATGCAAGCAAGTGGTTTTTTAAATAAGCTTCTTTTAAAAAGCAAATTAACAAGGATCCTTTCATGTTTGTGCTTGTTTGGGTTTTTGGTATGAGTATATATGTTATTAAAGACTTTTTCTGCAGCTATTGATATAATGTGTTTTTATATGATTATGTCACTTGTTTTCCTAAGGTTGGAGTTTCCTTATATCCCTCATACAAATACATCTTGGTCATAGTAGCTAAGTTTTGAATATATTGTTACAGTCTTTTTGCTTTAGGTATTAGAATCACATTTAGCATGTTAAAGGAATTTGGCAAAATATTTTCTTTGTCACTTATTGAGAACATTTTTTGTAACATATATTAATTGTTCTTAAATACTTTTCTTTTTTGAAGTCACATATGGATCCATTTGGACCATAATTTTTTCTCCCTTTTGCTAGCTGATTTATGACTCTGTTACAAATTTTTCTTTCTTATGTTGGATTGTTTCCCTTCCCGCCAAGAATACACAGCAGAATGCAAAAAGAAGATTCTGGTTTTTTTTTAAGGTATATATGCTTTTTTCCAGTTTGCAAAATCCGATCTTTTTTCATTATATGTCTCATTCTGCACTGAGTTTTTTTTACTTCTCTTTCAAGAGTAGCAGCATGTTTCCTCATTAGTCCCGTGGAATTTTGTTGATCATTGTGCTTGATCAGAATTCCTAATTCATTCAGAGTTGTTTGTCTTTACCATCTTACTGTCATTATATAAATTGTTTGCATGGTTCTATTCGCTTAATTCCTATAAGTTAACATAAGAATTCCTAGATTTCTTTAAAACCATGCCCTTCAGCATTTCTTAAAGCATGATACTATTCCATCACATTTTTAAACCATAATTTTCCCAGCCATTCCACAATTGTTTCCAGTCTTTGGCACCACAAAAAAAGCTGCTATAAATATTTTTGTATGTATGTCGTTTTTCTTTTTCATTGATCTCTTTGAGAGGGGACTTGATATTGGGGCTGAAGTTGCATACTTCTTTAGGGAATGTTTGAGCTAGTCCTGTTGCTACTTTCTTGGGAGGTATTTAGTGTTATGTTATTCTCAGCTCGGGCTTGGAGTCTGCAAGTTTCCAGTGCTTCCAATGCATTCTGATCCAGAGTGAAGTTTGATACTTCCCCTCCTCTAAGCCCCCTTCCCCCACCTATGTTCAGGTTCCCCACCAGAATTTGGATCAGAGCAATGGTAGGCTGATGCTAGACGTAACCCCTTCTGTGAAGTTGTTCTAGACTGCAGATCTCCTTTTCTTTGGTGTGGGGTTCCTGCCCTAGTTGTTCCAGAAGCTAGAATTGAGACTCTTCTATACTCATGAAGTCTTTGCAACAGTTGCTATGATTGGCGTCTGAAATTGCATGCCTCTGGGTCTACTGCCTAGGATTTGCTTTTTTTTTTTTTTTTTTGCAAAATTCCGTTCCTGGGTTCATGTCCCCTCACTCCACCTTGGATCTGTGTCATAGAATTGGGCACTGGATAACAGAGCTGCCAGTTGGTATCTTTTTTTGCTCATTCTTACAGCTTTTTGTGTTTCTATTTTGTAATTTGCATTAGGACCAGGCTCTGTACACTTTTGGGGACAAATGTCTGGGTTATGTTTGGTCCTATTTTGACATAAGGGTCTGATTCTGCTTTCTCTGGGTATTGAGTATTGGTTTAGTGAAGCATCTCATGGACATCTCAGGTTGGGCACTTGGAAGCTTTCAGGATGCTCAGTGTTGTCTGAACCAGGGTGAAAGCTGATCACTGTCTTCTTGGTCTGAGCTCTGCAAGCTCCTGATGTGGATTTGCTTCAGAATAATAAAACTATATACTTGCCCCTTGCTGGAGCGCCAGTAAACTGCTTCTATATTCAGCTATCAGATTCAGAGGGACAGACCTTAATGTTCTCTGTTCTGAGTTCTTTAACCTGCTTATTCTGCTGCAGTGTTCTGATTGTGATAGAGACTGAACTGAGACCCTGAACTGTTTTCAGAGTCAGAGCCACACAGCCACTACTCTTTTCTCTTCCTCTTTCTTGCCCAGCAGATAGTCTTGGGCTACAATGGCTTCTTGCCCTGTATTACCTACAGGTTCCTTTTTTTGTTCCTGCTTTTGTTCTTTGATGCAACTTTGTGGACTGAGCAGCAGAGCCATTAATTTGTACTTGTCCCTATTCCCTTCTTAGCTTTCAACCCCTCTGCTCAGTTTGGGAAATCTTGCCCCCTATACACAGCTTGTATAGTTCCTGAGTTGGGAGACTTCATGCAGCATGTTCCTGATTAGTCTTAGCCCTCAGTGTGTGTAGACTTCTTTGTGTTCCTGTGTGGAAGTGAAAAAAATGCCCCATTGTGGATTTTTTTTAACTTTACTTGGATTTACTGATCAAGAGTTTGGCTAGTATGTTTTTTTAGACCTTTGTGGAGTATTTAAGGGAAGCCAAGCTGTACAGCTTCCTTGCTCACCACCATCTCGGCTAGTCACTCAACAATTCTGTCAACCCTTTGGCTTTCTAACCAGCCTAGAGCCTTCTTAGGGTGGCCCCCTGCTCTTGCTTCCTCTGGATAGAGAGTCTTACAGGCTACACGTGAGCACCTCTTTGGCCACACCACTGCTGGCCTTGCTGGAGAGGCCTTTATCTTTTGTTTATTTTTATTCCATTATTATATTTATAAAGAAAGTGCTAAAAATACTGTGCTAGAGTACAAATTGTAAATATCAGTAAAGTATCTATAAAAAGGACTCTAAGAAATATGTATTTTCCTTAATATTCTCAATTAGAATATGCCATTGCCTTTTAACTTTTCCTTTTTGAATGGTCTGTTTGTTCCTCTTTTTGTTTTTTGTCATATTTAGCCAGCTCTGAGAGAGTAACATTAAAGTCTTCTATAGTTATTGTTAATTTCCATGCCTTTTGGCAATCCTTTTAGCTTTTTCTTTTTGAACTTATATGCTATGCCGCTTAGTGATAAACATTTAATAAATGTTTGTGTTTTCCTCCATTTATTTTCTATTTTTCTCTCTTTACTCTTTTCAGTTAGCATTTTGTTTCTGTGATTAGTTTTGATTTTATTAATTTGATCGTTGTTTTCCTACAAACTTTTCCTGTGTACCCATCCTTTTTCAAGTTTCTTTAGTTTTCTTACACAGTTATTCTTTCCTAAACAAGAAAATAATGATAATTCTTATTTCTCTCTCCTGGGCTATTCTGAATTTTTTTGTTAGTTTGTTTTTTGTTCTTGGAGGGGGGAAGGCAAGGCAGTTGGGGTTAAGTTACTTGCCCAAGGTCACATGGCTAGTAAGTGTTAAGTGTCTGAGGCCAGCCAGATTTGAACTGAGGTCCTCCAGACTTCAGGGCCAGTGCTCGATTCACTGCACCACCTAACTGCCCCTATTCTGAATTATTTTCTTTCTTTCACTGCCTTTATACTTTGCTATGCTTTGTTGTCGTCTCTGTTCCCCTTTTAGAGGGAGGCTTTCTGGGGTGTGTACTCTTTGTCCTCCATGTTGAGAAGGTGGAAGTGGACATCTTCTCTTTTCTGTAGGTAACAGGAACTTCGCTCCCGAACTAGTTCATTTGTAGATCTCTCCTCATTCTCCCTTTCATTTTCCTTGTTTCGTGGGTTGTTTTTTTTTTGGTAGGATCTTCATCTGCTATGTGCTTCACTTATAGAGCTGTCAGTGAGTAAAGGAGATAGTTCTGTGGTGGGAATATCTCTGTACCATGAGTCATTTTGGCTCGGTCTTACTCCCTTCCACTTACCATCACCATTTATTCCTTCTAAGACTAATACAGACTACCTCTGGGTCAGTGTTTCTCCATTTACCCTGGATTCATCTGGAGTGAAATGCAAACCTGGGACATATAATCCTTGCTTGGAGAACATTGTCTCCTAAAACAGAGGTGTCATCTACAGAGCTTACAACTCTCCTGAGCCAAACCTGGCTAAAATGTAACTGGGAGAAATTTAACAAAATAAATAAAAATTTAATACACGTAGACAATATTATATTTAAAAAAACTAAGTCAGCGTGTGGCCTAGAGATCCTTGTGTATAATTAGTAGCTCCTGTTTCTTGAGTATGGCACCACTGTCCTCAAATATCAATTCCCTGCTCCACTCCCAAAGGAAACCCATTAGAAGTCTCTGTCACTATCCCTCACTCCTTCTATTAAAATGCATCTCTTTGTCTTCCTCTTCTAAGGGAGGTCACTATTCCACTACCTCTTCTCCTGGGTTCCTCCTCTTCTCTAGCTCCCCATATAGGCAGCAGGGAGGAGCCATTGGATCAGGACAGATTGCCATTTAGAGGAAGTCCTCATTGTTGGTGTAATCCTTCTGAGGAATTGGGGTCAAAGGGAGAAGTGGAGGGTGTGGCCTTTGCGAAAAGGGCCATCTCATAATTGGAAATTAGAATGTGGGAAGAGAATTTGGGGCATGATGTCAAGGAGTTTAGAGAAATAGAGTAAGGGAAAAAAAAGTGGGACTCTGGGAGAATGTTTTCTTATGGATATTCGATGATGTTTTTCTGCTGAGAGAGGGAAGCAGGGAGTGTCTGGTGAGGGAGACTTTGAGGAGAGAAAACTAGTTAGTGCAGGGAGCCTCCAGAAGGCAGCCAGGGGTGTCCTAGAGAGTCTTTGGAGACAGAAGACACGTCGTTCCTGGGGCTGCCACTAGCTGCAATTTGGACAAAACCTCCTCGCCTTGTGGCCTCCTAGCTTCAGTTTCCTCATCTGTAAAGTCCAGTGTAACCAACAAGCATTTGTTCCAACAGATGATAATAATACATACATGACAGTTCTATCTGATGGAGTTGTTTTGAGGATCAGATAATGTGGATAAAGATTTTTATGAAATTGTCAGACTCAAATTCTTATTTGTAACGTAGGAATGTTAATATTTTCACTACCTATTTCATGGAGTATTTTGTAAACCTTAAAGGAGTAGAGACTGAACTTGTCTGTCAGTGAAGAAGTGAATTCCTCAGTCCTGACTACCAATGAAGGTCAGCACCTTTTCTGCAGCTTAGTTTCTTGGGGCCCTGAGGAGTTAAGTGACTTGCCCAGAGTCACACAGCCATTAGTGTTCAGAGGTAGGAACTTGAATGCAGGTCTTCCTACCTCCAAGGTTGGCTGTAAGCTGTGTTATTATAAATGTTAGCAGGTGTAATGCCAAGTAAAGGCAACTTCCAAGGTTCAGATTACCATCATAGCAAACCCCATTTATTCAGCAAACATTCACAGAACAGAGAAAGTCAAAATATAGTGTAACTTGTTCCTTTAGCAAGTAAGTTCTCAAATTCAATCCAGGTACTACTCCATCCCTAGACAGCATATTCATTTAGTCAGTCAAAAGTCTCTTCTCAACTGGAGATTAGTCTCCAACCATAAACAAAGTACATTCATTTGGTCAATCACAGAGCACACACACAAAAAAACTCAAAGGCTTCCCACCCCTGAATCTCAGAAGGGGCAGGAGAACACAAAAGGCCATCCACCCTTAAGTTACAACAAGGTATCACCTCAGCATTGAATACCCAAGGAAAGGGCCTTCTTTCATCATCACTCGAGGCAAGCCCTCAGCAATCTCAGTTCCTGGGGAGACAAGGCTCAATAAAGCCATAGCCAGTGTCCTCATCAAGTCACTCTCTGCCTGTAGAACAGTCCCAGAACCCCTGAAAACATCAGCAAGGCCCCCTTCCAGGATTTCTGTGCAGGTACCACAAGAAAATCCTCCTTCAGGGCTTCTGAACCAGCAGCCAGGTTCCAGGACCTCTACAACAGCAGCACTGTCCTTCACCATCAGGTGAATCTGGCAAAACAACATCAAAACAGACAGACAAAATACTGGCATCACAGCCGTGCCTCCTCAGCCCTTGGCAGTTCTCAAAGTCCTAGGCAGCTCCAGTGGGCTCTCAGCAGTCTTTCTCTCAGCAATTCAGGCTCCACAGTGCTGGATGCTGCTCTCCCAAAGTCCTTCTGGCCTTCTCTGGGCTTGGGCCTCTCTCCCAATTCACATCTCCTCTCAGTTCAGCTCTCTCTCTTTATGTCAACAAGTCCATCCCACAAGTGGGATTCTCAAGCTCTGGGTTTTAACACTCAACCCAAAAACCAAGCCAATACAGGGGCATCTCCAAATTCCATTACCAATACAGCAGATGTGGGTGAAAGAGAGTTAATCCTGATGTTAACAATTGTTTTGTCTCCATAAAAATAAAGGTTGGAAATCATAGACATTTAGAGTTAAGTATAAAAGCCAGGCATCTAAGAAGTCTATAGATCCAGGTGGGAGGATCCAGCATACAAACAACCGAGAAGGTCAAATACACCAATAGAAACTGAAGAATATAGTTGGAAGAAGAATCTCTAGGATTCAAGAGGGATGTTCTGGCCTAGAGATGAGGTAAATAAGCAAAGCACTCACTGTGTCAAAGGAGAATTGTTGGGAGAGAGAGAGATGTAACATCTGGTCAGGAGTGACATCTCCGCGCTGGTAAGCTGAGTGACTATATGAAGAACTACACAGAGGACTCGTTTGTTTGGTTTTTGTTTTTAGCACCAATTAGAGAGGAATGTGTAGAGTTGTGAATTTCTTATTTTTTTGTTCATTGCCAGAGATGCAACCTTGTGGTAAGACTGTTTTTATTGAGGATTGGGTATATTTTCCAAGTAAAACAAATAAGTCTGAAGTCTAAATTTACAGTCGTTTTCTTTTGTGGCGGGCTTTTAACCTATATGGATGTTTCCCATTACAGTGTAAAAGCCCAGAGAAGAAATATGAAGAAATATGAGCTATCTTCCCTTCCCTCAGGGAACTTACAGCCTAGTTTATCCTCTCTTATTCTTTCTTCAGATGGACACCCATAGGAATCAAGAAAAATTAATAAAAAGAGAAAGAACAAACAGCAGCAAACAGTAAACAAGATAGCATATTTTAAAACTGAGAAAGCTTTTTATATTATTGGTGAAAGATGCTTTCCTACATATCAAACTCCCGGTTCCTCTGAGCCCACTGTCAGTCCTCAGATAGGGTTTTCCTCAGGGCCTGACACGCTGGGCTTCGTCTTTTCAATACCTCTCTGAATCATTGCTTAGCCATTGGTCTCCAAAGCATGGAATTTGAGTGGGTTGCCTTGATTGACATTATCTAGGAAAGACCAGCTTCAGAAAGTATGGCCAAATCACAGCACCTGCAAAAGGAGCAAGAAACCAACAGTGGACGTAGAAATGCAGGATGGTTAAATCTGGTTAGCTGGATGCAGGTCTGATGCTGGCCGCCCTCCCCCTCGGGTTGATGTCCTTCTTCTCTAACCCCACAGCATGAACTGTCTGTACATAGTCTTTGAGACTAATGTATTTTGGAATGCAAACAGAAATGGATCCCTGGGGCAGTGTATTGATTTAGAAAACCTCAGATTAACATTATCTACACCATATTGCAGTTTTATTTATTTTGTTAAGCATTTCCCAGTTACGTTTTAATCTGATGCCACTCAGTAATTTGACACTGACGTTTCCCTTAATTATATCTGGTCAGCTGCCTCATTAGAATTTTGATCCCCACTGCTCATACTCTAGGCCAGCCTAATGGTGACGGTTCAAAATTTGAAAGGCAACAAATTCTGTGGCCTACAAGAATCTGCATTACAAAGAGCATTGAAGATTTCTCCCTAGTACTGTTTGCACAGGGCAGCAAGCTCCTAAGGAAATTTCCCTTAAATGTTCACAGGCTCTGGCCCTCTTAAAACCTTAGTTTAGGGGTGGCTAGGTGGCGCAGTGAATAGAGCACTGGCCCTGGAGTCAGGAGGACTTGAGTTCAAATTCGGCATCAGACGCTTAACGCTTACTAGCGGTGAGACCTTGGGCACATTACTTAACTCCAACTGCCCTCCCAAAAGCAAAAAAAAAAAAAGCTCATTAAAACGTTTGTTTACCTTTCTTGTAAACACTGCCCAATAAATAGACCAGGGGCCCCCAGAAGTTGTTCTCTAAATATTTTGTTGTAATGTTTGACATCCTTCCTTTGTACTTTCACTTTAAAGTTGAATCAGCCACTCTGTGTTAGGGGTGAAGATGGTTACATCCCTGAAAGCTACGGATCAAATTTAGCAATTAAAAAAAAAAGGCTCTCAGGTATAAAATTAGGCTTGTTTACGTGTCTAAGAGGAGTATTGTTGAGAAACAGCTTGGCTTTACATGATTGTCATCAAAGAAGATAGGGGATCCTTTGGGTTGTATTTTTAACTGCAGATTTAGAATACTCCACAGCCAGCACCATAGACTTAGCAGTTGTTGGCTGTATAAGGCTTACTTTGAAGCAGAATTTGCCTTGTCCTTGTCTAAAAGGAATGGTACTTTCTTTTTTCTTTTTTAGAGGGGGAAGGGAGGGCAATTGGGGTTAAATGACTTAGCCAAGGTCACACTGCCAATAAGTATCAAGTGTCTGAAGCTGTATTTGAACTCCGGTCCTCTTGACTTCAGGGCATCTATTCATGCATCACCCAGCCGCCCCAAGGAATAGTACTTCCTAAAGCAAATTCCAAAGTGTGAGAAGTGGAAGGAAATCATGGCATGGTATTTGTGTATTCCTTCAGCTAACTGGATGTAACCACGCAGAAGAACAGGGAAGTCACGCACCTCTGCTGGTCTTTCTTGACAAATCATGGCGGTCTATCCAAAGGATACCCCTTCGTTTAAGTTAATATAGCTTATGATTTATCACAGTTCTCCTTATCTTAATGCCTACAGAGAATTAAGAGACTTACTTGATACTAATTCAGCAAGAAGCAAATTGGCTGTCTTTTAAAGGTGATTTAAGATGTTTGAAGTACTAAATTTTAGTACTCAGATGGCATAAAAGTTGGTTAACTTTCAAGTTTTTGAATTTTTTCTGGGAGATCTTTGATCCTTAAGTTTTTCTGTGCATCCTGTCAGTTTGATTAGAATCTACAGAAGTCATGTGTCCATTTAATCTTTGTTTTGCTTCTCTTCTCTAGATGATCGCTTTAGTGTAGTTGTATTCCCAATTAATTACTCTATTTTGTCTTTAAAGAGACTCTTCACTTTGGATTCAGGTTCTTTTATTCTGCTAATTATTTCTCTTCTACAGGCCATAAATTTTGCCATTTGTTTCCTTTTAACTTGTGCTTTTAGGATTCTCTTTTCTCTTTTGCACCATTTGGGAAAATCCTGCTGTGGTTCCATGTTCTCTTAGGATTCCACAGAGTTCTCTGCCTCATCAGGTATAGGTTCAATTTCCTTTGTCTTGTAGTATTTACTAGCAGATGTTAGGACTCATTTAGGTGTCTTGATGGCCATCTTCTCTTCTGTTTTAATAGCTTGTCTGTTGATTTATCTGCTTGTGCTTTAGGTTTTTAACTGAATTTTCTTCCACCTGAGATCTTTGGTAATTTCAGTCATTTTCCCTTATATTTTCCTTTTGGTATACCCTGGGGGCTGAACCTCAAAACTGTCTCAGCCTTCTTCCATGTTTGAAAATATACTTTGTCACTGTCCTCCATCACTTCCCAAGTGACTTCTTTTTTTAAAAATTAAATTGATTTGTTTACTTTTAGTTTACAACGTTCAGTTCCACAGTCCCTTGAGTTTCAGATTTTCTCCTCCTCCCTCTTCTCCCCCCCTCCCCTCCCCCATTATGGCTGCATGCACTTGAATATAGGATCTACAAGTATCTTCACATTAACCATTAGTCAGGTTGTAAAGAAGGATTATAACTGATGGAATGATCAGTGGGAAGGAGGAAACAAAACAAAACAAGAAAAAGAAACACAGCAAGTAGTTTGTTTCAATCTGCACTCTGACTCTGCATCTCCTTCTCTGGATGTGGACATCTCCTTCAGTCGTGAGTCTTTTGGAGTTGTCCCATAACCTCGTATTGCTGAAAGGAGCCCAGTCTATCAAATTGGTCGTCACACATACTTTGTGCCTGTGATTGTGTACAAATTTCTCCTGGTTCTTCTCTTCTCGCTCAGCATCAGTTTATATAAATCTCTCCAGGCTGTTATGAAGTCCGTCTGCTCCTCATTTCTTATAGCACAGTAGTATTCCATTACAATCATATACCACAGCTTGTTCAGCCATTCCCCAGTTGATGAGCATCCCCTTGTTTTCCAGTTCTTTGCCACCAAGTGACTTCTTTCTCAAAGATAGAACTGGTCCCTGCTAGGTACTTATCCTCTTCAGGCCTGCTGCAGCTCCCCAAACATGCTAGTGCCCTGCCTCAGTTTCTTCTGGCTTTTAGTTCTCTGGCTGAGTGCTGAAACTCCTCTGCTGACCTCTGTCCTCCCTCCATATGTTTAGACATTCTGAACTGGATGTCCAGTGGACACGTTAAACTCAACATGTCCAAAACAGAACTGTTTATCTCTTCTCTTTAATCTGTCCACCTGGAGGACAGCACCATCCTCTCTGGCCCTCAGGCTCACGAATTGCCAGTCTTCTTGGTCTCCTGGCTCTCTCTCATGTCCAGGCTTTTACCACAGTTTGTCTTTTTCACCTTTGCCACATCTCTTTTCCCTTCTGATGCTGCCTTATCACCTCACAGCTGGACTATTACAATAGTGACTGGGGGGGTCTACCTGCCTCAAGTCTCTCCCCACACCAGTCTGTCTTTTATTCAGCCACTAAAGTGATTTTCCTAAATAGAAAATCTGATCATACCATCTGGCTACTCAAGACTCAGAGACATCTAAGTGGTGCAGCAAATAGAACGCCCAGTCTGGAGTCAGGAAGAACTGAATTAAATTTATCCTCAGACTAGCTGTGTGACCCTGGAAAAGTCACTTAACCCAATTTGTCTTAGTTCCTTCTCTGTAAGATGAGCTGGAGAAACCATTCCAGTATTTTTGCCAAGAAAACCCCAAATGGGATCTCAAAGAATCTGACAGGACTGAAACACCACTACCACCACTCCCACCACCACCATCACTCAGGAATCCCCAGTGACTTGCTTCAACCTCCAAAAACAACCGCCAGTGCTCTATTTGGCCTTCAGAGCCCTCCATAACCCAGCCTCCTCTTGCCTTTCCAGTAGTGTCATACCTTACTCCCTGCCATATTCTCTTCAGTCCAGTGACGCTGGCCTCCTGGCTGTTCCACCAACAAGACACTGCATCTCTCTGCTCAGGGCATTCTTTCTGGCTTCCATTCTTCCAAGTCCCAACTAAACTTTCTTCTTTTACTGGAAACCTTCCCCTGTCCCCTTTTAATTCCACTGTCTTCCCTCTGTTAATCATTTCCTATTTTGTATATAGTTTGCTTTGTATATATTGGTTTATATATTGTCTCACTTATCAGATTTGTAAGTTCCTTGAGCATAGGAACTGGGTTTTGCCTCTTATTTTGTATCCCCAACTTTGAGCAATGTGTCTGGAACCTGGTAGGCACTTGCTTATTGTTTGATTGCCCAGGGCAGGTCACATTTGACCTCTACTCCGTCTTCCCTTCTTCTGCCAGGCAATGGGCCGAATTGAGATGGCCGCAGGCTGCCACAGAATGATGGTGTGAAGGCCAAACTGGCAGATAGATACTGCCCCAGCCACAGCAAGGAAATTAGCGAGGGGCTAGGTTGGGCCGGACTACCCTCCTGTAGCTTGAGGCCTGGTCCAGGAGGAGGTGCTGAGAGAGCCCATTACAGTTAGCGGTTGGCCTGCTCTGCTAGTCAGTCTTCAGGTCGTTCCTTTGTTAGGCTTCTTATTGTCTTGGCTGGTGGAGATGACTGCAATGGGCCTAATTCTGATTTGGGGAAGTTTTAAGAGTTTGTTAGTACTTGAGAAAATGTCCACTTTTCCATTTGACAGTCATGTGACCTGGAAGGCCAGTGAACCTTCAGAGCCAGAGAAATTAACTTCTTCTTCATGGATTTAATGAAATACTTTAAAAAGAAAATTATCCATGTAACTCTTATACATGTGCTAAACCTCCTTGACTAAACCTATTTTTAATCTGATAGAAATTGCCAGAATGTCAGATAAGAACTTTGTAACTGGATTTTCAGAACAACAAAATTATTTTAAAATAAAACAGATTCTCATACTCAAAAACTCTGAGTTAGTTTAACTGGATGTTTTTAGCAGTCTTTGGGAGGATATTGAGATTGAAAACTGCTTTTTTTAATTTATTGCTGTTGAAGTACTGTTTATTAGCTCAGTCAAAAAAAGATAAAGTAACTTCACTCAATCACTTAAATATGGAATTAAAAAAAATTTTGCTGGTTGCGTTATGATCACAACTAAGCCAGTTGAGTCTCTGAGCTGCTTTTATGATTATCGCAGGGATAATTTCTTAGATATTAGAGTAATTCTGGTGTTGATGCTAATGTTTTGATTTAAAACATTATAGGAAAAGGAAATCTTATGTCTTTGTGCTTCCCTTATGTACATACTTCCCTTAAAGTCCTACTCTCTGGTTTTTGCATAGAGGTGTCCCTGGTTTCTTGAAAGCTGTGCTCATGGAGGGTAAGCTCTGTCATGTCAGTTGATCAAGAATCATTTCTAAAGTACCTCCCAGACACTGAGCAAGACACTGAGGATAAAAGGCAGAAAATGAAATCTGTAAATACTATGGGTAGAAGAGCTCTGGTAGTGAGCTGTGTGTTTGCTAAGTGTGAATCTGCCTTCAAATGTGGTCGTTTTAGGTTAGGATATTCACAAGGTGATGAATTTTTCAGCAACTGTAACTCAGAAAACCTTCAGCCAAATCATGAAGGGATTGTAATCAGCATTGGTGAGGGGAATAACCATACCAACAAATCTGCAGACCCTTAATGTTACTGAAACAGACATTTCATGTACATTAAATGTATAAATAAACCCATTTTGTGTTCCGACCTGGCTTTCAGAAAGCAGTATCCCTGTGGATTTTAAGAAAAATATAATGGGTACTGTCATAATATATTAAAATAAATGTAGAACGAAGGCTGCTTTATGGTTTTTTGACCCCTCTTGATGTTATTATTGAATTTGAAGTATGGAGTTCTAATTAAATTGTGAGTGTATTCCTATTGTAGGAATTAAGTGATCTCACTCTATTCTTTCAAGGACTTTGGGCTTCTAAAACCCAGGATAACATCAGATGTCAGCCAAACATTTTGTCCTTCTCACTTTCTGTCTTCTCATCTGAAATACTGCCAGTTGCACAGATTGTGTGTCAGTTTAAATACAAGAAGCAGGCCTCAGTCTGCTTGAACTCGTTCCACCAAAGACTTCTAAAACTTTAGGTGGTTTGCAAGTAGTAATGGTTGTTTCACATTAAGTTGCTTTGTAGAATTATAAAACAGATTTTCTTGTGCTTTCAAAAAAAATGTCATCCACTAATGAATGAGATGCCATCTGTAATAATTAAGGTTGTTCTGTTTGTTCTTTCCCTGCAGCAAAACTTCTAAAGATTTGGAGAAGATAGAAAACAACCCAAAAGGCTAAAGCGCTATTGTACTGTAAGTACCACTGTGGGTAGAGAAAGTGAATTAAAAGTCTTATAAAGAGGAATAAATATTCATTAATTTTGGAAATTTGTTAATAGAGGTAGCAATGTGTAATACAGAGAAGGGTGTATTTTACCAGTTACACTTAATAATTTACAAGAAGTACTCGTGTGTTCTTGAAAAATTTGAAAATATGTTGTTAGTCCAGGAAGGACTTCAGCAATAGCAGTGAAAACCGTCCCTGTATCTAACAAGGACTGACCGAGTTCATACACATTTGCTGCTTATTTAAAACTATCAGAATTTAGAAAATCATTGTGGTTTGGCAGGTTGTCGTTTGTTTTGGTGACTTATTGTTTAGGTTATTTTGCAGAATTATTTATTTGCTGATTTATTTATGTATTTCATTATTTATTTATTTGATTATTTAGTAAATTATTTATCTGATGAATTATTAATACATCTTCATGACATGCTTTAAATTATTTATAACTTAATTTTGAGTTTATTGCTTTTAGACGCTGCATTGTTACTGACTAGTTTTGATTTTTTTCTTTCTGGTTCTTAAAAATTAAAGTATTAGCTCTAAGGCAAAAATACATTCATTGCAGTGGCCACAGATTTTTTTTTATTGAGTGATTTACAATGGTGATAAAATTTTAGTTATGTTTAGTTTAGCTGGGAACATATACCTGTTCAGGTTTTACCAGTGGTACATTATATGCAAATCATCATACGGTCACATACAAGTGACACATCTACCATTTGGGAGGGAAGTTTAAACGTACAAGGCCTTTTTTTGTCCTTGCTGTGTCCCCACTGTGGAGCAGTGAGGAGATACTTGGGCCTTTGGTATATAAATCTTGAGTGGTTTAGGGATTATTATTATTTTTAAAGCCCCAAACTCCATTGTGCATGTTTTTTGAGGGGAAGCCTCGTGTTTAAATAGATTCAACTATATAAAAACATATCTGACATAGGATGCTTAAGTAGTCATAATGACTTCTATTTAAATCACGTCATATATTCCCTGGGTATGTAGAGTTCATATTCTTTTATCTTAATGGAATAAATGGTAAGAAATATGTAAAAATGTAAGTTAACAATGTGTATCTCTAAGTTGTAGCTCTTCAGACTTAACTATTTGAATCTTTTTGCAGAGTAACTCATTTCTTCTTTCGTCACATTCCACTCCCCAAAGTGGTATGGTGAGGAGGATACCCTGAAAGTACCCCAACTTTAGTTTGTGTAGGAGAGTGTCATGTGCCTAACATGGTCTTTATTCTGTTTGCTTGAGGTGAATTACCATGTACTTTAAAGTTTTAACATTGGAGAGTGAAGCTGCATTGTACAACCCAAGTTGGGATGCAATTGAAATACAGTGAAAATGGTCTCTGTAGACAGGTTTCACTATAGAACTGTAAATTATGCATGTGTATATCCAAATTCTTTATTTTGAAATATTGAATGTATGAATATTTAATTGGCATCTTGCTTTAGTATCTTCACATGCTTGCCTTAAAGAAAGCATTTTCATTTGATTTATATACATGGATTTAAAAGTGTGTGTACTGTATATATAGATCAGTGACTTTCATGTCTATTCTGTGTATTGGAGAGGAACAGCTTCAGACAGTGTTTTGCTATGGATTTTTTATTTTTTAATTTGCCTTATTTTGACAAAGATGGCTGCTTTGGAAGACTATAAGACTTCTAAGGTGCCTTTTCTATTCTTGCTATACTGGGTCAGACTTGCAAAGTGAAGTGTCAGTCAATCAAAGAAACATTATAACGAGCATCTCTTGTGGGCCAACCATCCTCATTTGTAGAATCAAAATAATTTTCAGGGTACATAGATAGTATCACAGATAGTCGGTGCAGTATAGGCTTGCCTTAGAATTAGATAGACTTAGGTTTCCAGCCCTGTATCAGTTCAGACAGATACTAGCTGTATGATGATGGGAAAGTCACTTAACCAACCTTTCACTGAGATAGTATGTAGAGAGGGTTTGGTTTTTGACTAATTTCCTTGCCTAGAAATCCCATAATGTAGTCCAAAGGTGTTAATGAGATGTGAAACTAAGTGTAAAAATGGACCAGTACAAGGTGGTACTATGATTATTATCATTAAGAATAATATTCGTGGTGACGATAGCCAGCATTTATGTAGTGTTTTAAGATGTTCAGTGCTTTGTAAGCACACCATCTCATTTGATCCTTACAACAATCCTGTTACGTTTTACAGATGAGAAAGCTGTAGCCGAGTCAGGTTCAGGGCCTTACTCAGAGTGTTCAACATTTCTCAGATTAAGTCAAGATGAGAGCAACTCAACTGGCTGAGCAAATCAAGGAGACGTGTTTCTGGCGGCTTTAAGTAGCTAAGTATTGGTCAAAATTTGTCACTTTAAGGGAGCCCTGAGCATTGCCAGCCTGGAGCTGCCTTTGGAGGAGATCTCTGAAAGGGAGGAGGAAGAAATTTCTGGCTCACCTCTCTCTAGCCCCTCCCCTCCCATCTCCTCTCCCCCAGCTATTGACTATGTTACTGTGGAGTAGAGTGATAGAGCAGGGAGCAAGCCAGGTACATCAGTGGATAGAGTTCTGGGCCTGGAGTTAGGAAGACGTGAGTTCAGTTTGGCCTTAGCTACTTATTAGGTGTGTGCCTCTGGGTAGGGCTGTAAACCTCTGCCTGTCATAGTTTCCTTAAGTGTAAGGTGGGAACAATAACAACACCTACCCCGCAGGTTATTGAGGATTAAACTAGATAATATGTATTTGTAAAAGCCTAGCTCATTGCAGGCACTATATGAATGCTTATTCCCTTTCCTTTTTTCCCTTTTCCTAGTAGACAAGACACTAATTACAAAGGGCTGGGAAGATTTAAGAAATACCACCATTGGCAGCTGGGAAATAAGTTGGCCAAGGACCCTTAGGGTCACCTTCAGAACCTGAAGCAGTGACCACCCTCTGGGTACTCAGGCCCTGATTAAGTGTAGGAAGTTAAGTTGAAGGGGGAAAGGGAGTGGTGTGAATCTTGACGTAAAGTGCTTTACAAATCTAAGCTAGGTAAATACTAGCCATCAGCTACTATTATTACCCAGCCCTGGCCTTTAGAGAAGGTATCCCACTTCTGACCCTCACTTGGCACTCCCACCTTGATGAAGTTACTTGTCCAGTGTGACTACAAGCATTTTAATAAACTATATGTGTAATGTAGTTGTGTAACATAAAACTCTAAGGAGGTAACTGTATCATTGAACGCTATCTAAAGCAAATAAATACTTTTAAACAAACCAGTGTAATGCCTGGCACACAGGTACAAAGGAAGAATCACAACAATATGTATTTGAAATTTTTCTTGAAGGGACTGTAGTTGGCAGGTAGGATGTTATACAGAACCTTGAGGAAGCAATCTGGGGACTTTGTCTCACAGGGTTATGATTGAGGCCGGATCCAGAGGGTTCCCCACCCAGGTGTTTTTTCCTCCAGAGTAGGGGTTTTATCCAAGCCTGAGAGCTAGGGGTCATGGGACAGGAGCCACCCAGCATCTGAAGAGACCTTCTGAGGTCTGGAGTCCAGGGTGTTTTATCTCCTCATAACAGGCAACAGACAGACTAATTGTGCTACCTATGTTCTATCTTGCCACGAGTGGCGTAAATTGCATCCTCGTAATTGACTGAGTGCTTTAAGGTTAAGTTGATAAAAGTTGAGGATTGGCTATAATTTTTTTGAAAGTTAAATTAGTGTCTTCAGAGATCTTTCTAGCACTAAATGTGAAAACAAAAATTATAAAAAATGATCTGGGTAATGTGAAATGTTTTCAAGAAACCATTAAAAAATTTATAGCTGTAGGTGCTTTTGTGTATAAAATAGGAATCTGCCTTCTTTGTTATCCCATATAGATTCATAGAGTAAAAATTGTAATGCACCTTTGAGATCACCTAGTCTACTCGCTCTCCCCTAATTTTACAGATGGGGAAACTGAGTCCTAGAGAACCTAAGGAGACTGTCAAAATTTACTCTGGTAGAACGAGGTCGAGTGATAGAGCCAGAATTTGAACCTATGACCTGGCTCCAAATTTAGTACTTTTCCTGCTGTACTAAGCTGCATTATTATTCTTTCTTTTTAGAAATTATTTGACAAAATTCTATCATTGGAACATAACTGCTTGATCTAAATACAAAGGCAACTATAATATTGCTCATAGGGTACTCTTTCCCTTGAATGTGCTAAGGTATTTAGGATAGAATCATACTGTATTAAATCATTAAATTTAAATATTTACCATAGAAAACTCTATGGGGCTTCTTTTGGAGGACACCAACCAATATTGATTAGCCCCTTATGTCTTTCTGATTAAGTCTGCAGTTAATTTAGGGGACTTAGGGGATGAGACTGTGATTGCTAAGAATATTAAACTATGAAATCTGTTGTTTCTAACTAGCTTAGGGTCTACATACTGTTGTATGTACTGGTTCTTAGTTTAATGCCAGTATATTTATAGATTGAGAGAGTTAGTATGCTGTGATCATAGTTTATTGACTATTGGATAAAACACAAAGGAAACCTGAGCTAACATTACTCTTAAGAGATTTTCCTTTAGCCATCTCCTAGTCCTCATTGCATTTCTCTCCTAGATTTTCTGATGTGGCCAGGGAAAACTTGACTCTACCATAGCCTTTCATGAAAAAGGAACAGTAGCAGATGGTATATTAAATCCATGTTTTGGGATCAAGGGCAGAAAGGAAGATTAATTCCTTACCTCATCAACTCAGCTGGGATTCGTAATAGGTGGCAGTCTCAAACTCTAGATTTCTTCTTGTGACCACACCGACTTCCTCCATGTCACTGTTGCTACTCTTGGCTAGGAAGTCTTTCTGTACTGCGACTTCTGAATGGTGGTTGGTTGTGGTGTTCATAGAGACCTCTCGTGGGGTCTCTTAGCATCCTCAGGTGCCACTTCGTTTCTCCCTGATATCCAAATTAGCAAAGCTCTGGAAGGAAAGGTAGGGGAATCAGGATGCTGCCACCCAGATAGTGGCTCTTTATCTTATTCTTTGCTCCTATCATGTTGTAAATAAGAAAGCCCCAGATTGAAGGGAAGGGCTTGAGATGATTCTGCTGGGCTGCCATCATCCAAAGCCACTGACAGGTTTTCTCTGTATAAGTCGTTTCTGTAGAGAACTAAAAGACCAAAAGATTGGGGTTATAAAAGAAGGACCCAGTGCAGTACATTTTCCTGGCAGTATAAGTGACATTCATTCTTTCTCCACATCCTTCCAGAGACAAAGAATTTCCCTTTTCTTCCATTATTGGTTTGTCAGATATCCAAAATTCATTTTCTTTTTAATGATATTCTCATTGACATCTTTGTGGTCATTGTAATATTATTCTTTTGATTTTGTCTATTCACTGTGCTGAATCAGCTTGTACAGATCTTCTGTGTTCTACAGAATTAATAATTTGTTGTTGTTGTTGTTGTTTGTTCAGTCATTTCTAGTAATATACAACTCTTCATGACCCCTTTTAAGAGTTTTTTTTGGCAAAGATACTGGAATAGTTTGCCATTTCCTTCTCCAGCTCATTTGACAGATGAGGAAACTGAGGCAAATAGGGTAAAGTGACTTGCCCAGGATCACACAGCTAGGACGTGTCTAAGGCTGGATTTGAACTCAGAAGATGAGTCTTCTGACTTCAGCCCTGGCATCCTGAATCCACTGTACCACTTAGCTTCCCCTAATAATTTCTCAAGGCACAGTAATGTTCCATCATATTTATTCATACATCACAATTGAGCTTTTTTTAAAAAAATTATTTATTTGTTTACTTTCAGCTTACAACATCCAGTTCCACAAGCTTTTGAGTTCCAAATCCTCCCTCCTCCCCCATTATGGCAGCGTGCAATCCGATACAGGTTCTACAAACACCTTTACAAATTGTAAAAAAAGGATTATGACCAATGAGAGAAGAAACAAAACAAAAAAGAGAGAGCAGGTGGTTTGCTTCAGTCTGTCACAGTTTAGCTGTCGCCCAGTTAATGGGCACCCACTTTTCCTAGCTCTTCATGGTCACACACAAAACGTGATGGACGGACAGTTGTTTACGCCTTTAGCCTCCTCGGGCCTGCGTCTGTAGAGGGATCCCTGGGTAGTGTGAGCAGCTTCGTCAGTTTTCTTGCATAATTTTAAGATGATTTCCAGAACAAGCAGGGCCAGTTTTTAGTTCTGCCTGCAGCATATTGATGTTCTCATTTCCCTACGGCTTCTGCAGCACTGACTGCTTTGGTTTTGATTATCTTGGTCATTTTGTAGGATTTAAGGTAAAGTGTCAGAGTTGTTTAGAGTTGAATTTCTTATTAGTAACTTCAAAATTGTTTTCATGTTTGTGTTAATAGTTTGTAATTATTCTTTTGGTAACTTTATTCTTACTGCTTATTGGGGAATGACTTCAGTATCAGATAGTTGTGTCCTTCTACTTGATGTTGATAAATACTTCATTCAAAGATTTTTTCCCACTTGACCCTTATTCTGTTAGCACTGGTTTCTTCATGTTAGAGCCATTAAATTTTACATAACTGAAATTGTCTACTTGTTTTTTATGGTCTCCTAGCTCTTGCTGGGTTAAGAATTCTTCTTGCCATAATTGTGAAAGAAGCTCCTTTTGTTCTTTGAGTTTTGAATGATAAGACCTTTTACGTTCAGGTTACTCATTCATTTGGAGCTTAATTAGAGTATGGTATAAGACACTGGTTCAAGCCTGATTACTGCTAAATCACTTTCGGGTAAATCACTTTCTGGTTTCTCCAGCTTTTCCTGTCATATATGGAGACCTTCCTTCACAAGTGTATGTTCTTGAGTTTATTACACATTGGGCGGCTGCTTTTGATTCCTTCCTTCCCTCCCTCCTTCCCTCTCTTCCTCCTCCCCTCCCTCTCTTTCTACCTTCTGTTTTTGGAGGGGGGAAGGTAGGGCAGTTGGGGTTAAGTGACTTGCCCAAGGTCATACAGCTAGTTTTTTTTGTGTGTTGAGTCTGAGGTCAAATTTGAATTCAGGTCCTCCTGATTTCAGGGCCGGTGCTCTCTATTCAGTGTGCCACCTAGCTGCCCCTGCTTTTGATTTCTTATTGACTTTTTTTTTTTTACTAGCATGATATGTTTTTGTTGTCTTTTTTTTTAATGAGTACCAAGTAGTTTTGATTACTGTCTTGTAATATGACTTGAGTTTTTGTAATATTATTCTCTCTGATTTGAATGAATAAATAAAGCTTTTATTAAGTGCTTACTCTGTGCAATGCACTGAGAGGCAGGAGGCATGGTCAAGCAAATCAGACCCCCACTTTGCTCACTACCATGTCCCCTCAGACCCTGAACTTCAGGGCCTTGGGATAGCAAAGCTTCCAGCCTGGTGTCCTCAGCCACCCTCCTGGGAAACACTCTGTGTACTAAGTGCTGGGGACACAAGTAGAACTCCAGGAACTCAAATTCTAATGGGGAAGAAAACACATATGGAAAGTTTAGGTGCACATCTGATGGAAAGGTCCTTTGGTCTTTAGGGTTCAGCAGAAAAGCAAATGTTAGTGCCTTATCTTTAATGTCATTTCTGCTGATGAAGTAATATTTGTTTTTGATGTTAAGCCAATTGGTAGTATTGAGGACACCGGTGGCAAGAACTTTCTTTTCTGGGTCTTCAGTAGGGGGGACTACAGCCCTTGCAGGAGCAGGTCCAGGTTCCATCTCCTTCTCAGGATGGTGACTGAAGACACTGGGCTGGAAGCCTTGTTATATATAGTCCCATGGCTCTGAAGTTGAGGGTCCTGGAAGTGTCTTCATCAGTGTCTGAGGGGAGTATGTGGTCAGCATGGAGGTAGAGCTTTGACCTGCCTGGCTTGGCCTCTTGGATCCCTCTCAAGGTGTCTGGATGCTAGCTAGGACGGCTTACCTGCTGTAGTAGCAAGCACCCTACCACACAGGCCATGGCTGCTAGCACAGGTTCTTTGATCGGCTTTTCTAAAGGAAAAAAAAAAAATTAAAAAAAACCTTTAAAGGGGTTAACATCTTACTTTAATTAACAGACGGATAAGTATAGATAAGTAGAAAGAAGTGAGTACCCAAGAAAGAATCCAACAGACAGGGCTTCAGCTGTCTGAACAAAGTAATACAACCACCTGCATACACTACCGGACCGGGACAGCACCAACATCTGAGTTGGGGGGGGGAAGGGAAGGCTCTTAACAAACAGCTACCCAGAGTCCTGCCTAGGGCATCAGAAGGTCCTTCTCATGAGCGAGCCTGCAAAGAAAAATACCAGCCTACCAGTATATATAGTTTTCAGCTAATAGGCTCAGAGCCAGAAGGCACCAAAACCCTCATGACTCAGTGCCTCATTAGCTTAGTACCAGAAAGGTGTGAAAGCCTTCCTACAAGCAAGCCTCCCTCTAAGCAAGCTCCTCCTTAGGCAAGTTCCTCCCCCTATAAACTCATTGTGACTCAGGATGCCTCATAGCTGTGAAAGCAGCAAGACATCTGGGCTTGAAATACCTACGTACCTTTAGACCTTGGAGCATGGCCCCTGTTCCAGAAAAAAGGAAAGCCTGCGTGGTCACATAGGCCTATTAATGGACGGGGAAGATCTTCCTATTCCGTTAACATTACACCTGTCCTTTTTGGCATTTGGGTGGCCCTTCTTCACAGGAATTGCTTCTTTGGCTCATGGTTGAGAGAGCTAGCCTGGAAACAGGACTAATGGTTGTCTGGGGGTGTTCTTCCTCCCAGGGCTCCTGTGCCTATCTGCCGATGGGTAATAGTTGGTCGTCATTTGTTTTGGATGGTGATGAATGAGCAAGGTAAAGTCCCCTCTCCACAATGCTTTCTTTTCTCAGTGAGATTTTCCTTGATTATAAACTTTTGTTGCCATAAATGAACTGCATTATTTTGGGTTTCTATGAAGTATTCCCTTGGTAATTTGATTAGTGCCGTATCTGTGAATTAATTTAGGTGGTATTATTTTTATTATGTTGGTACAGTGCAAATGACTCCTGAATTGTGCTCCAATTATATATCTTCCTTTGTTTTTGTAAAATGTTTTTGGATTTAAATCTGACGTTTTCACTGCCTGCTTTGCCTTTGAAGTGGTCTTTAAAAAAAAGCAAGAGTGCTTGGTTGGTAATATCCAGAGGATAGTCCTACCACTTGATTGAGAGATTGTTTCAGCATGTTGAACCCCCGTGGTGAAAGGTTCAGGTTTTTGTTTTTTTTTTGTCTGCCCGGGTTAGGCCTAACAGATCAAATACATGAACAAAACCATGTGGAGTGGTGTGTGTTTGACAGTGCCCTAAAAGCCACCACTTTGGTTCATAGGATTGTAGATTTAGATGGAAGGGGCTTTTGAAGCCGTCTAGTTCAGCCCCTTCATTTTATATTTGAGGGAACTGAGGCTCAGGTTGTGACTTGGTCTAAGCTGAGAAGTATTATGTGGTAGAGCCAGAATTTGAACCCAGACCATCTGACCTCAGATTAAGCACTTTTTCCACTGCCACATCCTGCTTCTTTGGGTAAGTCACTCATCCTCCCTGGGAATCAGTCTCTTCATCCGTTAAAGGAGGAGATTGATCCTCCTTTTTGATTTTCTAATTTTACATCATCTTGGAACTGTGTAACATAGTGGGAAGATCCCTAGGCTTGCCGCTGGACCTGGGCTGATGATTCAGTGGGTAGTGTTGGAATCAGGAACACCTCAGTTCAAATGAAACCTGACCCTCACTGCCTTGACAGCCAAGTCGCTACACCTCGGGATAATAATGACAATGATAGCACATATTTCCTCAGGTTCTTGTGAGGATCTAGTGAAATAGCGCATGGAGAACACTTTGCAGACTTTAATGGGCTGTGGAACTGCTGACTCTTATTGTTGTTATTTTATACCTGAACTTAGGTGAGTCTCTCAGGTTCTGTAGGCTTCAGTTTCCTTATCTGTAAAACGAACTTGTTGGACTAGATGTTTTATAAACATATTTCCAACTCTAAATCTTACAGGATCTACTAGAATTTCAGTGAGAAGCCTTTTTCTTAAATAAGGTCATAAATGGGAAATGTTTTGCTTTTTTTAATCTTAGAAAATGCATATTTCAGTAGCGGAATGTCTTAGGGAAAAAAATGGGTCTCTAGAAGAGAATGGTTTTGCCTTTCGTGTTCATCTTCAGTCCCTTTCAGATTCTGTGGAGCTCGTGACAGTTTGCCCCTCAAATATGCAATGTTGTTATTGAGTCGTAACTCCGTTCTGAAATGTTCATTTCTTTTTTATTTGAATTTTTGATTATAAATGGACAGTTAAGTCAGGCTAGGTAACTGCAGGGGCATGTTTGCACTTGAATGTGCATTAAAATGTTGGGAGAAATTCTGGTCCAATAATTCTTATTCATATGTATAGTATCAGGATTCTTATTGTTCAGAAGGGCCCATTATGCTGGGTAACAAAGGAAAGTGTTATCGGTATATTCTGCCTCGAGTTTGTCACAGTATGAAACACTTCCTGAAATACTTATTACTCTAGTTATAAGGGTAATAACGCAGCTTATGTGTTGGCTCTGAGAGTAGCTACTTTATAATTATGACAAGTGAAAGTACAGCCAAAGGTCACATTAAACAAGAGATTTCTTTCACACCTCATCCATTTTGTGAATAGCATGTGAAAATAGTGTGAGTCCCAGCACTGATATTTTTAAAGAGGAGAGCAGTCAAGACCGTTCCCTTGGAAGTTTTTAGATGCCTTGTAGAGCTTTTTTTTTTTCCCTATGCACTGCAGGGTTTGGCAGGTGGACTTACTTGAGAATTCTGGAATAATTAAGTAGAGCGTCTAGTAAGTTGGAGTGACCAGATTTCCAAAATGGAAATTTTATTATCCTTCAAGGTTTATTCAGGAACCTAGGCAAGAACCTTTGCGGTACTGTGAAAAAGTGATGTTTCTTCAGTCCCACTTTGAAGGGTTCAAATTAACAAAGTTGAGGGGATAGGATCAGTTGGTAGGCTTGATCTAGGTGACAGTCTCTGGACTCTTAGACTATACAATAATGACACAAAACCAGGAAAATATCTTTTGAGTCACTCAAAGGAAGAAAGAAAGAAAGAAAGCTTTTAGCTTGTGGCTGAAAATGTTAGTCTTAGAGTTGGAAGGGATCTCTGGGGCCATTGAGGCCAACCTTTATTTACAAGGAGTCAGTCATTCAGTCTTTACTTTCTTCTAGTGAGGGAAAATTTTGAGGTGGCCCATTACCATTTTGGATAACTCTTAAGTATTAAGAAATTCATCTTGTCATAAAGCTATGTTCCTTGCAGTTTCCAAGCTTTGTAAGACTTAACATTTCTTCCTGTGAGGTCTGCATTATTGTTTCAGTCTGTTGTCAGAATGTTTTTGAACCTGAACTCTGCCATACAGTTTGTTAGCTAAGCCTTCCCAGTTTTCTGTGATCTGTAAATTCGATAACCGTACCAATGTTTTTATCCATGTCATTGATAAAAATGTCAGACAGTACAGGACCAAGTCTGGGCCTTCAGCAGTCGTCTAGAGATTTCCTTCCAAGTTTACATTAAAACATTAATGAGTACTTTTAAGGGTCTGGCCATTCATCCAATTACAAATCCATTTACCCATATCATCATCTAGGCCACAATTCTCCAACTTTTTCGCAAAAAATACCATGAACAACCTTGTCAGATGCTTTGCTAAACTTGAGTTAAAATATACATACGTATGCATGTATATACACACACACACACACACACACACACACACACACACACACACACAGACACACACACACACACATATATATAATTTTTATGATCACTAACTAGTTACTGCTTTGTATTATTCCCTTGGTCCTTGCCAATATAACAAAAATTATATGATGTAAATTAATTTACAGATTTACTGCTATACCAATTACATCTCCCAGTGGATACTTTATAGAACTAGACAAAATAATAACAGAATTCATTTGGAGGAACAAAAGGTCTAGAATCCCAGGGGAAATATTGGGTGTAAAAAATAAGGATGAAGGGGCATAGTATTATCAGAACTCAAACTATATTATAAAGCAGTAATCATCAAAATTAATTGTTACTATTTTAAAAAATAGAAAAAAGCAGTGATACATTGGGTTAGATTAAACAAAAATCATAAACTGTAGTCTCGTGTTTGATAAACTAAGGAACATAATTTATTAGAGAAAAGACTTCTGAGTGTCGGTGGAAGTATGTTTTCTGTGCTGTAAATCTGTCAGATAAGGAAACGAGGAGTTTATGATGCCTGTTTTTGGTGTGAAACCATCCTGCCTTTTTGAAGTCTAGGTGTTCACTAATCACCCACAAGTGCCCTGGAGTCAGGGAGACCTGATATGGTCTCTCAGACACTTGCTAGTTCTGTTAACCTGTGAGGTGGCCAGCACTTCCCTGATGACAGAGCTGCTCCTTGGGCTTGATTAGTCTCAGCGGCTCTGCTGGCCAGTTGGGGGCATTCTAGCTGAATGAATAGTCTTGAGAGTCTCAGATTTGGTGGATACCTAAGATTGTGCAGATATCTGTACCTAGATGACTTAGTGTACAGATCTTTTGGGTGGAGACAAGGAGTCCAGAGAAGCTCCCAAAATCCTTGTTGCATATTCATGCTATGTTAGGGCAAAATAAACCTCTTTTGTTAAGTGTTCAGTGACTCATAAGGCTCATTTCATCCCAGAATTGAACTTGAACCAGTTGGGTACTGACCTTAGAGCTGTGCCTCTGACAGACTCTAGGCAAGTCACTGAAACTGTTTGCCTCAGTTTCCTCACCTGTAAAATGGGGGTCATAACAGCACCAACCCTACATGGTTGTCGCGAGGATCAAGTGAGATAATATCTGTAAAGCATTTAGCACAGTACCTGGTTCATAGTAAGCTCTTAAGAAATACTTGCTCCTTTCTCCTTTGAAAACCCATTTTACAATTTTGCTGGGAATCGAAAGCAGGTTTGCTGCCCTACAGTTCTGCCACTCTGTTTTCTTCCCTTTTTTGAAATGGGGCCATAGCTTACCCTTTTCTGTCTTGTGGTCCTGTTCTTCTCCTCACTGATCTCTAAAAGGTCACTCACTGACTGCTTTGGTAATCAGTCACCTTCACCTGTTTGTTGTTTTGGTGATGGCCAAGTCAGGTAGCTCCTAGAGTTAATGGGAAACTCCAGATTCACCGTCTCTTATTTGGGAGGCAGAGCTCCTCGGGGCCAGGCGGCTTGAGCTCATCAGATGTAGTCTTATTCTCTTACTTGTCATGAGTTGCACCTGAAGATAAAAAGCCATTTGTGTTACACTTTCACTTCAGAGATGATTCCCCAGGCTGAGAGAGCAGAAGCAGCTGAAGAGTTAAGCAGTCTCTCTGTTTCTCTTTTGTTTGTTATTGTCCTCCCATTCAACTCAGGCACTGGTTCTGTCCATGCTTTGATCTTCCCTTTTTTCCTAATAGAGTCTTTAAGAAAAAATAAAATTGCCCCAAACTGTAATAGCTCTTAAGCATTTCCTGCCAGCCTTAGGTCATTCTATGCTTAAGTTTGCCAGACATTATGCTTACAGGCATTTGTTTTTTCAAATCTGTCCTCTATTACTTGGATTTGGTTTTATCTGCTCATTATCTGTCTTTAAAATTGAAGTGAGATTTTAGACAGTGATCTCTGTGTTTCTCCATTGGTTTCTTTGGACAACTTCCCTTTTACCTTATCTTTAGTATTGTTTCTTTTTATTTCTTCAGAATTTCCTTTTTAAAGATTCATTCCAGCCCAGGGAAGTTAATTCACTTGCCCAGGTGATATCAGAGAACTGATTTGAACTCAGAACCTCTGAATCCAGAGCTGTACTCTTTTTGCTGTGCCACATCCCTTCTCCTCTTCCCCTTCGTCCCACCCCCATGACCATAGACAAGTAAGTAGGTAAATAGGCAGTTTGTGAGAGGGATAGGCCTTGTGAAGGAGGGAGCACTGGAGCTCATCCCCGGAGGAAGCCTAGCAGTGTATTCCAAGGCTTGAGGGCCAACCTGTAGGAAGTCAAGGAGGGAGAAGTGCTGTGTCTTGTATGGGTAATAGTAAGTGGGCTAGTCTGACAGAAACGTGGGGTGTGTGTAGGGGAGTAACATGCAGTAAGTCAGGAAAGCTGGACCAGGGCTTCTCTGGGAAATGTCCACCAGAACAACTCTAGTTTTACCCTAAGCAAGAGGGAACCACTGCAGCTTCTTGATCTGGAGAGTGACAGTCAGTCAGACATGTGCTTTAGAAATGACTCTTTTGGCAGCTGTGTGAAGTAAAAATTGAAAGGAGAAAGACTGGAGAGACTGGAGGCCAGGAGACCAATTAGGAAGCTATTATGATAATCTTGCAGAGATGTGTTTAGGGCCTCTGCTTTGATTGTGGGTGGAGAAAAGGGACTGAAGGTGAGAGTTGTGGCAGAATCAGAATTGACACTATTTTGATCTTCTTATCACATTTTGGGTTGTTTTACCCAATAAAAGTTTAGTCCATTTAGCCCTATCTATCTGTCTATCTATCTGTGTATCTATCTATCACACATTTGTCTGTGGCCTGTTTTTCCCCTTTAAGCATGTTTTGTATGATTGTTGTGTCTGAAATAATAGCCATTTGTAGCAAGGGCATCACAACTTCAGGGCCTATGGCAGAACAGACCTCACTACTCAGTCGTTGCTTATTCTAGGTAAACCTGATTAGCAACATGCCAGAGCGTTGACTGTACTTCTTAGGCTTGGCAATGGAGACTTTTTTCTTGACCCTGATTTCAGCAGAATCTTCCTTCATCTTGGTGGCTTGGAGTGTGGGAATCACTGTTTCTGACTTAGTCATACCAGACTAACTCCCCCCAGATCCTGAGAGGAAAGGCTTGGAGTCCATGTCTTAGTAGTGATCATTTCAGACATATTCTCCAAGGCTCCGTGGTCTTCTCGTTCTTACAGCTCAGTTCCACCCTTCATCTTCACCTTGACCACAAAACTTGGTTGATTTATAATCTTATCAGGATTTATAATCTAACCAGTACTTTGCCACTCCATGATTTGTGTATCTTTTAGATGGGAAATAAGTTGAATGAAATGAAAATAAAGGAAGTAGAAGTGAGGGAAAGAGGTTCTAAAAAGCCAAGCAATTAAGCCGTTTTATCCTAGAGATAACATTTAGTTAGCTCTGTGATATGTGGCTCCACTGAGAGAATAGGTGGAATGAGACATAAAATGCAGTGTAAAAGACTAAGGGAGCACTGGAATTGTAGCAGGAGAAGGAATTGCCAATGGTTTTAAAAGGGTGGAGCATGTCTTTACAGAATTAACCACAGCAAAAACCAATATCAGAGCGTGATTTCATGCTGTTTCTGTCTCTCATCTGGTTATAAGTGCAGGTATGGGTCAGCCTAAGGCATTTTTGATGGCCATTTCCTGCTTTCTCCCTCCAGATAAATTATTCAACTTTCTTCTCTCTTCTTCCTCTAACGGCTTACTTGGACCCTTATAAGTCTGCTTCCTTTCTCTCTCATCATGATGCAGTATGACTTCTGCTTGTCATTCAGCTGAAATGCTCTTTTCGGAGTTAATTGGGAACTCTTGCTTGCTAAATCTCACGGCCTTTTCTCAGTTCTTCTCCTTGACTTCGGCAGCATTTGGCACTTGATCATTTTCTCTTATTGGATATTTGCCTCTCTCTTTGTTTGCATGATACTGCTTTCTTTCATTTTCCTTCTGTGTCTGATTTCCTCCGTGTCTCCCTTGCTGGATCTTTATTCTTGGACACCACCTGCCCCCAGCCACCTCCTTCTGCCTTTCCTGGCTCAAACCAAGGCTCTGTCGGCCCCCTCATCTCTTTTCTTTCTGTACTTGTACTAACTAATGGTACTGTACTTGTTCTAACTCCCTTTCATCAATTCCCAAGGGTTTAGCTTTTTCTATACAGATGCTTCCCAGATCTATAGATCCAACCCTCTTCTCTCATTTGAGCATTAATTCTATATCTCAGTTGTCTCTTGGACAGTCTGGTAGACATCTCAGACTCCAAAAGAACTTGCCAAAAGAGAACCTACCCGTCACCCCCTCCTGTTCTTTTGTGTCTGAATTTCTTTGTTATTATTCAGGATACCTCCATCATCCTGGCCTTCCTAACCTCACATCCTTCATTCCTCACATCCTTCATTCCTCACTCTTACTTAACTCATATACATTGTTAGTTGCCAAATTTTTGGCCTCTCTCCATTTAAGTCATTTCCCCTCCACTCACACAGCTGCTCACCCAGTGTAGAACCTCATCCCCTCTCTCTCCTGGACTTTTGCAATAGCTCTCTAATTAGTCTTTCCTTCAAGAAGCTGACTGTGTATGGCCATGACCTCTGGAGGAGTTCTGTCTTCCTGCTCTTCTGTTAAGGGAGCCGAAGAATCAAAGAGGATAAGGAGATAATGTTCTTAGAATAAGAAGAGATTGTTCCCATTGGTATGTGGGAACTGAGGATGCCTTTTCTACTGGATTACTTTCCTTGTCATTTTTGTTGTTTCATGTCTTAATTAAATGCTTATATTAATGAATTTGTGTGCTGCACAGAGAGACTCCTTTAGTAGAAGGGAAGCTTCCTGAGCACAGGGACAGTGCTTGTTGCGGTATCTGAGCACCTGCAAGGTGCCTTCCAATGGCTCTAGGGACTTGGATTTGTCTTGTTGAATCAAATTCAGTCAAATCGAATCTTTGGACACAGTTGTTTTATGCTTTTTTCCTATGTTCTTTTCCTATAAGAGTTTCTATTTAGTATACTAGAGCCTGAATTTACTTGGGTAGAGCAGCACTGTGTGTCTGAAGGGAGTGAGTAGGCATCACAGTATTTGACAATGTTTGCTGATACTATTTTATACCCACATATGTTGCCGAATTGCCAGAATATTTTTAATTTTTTACAGAATTTTTTTGCTTTAAAAAAACCTAACATTGATATTATTTTAAATGTTTTATATTAAAAAAATATATTTTGTGAATCTTTTGAGGGAAATGAGATTTTTGAAATAGTTTAGCTATATATTGAATCTGTATTAAATTGTGTTTGTTTATATTGTAGTTTTTCTTAGGATTAATGAGGAGAGAAGGGAAAGGCATTTTGTTTTGATCAATTTATTTTATTTTATTCTGTGATTTTTTTGGGGGGGGTGGTTATCCTATTGATTAGTCATCATGTGCTTTGGAACTTGAAAAAATTCACTTGAAATTTGAATTGACTCGGCCTTTTACTACTCAAACAAAAGTTGACAAGAGTGTGGAATTTTTTTTTAGAAGCCTCAAACAGCTTTTTAGAATACAATATTAGCACTGGTGATATTATCAAACTCTTCATTTGAAATATGTAAACAAGGTGTCCCAAAAGTCTCAGGGCAGTTTTAAGCTTTACTAGCTTTAGTAACTTGGAATTGCCTTGAAACTTTGAGGCGCTATTTCGAATCATTTGCCCTAAACAGTTCACCAAGAGTTGCGGAAAAGTACTATTGACTTTATTGGTAAAGAAGTCCACTACACAGCTACATAGACCAGTGAAATAACAGGTCTGGTCCCCAAATATTTTGAAATAGAATTGTTGATATTGAGAGATTTTTCAGGTCTTGGGTTGCTTGTTCCATGTGAGTATAGTTTTCTTGAAGCTGAAAAATGTGTTATGCTGTGCAGTAAACAGATGCTGCTCTAACAATGCAATACATTATGTACCAAAAATGATCTCTGTTTTAATCATGGATGCTGATTTAATGAGACAAGACTAGCTTACATCAAAAATGGATTTAGGGTGTGATTTTGTTTTCTGTGTTTTTTTTTCTACATAATTAATTGAAATATGGCACTGTAGAGTCATCTTCAAATTTGCAACTTTGGTTAATTCTGTAGTTTTCAGTTTTTTCATTTTACATTTTCCTGTTTACATCCTTCTTCTCACATTTCATGGAAAGGATGTATATTGTCACATAAAATCATTGAAAATAGTTTACTCAGCCTTTTTTTTTTTAAAGGAAATTTGACTCTCTGTATTGAGTCTCTATTTAAAGTCTCATTGTAAAGATATTCTTTAAATAATGTTTTTGTTTATTTCAGTAAGTTTCCACCTTTGGTCTTCTGGTGCTTGTGTTCTGTAAAGTGCAAAAAAATGTAAAGGGTTTCTGAGTGATGAATATAGTTCCTAGTCATCAAATTGGTCCTTGTGAGAGGGTGATGCTCTGGAGTGTATCTTGGGCTGTAGGCTTCTTTGCTTCTTTAGTTAGCTATCCCAGAATCATCCCAAACCTTTAAAAGGCTTTGTCATGAGGGAATACACTTCCGTAGTGTAATTTTATTTCGGCTTCACTTGAGTATAGTCTTTGAATATCCAAAATTCCACATTAATTGCTGGCTCTGATCCCTTAAATTCTTCTGTCTCTAGGTTATGATTTTTCATTGACAAATTTACCTTTTGATATAGTCAGATAATTTTATATATTTGAGGAAAAATGATATTGTGTTTTTAATTCCACTGAATCTAGCAGAGTTAAATGTAGTTTGGATGCACAGGGAAGAATTAATGATTGGAAGATACAGAGTTGGTAAATTATTTATTCTGGCCCTGAGGAAGCTGAAAAGCTGAGTGAAAGACTAATAAATCATTGGTGGTAGTGCTGGGTGTCACTTCCAATTATTTTCGAAGGTTTTGTGATAAACTGCAGCACCTGCTAGATATCCCTACCCCATCCCTTGACGCTTGTGGTGCAGCTCGTTTAGTTGATTATCAAAGGCAAGTTTGTATAAACTTTCTTCAGGTTGGAAAGAGAATTAGCCTTTTAAAAGTCAATTTTGTTGCCTTTTCTCATGGAACACAAGATCTATGGAAGAGTGGATGTTGTAACATTCCCGAGTTTCCTCTGATGGCTACAGATTCAGAGAGAGGTTTAGCCTGCAAAGTTGTCTTTTTTTCTCACAAGAGGAAATACTTTTAAAACTGCTTTTCTTATCTTCATACTCATTAAAGTATAACAATGAATGATTAAGATGAGGATTACTATATTAAAAAGTCAGATTATTTTAGTCCTGTTCAATAAGGTTTTACTATTCTGTTCTTTGTTTTGATACCTGAACAAGAGTTTGCTCTTCATTTTATACAAGCTCTTCTTGATACCTGTTCTTAAGACCTCCTGTTTTTAAGTATGGGAACTTTAAAACCAAGTGATTCCAGTTGGGATGTCTTTCTTTTGTCTTCAAACTCAATTTCCAACATCCTTGGAATGGAAATACAGTTTTAAAAAATGCCTTTGAGATCATACTGAGCCTGGAGGTTAGAACAGGGCATACCAGATGTACATGTTTTTCTCAAAATGACATTGGATGCAGCAAAATTGAGCAAAACCCTTCTCCCTGTGTGTTTCTTCCAGGAAGAGAAGGGTAAAGTATAGAACTTCAGAGCAAAGTATCATATAGCGAATGGTATCTGTGGGAGTTCCTAGAGAGGAGGATTAAGATGTATATTACAATAACCTCTTGGGATGGTTGACAGGAGTCTACATTTAGGCAGCTAGGTAGGGTATAGGCCTTGGGATGGGGAAGACCTGAGTTGCCTCAGATATTCCATGTGTGACCATGGGTAAGTTACTTAATCTCTATTTGCCTCAGTTTCCTCATCTGTAAAATGGAGATAATAACACCTATATCCCAGGGTTGTTGTGACGGTCAAATGAATTAACAAGCCTTAAAGCAATAGATAAATGTTAGTGATGGTGGTGATGGCGTTCTCCTTAGCCGCAGACTGGCTCCTTTCCCTCTGTCCCCTTCTCCCCTGCGATCTCAGCTGCGTTATCTTTCCAGCCATGATATGTGTGTGGATGCCCATAGATGCTATTCATAGTTCTATAAAATGTATTGCATGAAGAGATCTTAGTGATCAAACATTTATTACACTTACTATGAACTAAGCACAGGGGATACAGATGCAAAAAGAGATTGGCCCTGCCCTCAAGGAACTTACAGTCTAATGTGGGACCACCTACACAAAGGGAAGCTGAAAGTAGGGAGTGGGTACATATGTGACATAGCTTAGTCTAGTGGACTGAAGCTTGGTGGGAAATAAAGAGCTCTCTGCCCTGGGAGCTGGAGCTCTCTTGATGGACAGCTTTGGAAGAGTTCTTTGATTTGTCTTGCAGTCAGAGGGGCAGAGGGCACTGAGGCTACTCATACTGTGTGAGTGCCAAGGTTGATGCAGCCTCCCAGGATAATGGTTGGTGATGGGTCGTGTTGGTGGGAAATCTGGTCTACATTCTATATGTTAGAAATGGAGAACATTGAAACCCATAGAAATTGTTACTGTTGAAGGTCACACAGTAAAGTATTGATTGTCTGGTAGATATTCTCTGATAGAGCTGACTGAAAGAGATCAGGGAGAAGGACAGGTCTACTTAGCAACATATTAGAGCCGTGGTTCTCAACCTTCCTAATGGCATGACCCTTTAATACTCGTATGTGGGCGGACCAGCCCAGAGATGGATAGAGGAGTGGCATCTTGATACATAAGACCGTCGGAAATAATGTGTTTTCCTATGGTCTTAGGTGACCCCTGTGACTCCTGTGAAAAGGTCATTCAGCACCCCCCCAAGGGGTCGTGACCCACAGGTTGAGAACCACTGTATTAGAGAGAGATATAATGAAGGGAACCTGGGTTTTCTGATGTTATCATCAGAAAATAAAATGTAAAGGAAGAAGGGACTCTCAAGTCTTCCTGGTCTAGATACCTCCTTTTACAAAGGAGGTAGCCCATCCAAGTACATGAAATAACTTTTCTAAGGTAACACAGACAGTGGTGTTAGAGGCTTAGACCTGGGTTCTGGACTAACAGGTCCTTGGACTCCCAATCTAAAACACTTTGGAGGCACTTTTCTTCTTCCAGTTATTTGCATGGTGGTCTCTCCCTCTTATTTTGTTATTGTGATTTTGATTGTGTTTTGATATTATTACAAAATCATAGTTGCCATAGATTTTACCTTACAGATAGAGCATCCAGAGTGAAATATATAATGTTTGTTTGTCAGAAGACCAGGTGGGTCAAATGAGCATTCTGAAGGAAAATAACTGTATCACTGACAAGACTAAACTACTTTGCAGTAAGTTAAAGGCCTATGGCTCTAAGACCAGGCATTCTTAACCTGAGACTTGCACACCTCTAAAGGTTCCATGGATAGATTTCTGGGGGTCTGTGGATAGAAATTTTCATATATATATATATATACACATATATATACATACATACATATATACATATACATACATACATACATATACTACATACATGTATATGTATACATGACATGTAACATAAAATAGAAAATGAAAATATCATTGATATAATTCATAATAACAAGTATAGTTATCTATTTAATGTGTGTTTATGTCTGTGTGTATTATGTATATATTTCCCTGCTTCCATCTCTAATTTCTGTCAGTTATTCAGAAACATTCTGAGATAGATCTGTAGGCTTTACTACAATGCCAGAAGGGTCCGTATGCAGAATAGGTTTCCTTCAGCTAGAGAGATCCGTCCCCAGTCACTCCCCATTGAATAAGCATCTGTTGAGCGTGTACTATGTGTATAAATAGAAGGGTCAGGGGTGTCCTTAAGTAGGCCAGGAGCCAGATGGTGTTCAGAGATAGGTTGACAGGAGGCAGGAGACCTAATAATCTCCAGTGGTATTTCTAATAATTTTTTTTATTCTGAACTTAATAATGGAATATACATTTCCACATACAAAATAGTACAAAAAGGATTATACATGAAATTATAGATAACAATTACAGCATTTTAAAAAAAGTATATAAATTAAAAGTGTTGCTTTTAAAAAGTTTTCCCCTTCAGTTACCAAGCATTTCTTATCTCTCCTTTTCACTTCCACCCAATCATGGGGGGGGGAGTGAGAGGGAGCCCTTGTAGTAAATGGCCATAGTCAAGAAAAACAAATATTCCTGTATTAGTCATGGTCAAAAATTTATCTCTTTCCACACCTTGAGTCTGTTAGGCAGTGAGTGCTGTATGTCATCATTATTCTTTCAATTGTGTTTGGTGGTGACATTGGTCATAATTCTTAAAGTCTCAAATTTCTTTACTCTTACAATATTATTGTTGTTGTATAACTTGACCTCTTGATTCTTCTCTCTTTATTCTATATCTGTTCATATAAGTTTTCTTGGATTTCTCTGAAACACTTTTTTATCATTGGTAAGATAGTATTCCATCGCATTCCTTTACCACATTTTTTTGAACCATTAACTAACATATAAGCACCCTATTAGTTTCTAGATGTATGCTTCCACAAAAAGAACTATTACAAATATTTTTGTATATATGGATCCTTTTCTTCTTTCTTTGATCTCATATATTGTGCTTGAGAGACCCAGTGCGAGTATCGATGGTTCAAAGAATTTTTGTAATTTAGTAACTCTTTGGGATTAGATAAAATCTTCTGATTATATATCAGTGGGAGAATCACTTATTCTTGTAAATTTGAATAAAATTCTTTCCTGGAAAAATATTTCTTGGAGATGAGACCTTTATCAGAGAAACTTGATATAAAGTTGGGGGTTTTTTGGGTTATCTTTTTTTTTGCTAATTTTATCTACATTGGTTTTACTTGTGCAAAACCTTTTCAGTTTTATGTAACCATAATTATCAATTTTTAAATTTTATGTTCCTCTTTATGACTTATTTGTTCATGAACTCTTTCTCTGTCCATAAATCTAAAAGGAAATTTCTCCATTATGCCTATAATTAATGTATGATCTTTTTTTATTTAAATCTAAATAATATGTCCATTTGAAGCTTATCTTTGTATATGTCATGAGATGCTGGTCTAAACCTAATTTCTGCCAGACTGCTGTCTGATTTTCCTAGTAGTCTTTGTTGAATATCGAGTCTTATTGAAGATAAGGCTATACTGTATTTATTTGCCTCTATATGTTGTGTGTCTAATCTTGTTCCACTGATTGACCTCTCTATTTTTTTAATCTATACCAAATCTGTTTGATAATTACTTCTTTGGAGTATAGATTGAGATATGCTGTTGCCAGCCCTCTTTTCCTTCCTACTTTTTAAAAATTATTATCTGTGACATGTTTTGTTCCTCTAGATGAATTTCACTATTATTTTTTCTTGCTCTACATTAGAAGTTTGATTGACATGATACTGAATAAGTAAATCAGTTTAGGTAGTACAGCTATGTTTTGACTAATGAGAGATGTAATGTTAATGGTTATAAGATCTTCCCCACTCATTAATAGGCATGGAGCCCATTAACAGAAGCTTACTTAGGGGAGGTTTGCTTGTAGGAAGACTTTTTAACCTTTTCTTTAATTTATAATTAGGCACTGAGTCAAGAAGGTTGTGATGCCCTCTGGCTCTAAAAAAGGGTATATGCACTCTAAGGTTAGTATTTTGCTTTGGGGTTCACTTATTGGAAGAGTGTTCTTGTGATTTGACCAGAAGAGACTCTAGGTAGCCGTTAAGGACCCCCCCGGCTTTGAAAAACCTAGATGTTGGCGCTTCACTCTCTCTGGTAACTATGTATGTATTGTCTTGGTCAGACAGTTGGATCTGTCTGTTGATCTGTGCTAATTTCTCAGGCAGAAGCTCTGTCTATTGGTCTTTATATCTCTGCTCGTATTTTCTCTATTTTCTCTGTTTGTATTTTCTCTGAAGTTCAGGATGTTTACTTTTCCTCTGAACTAATGAATGTAATTTAAAAAGATTGTTGATCCCTTGAACAGCTGTCTTTCCTGTTAAAGTAGATCTAAGAACCTGTGCTAACAGCCATCTTGGGTATGCCAGTGTGGTTGCTGATAAAGGAGGTCAAATAATGTGAAATTTAGTGATTTAATGCAAATTATATGATGATTTCAGGTCACATTGAATGAAAGCCAAATTCATTAAATGTGAAGCTTGTGGGTGAATTAAGGTTTTAACATGAACAGCTCTTGCCTATCATTGCTTGGTCAATGTGATATGCTGCTGTGTGCTCTGTTTCCAATAATTATAATTCTTTAAAAAAAATAGATCTTAACAAAAGGGACAAAAGGAAGGACAATTCCAGTAGAAAGACAGCCAGTCCTCAAAAGAGGCTTGTCATTTATTACATTAGGACAAAAATTTGGTGTAATTGTGCAGCATGAATGTGGTCATAATCACTCTAAAAAGGACAAGATATTGGAATCCTTTCATCTATAGGTAGCAGTGAGGTGGCTTGTCCTGAAGTCAGGAAGACTGAGTTCAAATCCCACCTCACACATTTGCTAGCTGTATGACCCTGCTCAAGTCACTTAACCTGTTTGCCTCAGTTTCTTTACTTGTAAAATAGGGACAGTAACACCTGCCTCTCAGAGTTGTGAGGATCGAGTGAGATAATGGTTATAAAGTGCTCAGCATAATATCTGGCATGGAGTAGCTGCCTCCTCCTTCTCTGCCTTCCTCAGCACAGAACATTATAAAACATCCTGGTGAAATAAAAGAAAAAGACACAAGTGGCATAAACTTTTTGTGATTTCCAAACAACTACAAAGAGTGAAGCATTTTTTAAACTATATGGTTTGAAGTTTCAGTCAAATGTAGAGCAGCCATTCACAAAAGAAGTTTCAGGTTTATTTAAAGCATTGAAAGAAAAGAGAAATGGAGTGGACAGTGAAGAAACCTCTCCTGCAAGTGTTCCTTGGTTTGATGATTTTTAAAATTGAGTTCAGTTGCGTAATGTTAAAAATTACCAATGCAGATGCAGAAACAGCAGCTAAATATATTGTTTTTTGAAGAAAATAGTCACAAAGAAACCTTATAAACAAACATTTTAATGTGGAGGAAACAGGCATATTCTGCAGATGAATGGCTCCCAGAACTTAAATTTCTTAAAAAGAAAAAACTCAACCTGGTTTTAAAGTGTCTAAGAATTACTTAACATTTTTATTAGGGGGTAATACAGAATGTGATTTTAAATAAAAACCAATGCTTGTTTATCCTTCTCAAATTTTGAATGCTCTGAGAAGCAACCACCATGGATTACTTTGGTTTTTTTTTATTTTTTGGCTGTCAAATAAGAAAGCAAGGGTGACTTGGTTTAGACTGAATTAGAAGTTATATTTAGTCCAGCTATTAGAAAGCATCGCATAGACAGTGGTATTGGTTTAAGGCATTACTGATTTTAGCTAGTGCTCCAGATCATCCCATTATGTGCTTGGCTCGTTGTGTGAGTGTATGAGCATACAAACGTACTGGGATGTAGATAAAGCTCCATCTGTCTACCACCATATATATGAGGATTTAAGGAGAAAATTGGCGGGGGGAGGGGAGGCAGGGCTATTGGGGTTAAGTGACTTGGCCAAGGTCACATGGCTAGTAAGTGTTAAGTATCTGATGTCAGATTTGAACTCAGGTCCTCCTGACTCCAGGGCCAGTGCTCTATTTGCTGCACCACCTAGCTGCCCCTAAGGAGAAAAATTCTTAACCTACACTGCTAACAATTTTAAGCAAAAAAATTAGATTTTTGTCCTTAGTGCAGACTTATACTTAAGTATAATTCACTAATTCTTTGCCTCCTATAGCTATTACTTTATTACTTGAACCAGAAGTATATTTTCCTTATTATTTACTATTATGTTACATTAATAGATAAAAACTTATTTTAAAAAATCATTGTGAATTTCCATTGGACTGGAAGGAATGTCCATATTTTATAATAATTATAACTTTCAGTAGTTTGAGTTGTAATAATTTGAACCACCTCATAGAATTCATTATTGGCACAAATCAGGATTTAGCTGCATTCCTTAGTCGCATTAAGTTATGTGTCGGCTCGTCATCTGCATTGCATAGCGGACAGAGAGCTGGGCCTGTTGTCAAGAAGCCAGAGCTCACAGTGGACCTCAGCACTTGCTAGCCGTGTGACCCTGGGAAAGTCACTGTTATGGGAATCTGAAGATCTTCCCTGCCCCTAGGCCCTTTGCTAACGTGTCTACGTGACTGAGGACCCTTGGATATTTGAAAGTATACTCTGTTCCCTAATAGGCTGAATGTGGTCACGTGGAGCCTGTGGCGCCAGGCTTGTTTTCCAGGAATGCCCGTGCCTTGTAGCTTTGTGATTGGGCAGTGGGTCTAGAGGGCTGTGACATTCTCCAACCCAGGAGAAGGCTATATATACGCCCTGATGTGAGGTTTTGGTTTGG
>CM053581.1:556803325-556854619 GCA_028627135.1 Pseudochirops cupreus | reverse complement strand
CCATGATCTTTCTTTTCCCCAAAGAAGGAATGAAGAGTTTGGGAGCTGTTCTTACTTTGCTTCTTATGCTTATTCTTTTCTTCAGAGCGTGATTTTTTTTTAAAATCTCTGTGGGGCTCTGCTTCCAGAAGGGAAAGCTCTGTCCCAAATCGCTGGAGTCCTCCCGGCTGCCGTAGCTCTCAGGAAGATGCTGGGAGTCTTCCTAAATACTTCCGGCTAACTGGATAATAAAGACTCCAAGACAGAGGCCCAAGACGGCGATCCAGATCCAGGCCGCTCAACGCGAGAGCACTGGCCTGAAAACAATCGCTAAGTCCCCCTGCTGTCTGCAGGCCGCGGGCGGGAAGCTACAAAGCAGAGGCGGGTGCCAAACCTCTGCCTTTCGCTTTTCCGCTCTGGAGGCTTTCGCTGGACTGCTTATCTCCCCCTTTCACAGTTCCCACTCGCAGCTAATCCGCTCACCTGAGAGGCTCCTCCATTCCTCCCATCCAGCTGCCCCCGGGGCACAGCCGCGGCTTCAGGGCAGGCTGGTTTCGGTTCACAGTGCTGATATGGTTCCTCGTAGCCGAGCTGACTTTAGTGGGAAGTATCTTTGTGTGTGTTTTGGAGTTCTAGGATTGGTTTAGAGTCCTGTTTTATGGATATTTTGGGGTGGCTACGTGAGAGCTGCGATATGTTGCTGCTGCTACGCCGCCATCTTGGCTTCACCTTCCCCCCCCCCCAGTGTAAAATTCTTAATGTAAGCCCAGGAAGAATTGAGACCGAAGGCTTCTGTGAGTGAATTTTCCAAAGGCGTCCATCAGATTGTGAGGGCCTCTGTGGGAGGGACTGTCTTTTGTTTCTTTTCTGTATCCCCCACTGCTTCTCACTGTCTTGCAGTAGTTGCACAGTAGTCAATATTGATTAATTATTTGAAAACAGAGATAAAATTATACCAGTTGTTGAAGGTGATAACCTGGTGTTCTCTATATAAAATCAGTTTATTCCGACTAAGCTTATCTGGGTGAAAGCTAAGATTGTCTTTGTTAAAGGACTGACTGATGAGAGAAGTCCAAAGCTCTCAAGAAGAACTCATTTAAAGTAATTATGGGAACAAGTAATTATTAAGCATCCGTTCTGTAACAAGGTACTGTGCTAAGAGGTTTACAAATACTATTTCATGTGATCATTGCACCAGCCCTTAGAAGAGAAAATATTATTAGCTTCTTTTTACAGTTGAAGAAACTGAAGCAGACAGAGGTTAAGTGACTTGTTCAGGATCATACAGTTAATACGTATCTGAAGCAGGATTTGAATTTGAATCTTTCTGACTCCAGATCTAGCTCCTTATCCACTGTACCACCTACCTACCCCAGACTTAATATTCATTTTTTTGTTATGGTAAAATGAATGGCATCAGATTTAGAAAGTGTCCAAACAAAAACTCCTACAATGTTAACGAAAAATGGAGTTTATTATCCCTAGGCTGCTATGGAAAGAGTGACATTTCCTGGCTAAAATGAAGGAAGAAGACATTTTCTTAGAGCATATCATAAACCAGGTTTAACATTTACAGGAATTCTTTTGGAAGCAGTAGTCTTACTTCACAAAGAAATGTAATAAAGATATAAAAGAAGTATCCTCCTGGATTTGTTGAGTATAAACTCAAATCTCTAGATTGTAACCTGTGGAATGACAAAAATCCAAGAGTAGAATCAAAAGGGGCTGATGTGAAGTCAGGCAACAATATGTCGACAGAGAAAAATCAGAGAAGAGGCTGAGTCACAGTATATTTTGATCAGTTCATTGTCATAAGCAATTACATTATGCTTATCTTTTAAGGTGCCTGGAATTGTTGGTCAGTGTATCAGGAGTGGGGAACCTGCAGCTTCCAGACCAAATGTGGTCTTCTAGGTCCTTCGGTGCAGCCTATTGACTGAGTCTAAGTTTTACAGAACAAATCCTCTTAAGGGGATTTGGATTCCATCAAAGGGTTGCACTTGAGGACCTGGAATACAGTGAAATTGTGCAGCAGTGTATTACTGTAGTTTTTTAAATATTTAACAAAATATCTAACTAGATATAAGACACAAAAGCAAGAGGTCTTTTGTTACCAGACCACAAATCCCTGAACTAGAAATACAAATCCTCGTGTAGTTTTGAGAATTTGGCAGGGCAACTCTCCTGGAGCTAGAACATCATTGCAGACAGAGTTATAAGCTCTGACTGGAGCCTAACACTGATCCATAAAAAATGACCAGTGTTTTTATGTATGTCACCTTACTGAATGTGCATAATATTCAAACTGCACAGAATGGAAAACTTGAAAAATAAGACACAGAAGAAGAAATTTAAACTGTGTGGAAATAGGACAAGGTACAAGTCATCCCTCTTGTACTATCTGCTCCTGTCATTGCCCTGTCACCAGAAATTATAGAAATTACTCTTAATAGCTTGGGCTTTCTCAATCATGTACATTATGTGAGTAAATAGTATACTCTACAGTATATTCCTATAGTCTTTAGATGTATAGCAGCTACTGAATACTTAATAAGACATTGACCTGGTGGCTAGAATTATACATAGGGAATGCTCTGTCTTTTGTGGACTGATAGACTACAAATCCCTGTGCTATAAATACAGTCCTCCAGTTATCCTGGAAAACTCAGTCACTAAACTGTACTGAAACCAGCCAGTATCACAAACTGAACTATTACCTACAAATTCCTATGTAAAACATTGGCACTTTTAAAAATTAAAGAATACTTTAATAACTATCAACAAACCAGATAGTCATAAACTTTCAGTTACCTGGAACAAAAACCTTGCAAGATGTGTTTTTGAAGACCTAGAGAAGCCCAAATCATAAGGCAATAACAGCATGAAATACATATAGTTCCCATCATCCTTTCTGTCTGTTGCTGGCGTTGTCCTGAGGATCCTTTCAATGGACCTGATTTGATTGCATTCTGATACTTTTATCCAGCTATAAAAAAGGGTTATTTTGTCTACCTGTGTCTTTAGAAGATTCAGTATAAAAGAATAATCATACAATGCCGATTTACAACATGGACATTTTAATCATCAAACAAAATGTGAACTAGATAATGGTGATAGCAGACAGTCCTCGTATCACTGACACAAACCGGTGTCCAGAGAACTCAGCAAATAATGACTAGAGCTAGAGTATTGTCATAGGTAGAACTAACATGCATTAAGTCTCTGGACATAGCATTAACCTACTGAAATGTAAGAAAAATGTTTTAAGTAAAATGTTGTTGTACCAGAATCTCATAATTTTTAAACTATATGAAATGAAAAGCTCGAAAAATGGAGAGTTTTAGCAGGAGAAATAAAAATAATGTGGGAAATGGAAGCTATATAATACATACTATCCTTTTCTTCATATGTACTCTTGGAGTCAGTCTGAGCATGCTTTCAGCTATGGAAGATGAAGGGGTATGCCAGTGCTTTTGGTTCAGGTAAAACTTTGTCCTTCCGTCCTAGACTCTGAATCCATCATTGAGGGTAACAATCACTGTTGAAGAGTCTATCTTCCTTACCTGGTATTTCCTTGTGCAGATGCTGCATCCATAAGCAATTGAAGACCAACAAAATAAAGTTCTTGCCACCAAAGTCTTTGGCACTGCCAGTTGGTTCACTCTGAATAAGTGACAGCATTTTATCAGTGAAAATCACATCCTGGAAGAGATATGACCATCTGCTTTGCTGCTGCAGCCATCATGGGACTATTCAATCTGAATTACTGCTGAAATATTCTGTATTCTAAGATCTCTCATTAGGACAGGAGTTTATTGAGAACTGATTGTTTACTATTTTAATTTAAATTTTCCTTTTGATTCATTCATGCATTCATTCATTTAAAAGCCAGTCATTTTTATCATCAAACACTAAACACACCAAAGTAATAGGGCAGTGACTTGGTTCTGAACTCCATTAGTCATAAAGGTCATAAGGAAGAATGAAGTAATAGTGATGAGAGAGCTGAGTGTACTGGAAAGAGAGCTGGACTTGGAGCTGGGAAAATTGAAATTGACATGTCTTCTCAGACTCTGACTGCATGCTGTGTGACCTCACAACCTGTTTCCACATCTACGAAATAGGCTTAACTAATAGTATCTACGTCCTGGTGGTGTAGTAAGAATCAAATGAAATTGTGTTTTTGTATATATGTGCATGTGTGTATATACATCCATACAGATGTGTGTGTGTGTACATGTGTATGTACATGTGTTGTAGTCATCTCGAAAGACTTCACAGACTCAGCCCATCTCTAACCTGAGCAAAGGCATTTATTGAGAATTACACTTTCTGAGCAGGCTGAGTTCCGAGAAGGAGCCGGCAAATTCAGTAAGACAAGACAGGTAATTTTATAGTGTAATGATGCTGATTACACAATAGAAATTATGAATATTAAAAAGGCAGGAGGGGTTTGTCAGAGGATTAGGTAATGGGGAGGAGTCCCAGCCTCTGTGGAACTGCATGTGTGATTACCACAGTGGATATAGAAAAACCCATTGGGGAGCATTAATATATGATAATGGTATTATAATAAGCCTCTCTGCATCATAAGTTCACCTAAAGGACAGTTTTTGCTATTACTGTACAGGTACCTACTTAGGGAAAGTCTCTTCTGTGGTTTAGTGGTCAAGCATCCAAGCTGTTTTCTGTTTGGCTGGCTGTTGTGGTTCTGTGTGGATTGAGTGCATGGACACAACTGCTATGTCTGTGAGGGATATGAGGAACGGGTTGGGTGGCAGTGGCTGGCTAGAGGCAGTGACTGGGATTCCATCACATGGGTATGCCTGCTGTTCTAGTGGGGCATGAGTTCATTGACACACCTGTTGTTCTAGTGAGGCATATATGAGGAAGTTAGGATATTGAATGGGGCCTATGGTGCAGTTAAAGTCAGATTGTGTGGTCTAATCAGGACATTCCTGTTATTCAACAAGGCCCATAAAGTAGAATATTGGGGTTTGGGGCAGCTTTATTAGGATGTGTGTGTGTGTGTGTGTGTGTGTGTGTGTGTGTGTGTGTGTGTGTGTGTGTGTGTGTGTGTGTGTGTGTGTGTATTCGGGTAAGCTCCTATATAAATGATGGCTATTGTTACTGGATAGAGAACTTAGCCTCAGTCAAGAATACTTCATGTTTTGCTTCTGATACACATTGGCTTTGAGACTGGACAAATCACAGCTTTTCAGTATGCCCCAGGTGATCGCTTAAGATTGCAAGTTGTAGAAACAGATGTCCAACTGCACTAATTGAGGAAGTTTTCTAGTGGACTTTCTCTATACCAATTAAATTATATACCCACACCTCCAAATCATTACTTCATAGAGATATTGTGAGTCTCAAATAACTGTGAAGTATTGTATTGTGAAGTCTGTTCTATTTTTGTTGTTTAAGTCAGAATCTGAAATCTGATAGATGATAGATGAGTGGTCAGGGAATACAGTGTGAAGAAAGAGGGTAATATTGAGACTGACAGTTTTAAAAACTCTTAGTAACTGAGTCTTTCAATTTAAATGAATATTTAGGAAAACTTGTATTCACTAGAAGGTTTCTAGCTTAAATATTTTACAAATAGTGATTGCTAGTGAGATTGAAATCTTGTTATAGATCTCAACAAACCAAAGGGTAAAAGAAGGTAGTGATGGTCATATATACCTTTCTTCATCTTATATGACTGACCACATCTTGTTTGAAAACTAGCAGATAGTAGTTAAACAATTTTCATGGTAATACTTGTGTTAAAACTTCATTATTTAGCAACTGACCAGACAATATCTGTAGCATTTAGATATTATTTAGTGATCCTGCATCAATTCACAATCATTGCAATTCTGAAAGGCCATAGGTTGGCATGAATTTCAATTTATTTTCATTAAATACTGTTGCTTATGCACAGTCTGTAATAGCATGCATAAAATCAAATATAATATATGACTTTGTCAAAAGTTCTGACTTAGAGTTAGAAATTCAATTGTAGAAATACTTATTTGATTTTCTTAGTTAACCCCTCCCCCTCACACACTTTCTGTAATTAAAGTCAGCTGGAGCTTAAAGTACCATGTTTTTTAGGAGTGTTTTTGTTGAAAAAACTTTTCCAAATTGTAGGGAGTGAAATAATAGGTATTATATGTAGTGGTTATAGTTTACATTTTATTGAGTCAAAACTATTTGTTGTTTTTGGAATTTCTTGTAAAATATTGGTGGATAGAAAATTGGTTACATTGGAGAAAACCTTTCAGTTGAGTAATAAGGTTGGAAGCCAACTTGGAATGAGTTGAAAAGTGAGTTAAGCAGTGGAGGCAAAGCATTTGCTTTGATAGAGTGAAATCTTATCTCAAAGATTCTACTCTTATAAGGGGTCTCGCAAGCTTTATAAGAGCTAACTGTTTTCTCTTCTGATTATTAATATCAAGGAAAGAACAAACCAGGGTGATGTATGCTCACCAGAAACGTTTGCTACCCTTATAAGAGGACATGTTGTAAATTTTACTTTTTTTTTTCGGAGGGCAATTGGGGTTAAGTGACTTGCCCAAGGTCCCACGGCTAGTTGTTGTGTTAAGTATGTTATAACTTTTAAATGGAAGAAGCCTCACCTTCTAGTCAGGTCTTCCAGGTGTCCTTGTCTAGGGATGGATGAATTGTAATAAGCCCTGGAATATTCAGAACCTCCCCTGTGTGAAATACATAATCATTCAAAAAGAATTTAGCCCAACTATCCACATAGGAAAAACACAATTAGATGAACAATACTTATCAACTAATCAAACATTTATTTAGTACCTACCATGTGCTAGTTTAGGGAGGTAGGTAGCATATTGGATAGTGTGCTGGCCCTGGAGTCGAGCTCATCTTCCTGAATTCAAATGTGGCAACAGACACTTGTTAGTGTGACCCTGGGCAAATCACTTAACCTTCTTTGCCTCAGTTTCATCATCTCTCCAACAAGTTGGAGGAGGAAATGGCAAATCATTCCAGTGTCTTTGCCAAGAAAATGCCAGATAGGGTCACAAAAAGTCAGACATGATTGAAATGACTGAACAGTAGCAACTTGTATTAGTTGTTAGTGATATGAAGACAAACAGGAAGGTTTCTCAGTGGCAGCCGGTTGTCTGGGCAGGGGTTTGGTTGTGACTTCTCTGAGGAAATAGATGATGTCCAGATAAGAAGGGGGAACATTAGAGTCTTTCATAGAGTTGGGGAGAAGAAGGGTTTGGGGATAAAATTGTGTTGGAGTTCCCATGACTTGATTGTTGTGTAGAAGATAGACTTTGACCCTTTCTTCCCGTCTTCTATGGTTTATCATACATCCCTTGGGGTCAGGACCTCTCATGTTGTTGTTGTTCTTGTTGTTCTTTAATAGTATTTTATTTTTTCCCAATTACATGCCAAGAGAATTTTTAACATTGATTTTTACAAGATTATGAGTTCCAAAATTTTCTCCCTCTTTCCTTTCCCTTTCTTCTTTCTAAAATGGTAGGCAACTTGATATAGGTTACATATATGCTATCATGTAAAATATATTTCCACATTTGTCACAGTTGTGAAAGAAGAAACAGATCAAAAGAAAAAAACCATGAAAAAGAATAAAATAAGTGAAAAAGTATGCTTTGATCTACATTTAGAGTCCATCAGTTCTTTGTCTGGATGTGTATAGCATTTTCCTTCATGAATCCTTTGTGCTTGTCTTAGTTCATTGTGATGCTGAGAAGAGCTGAGTTATTTATAGTTGATCATCAAACAATGTTGCGTATACTGTGTACAGTGTTTTCCTGGTTCTGCTCATTTTATTTTGCATCAGTTCGTTTGCCTTTCCAAGTTTTTCTGAAATTTGCCTGTTCATCATTTCTTTTTGCACAGTTGTATATCATTAGCCATTCTCCAACTGATGGGCACCCCCTTAATTTCCAATATTTTACCACCATGAAAAGAACTGCTATAAATATATTTGCACACGTAGGTCCTTTTCTGTTTTTTTTTTAATCGCTTTGGGATGCAGATCTATTGCTGGATAAAAGGGTATGGACAGTTTGCCCTTTGGGCATAGTTCCAAATTGCTCTCCAAAGTGGTTGGATCATTTCATTCACCAGTAGTGCATCAGTTTCCCAATTTTCCTACATCCTCTCCAACATTTATAATTTTCTTTTTTTGTCATATTAGCCAATCTGATAGGTATGAGGTGGTACCTCAGAGTTTTTATTTGCAATCTTTAATCAAAAGTGATTTAGGGCATTTCTTCATATTCCCATACATAGCGTGGATTTCTTCATCTGAAAACTGCCCGTTCATGTTCTTTGACCAGTTATCAATTGGGGAATAGCTTGTATTCTTATTTGATTCATTTCTCTATATATTTGAGAAATGAGGCCTTTATCAAAGACACTTGCTGTCAAGATTTTTTTCTCCAACTTTCTGCTTTCCTTCTAATCTTGGGTGCTTTGGTTTTGTTTGTGCAGAAAATGACCTATTTTACATTTCATACTGCCTCCTCTCTCTTATTTGGTCATGAACTTGTAACTCACTTAACTTTTCCCTTAAAAATTTGGATGCTATGCCGCTTAGTGCATATATGTTTAATATTGTTATTACTTCATTATCTACCATATCTTTTAACAAGATATAGTTTCCTTCCTTATCTCTTCTAATTAGGTTTTTTTTGGCTATAATGTTCTTGGGAGTTTTTATTTGGGAATCTTTCCTGAGGGGATTGGTGGATTTTTTTCAATGCCTGTCTTTCCCTCTGGTTCTAGGATATTAGGGCAGTTTTCCTTGATCATTTCTTGAAAAATGTTGTCTAGGTCCTCCTTTTGATTATGACTTTCAGGTAGTCCAGTGCTTCTGACATTGTCTCTCCTGCATCTGTTTTCCTGGTCAGTTGTTTTTCCCATGAGATATTTTACATTTTCTTCTATTTTTTCATTCCTTTGAATTTGTTTGATTCTTGATGTCTCATAGAATCATTAGCTTCCACTTGCTCAATTCTAACTTTTAAGGAGTTGTTTTCCTCAATTAGCTTTTGTACTTCCTTTTCCATTTGGCCAGTTGTACTTTTAAGGAGCCGTTTTCTTTAGTGGGATTTTTGTATTTCCTTTTCCATTTGGCTAGTTCTATTTTGTAAGCAGTTTTCTTTTTCTAAGCTATTGACTCTTTTTTCATAATTCTCTTGCATCAGTCTAATTCTTTTCACAATTTTTCTGCTACCTCTCTTACATGATTTTTAAGCTCTTTTTTGAGCTCTTCCATGAGTTTTTTTCTGGGCTTGAGGGCACTTCCCATTTTTCTTGGGGTTTCGCCTATAGACATTTTGACATTATCCTCTTGTGAATTTGAGTCTTGATCTTCCCTGTCACCAAAATAATTTTCTACGGTCAGATTCTTTTGTTGTTGTTTTTGCTCATTTTTTTTGGTCTTTTTCCTCTCTTTTAAATTTGAGTTCTGCTCTCAGAGTGGAAGGGGCACTGTCTAAGCCTTCTTGTTTTAGGGGCTATAGGCCCTGGCTATTTACCAGGTGCTGCACTGATGTTGCCGAGGCCTACTGGAACCCCTAATGTCTGGTACTGTGCTGAGGGAGTGGTGTGGGGAGCGACTGGTGCTGCTGGAGACTGTAGGGGTCTGGCAGCTTACGTGGTGCTGATCCTGGGTCATAGTGTGTGGTGCCTGTTATGTGCTAAGGCCAGTAGGGTGTTTCTGCATTTCCCCAGGGCTACATTGAAGCACTTGGCAGTCTGGCTGCTGGAGGCTGTCTATTTGCTCAGGGTTATGCTGAAGTGGCAGGCTGGGCCCTGCCAGGCTGCTTGTTTACTTAGGCACCTGTTGGGTTGGCATCTACCTGTTTGCCCAGAGCTGTGCAAATCACTTGGAGGTTTGGCCACTTGAGGTTACCTGTTTGCTTAGGGCTACACTGAAGCATGTGGTGGTTCTTGGAGCTATGGCTATGCTGAGGAGTGGGGGGGGGCGGTCCTGATGTTGGTGTTTGTCTGTAACTCTGGTGCCTGGTGTGGTGCCTGGTACATAGCAGGCTATTGACAAGTGCTTGTTGATTTCTTTTGTGTCTATCCAAGAGGCTCAGTAAATTCTTAGTGAAAAAAGGGAGTCTGTCTTTTCTTCAATGCTTATTTTGTGCTGTGGCAGTACTTGGTAGAAGAAATTATTTCTGCTTCTGAACACAAGTCCCCAAGAGATTAACAGATAAATAGGACAAATACAAAAATATACTGTGCGTCTGTGTGTGTGTGTGTGTGTGTGTGTGTGTGTGTGTGTGAGAGAGAGAGAGAGAGAGTAAGAGAGAGAGAGAGAGAGAGAGAGAAAGAATGTATACATTCTTTGTGCCATCATAAATTTAGGCAGGTGTCTGGTTTTGAGACCTACATCATACTTCGCAGATGCGTGATCTCTGGGTAGGCAGTTATCTGAGCCTTGGCTTCCTCATTTGTAAAATGGGCACACCTGCCTCCCAACTTCATAAGGTTGTTGGGAAGATCATGTGATGGGATATAAGGTGCATGTAGTGCTTTGTAAACCATAACGCACTGTACGAATGTCAGCCATTTCTTTTTGTGCCAGACCTTTGATGTTGTTGATATTAAGAACTTCTGATGAAGGACCTCTTTATGTTAATGGTTCCACCAGATGCCCTTTGATTTATACAGGTGTGCCAGGAATCATATGGAACTTCAATAGACAATTATTGGTACATGTGTGAGCCTCCCATGAATTTCACGGAACTTGTAATTACTTGCTCAATTCTTAGTCTCCTAGCTCTTTGTGCAAAGATTCCAATTTTTTTTGCTCCTAAGTAACATTGTACTTAGGAACAAAAAAAATTGAACACCACTGTGCTCTTTGTTGCGGTGTAAATTAATTAGCATCTGCTCAGCAACTTAGATGTACTATGTATTTATATATATGGACATATATATGTATGTACATACACCAATTCTCTCTGTCTCTCTCCATGTGTATGTATATACACACATACACAAGTAACGCATTTAAATGTATTTCTTAAATATAATGTTCATCAGTGGGCTGTATAAACATTAGCTGACTGTTAAAAGTAACACAAAATGCTGATTAATCAAGATTGTATCAGAGTCAGCTAAAATATTTAAAAATCATCTATTTCAAGTGCTATTCTACTTAGTATTTATGATTTTGTTTTTTTCTGAGTTGATCCTCAGATCAATCTAATCTGATCCTTTCTTGTTTTGTTGTTGCTTTTTTTTTGCATTGAATATTAGCCAATTGTTGGCTTAGGTTAGGGATCAGACCATTTTTTTAGCATTAATGTTAATATAGGTTCAACTAAATTGAATTGATAAAAAGTCATCAAGGATAGTTAAAAAAATCTCAGAATGCATGTTAAAGTTTACGGGATTTAAGAAATTGGCAGATATTTCAAAGCTTCAGATCTGTTTCCATTTGCTTAAAGATAACAATTATGAGACCTATAGAGAACTGAAAAACTTTAAAATGTATGTTTAGGAATAGTTTGAAATTATACCATATACTTCCAAAGAGGAAAAAATAATTAATATTCCTTTAAAATATTAACATCCTTAAAGATAAATTTAAAATATAGAAAATTCATTTACAACTATAGTTTTGGATTGAAAAACTGGCTAAGAGATAAAACAAGAGTATTGGTGAGAGCTTCATTTCTAATGATTCTTTTACCTGTTTATTTGGTGGCATCTTTGCATAAGCTTTATGGAAACACCTTTTGGTATTGGAAGGGATTTCAGCTGTAGAACTTAAGGGGTCACTTTTAAAAATCATATTAAAATAAAACGTGGACAAAGCTTTGAAGAAAAGATCTTCAAGTTTGCAGATGATCCTAAAATTGGAGGCAGAGGAAATAATAAGGAACAATGCAATCAGATTCAAAAGGATTGGGATTGTTTAGGTGATTGGGCCAGCAGATGGCAAATGCAGTTCAGTGTAGACAAATGTAAAATAATTATCTTAGGAACAAAGAACCAATCATACAGCACACTGATCAGGAAAAAATTTGTGGGTTATTGTAGGAAAACCATTGAAACAGTTAACCCGGTGCACAGCTGCAGTAAAAAAGGCAAGCAAGAAACCAGATTAGCAGATGGAGAGAATACAAAGCAATCGGCAGTGCTACTTGTAGTGTATCAAGGAACTTGCCAGACCCCATTGAGAGTATTCTCTATAGTACTGGTCAGTATTAAAGGAAAGGTAATTTTGGCCTTAGAAACAGTTTAGGAACACTTACCTCACAAATAATTTTTCAAAAGGGTTTGAGCTAATTCAAAAGAAGAGTAAACTTCCAAATGGCGTGTTTCCTTTTTCATAAAGGGCCTTTAGAAAAGTAATATTTTTCTCTCAGTAGTAAGGGTTTTGCTGAGTCACATCATTCTCTTAAATTGGGAAAGAATTAATATATTGGAAATAGGAGAAAATCATCAGGGAATCAAAATAGATTGCTGCATCTCCTTTTGTTGCTTTAAACATAGGGAATTTGCTTTCGGTGAATTGCTACTCGGTGAGAGGCATGGGCACCACACACACAGATGAGAATTCCATTGCGTTATAAAGAATGGAAATGTTACATTATTCATTGGTGGAGGAAAATTTGTGCATGTGTGTGTGTATGTACACATACTATATATATGTATTTGTATGTATATATGTATATATACACATAAGATGTGTGCGTGTATAGATTGATTAATAGAACAACAGAACATCGAAGCAAATCATGAAACATGATAGGATTTGTTGTTGTTGAGTGCAGGTCTTAAAACTTTTTTCTTAATCTGAAGATTATTATGGTAACTGCAAAAGGCCACTTATTCCATCTACCACTACAGTTACCCTCTCCCCAGTCCCATCTCCCCTCCTCTCCAACCCTCCCCACCCCCACCCCACCAATTAAACATTTCCCTCAGGAATGTGTTTCTTTGACTCAGTCTTGGGTAGGGAATACTTAATATGGGGGAAAGGCATAAATGGTATAGGGTATGGACTTGGCTAGGAAGCAGTTGATTCTTTCCAGTGTCTTCAGGCTATAGCTGATTACTTTTCCCATTGGAATTACAGCATATAGGATAGAGTAAAATAAGCCTATGAATTAAAATTTTTTGTTTAAAAAAAAGATTTCTAAGTCACAATTAATTTTGGAACCTTTCCCACACCTTAATAGACCAGTCAGAGGTATTTATTAAACATCTACTACATGCTAGACTTTGGAAATACACATAAAGTGGATTAACCAATCTTACACATAAAGAATTTATATTCTAATGGGAAAAACACTGAAGATATATAAATATATACGTGTGAATGTGTGCGTGTATGTATATGCTAGTATAGACCAGAAAAATAGAAAATAAATACCAGTTGATATAAAATATTCCAACAGAAAGTAGTTTGAGAGGGAAGGCTTTGTGCAAAAGGCGGTGCTTGAGCTGCATCTTAATTTACGAGAGGGTTCTCTGTGCTGTGGGTGAGGAGGGAGTTTATTCATTTTAGGGACGGGGGACATGCAGCTAGTGAAGATAGAGGCATAGAGACAGAGGAAGCACCTTGTTTGAGGACCAGAAAGAAGGTATTTGGCCAGTCACAAAGAACACGAGAGAATAATGTCAAGTGTGGCTTAAAAATAATTGAGGTCAGATTGTAAAGGACTTGAAAATTTAAAGTAGTTTATATTTGATCCCGTAGGCAGTAGGGAGCCACTGGAATTGATTGAGTAGGGCAATGCCATGGTCATTATCCGCTTTTCAGGAAATCGCTTCTGCTTAAGTGTGTAGGATGACCTGGGCTAGAATGAGATTTGAGGGAGGGAGACCAATCATCCATTTGTTGCAGTAATTCAGGGGAGAGTTACCTCTCCTTATGGACCTGAACCAAGGTGGTAACTGTGTGAATAGAGTGATAGTCAGATGTGAGAGATAGTAATGGTAAGATGTGGCAGTTGTTTGCATATGTGGTGTTGAGAGAAAGTAAAGTCTGGGAGATGGGAAGGGTAGTGGTCTTTTCAAAGGAAATTGTGAATTTTGGAAGATGGGAGAATTTGGTGGACAGGGGGTGAAGAAAATGAATTCCTTTTTGGACTTAATTCAGTTGGGCATGTGTCCAGGACAATCAATTTGAAGGGTTTAATACACAAATTAATAATGCACTACTCAAGTTCAGGTGAGAAACTTGGGCTAGAGGTATAGATCTGTGATTCATTTGCGTAGAGATGAACTTAACCTCATCAGCTCCCCTCATTTTAACCAATGAGAGAGAAGAGGGACTAGAAGAGAACTTTGGCTTATCTCCACACACAGTGGTTCTCAACCTTCCTAATGCCACGACCCTTTAATACTCATACATGGGCGAATCTGCATGTGGGCAGACCCACTGGGAGACGGATAGAGGATCCGTGTCTCGGTTCCTAAGACCATGGGAAATATGTGTTTTCCCATGGTCTTTGGCGACCCCTGTGAAAGGGTCGTTCAACCCCCAAACGGGTCGCGACCCAGAGGTTGAGACCTGCTGGTTCAGAGTCATGATAACGAGTAATGGTGCCGGGAAGGGGGAGACAAGGAGCAAATTCGTAGTCATACCGGTAGGAAGGTAACCTAGAGAGAGTTTGTGTCATGAAGCCTAAATCAAGAGATACATTTGCATAGTATTCTAGAATTTTTTAATACTATTTAATGCTGTTAATTTCTTTAAAAAATATTCTCGTTATCAAGTAAACATTGCTTTAAGGAACAATGATTCTTGTGAAGCATATTGTAGCAAGTCAGTATACCTACTTTAAAGGGGACTTGGAATTTCATTTAAAAAGTGAATAATTGTTCTAGTTACATAATGTAGTGCTAGCTCAAAATTAGAGACTTGGTAAACACTTGATTCATAAAAGGCAAATTTTGAATTTGAGCTTCTCTCACCTGGCCCCTTAAATGAATGATTATACTCAAGTAAAAGTGGTGGGAGTTACTCTTCTCATACTTTTGGTCTCCATTTTCCTCTTGTTAATAGCATAATTAAGAGAGCCATGTTATTTTGGTATAAGGTGTTAAGTGCATTTTTTACTTAATGAAAAAGTTTATTGACATAGAGGAACTTTTCATTTTTGTGACTTTTTGTCTTTATATTTAGTTATTAATATGTTCTTAATGAGGGATTCTGGGTTTAAAAAAAAGTTAACTTGCTGTATAAGAAAGAATTTGATGTATGGATTGTGAAGCCAAATTGAAGGATTACAACATTTTACATGTATATTTATTTATAATGTTTTTGATGTCAGAGATTCAGTAGGCATATGGGATATAAATATAAAATACTAAGACTAATTTTACAATTCGAAAGTGAAAAGGAATTTCATTATTTCACAGCTATACCTTGGTCCCTCTCTTCTGCCCTCTCTTCTTACTCCTCTCTCCTGCTTTCTCTTTTCTCTCTTCCCCTTCCCCCCCTTTCCCTTTTGCTTTTTTCCTCTTCCTGCTTTTCCCTTTCTCTGCATCCCTTGTCTTTTCTTCTTCTCCCTCTTTCTCTTCCCCCTTTCCTCCTTTTTCTCTTCTTCTCCCCGCATCACCCATTCAATTATAGACAAAGCAGAGATAAATTCTATTATTTTCGAAATCATGAGGAACTTGAGTCACAAAGGTTCAGTGATTTGCCCGTGGTATCAGCAGGAAGCAAATACAATTCTTACAGCAGACTTGTGAAGCAGACAGAATAATTGACAACGACTACTTTTTTCACGTGAAGATGCTGCGTTTAGACAAGAAATAAGTGACTTATCCAAGGTTACACTGCTAATAAGTGACTATACAGCCCTTGTTTCCTAGTCTGAAGGAGTTCAGTGCTTCTGAAAGGAACCTAATTAGTTTTGAAGGTTATTTCAATGAGAGAAGATGCTCCAAGTTATATACAAAATTTTAGAGCACAACTTGTTTGTAAGTTATGTTCCAAAATGTTGATAGCCCCCAACTTAAAAAAGTTTGTAAATGTGTTATTTGGAATTTGTAATTAGAAATAATGCATTGTGGCAATTATGGTTTTGCTGAAATATTTTACCTCTCAGAAGCTTAATTTCCATAGCTATATAAAATGATTGTAGTACTTCAAAGACTCAGTTTTTATCTCTATGAACTGATGGTAATACTTAGTTCTTCTCACACAGTGCAAAATCATGAGCAGAGAACTATGTAAATTTTAAAAACAATATTTGGTAGTTAATTTCCCAAATATTCAGAGCATTTCCAGTTTGACAGGACTTACTTATAGGTTGCTGGCAAAGTATTCAAGAATTCAGCAACGTGTGCATGCGATCATGATGCAGATTTTGGTAAAAATCTTTGTAATATGTTCTACTGCCTGTTTCCTTGACTTCTTGAATTTTTTGTATTGTTCCATCAGTGCCCATGGAATGAGATATAGAGCAGGATAACCAAGCTTACCATGATGCTGTTCCACAGTATGTGTATCCTTCCTTCTGAAAATGGACTGGTTGGAATGCTCCCAGAAGAGCCCCCTGATGTGTTTAGCGCTACAGAAATTGAGTTACAGTTGGGTAACTAGTTGTCCCTTTTCCTATAAAATGCAGATATGCATTTTTTGCTTTCTTCATCACTGGATCTCTTTTAGCTGTCAGAGTGGTGTCAGCCTGTTGTCCCCATCACTGCTTCTGATATTTGTAGCTGCAGCTGCCCCATCACCATGTCTCTCTATCATCTACTTCTCTTCATTTTTCTTCGTGAGAAAGATTTGACCTTTTGTAAAAGGCAGCACTATCTTTCCTGTCTTATAGATTCATCACCCTTGCATTATCCTTGACTTTTCACTTTTCCTCAACTCTACATTGCCAATCAATTCACAAATCCTGCTATTTCTACCTTCACAGCATTTCTTGCATACAACATCTCTACCATACACAACTCTTTTGGAGGATTGCAAGAGCCTCCTAATTGGTCTCCCTACATCAGTTCTTACCTCCTTCTAGTGCATCCTGTACACTGCTGCCAGAGTAATTTTCCTTAAACAGATCTGACCATGTCACTTACCCTAATAATCAACTCCATTGGTTTCCTCTTGTGTTCTTCTGGGAGATCTATGATGCTGTAATGGTAATTAACTTGAATTTGAAGACCCCTTTTTTATATTGGCAAATAAGCAGGTACTTAGCACCTTGTTTCAAGTTAAGCAAAGGTAGCAGGTACTTAGCAGTTAGTAATTGATCAAGCCTCTGTTGGGGAAACAAGGTATAAATTCTTGATATGGCAGGAAGGGGTTGGCGGAAACATGAAGGTAATGCTGTGTGTATATAAGAAAATCCCCAGAGAGGCACAGTCAGAATTTCTTGAGACCAGAATCTGGTGGCAGAATCTGTTCTGCTGAGGAAAAGAGAGAGTTTCTCTCAGCAGCATCTGGAGGCTGGGCTGCTACTGCTGGACTGAGAACTGAGTCAGAATTTTCTTTGGGCAAGAATCTGAAGTTGCTGCTGCCAGGAAGGCTGAAGAAAAAAGCCCCCCCCCCCTCCCTCCCCAGGCTGGAGAAAACAATTTTGATTTTGAAAACCTGCGAGGAGTGATTTTGATTATGGAGAGCCAGCTGAGATTTCTTTTGGGTGGTAGGGCCAGCCGAACTGCCAGAGGATTGAGGAGGCATGACCAAGATGCTGGTATTCTGTCTGATTGTCTGTTTTGATGTTGTTTTGCCAGATTTGTCTGCTGGTGAAGGACAATGATGTTGTTGCAGAGGTCCTGGAACCTTGCTGTTGGCTCAGAAGCCCTGAAGAAGTATTTTCTTGTTGTATGTTTACAGGAATCCTGGAAGAGGGTCTTGCTGATGTTTTCAGGGGTCCTGAGACTGTTCTACAGGCAGAGAGTGAATTGATGAGGACACTGGCAATGTATGTTGTGGCTTTGTTAAGCTTTGTCTCCCCAGGAACAGAGATTGCTGTGAACTTGCCTGGGGGCAAGATGAAGAAAAGACTTCTCCTTGGGTATTGAATGCTGTGATGGTAAAGTAGTTTGCTAGTGACCTAGGGGTGGAGGGTTTGTGTATTTTCTGATGATTTGTACTTAGTGATTAATGATGCTTAGTAATTGATTGCTGAATAAGTGATACTTAGTAATTGATTGCTGAATAAGAGACTGATTAAGTTAACTTAGTTGTCCCATGAGTGGGAGACTTTGACTGTGTCCTTTGTACTTTGAGATGACTGAATGACTGAGTAAGGAGGCAAACCTCTTTAAGGATACCAGATGATTGTTCTTTGTTCAAAGTTTTGTGGCTACTTGGGTGAAAACTATGTGACTATTTTAATGATAAGCTATTGTGAATACTATATTGTGATTTTCTGTGATAAGTTATAATATTGTGAATGCTGTACCTTGATTTTCTATGAATGTTTTACTTTGATTTGTTATGGAATAAATAGGGTGTTCACCATACAGTGTAATCAGAACCTTAAAAGCTGTTCACAGTAGCATTCTTCTGGAAAGCTGCTTGTGCATAGCATTACAGATCCTTAGATTGTCTCTATAGTTTCTGTCTTTGAGATCAGTATGTTTTTCTTGGTTAGGGAATATGTTTTCTGTGAATGTTTTTTGCTTCTCTTCATCTATATTGTCTTTCACTTCTGTGTATTTGCATTCCCATTCCTTTATTCTCTTTTGTTTCTTTGGTTTGGCTTGCCACTGCAGATTTTAGCTTTTCTTTTGTTAATATTTTTACTTTTCAAGGTACAAATTCTGCTGTCATTTCTCTTTCAAACCACTCAGGAAGAGCATATGTGGTTCCATGTTCTCCTCACGTTCCACCGGGTCCGCTGTCTCATCAAGTTTTGGGTCATTTCCTTTATTGTATGGTATTTATTCACAGATGCTGAACTTGTTTACTAGATGTGGAGGCCATATTTTCTTCTGTTTTATTCACAGATGCTGTACTTGTTTACTAGATATGGAGGCCATATTTTCTTCTGTTGTTACTATTTTCCCTCTTCATTTGTCTGTTTATGTTTAAGGTCTTTGAGTTTTCTTCTTCCTGAAATCTTTGGTAATTTCAGTCTTTTCCCTCCACTTATTTACCTTCTCTCTCACTTCTGACAGCTTCCATTCTGATTGTGATTTCCTTGGAGCCTGGATCTCAGAGTGTCTCAACCTCCTCCCACATTGGACTATTCATTCATGAGCATTAGGTCTTTGCCCCAACTGACTTTTGGGTGGTCAAAACTTCCTCAGCAGAATGCTGTACTCTTTCTCTCTCAGGGCTAGTAGTGTATTGCACAGGCTGCCCTACTCATGGTATTCTGTCCTGGTGACTTGTCTCACCCACTCCCCCATTTCCTCAGTTCTTTCAGCACCCAGAATTCAGATCTTTGTAGCTTTGGTACTTCTGAGTTTTGAGACTTTCTGATATTTCAAGGCCTTTGATACTGCCAGTTATGAGGGTTTGTGAAAAATTATCTCAAAATTTGGTTGCCTGAAGTTCATCAATTGTGTATCAATTTCACGATGACATGCTTGCCTGGGTTCTCAATAATGGATGATGCTCTCACACTTTCCTAGTCACCAATGGAGTGAAGCAAAGCTGTGTGCTTACTTACTCCCATGCTTTTTAGCATGATCTTTTCAGCAGGGTTGTCAGACTCCTTTAATAAAGTATGAAAATGGCATCAAGGGTTAGCTTACAACACTGATGGTAAATTATTTAATTTGAAAAGGCTACAAGCCAAGACTAAAGTAGGAAGAGAGCTAGTACATGATGTTTTTGTTTGCAGAAGCTTGTACACCCTCTGTTTGAGCAGCCTCTGAAGCTGAGATGCGACAAATGTGACTCGATTCTCTGCTGCTTGTGCTAATTTTGGCCTAACAATTCATATCAAGAGAAAATAGGTTTTCCAGCAGCCAGTACCACACCGTCCATATGTAGAACAATCCAGTACAGCAAATGGAGAAATTTTGAATACTTCATGACCTTCACAGTATACTTTTCAGGGATGTCCACATAGATGATGAGGTTGATGCACACATTGCCAGAGCTAGTTCAGTGTTTGAGAATCTCTTAAAGTGTGGGAGAAAAGACACGTTAGATTGCTTGCCAAACTGAAGGTCTACAGAGCCATTGTGCTGACCTCATTGTTGTACTACTGTGAAACTTGGAGAGTATACCAGTGCCATGCTAGGAAACAGAAATGCTTCCGTTTGAATTGTTTTAGGAAGATTCTGAAGATCACGTGGCAAGACAAGGTACTGGATTCTGAAGTCTTTCATTAAACTAAACTGCCAAACATTAAAACTGTACTGTAGAGAGTGCAACTCCAGTGGACTGGCACATTGTTTGAATGCTAAACATCCTTTGCCTAAAAGACTATTTTACAGAGAGCACCCACAAGGCAGGCACTCACATGGTGGTCAGAAGAAGGACCCTCTCAAGGTCTCTCTGAAGAACTTTGGAATTGATGATGTGACATGGGAGATGCTGGCAAGGACTGGCCAGCATGGCATGCTTATATAAGAAGGCACTGTGCTCTCTGAGCAAAGCAGAATTTCAGTAGCTCAAAAGAAATGTGGGATGCACAGATATAGAGACTTCTCCACTCCAAGTGTTCATATGGACCCTTTGTGGCCAACCTGTGGAAGTGCCTTGGTCTGATCAGCCAAGCCAGTCAGACACACTGTATCTTGGCAACAGCACCGTGATATCTTTTGGTCCTCTTCAAGAATGAAGGACAATAACCAACCAGACAACTTTTGGACTGCAGGCCCCAGCAGGTTATTACTCTGGAGGGCCTGTGGCCCAAACTTCCTGTTGGGACCTAGGGTCTTGGGGGAGAGGAGACCAAGGTGCTGGAGTGCTGGAGTCAAGACTTGAGTGTGATGGCTGCCTCAGACGGGATATGGGACCCAGAGCCAATCACTTAAAATCCCAGAGCCTCAATTTTCCCATCCGTAGAATTATTTTGAATTACTGAAGCCTTTATTAAATGGTTGCTTTGTGCCAGGCACTGTGCTAAGCACAGTGAATACAAATACTGTCTTGCAAAGAGAGCTCCTGACTTCAAGGAACCTACATTTCAATGGGGGAAAACAACACATAAAAAAAGGGTAGCTAAGGAAGAAGGTGCCTGCGTGGAGGAGTGAGGAGGCTGAGACAGAAGAGCCATCAAGAGGCTGGTTGGAAACGGAGCCAGATGAATGTGAGCACAACTGCCTCCTCCAGAGGTGGCTCTGAGGAAGGGCTCCCCGCTCAGAAGGGTCAGGAGGCACAGAGGCGCAGAAGGAGAGGGACCCTGGGGAGGACCATAGCCCCTGCCTTCCAGTGCTTTGCAGACCTTCTAGGACTAGATAAATGCTCTCTGTGATTGTCATCTCCAATTCCTAGCACAGTGTCTGATGCGTAGTAATGGCTTAATCATTGCGGACTAGTTTAGGTTTCCAAGAGCACTGGTCAGTCATGCACCTCTTCTTCCTCCCCTGTAAACTCCCACGGCCCCTTATGGCCTCTGAGATCACTTACAAGCTCTTCTGTTTGGCATTCAAAGCTTACCCTCTCCTATCCAGTCTCCTTACCCCCTAACCCCACACTGTGCTTCATCGCCGGCAGTGACGCTGGCCTCCCTGCTGTTTCGTCTTGTGGTTCTGGGCGTTTTCTCTGCTTCTCCTCCTCCTCTCCTCTGCCTGCTGGTTGCCCTGGCTTCCTTTAAGGTCCATCAAAAACCTGCCTTCTGCATAAGCCCTTCCCAACCCATTTAGAGCCTAGCGCCTTCCTTTTAGAAAACCGTTTCCTACTTAACCTGTATATAGCTCCCTTTGTTTGTGTTGATTTGTATGTGTGTTGCCTCTCCACTAGATTGTAAGCTCCGTGAGGACGAGGGTGGTTTTTAACCTTTCCTAATCCTAGCACTTGGCCTAGTGCCTGGCACATTGACTGACTGCTTGACTGACAAGTTAACTGTACTGGTCAGTCAGGATTATCTTTTCCTTCCATGCAGTGAACTGGTTAGTGACAATGCACTATTAGATATGGTCGGTGAGACTCAGCTGTTCTTCTGTTGTTTGTTACTGAGTGGTCAGAGGTTGCTTTAGCACATCATCTTGCTTATTTTTATTTTGATCTGTTTCTGGGTGCAGATAAGAGAGAGTGGAATGTGGGCCCAGATCTTTGATCTCATCTGCCCAGGGAAATCCTAGGCTGGAATCTTACTCCCTTAATGCAGAGACTTGCCTGGAGCCACTGAGAAGTTACATGGCTAGTGGAAACAGGATTCTTGAACCTAGTTTTTCTGACTCTGGGAAGGATCCTCTATTCACTGTGCCATGATGCCTCTTGTTTTTTAATGTAATAAAATTAAAGAGCCCTCCCTCCCTCCTCCCTCTCTCCCTCCCTCCCTCCACTCCCTCCCTCCATCCCTCCTCCCCTCCCTCTCTCTCTCCCTCCCTCCCTCTCTCCCATCAGTGTGCAGATGGCTGGATATATCATCTGTGTACTCATTTTAATACTCTTCTCCTCCTTAATCCCACCTCAACCCAAATATAAGACCTTTAAGGGCAAAGGCTTGTGATTCATTTTATCTTTCTATCCCTGGGACTTTACACTAGAATATAATGGATATAATAGGCAAGCTGACTTGGACTGAATTTGTGCTTAACCTTGGAAGACTTCTTTCTCAGGTGTAATGAATCTGTCACAAGAAAGTACTTAAAATTTTTGTGTTAACATTTACTATTAATTTAGATATAGAATGTTAAAAGTTGTTTGTGATTTACTAGTAAGGAGGACCTGATTTTCACTTTGGAAATTTGTTCTTTTGCTAGCATATCCTAGAATTTCCTGGAAAACTGATGTTCTGTTGGCCTCAAGAATTTACTTTAATTCTACAAGTTAGCAGTTTCCTCCCTCTTCTCTGGTAAGATTTAACCTTTTATTTTAAACTTATTTCATGTCTGATATTTATTATTCAGTGTTTAAGACACTGTGTAGACCATATCCCTAATTCATTTTTATAGGTTAATTGACTTCCAAAATTCACACAGGTAATCAATAGCAGAGGCAGGGTTCACACATACTTACCATGTGAATACTCTGCAAGTATTAATGCAAATTTTTATGCTCTTAATCTTGTTTTCTGTTTAGTTTTCATTTGTCATCTTTGGGAACCTTGCATTGTATTTATGGCTCTTCAGCCACACTATTTTATTTTTTATGTTTCCAATTTGTTTATTTATTTTTAGTTTTCAACATTCATTTCCACAAGGTTTTGAGTTATAAATTTTTCTCCCCATCTTTCCCCTACCCCAAAATAGTGAGCCTACTTGAATACCCCTTCCCCCAGTCTGTTCTATCTTACATCCTCCCTCATTATTCCCCTACCTAACTTTCTAGTAGGGCCAGATGGATTTCTATACCCCAGTGCTTGTATATCTTATTTCCCAGTTGAATGTAAAAAAGCAATTAAAAAAAATTTGTTTTTAAAACTTTGATTTCCAGATTCTTTCCCTTCTTCCCTCCTCACCCAGATCCTCTGGGAAGATAAGCAATTCAGTATAGATTGTACATGTGTAGTTATGCAAAACATTTCCATAGTAGTTATATTGTGAAAGACTAACTATAATTCCCTCCATCCTATCCTGCCTCCCACTTATTCTGTTTTCTCCTTTGATCCTGTCCCTTTTCAAAAGTATTTGCTTCTAACTACCCTCTCCCCTAATCTGCCCTCCCTTCTATCATCCTTCCTCTTGTACTCTTCCCCCCTATTTTCCTGTAGGGTAAGATACTCTGCTGAGTGTGTATGTTATTCCTTCCTTAAGCCAAATTCAATGAGAGTAAGGTTGACCCATTCCCTTACACCTTCCTGTTCTTCCCCTCCATTGTAACAGTTTTCTCTTGCCTCTTTTATATGAGATAATTTACCCTAATCTATCTCTTCCTTTTCTCCTTCTCCCAGTATATTCCTCTCTCACCTCTTAATTTTATTTTTTTTAGATATCATCCCTTCATATTCAACTCATCTTGTGTCTTCTTTCTATGTATACATGTACATATGTATGCACACACTCACATATATATTTATACACACATACACCCTCCTATACATAAATACATATATATGTGTGTATATATATGTGAATATATATATATATATATATTCCCTTCAACTATCCTCATACTGAGAAAAGTCTTATGAGTTACAATTATCATTTTTCCATGTAGGAATGTAAGTAGTTCAACTTTAATAAGTTCCTTATGATTTCTTTTTCCTGTTTACCTTCTAATGCTTCTCTTGCTTCTTGATTTGAAAGTCAGATTTTCTGTTCAGCGCTGGTTTTTTCATCAAGAATGCTTGAAAATCCTCTGTTTCATTGAATGACCATGTTTTCCCCTATAGCATTATACTCAGTTTTGCTGGGTAGGTGATTCTTGGTTTTAATCCTAGCTCTTTTGCTCTCTGGAATATCATATATTAAGACCTTTGATCCCTTAATGTAGAAGATACTAGGTCTTCTTGTGTTTCCACAATACTCAAATTGTTTCTTCTTGACTGCTTGCAGTATTTTCTCCTTGACCTAGGAACTCTGAAATTTGGCTATAATATTCCTAGGAGTTTTCTTTTTGGGCTCTTTTTCAAGAGGTGATCGGTGAATTCTTTCAATTTGTATTTAGCCCTCTGGTTCTAGAATATCAGGGCAGTTTTGCTTGATAATTTCTTGAAAGATGTTGTCTAGGCTCTTTTTTTGATTGTGGCTTTCAAGTAGATCTATTTTCCAGGTCAGTGGTTTTTCCAATGAGATATTTCACATTGCCTTCTATTTTTTCATTTGTTTGGATCTGTTTTATAGTATCTTGGTTTCTTATAAAGTCATTAGCTTCCATTTGCTCCAGTCTAATTTTGAAGGAATTATTCTCTTCTGTGAGTTTTTGAAATTCCTTTTACATCTGGCAAATTCAGCTTTTTAAGACATTTTTCTCCACGTTGGCTTTTTGGGCCTCTTTTGCCATTTGAGTTAGTCTATTTTTTAAGGTATTATTTTCTTCAGTATCTTTGGGGGTCTCCTTTAGCAGGATGTTGACTAGCTTTTCATGATTTTCTTGTATCATTCTCATTTCTCTTCCCAGTTTTTCTTCCACTTCTCTTACTTAATTTTCAGAATCCTTCTTGAGCTCCTCCATGGCCTGTATTTAGTTCATATTTTTCTTGGAAACTTTTGATGCAGGAGTTTGACTTTGTTCTCTTCTTCCCATTCCGTGCTTTGATACTTTTTGTTCCCAAAAAAGGATTCTGTGATCTGTTTGTGCTTCCTCTGCTTACTCATCTTGCCAGGCAATTATTTGACTTTTGAGCTCTTTGCCACAGTAGAACTCTGCTTCCAGATTGCAGAGAGTTTTGTCCCAAATCGCTGGGGTTTTGCCGGTGCTGCAGCTATTAGGAGAACTCCCTCTCTGCAGCCCCTACAAGCTCTGGCACACTGGTCACATACCCCAGGACCATTACCCAAGACCATGATCCAAATCCAAGCAGGTTAAAGCAAGGGCATTACCCTCAGAATGGTCACTTGGTCCCCCTATGATCTGCAGACCAGGAGCTCCTGAGGTAGCCTCGATGTGGAGCTGCCACGCCTCTGCCACCTCTCACCCCAGGGACAGGTGCCAGATTGCACTCTTCTTTACCCAGTTCCAACAGAGTTCCCTACCGACCTTTTAACTTTCTTTTTGGTGGTTATGGGTTGAAAAGTCTAGAAACTGACACAGCTGCTGGTGATTCATTCTCCTGGAGTCTGCTCTGGCCAGTCTGTGCTGCTGGTTGGGGTTACCCTGGGCTCTGCGTGGCTCACGCGGGACTGCCCTTGGCTCCCACCTGGGTGTGATTGACCCTTCCTGTCTGCCTGCCAGGCTGCCTTCAGCAGGAAATTTGTTTCTCTCTGTCACTTTGTGGGTTCTATAGCTTTAAAATTTTTTTAGAATAATTTTTTAATGTGTATTGGAGGTGATGGGAGCCAGGGCCACAGAGGTCCTGTTTTTACTCTGCCATCTTGGCTTGGCTCTTCTTTCCCCCCACTCCCGCCCCTTCCCCTGTGCAGCTACTTTATATGATAGAAAGAACACTGAACTGGAGGTCCTGGGAGCAAGTCCTCATCCCAGCTCTGCAGTCATATGCTGTATAACCATGGAGCAGACCCCCCACCCTCACCCCCACCCCACCCCACCCCAACAAGCTTCCTTGTTTGGACAGGGCTTTGTCCAGGAGGTTGAAGACAGTCTTGTAGGACTTGTTCACCTCAAAATTTTTTTGATTCACTGGTAGTTTCTAGTCACAGAATTTAAGAACTTCATTTCATAAGATATGATACTGGATTTCAGTAAAGTGAGAGGAATAAGTATTACTTTTGTCAGTTGAATGGGTGAGAGTTTGGGAGGGAAATTCCTTTTTTTTCCATGACATGCTATCCTTTTCATTCAGTGTTGGCAAACAAAATATTTTTTACATATCTAGGGAAAAATCCAAATATGGAAATTCAAATAATTGTATAAATTTTAAGTCTTCTTCTGTTGTATGTAAGAATTTGAACATTTATGAATAGTTTTATTCTTTTGTAAATTGATTCTCTTTTTTGAGGCATGGGCAGGCCTGTTGACTTCTTTCAGAAGTTCCCTGCTGTACTACTGGTACGTATTATGTTGGTGACTTTGGTAATTGTAATGGAACTGTGAATTTCTATTAGTTTCCAGATGGAACTTTAATCTGGCTTCTGATTGAGCCTAGTGTCCTTGTAAAGTCTCTAAGCATCTGTTTTGGAAGTACATTTGACATTATTCAAAATTTGTACCAAATTAAACCACCCTTGGGCTATAATTCAATTTTTCTTTATTGAGAAGTGTATTGTCAACAGTTTATGCAACAAAACAGTACTATATTCAATCAATTATTTATTTGTTTATTAACTGGTCACCTAGAATTTTTTTTTGAATTACAAATAGATTTAAGAAAACTGATCATTTGAAGAATGCAGGTTTTGTATAAAATGAGACTATGAGAGAAACAGCTTATTTTTTATATTTTGATTTTTATAAACTTAAAATCTACAATTTATTACTTTTTAACAAGACTTTTAATTCTTCCTCTTGGATTTTTACTAGTATTACAGATTTTTGAAAATCATTCTTTGTCTCATGAACCATAGAAATAAATTATATTAACAAAACAACATACTCACCTAAATTTGTTAAATTTTCATTGGCTTCTTAAAAGTCAAGTAACCTACTTTTGAAAGAATTGCTTTTTGACTGTAAGCCTGGAAATTTTCCTTGGCTTAGGGAAACATTAGGGAAAGATAGGTAAAATGTTTGAATAAATGTTAACATTTTTCACAGAAGTACTTTGTTCTTCTATGTCTGTCCAAATGGGGCAAGCTGGAATTTTAAAGAGCAAGATGACTTCAGCTCTGTCCACCCAAAAGAGACTCAGAAAATCACTGACAGACATTCACAGAAGGGTGAATGTCGCACCTTGACTTCCATGGATAGGACATGCACTGACAAGTTATATATTTTGCTTTCAGATTAGGCTTAGTTTCTCTACAAATCCTCATATGCTTATGTATGTTAGGATTTGTTATGCCTTTATCTGAAAAATAGTATTTCTATAGTAGCGTTTCTTCTGTCCCAGTTCTTCTGCTCCCTCTCTTTTCTTTCCTTCATCTTTTATTGGCATTCCTGCAAAATCTTCTCTTGGCTATTTTTTTACTTCCATGGCTATATTCTTAGTGAATACTGTTTTATTTTACTTACATTTGTAAGAATTGCAAGAATCTAACCTGGTGGAGTGTTAAAAACCTGGGGAACGGAGAACAAAACATAGGACCCCTTTTAGCCTCCAAAAAACCCCAAGAGAAGAAACCCACCCTACAGTATGTATGGTATTGATGAGTAGTGAGGAGTCCAGTGAGACAAGAATGAAAAGAGAACACAAAACCACCTTCAGATTCTGAGAGAAGAAGCAGGTTTTATGAGAAAGAAAATGAGCTAGTTTAGGGTAGAGCCAGTAGAAGAAAGGGAGAAAGCCACTCTTCTGAGTCTGACGGCCAGTACTAGGGATGGGATGACTGTTGGAATAGTGTACAGTGAGGAAAGTTTGGGGAGAGAGAGCTCTGGTTTTTTCTAGAGATTGTTTCCACTTTGGGTTTTATTTAATAGTAACTTTTTATTCTATCCCATTTCTGTTGCCTTCCTCATCCTCGCCACCTTACTAGTGTACAGTCTCCCTCCTTTCTCCTGCTCTCTTCCTGCTCCTTACAAATATGCCTGTGTCTTTCTTATCCTAAAAACAGCCCGTTGCTTGCTCTATCCCTGTTAGTTGTCATCTTCTGTCTCTCCTCCCAGTAGTGACTAAGCTCCTGGAGAAGGTCATCCACAGTCTGTGTCTCTACTTCCTTTTCTTTCACTTCCTTTTTAACTTGTAGCTTTCTGGCTTCTGACTTCATCATTCAAATGAAACACCTGTCTCTAGAGTTATCAGTGATCTCATTTCCAATGGCCTTATTTCAGTCCTTATCCTTATTAACCCTTCTGTAGTCTTTGCCACTATAGGTCACCCTTTTTCATTGTATTTCTCTCCCTACCCCATTGTATTGTTCTCTTCTGGTTCTCCTTATTCTTTCTTTGTGCACCCTTGTTGATTCTTCACCCAGGTCACCCCTGCTAACTATGGGTATGCTCCAAGGCTCTGTCCTGATTTGGTAATATTATCAGTTCCCAAAGTGTCAGTATCAATCATCTCTTTGTACACGATGCTCAAATCTATATGTCTAGCCCTAGCCTCTCTCCTGACCTCAAGTCTTGCATCTTCAGCTGCTTATTGGACATCTCAAACTGCATGTTCCCTAGATATATCAAACACACTGTGTCCAAAATTGAACACATTATCTCATCCCAATTCCTTTTTTTAAAAAAAACATACTTTATATTCTTTTGAAATGATGCAAATTTTTTAAAAAAACATCAGAGTTAATGTAAATTTTCAGGGGGTTGCTGAGGAAATGGTGCAGTAGGTCAAATGAGTTTGGGAACCTCTGATTTCAGAGTAGTGGAACATAGCCAAAGGTTTGTGATCAGAAATAGATTTGGCCTGGTGGTTTGAGTTTGTCATCACATGTGAGGGCCGACTGCCACTTCTCAAATGGATGCATCAAGCTGCAGCCCTTGTTTTCTACCTTTCTCCAGTTTCATTTCCAACTGCCTGCTTGGGAATTTTGGAAAAGAGAATTTAGCCTTCTCTGACTGTAGAACTAGAAACTGCCTGCTCTAAAATCCTTCCATTAGTGATTTTAGTAGGAGAGCATTTTAAAGTATGTTTTCTAGGCTGTCTTTCTGTGCCACATTTTAAAAAACACAATTGTAGCTCCAATGCAATATTTACAGTACCCATGATCATGATAAAGATCATGGCTAGAAATACCGCATGACGTTCGATCACAAAATATACCGGGTTCTCCAGGTAGAGGACAGAATTGAAGCATTTGTTTGACGCCAGAAAACCGAATCCCAAAACTGGTAAGCCAATTCCATCAAAGTACCAAAGATATTCAGAATCCATAATAACACCGAGAGCCACAGCATCCTTCAGCCTTCCCACAAACCAATACAAGATTAATATCTACTCACCAGCCTGCCTGACTCCTTGCCTGAGCATCCTCTCTTCCCCACCATTTCACTTGCTCTGACTACCAGCTTCCTGTGGGCTCTGCTGCACCTTTCAGTAAATTCCCTTCGTCGTAGGTTCCGTGTGATTACATTCAGCCTATTAGGGGACAGAGTTTACTTTCAAAGCAGGAGAGATCTTCAAACTCCCCCCCTAGGTCTATTAAGGGGCAGGGAAGATCTTCAAATTCCCATTCCCAATACAGCAATATAGCAGAATTTCTTTTAAGATGGATTCCATTAATTTTTGATTTATGATAATTCTACCTGAACTAGGCTGAAATTTGCCTTTGTCTGCTAGTTACATTTGAAGAAGAGGTTTACTAAGGAAATTCATATTGTAAACAATATTAAGAGAGACTTTTAAAAAATCTTGTATAAGACAATAGGTTTTAATGATTATTTTAATGCAAATGTATATAGCTACAAATAGACATTTCTCCATTTGCTTTTAGCAGTCCAGAAAGGACTTTTATTTGGAAAAAATTTGATTATAATCTATATTGTTACATATTTATGTGTATATTTCTATATATAAAACAATAAAACCACATTTCCTTAAATATATTCTATGATGCAGGGTTTTTGACTCAATTAGCACAGCTAATGAAATTTTAGGGAAGAGACAAATACACTTGATATACACAATAAAGGTATATGACATCAAGAAATATTTTCCTTATTAACAAAGGTGAATAGTTTGAGAGAAGTTTTAAAATTGCTGTCCAAATGTCCTTAAAAAGTAACGGGATAGTTTTGCTTTTTCAGTTCTTGTTTTGGCATTCAATACATTGGGTGTTTGTTCTGTCATTTGGGTGCCTCCTTTATTTGGATCTCTCAGTGTATGTGTTTGTTGATAACTGCTAGAAACCCAGAAATTTTTTCAAAGGGGTGAAACAGATATAATAGACCAAATAAGAATTTTAGGAATAAAATATTAATATAGTATAAAAACCTGAATGGAAGATTTGGATTTTAAGAACAAATATAATCCTATCACATTGATTACAACTTTTAAAGAAGTTATACTTGTTTTTCAAACAGCTTTTCATTTTATCTGAAATAAAGATAGAATGATCCTCTGTTATTACAATAACCAGTTTAATAAATAAGATTATTTTTATTGCCTGGTCAAACTACTAATTGTGATACTGCTTTGTTAATCGGCCTACAACAAATTCTGTTGAACTAAAAAAAAAATACTCCACAAATAAATGAAGAAAAAATAAATATCTCTGTTTTTTTACTCTTGTAAATTGAGTTAAACAAATTTATTGCTTATTAATTTTTAGGACAGTGTTCTCAGTTCTAGGAATATGGTTTTTGTTTTTCTTAAAGATTGATCCTGTCTTCAAGAAGCATACCATTCAGTCTATGGGAGTGTGTGAGAAGGGAAGATTACTTATAATGAGAATGTGATAAGTTAGTTGGAAGGATAGCAGGGAAATTTTAGGGAGGTAGGGATCACATGTGCTCCGGTATGTGGGGAAGGCTTTGTGAAGATGTGATGCAATCTCTATGACGTGAAGAAAGAGGCTGGCTTTTGTTAAACCTTTTGTGAAGTAATTGGATTTGAATGTGCTCCAGTATTTTTAACTTTAGAGTATTTTTATTACATTTTTTTAAACATAATTTGAATTTTTATGATTTAAGTTCTTTAAATTTGTCATTTTGGGGAAAAGGAGAGGTAAAAATGCCAAGAAATACTTTTTGAGTAGTGGAGAGTCAGGGGTTGCAATGATAATTAATCCGTATTTACTACCACCATTGGGCTAGGGGTATAAAGACAAAATGAAACAGCCCTTGCCCTGAGGGAACTAGACAACCTGTGTCTGTCCCTGTGGGTTCATCCAGTGCCCATAAAAAGGTTCTCTCTGTAGAGAACCTTTGGGTCTTAGTGTGAAAAACCAAACCAAGACCAAATTGTCCAGACTGGAAGCAAGGAACGGTGTTGAATAAGGATGGAGGCCAGGGTATGGAGAAGCTTAAATAATGTCAAACAGTAAATTCTGTCAGAAACTGGAGGTAAAGCAAGAGGCCCTGGACTTCACTGAGCAGAGGCATAACCTGGTTAGACCATTGTTTTAGAACATTGTTTTAGCAGCCGTATGTAGGATAAATAGAAGCAGGGAGAGATGATGTAGGAAACGGTGTTCTAGATGAGAGGCGGCGGTAGCTGTCTGGGTGAGGAGGGTATCCAGAGGATAGAGATTATAGAGACAGAAATGACAGCCTTCAGCTGATTGGATATGTGGGAGTGGAGGAGGGTGGAGTTAAGGGTGACACTGATGTTGCTATAACACTGGGTAGCTGGTGCCTTTGAGAGAAATAGGGAGGTTTGGAAGACACGAGAATTTTTGGGGAATTCAAACATAACTGGCATGTATATGATGCTTTATGTACATTTTTGCATAGGGCTTTATGTCCGTATCATTTGATTCTCACAACAACCTTGGAAGAAACTATGAATCATATGAAATGACCATAAACTGGTCAAGTGACATTTTATGGATTTAGGATAAGGGATCAAGAATTTGGCCCAGGGTAGTACATCAGGGTAGTACATCCTGTTTTTCTCTCTTTTTTCTTCCCCTTCTTGCTTGGTCATCTCACCCTGGGCCCCTCTACACACCCTCCAGATGTAACAGAAATATCCTGCTTTTGAAATGGCTTGCTTGCACCTGCATAGGCTCATGAAGGATCATATTGTACTAGTTAGACACGTAGACCTAGAAGTGTAATCCTGGAACAAGGAAGCTGTATTGTATAAAGGATTTTGCACCTCTGAGCTGGGGGCTGATCCCTTCAGGTTGCCTCTTGGGGGACAGCCGCCAGCTGGCTAATAAAGCTCCTAAATTCTTATTTGGTCTCAGTGGTCACTCTGCAAGTGACTTGCCGTTTCAATAAGTAAATTCTAATATTCCACAGGTTGGATAATACTTGTGAATTTTTTTTCATTAAAAAAGAATTCAACTTTGCCTCTTAACTAATTCTTAGAAACTAATGTCTAAATCTATCTACATTAGAAAACTACTGGGTTGATAGGTAAGTTTATGTTTATACCTAAATAGCTTTGAGATCAATACTTCTTAATGAATAATCACTGGCGGGATTCTTTGTAAATAAAGGAAAATCTTTGCAATTTCCTTTAGAACTATTTTTATCTTTTATTATGTATGGATGAAAGATAATTGCAATAGCTTATTCTCTGTTCCTGTATCTTGAAAGGCTTAGTTAGTAGATCTATATATAAGATATATGTCACATTAGAAAAATATTAGTTACCTACCTGTAGTGCCAGTGCAATATTTACAGAGCCCATAGTCACTGTACTGACCAGGACTATAAATATTCCCACATCGTGCTCAATCGCAAAATATAACAAACTCTCCATATAGAAGACAGAAGCAAAACATTTATTCAGACATCCAAAAACCAAATCCCAACACCAGGAAATCGAATCCATCATAGCAACGTAGAAGTTAATATACCACAATATAGCAAAGAGCCACGCTGTCCTTTAGCCTTCCCACAAACCGATATAAGGTCAGTATTTACTCACAAACCTAATTCCTTGCCTGAGCCTCCCCTCTCTCCCACCATCTTTCTGGCTCTGACTCCCAGCTTCCTGTGGGCTCTGCTCCTCCCTTCACCAACTCCTCCTACCACCATGTGACTGCTTTCAGCCTGTTAGGGGCAGAGATTATTTTCAAAGCAAATTCCCTTAGCATTATTAAGGGACAGGGAAGATCTTCAAATTCCCGTTGTCATTACACTACCTGCCCAAAAATACTTTACAGAATGCATAGTCTGCTAGTCATGGTATGAATCCTCTGAGACTGGTGGTTTGATTTTATGTCGACTTATGTTATAGAAATAAAAATATTGTAAGCTTTGTGTCTGCTTGAATAGTTAGTCCATGCAAATAAGCTAGAATTTGAAAAAAATTTGTGCAGACTATTGAATGCTGACTTTTATCATTTAACTAGTGGAGAAAGTATCAGGCTTTTTTTTCAGTAGGTTCTCACTTTTCCGTGAGGAACAACCTTTAATCCTGTGGTCTTCTGAAGTGAAGATTCAAGGAGGGTTAGGATTAGCCTCGGTTCAGTTACGCAATAATCGAGATCTCATAAAATTAAATGGACCAGGAAAAGAAGAAAAATATTCTTTTGTAACACGTGTTTTGAATGTCAGCATGACACACGTGTTTAAAACTATGGTGTATTTGTCATTTTGATGAAGCTGTTTTTTCTGGCCTTCATTGTTGACAGACTCTCACCTATTTTTCTCATTTATAAAGATAACAGGACGCTGGACTCCTTGAATTTGTCTGTACTAATTGTGCTCTAACATGTGCGTTGTGTGTTGTATTGTTTTGGTCTGAATTTGGATAGTTTATCTTCTTGAGAGAGTTTAGTCAGCACCTATCAAAGCACCTCATACGTAATAGCTGCTTAATAAATGTTTGTTGAATTGAATTATATTCTAACAGTTTGAGGGTTTTTTTGGTTTGTTTTTAGATAAATTCAAAAATTGAACACTGGAAAGAAAGCTTAAGCATATTTTTGTTTTGAAAAGTTATAATTGAAAGTGTACTCTCTCAAACAGATTTTAAAAATTTAAATTTAGGCCGGAATTTATATATATGTAAGGGAGGGGGGTGTGTGTGTGCGCACATGCGTGCGTGTGTATGTTCGTATATATGTACTCAAGAGTAGATTCAGGAATGTTCTTATTTTATTGGTGTGTTTTATTTTATATGACTTAGTTCTCTTACTCTTGCCCTCTCAAGTAAAACTTGTATTAAATAGTGAATCAGCAGAATCAAAGGACACATTGATTTACTCTGATATAATATTACAAGTTTCTATACTTTTGCCCATCGCTTGTACAGTAGAAACAAGGAAAGCACATTTTCACATCAGTTTTAGGGGCCCAAGCTTTATCATTATTGCTGAGGTTCAGGGACACCCTAAAATAACCAGGTGCTTGGTGAACGTGTGGTGGAGTCATCTCAACAGAATTTGCTCAGGCTGTCTCTTAATGAAGTATTTATTCTGGAAAAAAATCACACACACACACACACACACACACACACACACACACACTCACACACACACTCACACTCACAGGAAGGTGGCCCCCCAAGGTAGATGGGCCACTGGCCAGGAGAAGCTAGGGATTCTTATTGAGGAAAACCTTTGTTGGAAGGGAGATGAGGTATTCTGGTAAGGTAATCAGCAACACTGTAGACTAGGGAGTGGGGTAGTTACTAGTTTTGAGGAAATCTAGGCACTTCATTATTCCGTTGTTCAGCCCATTTGCCTAGGGCGGGGGGGGGCTCCCAGTTAGTTTTGGTATTTCTAGACCAGTCTGCTTGAATCTCATTATTTCCCACAGTGGCTTTAAGTGGTATTTGAATTAATGGGCTTCTACTGGACTAGTCTATTTGAATCTTATCAGTTATAATGGAACATTATTCAATTTTGTTTTATTTTTCTTTTTGTATGCTTTCCTATTCATCGTGGTTATTGCACAGAGCATCAGTTCATATAAGTCTTTCAGATTTCTCTGAATTCTTCATATTCACTTTTTAAAGCACAATATTCTATTACATTCTTGTACCATGGTTTGTTTGGCCATTCTCTAGTCAGTGGCCATTTATTTTATTACTGTGGGTCCCTGTTACCTGATAATTCATCATCTGAATTGTCAAGTTACAAGGCTGCATTTAGTTTGGGTTAGGATATATCGTTTTGTTGGTACTGGGAGCTACAGTTGAAAAAACCTCCTCTATTGATGTATATCAACAATCCTTCTGAAATTTATGTTTTTAGTTTGGGGTAGGGGTGGGGTTGATAGATTAAGAGAGTATGTGATTTGCCTAGAATGATCACGCAGCTTCAATCAGAGACTGAACTACTTGACGTAAGCCTTCCTGATTTAGAGGCCCGTTTGTCAATAAATCATACTACCATTTTAAGAAATATAGAAAACAAATCATAATGGTGGATTTATAGGCCCAGGAAACCCTTTTCCCCCCTCTCCTCCCAACTCTCCTTGAGTTTTCCCATTTGGTCGAGTCTTTGTTCCCCTGAGCTATCGACCCATCCCAATACTCTTTTCTTTGTGGCCTGTGCCCAGTCTAACAATTCTCTGTTACCCCTAACCTAGCCCAACCTTTCCTTGTTTGTTACCCCCAGATAGCCTAGGCTACTTCCCAGCCTTGACCCTATCTGCACCCTTGGCCTCAGTGGTCCAGGTCCCTGATATTTGCCTAGGGCACTTTTCTGTTACCTCCCAATCACCCCAGACTACTTGGCCACTTCTAAATCCTTCCCATCTTGCCTCCATTAAGGTGCTTAGATTCCTTAAGAGTCTGACCAGTATGGCAGATTTTTAGAATCACGTCTACCCTGACCTGTGTTCTAATAAGCCTTGTCTTTGGCTGAAAGGTTTGGATCCAGTTCATTTGGACAGGACCCACACATCTCTTTTTTTGGGGTCCTAGTACCCCTAAACCTCAACAATGAAAACATTTCAAATCAGTTCCTTCCTTATCAGATATCCCATGCAAATATTTTCCCCTTATAACAGTTTGCCCTCTTTTTTTAGCTGTCTTTATTTCATTTTGTGCAAAAATCTTTTTAATTTTAATAATAGAAATGATTGATTCTTTTGTGATCTTTCTCTCTTATTTTGTTAAGACTTCCCCCCCCATTTCTCATCCCCTAAATGTAATTGTGAAAGATATATCCAGTCATTTTTATCCACTTTAAAAATGCTGTCACTTTGTATTTCTGGTTCTCTTCTATCTCTTGCCTTAGCTTTCCCCACGTGAGGGATATCCTGCTGTTTTATTTCTCTAAAAGATATTGATTCACTTTTAGGGAATCATAAAATTTAGTCTACAGAACCTTAGTAAAGCTTTTTCTCCTCACCTTTTCCTGCTTCATGATTCTTTTAAATATTTAGCTTCTTAGATTCTTTCTGCTCATTGATGATCTCACCTTAGTTTCTTTTTTCCTTTTATTCTGTCTCATTTTCTTTAAAAAAAAACAACAACAAACCACTATAATCTATAAACTTGAGATAATTGATTTCATTACTGTCCTTAACTTTCTTATATGTCTTATTTGGAGTGTTTGCATGATTGGCCTCAGCTTTGTACGAATTACTGAGTTGACAACGGTAGCTGCTTTGATTTTTGGACTATCCTATTCCCTTCTTTCCTGAGAATTCTCACAGCTGTAGAGTAATCTGGCCTAGATGAATTGATCTTCTCCTGTTGGGAAAGGTCTTTTTCCTGGTTGCTTACAAGATTTATTGTTCAGTACTGAAATTATGAAATTTAGCTTCCACATCCTTTGGAATCTTAAATGTTTTTCTTTCCCAGTAATTTGTGGATGTGATTAAGAATAAGGAGACCTCAGTTCTAGACCTGATTTTGTCCCCATCTGATGTAAATAAGTTGTTCCCTATCTATCCCTGCACCTCATTTTACTTATTTGGTTTTTTTAAAAAATGCTCTTGGATGATCTCTGGGATCCCTTCCCATGCTAAAATTCTGTGATTCAAAAGAAGTTTAGAAAGGGTCTATGCTTGCCTTGTGGAATTGAGAACCAGCACCTTAAGGTAATTGTTTATCATCCTGAGAATAGATGATTTCCCTTAGGGATAAAGTAGAGAAAGGGAGAAGACAAAGAGGAGGGAAAATGAAAGGGAAGGGGAGAAAGGAGGGGAGAGTGACTGAGATAAGCTGAGGGCCACTAAGAGACGCAAGAGGTGAGAAATGGAGCACTGGGTGAGGGCTGAAAACTGAGTCAGATACCTTGTTCTAGTGGATATACTTACGTGTCATAGGAGTGCATTTATCTCAGCAGAAGACCTTTCCATTTATTGTAGTTATAAATTCTAGTAAATTCTAGGTAGTGGCTTCCCTTGCTCTAAGTGGTCGCCTCATGAACAGGAGTAGAGTTCCTGACAGCTGCAAGCCGCCTCTGGGCATCTTGCTAAATTTTCAAATATAATTATACAGTAGACTTCCTTTAACAAATTCTGTGTTCCCAGCTATAATTATAACAGCTTTTCTTGCCTCTAGCCTCTTCTTTGTCTTACTTCTTTCCTCTATATCTCCCACTGCTGGTTAGAATTATCCTTTAGTGATGAAGAATCTGAGTAAAGGTGGAGCTATTTATTTCTCAGTCCATACCCATTTTCCTTCTTTCTCACCTATTTTAAGACCCATCTCTACTAATAGGGAATAATATTTTAAAGAACCGAACTTGCTAGTTCAAAATTAAAGTATTTTTAGTTGCAGGAAAAAGCAATAATCTACTAATAGAAACTTCCTATGCCTTATCAAGGATTCAGTCACAGCTTACATGGTACCAAAGTTAATTGTGAAATAAAATTAAAGAAAATCTTTTGCTTATTGTTTTTGATGATTATTTAGAAAAGACATTACCTTTGCAATTTTGCATCCCAAAATGGCATGCATGACAAATCTTGGAGTGTTGAGCTCTGTAAAGTTTTGCAGAATCAGGGCAGCAAACATTGCAGATGTTTAAAGTTGTATATGTGAAGAGGCTTTCCTGCTTAATGATCTTTCTTTACCTGAAAATATCCTTTTTGGAAATGAATAGAATTGAAAATGTGAATTTATATCCATTTGAAAAATAGTGAAATTTGGAAATTATCAGCTTAGAAAAAGATCTGTCCCATCAATTTCTTTTCTAGGTCATTTAGTATTACAGTTCTTTAGAAGCATCTTACAATGAGAACATTGGGGAATAGGCAGAAACACATATTTTTGAAATTTTATTTTTTCATTTAGGAGACAAAAAAGAAGAGTGCTTCATGCAGTTTTGATAATAAATGGTATTAGGATTATTTGCTGATAGAAATCCTTAAGACTGTTTTGTAAATGGTTGAGATCTCCTTTGGATAGCCTGAATTTTGTACTGTTTGTTAAAGCAATTCACTGTATTCTGTGCAAACTTGGAGTATTAAGAAGCAGAGCTTTTTTTTTTTTAACCACAGTAATTGGTTGGCACTGTTTGACCTTAATGCAGTGCTGCAGTATTTAATGAACAAACAAGGAGAATAAAGTTTTGATAAATAAGGCAATTTACTTGAAACCTTTAGAAATATGCTTGTTGAAGTCTCTTGGCATTAGATTGACGGTTTCTTCTTTTGTGAAAAGAATAAGTGAATAATTTAAGGTTATATTTCATGTTTTTAGATATTCATTTTGTCATCTAAATAATAGACTGTTGAAAAGTAGAATTTTTGAGTATATAGTTCTAATAGCTCTGTCTTTGCCAGTATATTTCTAGGCTCCTGTTGGAAGTGGGGGGGGAGGGGGGGGAGAGACAGATTTGTAAGGGCAGAATATTTGCTGTCTTTGTGTTTTGACTCCAGAGGAATACTTAAACTTAGACTCAGATCTGCTCCAATATTAGTCACTTTTAAATAGAATGCTAAGACTCTTTATTTGGAAAATCTTAAATATGCATCATGATGCATTACTTGTAATAAAAAACGAGTCTACAGTTATATAAAACAAAGCACTACAGCTGTGGACAGATGTCATTAACAACTGAAAACAGCCATCTTCAAGAAAGGAACTGTGTATAGATATTATGCAGTTAGGTCAGGTAATACTACTACCATGTGGTACTTCTTATCTGTTACATATTTTTTTACCACTAACTTTGTGATAGTTTATTGACAAAAAAGTGATCAACTTTGAAGCTTGTTGTGCTCAGAGATCTTGCTGTACTATTATAAGTGCTAGTATATTATGATCATGTGGGTCTGATTATTTTATTAAACTGAATTCTCTTATGCCTGATCCAGGACAGACCTGTCTTACCCTTAATTCTGCTCTTGATTACCTTTTGATTATGGCAGCAGTTCTCAACCTGTGGGTTCTGTTCAATTTGTAACAATGAAAATACATCCTGCATATCAGATAGATTCATAACAGTAGCAAAATTACGGTTATGAAGTAGCAACAAAAATAATTTTATGGTTGGGGGTCACCACAACATGAGGAACTGTATTAAAGGGTTGCAGCATTAGGAAGGTTGAGAACCACTGGATTATGGTATGGTGCCATTGTATCTGTTGGATCAGATTGTCTATATTCTAAGGATCGTATCCTGAAATAAAGTTCTTTTTTTAATGGTCCTTGGAGAGAGATCCAGGTTGTCTCTAGTATAGTTTTTAGGCAAATAATAAGAGATTTTTAAGTAAGTTTGAAAACTAATGTAATTTCCCCAAATTTAAAAGGGTAAACTGAAATAATGATTCCTCAGGTCTTTTTTAACTTGTGATCTTAAAGGTTTTTAAAAGTGAGAGAGAGAGGGAGTGTTTGTGTGTGTGTGTGTGTGTGTGTGTGTGTACACACGCATAAAATTGGTAACAATCTGCCTTGTTACTTTGTCACTTGAATTCCCCCTGACTCTGTAATGTTAAAGGAATTTGACGATCATCCCTGTCCTTTAATATGCATGTGACCTGCTTTGAGCTTTGGCCTAACCCAAGCTTGAGTAGCTTGGAGCCCATGGTGGAAGGAGCTTGCTGAATGGGTGGGGCAGGAAGAGGAGAATGAGGCAGAGCATCTCACTCTCATGAGTGAGAAAGGGAGGAATTTTACCTAGGGGAGCTTGTTTGAGGGGAGGCCTAATGGAGGGAAGACTTGGGGAGGGAAGGGTTGAGGATGGCAGCAGCACTCCCTGCATTGGTGGTGTGTAAAAACATCTTTCTTACCACGGTGGAATTGACTTCCTGGTATCTGAATAAAATCTTGGTTTCATCTTTGAGGAAAAGAGTTTGTTATATTTTGTGATTCAACCCTGAAAATATGTCTGTATGTTCATAGCAGCTGCTGTAGGTATCCCATTGGCGCTATACTCTCCAGTGGAAAACAAAAGAAAAACAAAATTTGTTTCAAACATATATGGTCAATTAAAACAAATTTCTTCATTTTTCTGTGTCCAAAACAAATTTATCTCATTCTGTGCTCTGAATCCTTCACTCATCTCAGGAGGTGGGTAGCATGTTTTATCATTAGTCCTTTGATATGGGGCTTGGTCCCTACCATAATAAGAGTTCCAAATTCTTTTAAAGTTGTTTGGCTTTACCATATTATGGTCATAGTATAAATTGTTCTCTTGCTTCTGTTCACTTCACCCTGCCACATGAGTACAAGTTTTCCAGGCTTCCTGGAAATAATTTCTTATAGTAGTATTCCATCACATTTATATACCAAACCCAACTTATTCATCACCCAGCTGTACCCCCTCAGATTCTCATTTTTTCCCACTTCAAAGGGAGCTATAAATATTTTTTGTGCTTTCTTATTTAGATTTTGTTTTGTTTAGGACTAATCTTACTCAACCTATGGTTCTTCTAATTCCCTCTTCTTCCTTCTCTGCTTTTCCTTTTATTTCCTCTGGTAAGCAAAATGTTTTCATACCTTGCATTTGTGCGTTTTTCCTTCATTGCTTTGATGAATTTCTGATTAATGTGAGGTTTAGATGTCAGCCACTTCCCCTAAACCTTTGCTTATTTTTATAGATGTATATTTGTATACTGATTATGTGAGATAATTTTCCTCTAACCTTCTTTTCTATTCCCTTCCCCAGTGTATTTCTCTTCCTTTTTCTTTTGATCATCAGAACATAACAGAACTACCCCCAGGCCTTGTCTTATTAGACTTCCTCTATGACCCCTGCTTATGATAGACCTCAGAGAGGACATGTATATCCTCTCCTTGCATTTGAGGTTATCCTTGTTTCATCCCTTATGTTTTTTCTTTCCTCCTATGTTTGAACTTCATAGTTTCTATGCAGTTTTCGTGTTTTCATCAGAAATGCTTGAAGTCTTTTATTTCATTAGAAGTTAATTTTTTCTACTTTAGCATTATACATTATATTGACTGGGTAAGTTATTCTTGACTTTAAGCCGATATTCTTTGTGTTCTGGAATATCATATTCCAAGCTCTCTGCTCCTTTTCAGTGGTGGTCGCTAAATTGTGTATGATCCTGTCTGTGACTTCTCCATAATTAAATTCTTTCTTTCTGGCTGCTTGCATTATTTTTTCTTTGACCTGAAAATTCTGGATTTTGACTATACTGCTTTTGGGAGTTTTCATTTTGGAGTTTCTTTTCAGAAGGTGATTATAGTATTTTTTTTTCTATTTCTACTTTGTCCTCTGGTTCTAAGAGATCTGGATAATTTTAATGTTTCTTAAAATATTTCTAGGATCTTTTTTTTTTGGTTATGACTTTCAAGTAGTCCTTATATAGATCCATAAATTTTTTCTCTTTGACATGAGTTGTCTTTGCTGTGAGACAGTCTTACATATAGGAGCAGCTAGCTGGTGCAGTGGATAGTGTTCTAGGCCTGGAGTCAGGCAGACTCATCTACCTGAGTTCATATGACCTAGGGCATTCACTTGACCCTGTTTGTTTTAGTTCCTTATCTGTAAAATGGGCTGGAGAAAGAAATGGCCAACCACTCTAGTATCTTTGACAAGAAAACCCCAAAATGGGGTCGAAAGAGTTGGACACAATTGAGATGACTGAAGAACAGCAAATCTTACATATCCTATTTTTTTTTAGCTTTGTGACTTTTAATATTTCTCATCTCTGGGTCCACATTTCTGGGTGACAGCTGCTCCTAGGAGTTTGCATATCCTTTCTCTTGGGTTGGGATGTTGTTCATGGAATATACTCTATGAAGGTGATCTCCCAATGTACTGACTCTCGTCAGTGTAAGCATGAGGTCCTGGTCTCCCATTGTAAATATATACCTCTTTTCCTACGGGACTGACCTTCAGTCAGTTCATTCTTTTTATTCTCTGTCTTTCTCCAACTCTCCCATTCGCTTGCAGCCCTTCTTTTTAAGAGACTAAGCCATCATCTCTTTGATGTTGATTCATGGATTGATAAGGATATTCCTATCTTGGTTTCTACCTCCCTTCCCCCATTTATGAACCCTTCTTCCACTCTGCAATTTTGTCCCACAAAACACGTTAATCAGCCTCAAGGGGGTTGTGGGTTTTAGTCCATGGTGATTTAGTTCTGCTCTAGTACCTTCATTTCTGTTTCTTTATCCTCCACTGGATGCTTTTTAAATTCTTTGATGACCCCTACCCCCTTCTCCTCCATACACCTTTTTTTTTTTAATTCCATGGGTCACTCTTGTGCTTTCTTTGCCTTTAAGAAAGAAATTTTGTTCATGGGACAGTTTATTTCATTGCTTATTCTTTCCTTGGTGTTTGAACATATTTACCTTTCTGGTGTTAATTTTGTTAGGGATATTTAGAAGTTAGTATTTTACACTCTTCATTCTTTTTTTTAATTGCTAGAATGCTTCAGTGACTCTTTTATTTTGAAAGTTATCCCTTTTGTTGATGATTGGGATTTGATTCACGGGCAAATTATTTTGGGTTGCATCTTGTGTTCTTCTGTAGGTTTCTAGTGAGTTTGGAATAATGTTGTGTTATTTGAATTTTCTTTCCTTTATATCTGAAGATTTTCCTCATGACTCTTGGCACAGTTTGTTTGCCAGTTTGCCATGGAATTGTTAAATGCAACTGGTGTAAGTCCTGAAATTTGAAGTTTAGCTGATGTGTGGAATCTTTCCAGTGATGCTTTGTTTTCTAGATTCAGCAGTTCTGGGGAGTTTTCCTGTATTATTTCTGGTATTATGGTATTCAGGTTTATTGATTTGCCATATTCTTCTGGGAGACCTGTTATCCTTAATTTGTCTCTTATTTTCAAAGTTAGTGGCTTTTGCTTGTATAGATTGTGTGTTCTTTTAAGGCTGTTGCCTGTTGTTTCTCTTTTGCCAGATTTTTCTCTATTACAGCATTTTTGTATTCCAAATCATCTAATCTCTCACTTCTTTAGAGAAGCTCTCCACTGTGGATGTGGAGTTTTTCCTGTTAATTGACTTCTTTATTACTACATTTTGACCTATACATTTTGATATTCATTCCTAATTTTCATGAGTTTCATTTATTTTGGATTATTCTGGATTTTTAAAAAATTCCATGCTTTCTTGAGATTGTATATAATTCTTTATTCCTTGAAGCATTGCTTTTTAGCCTTTTGGGCCAAGAGATCCAGTTAAAAGTATTTTGTGATCTCTGAGAATTCTCTTCTTTGAGAATTTGTGATCTCATTTTTCCTTTTAGTTATAGAGCCTTCTCTATGAAATTATCTGTTTATGCCCTGACTTTTTACTGAATTTTTCTTCCTCTTGAAATCTTTGGTATTTCAGCCTTTTTTCCTTCTGTTTCCCATACTTGCTTTCTGATACCCCTCCCTACCATGAAAAATTTCATGAGCTTCCTCTTATATTGAAGTATTAGATAGAAAGATAAAGCATTTATTAAGAGCTTACTTTGTGCCAGGCTCTGGGGATATGTATATACTAGCAAGATAGTTCCTATCCTGAAGGAGCTTGTATTTTAATGGGGGAAGCTGTTGCATGTAGGGGAATTGAAAGGTCCAGAAAAAGTTCTTGTATGTGATCAGTATAGCAGGCAAGAAGAAGTAAGAGAATTTGGAGAGAGTCCAGGTGTAAATGAGGTGATGCACTAATTTTGAAGGTTCTGGGATGGAATCAGCAATGAAGGGAGTAAGACCCCAGGAAAGAGACTTCACTGGTAGTGATCTCTGCCCATCTAGAACTGGAAGGGACTCTGGAGAGTTTGGATTAGATGTGTCTGATAAAGACACTCATCCAAGTAGATTTACTTTGCTTACTGACATCTTGGAAAAGACCTTGTAATAGGAATCAGGAGACTGGTTTTCCATTTCCGTTTCTGCCACTGGACCTATTATGCTTTCGTCTGACTGTCACTCCTCTATTCCCTGTTTCTTCTAGTTTAAAATATAATATCTTTAGCTTGGCTGTTAAAACAGTTCACTATCTGAGCCAGGCTATTTTCCCATAATAATTAGACATTACTCGCCTTCACCTACTCTCAGTTACAGCTGAATTGTCTTTGCTGTACCTTGAACCAGTCATTGTATCTCTCTTTTAAAAAAAAATTGGCATTATTTTATTTTCAGTTTCTAATGGTGTCCTTTACACCTTTCCCTCCTTCACCCATTGAGATGGCAAGAAAAACAAAACCCATTCTAATGTATAATTAAGCAAAACAAGTCCCCAAATTAGCTGTGCCAAAAAAAAACAACAAAACCAAAAATAAAATAAAATATGTTTTAGTTTTTGCACTCTGAGACCATCAGCTTTTCATCTGAAAGCAGGTAGCGTTTTTCATCATGATTCTTTGGAATGGTGGTTGGTCATTGTGATGTTAGGAGTTCTAAGTCTTTCAGAGTTGTTTATCTTTACAATTATTGTTGTTATATGAATTATTCTCTTGGTTCTGATCACTTACCTTGCATCACTTAATACAAGATGTCTCTCTTCTGCAGCAATCCTCCTGATAATTTTTTTACTGCACGATAGTATTCCATTATCTCTATATGCTAGAATTTATTCAGCTATTCTTCACGTGATGGGCATTCTGTGTTACTACAAAAAGAGCTACTAGAAATATTCTTGTTCCCTTTTCTTTTTCTTCAAGTCATTTGGACGACAGAAATATTAATAGGTCAAAGGGTATGTACAGTTTAAGAGATTTTGGGGTATTGTTCCAAATCGCTTTCCAGAATGGGTGGATGTTGGCTCCACCTACTGAGCATTAAAGTACCTGTTTTTCCACAGCCCCTCCAGCATTTGTCATTTTTTCCTTTTTGTTCAGCTTTGGTACCTTTTCAAAAGTTTTCCCCCCATGTCAAGAGTGTCGCTTTCCTAAACTCTTCCCCTGAGAATCCCTAATTTCCTCCAAGACTTGGCTCTAGTGAAAAAGAAAGGTAAGGGAAGCCTTTCCTGATCCTTCTTAGTCATTCACACTTACTTTCTCCTCAAAACTTTCTCCTTTTTATTGTGCATTCTATCCTCACTTGTGGTAGGTGCTTAATCAGTGGGCATTGGAACTGTACTCATTGCAATTGCCATACCCTTAACAGTGCTTTGAGGCTTGTGGTGTGCTTTTTGTATGTTGTCATCTCATTTGAGCTTCACTGTTGTGCTTTGAGGTACTATAGGTATGCCTGAGGCACTGAAAAGTTCTTTGTTGTGGTTAAGAAACTAATTCTACAAGTGGGATCTGAACCCAGGCCTCTTCTGAGTCAAATTCCAAAGCTCTTAATCTCTGTATCATTCTGCTTCAGTTTGCTTCATAAAATAAGATTGTATGAACTATATGGTTTCTGAATTCTTTCTGAATCCAAAAATTTTGTGGTTAATCATCAATGAAAAATACAAGTTTTTTTTAAACAATAAAATTGTGGCATTGGTATAATTCAGTATAAACAGTAAATTTCGGATTGGAACCTTTGAATGTTAAAAATCTAACTTCAATAGATGTAATTTTATAGAATTTAGATTACAATGGGACTATATAATAACTAGCCCATATGAATTTCTTACTGAATAATTAATAGTAACTGATTATGGATCGTTAAAAAAGAACAATGCAATTTCTGCATAAACTCATTAGCAAGCAACAAATTCTAGATGATTTCAGAACATTTTTTGTTAGTTTTTATGTGTGTAGAAAAAGTCATTAGTCTGCATCTACAATCAGAACTGGCTTCCTGAAAATTATTTATTTCAACTTTTTTATTTATAGATTTTGAAATTTACAATTCTAAATACAGCAATAGTAAGACCCTGCATTTTTGCAGGGAACAAAAAGCACAATTAAGATAGTCAGAGACGGCCACAAATAAAACATTCCAGCAAACTGGATTAGGAAATACTGCTTCTGGAAAAATGTGTGCCCCCCAAATTTTGAATTTATGTTCTTATATCATTCTGCTTGGGAGGAAAAGGGGAGTTATTACAGTTACCATTTCTTATAAGCAATAACCATAAACTGTTGTTAATAAGAATGTAAATTGTAAGGTTATCCAGTCATAACATTTTGTAAATTAATTTTTTTTTTAGGCATTCTGCTAGGTACTGCCTCTGACCAGGGTCTGATTTCTGTACGTTGGAACAATAAGTGGTACTCTTGTGACCAGAAAGCTGTGAAAGTCATTCAGAGTACTTGAACTACTCTACTCCGTGTTAGGCTCTTTCTCAGGCAGCTTTTACCCAGCCTTGTGTATATGTTTGAAGTATATGCTTTAATTACTAGAATTGTACTTACATATTTCACTAATTGGAGAGTGTTGATAGTAGAAAGCTCCTCCCAGATTCTCCATTTGAAGAGAGTACCCAGGACGGCCATTTCATCCTTTCCCACCCTACTGAGCTGTTCCACATTTCCCTCCTTTATCCCTTTTCAGATTCTCATGTTTTGTCTTTTCCCATTAGATTGTGAACTCCTTGAGAGCCTATCTTTACATTTTCAGTGCTTAGCCATGTGGCTGACACGTTGTAGGAGCTTAATAAATGTTTATTGACTAACTTAGTGACTGAGATAGAGCTATTTTATTATGTCAGGTATTTGGATAAAAAGCACTGGCATAGCGCTTTCTAAACTTTAAAAATTAAGTTTATAGCCAAGTTTACTTATAATAATAATGATATTTTTATTATTATAAATTTTTTTACTTGAAATGGATTTTGCAGTTTAATCATTGCCTTTAACATACTGCTTAAAAATATTTGAATCAATTGATAAGATTTCTTCTAGCTCTGGAATTAATTTATAGGCATAGAAATATATAAATGTAGAAATAAATTTTGTGGATGTCTTTGAGGTGAAGAAACATGGAATCTTGTTGCAACTTTTTAATATTTTTTCACACCATCATTTGAAAATAGATTGTTTATAGAGTAGTTGACAGACAAAACAGTGGCATTTCCCTTTAATAAAAACCCAAGTGTCATGATTCCTGTTTAATTATTTCTATGTATGAGGATGTGATCTTGCCAAATTAGCCAAGTCTCCAACTTCCTTTGTGACAGGGGTCACTGGTGGCTCACACCTGCTCCTTCTTGCTTTTTACTTTTCTGTAGGAAATAAAAAGAAGATAAGGGGACTTGTATTTTCTTCCAGGTATTCCTTTTCTTTTTTATCTCATATTATTTTCCCTAGTTTCTTCATTTCTCTTTATATAGGTTGTTACACCAGAACTCCTACTTTCATATGCACATAGAACTGGTGATAACCTATGTGATAAACAATCTTCAGTAAAACATTGTGTAAAAGAGAACTTGGCTTTCTAGCCATGTTCTGGTATATCGGTAACAGAAGCTCAATAAGAGTTGTCCTTTTTCTTCACTAGTCATAGATGTGGCTATTCAGCCGTGTCCAGGCTTTTTTGATGGGTGCTTGGGTTGTGTGGGTTTGCCTCTCTCTCTTTTGTAGTTGTATCCCCAGTGCTTCTTAGCACAGTGCCTTGCATAGAGGAAGCACCTCATAAGAGCTTGTTGCTTTGACTTGCTAGTTGGTGAGTTTCAAAGCCCTAGGTATACTTAACTGACAAAAAGTTTTACCTGATTTAATAGCAATAATGAAATTATGTGAACTCTGCCTTTGGGAGTGTTGTAAGCAGGAGTCATTGGTAAAATGCTCTATTTTGGTGGGAGGGCCTTATTCACTTTGACATCCTCCATCTCCAGATACAGGGGCTTTTGTCTTTCACCTACAACTCTTTCACTCCTTTTCTTTCATTCTTCAGTATCCTGATGGAAAAGAGGCAGGAATGGTGAAGCATGAGGTGTAAACTAAGGATGCAGGGAGGGTTCCAGGAAAATAGCTTTGGACCACAGTTTGAGGTATACTACTCTGAGTCAGTCAGCAATACTTACTGTATACCAGGCACTGTGCTCACTGCTGGGGCCACAAAGAAAATTCCCTTCTTACCCCACTCCCCAAAAACAAAAAATAGTCCGTGTTCCCCAGGAGACAGCTTGCAAACACCTACATACAAACAAGGTGTGCAGAGGATAAATTGGAGCCGATCATCAGAGGGAAGACTGGCATTAAGCCTTTCCATAGTCTACCCCCTATATTTCAGATTAGAACTGTCACTTGATAAAGTAATGAGTCTTCCTTTGCCCCTACCATTCATTCTCTCAGTCTTTCTTTGTACAGGTCTCTTCCCTTGGTAGCCCAACTCCTAGAAAAAGATTATCTATACTCATTGTCTGTGCTTCCTTTTCTCTCACTGTTTAGCTCTTTTCACTTATCTGAAACAGCTCACTCCAAGTTGACTCACATTATCATAACTGCACAATTTGATGACCTTTTCTCAGTCCTATTCCTTACTTGACCTCTTGACAATATTTGGTGCTGTCGACCATTCCTTTTGCTGAATGTTCTCTTGGGTTTTTGTGACAATGCTTTATATTGGTTCTTTTTTACTCTCTGGTCACTCCTTAGAATGCATTACTGAATTAGCATGCGTGTCCCACTCACCCCCATGCATGGTAAACACCAGTGCTCTGGCCTGGGCCCTCTTATTTGCTTATTGTATATGGTCTCATCAGCTCCAGTAGATTTACTTATCTCTGTGTGGTCTCGAATTACTAATTGGCTGTTAGACATTTATTGCATCATGTATCTGTCATTTAGAACTCAACATGTCTCAAAGCAAGCTCTCTATTTTCTGGCACTATTGAATCTACCTCTCTTAACTTCTCTATTTTTATGGGGAGTACAATTGTCCTCTGTTTAAACTCATTGTCATTCAAGACATTTCTCTCTTTTCCTACCCCTCTAATCAATTCCCAAACCACTTCTGCCTTTGGACATCTCTTAAATCTGTCCAGGTGCTTATAGCCTCTTGCCTAGACCAGTGTAAAAGTCTCCCAGCTACCTCCCAACCTTAAGTCTTCCTCTTCTCTCCAACCCCAATCTAATCAGTTTCCAATCCAATTCTAACCCTAGACGTCCTTCTATTATATCAGTCTACTTTCCATTCACATGACCACCAACCTAATGTAAACTTGATAGTGAGCCAGATCAAGTTCAGTCTTCTCTGTTTTCCACTCAGCTGCTGTATAGATCTAAAGCACAGGTCTAACCACGTCACTTCCCTGCTCTTTGAATTAGGTCTAGGATAAAATACTGACTCCTCTGTTTGATATTTAAAAACCTTTCACAATCTGACCCCAACCTACCTTTTTTGTTGTACTGCCCAATACCCACTTTTCCATGCTGTACCTTCCAGCCAAACTGCACTAATTGCACATGCCACCCCAATTCTTAGAAATTACTCCTTTCTTGACTTACGAAATTTAACTACTCCAGGCTACTTCCTACTTGAAGCCTATCATGAGTTTCCTACCCTCCCCCTCTAATTAATATAGTTAGCCAACAGCATTGCTTGGAAAGCCATACAGGACAAAACCTTACGTTAGACCCTTTGTGGGATAGCAAATACAAAAGAAATCCGTATTGACAAGTCAATTAGGGATACTTAAGAGTTATTCTTTCCTTTTAAGTTATTATGTAGCCTTGTTTTCATATTATAGTCTGAAGATCAGATTTAGTCTTCCCTGTGGCCTTTTGTGGGGTTTACAAGATGGTTCTGTTCCTTCTGGATGTGTATAGTAGGCATCCTGTAAACTATTGAATATGGTGAAGTAGATAGTTTGATCAGAAAGTCCTGAGTTCACATCCCCTGGTGTTTACTTATCTGAGGATATGACTGGGATAGTCATCTGACCTTTACAAGTCTTTGTTTTCTCATGTGTGAAAGGAGGAGAATACTTTACAGTTACTGTCTTAAAGGGATATTAGGATGTTAAGATGTCTGCCAGATGTTTTGTAAACTTGAAAATCCTGTGACAGTGTTTGCTTTTTAAAAAAAAAAGTTTTGTGTGAATAAAATTGTCCTTAATACTACTTTTAAATACTGTAAATACTTTTAAATGATATTTGTCATATTAGAATTTGTAGTTCCTATCATTTGTTAGCACTTTTATTGACCCATTGATACTGATTCAGTGTCCATTCATTCATTCAGTGTGTGTTAAATAACTGCTCAAGGTTCTTTCTGGTGTTAAATTTTTTCAACCTTAAAAATACCACAATTAGAATTCATTCTGTTCCATTCATTTACATTAGAATTGTTCTTATCAGCTGCATGTCTTTTTATTATTGATACTTCTGCCAGTTGACACTGCCCAGTACTATATCCTTTTCCCTGGTGTCATATAGCTCAGTTGTTCCTTTGTCAGTGTTATCTGAATGAATCTTATCTCTGGATCTTAATACTTGAAGTTTTTCTTCTTCCTAACAAATGTTTGGCGAGAACATAAGTGACACAGATATTAAGAATTATAAAGCCCTAGCATAGATGAAGCATAGTTTCTGCCTTATCCAGAACATTTTTTTTTTCCATTTTGGTGGAGAAAAGGCAGCACAGTTGGGGTTAAGTGACTTGCCCAAGGTCACATGGCTAGTAAGTGTTAAGTGTCTGAGGTCACATTTGAACTCAGGTCCTCCTGACTCCAGGGTTGGTGCTCTATTCACTGCACCCCCTAGCTGCTCCCCTACCCCCAAAACATATTTTTTAAAATAGATCATACATAGTAAATAGTTTGAATTTACTTTTTTGTAAAC
>CM053581.1:556740764-556802825 GCA_028627135.1 Pseudochirops cupreus | reverse complement strand
TCCTGAAGCTCCAGCTGCAGCTGGGCTCATCAGGCCACCCCCAGGGCCAAGCCGCTGCTTCAGGCTGGGTGGTCCCTCCTAGCCGAGCTGCCTTCAGCAGGAGGTATATCTGTGTGTGTTTTAAACCTTTAAAATTTGTTTAGAGTCATATTTTATGGGTATTTTGAGGTGGATGTGTGGGAGCTGCCGTACCTTGCTGCTCCTATGCCGCCATCTTGGCTCTGCCACCATAATAGTTTTTTATGGTAGGATCTCCCCTACCTACACCTCTTCCTTCTCCAGTCTGCTTCTGGACTTGATGTGAGCGGTAATTCTTTGTACTTACAGAAGGAATGTGTGGGCTGGTCCTATTACTGCTTTCTTCAGGCACTGAGCGCTATAGTTTTCCAGCTTACACTGGGGATCTGCCGGATCCAGAGCTGTCTCGTTATTGCCCTCTTTGGCCTGAGCTCTCCAAGTTCCTGACCTGGGTTTGGGTTCTTAGCCTGCTGGGAAAGCTCTGCTGGTTCTGAGAGACACAGTTGCAGACTCTCTTTTTTTTTTTGCCCTGGGATTATTACCCCAGTTATTCTGTGGGTTTCAACTTAGGCTAGATGAAACTGAAAGTCCTCTCTATCCCTGGGGTCTGAGCCACTTGCCCACTGCTAGCTTCTGAACTTAGTTTGCTCTTGGTACAATCTTCCAGGGCTTGTTCTGTACCCCGTAAACACCAGCCTGGGTGCATAACCCCCTCCTTCCATCCTGCATCTTTGAGCCACAACAAGTAGTAGAAAACAAACTTTGGAGTTTGAACTCATTTCTCCTTCACGTGATGTCACAAATCTGGGGCTTTCTATAGCTCAGCCTCAGGACTTGTCTTCTGGAGTGCTCTGTAAAGCTGCTCCTGGCCAGACCTGTCTACAGACCTCTTAGTCTGTCTTCTTCTGGTTTCCTGCACTAGGAAAATGATGCATTGTGATTTTTTTCTTGGCTGTCCCTATCAGGATTCAGTCTCACATGTTTTCTAGAATGGTTTGGAAGACTTTTTTTTCTTCTTTTGGGGCGGGGGTTTTAGTTGTCTTATTGTATTGCTTTATGCGGCTCTGCCATCTTGGCTCCCAGTGTGATCCACAAAGTAGAAAATACTTATCTGAATAAGTAAGTTCATCATAATTCTGTCATCATACCCATTTTACCATACCACATTTTAATTAATGCTGTTGTTTCTGTTTTCTGATCACTAAATCATCTTCTCCATTACAGAATGTCAGGGACAGTGACTAGATTTCATCTGCTTTCCCCCATAAATTAGCTCATTTTATCTAAAATTACTTCAGTTTACCACAGATTACCCATTGTGATTTGAGCTGCTTCTTTTGCACAGTTCACCTTAGATAATTTATGATGTTTGTGGGATAAAAGGTGACAGGCAGGTGATGTTACATTAAGGCGATAGTTTGAAAAAAAGGTAGAAACTAGAAACAAATGGAATAACATAAGGAGAGACAGCTAATGAGATGCAGGATAATTTAATAAGTCTGGAACTGAGAATTTGGATGGAGCAAGAAATAAAATTATGGACAATGTCGTGAGTTGGTAACAAGTGGAATCCAAAAGAATTTCTTGACATGTAGATGTTCTTATTTTAATACACTAAATTTAAAGGTAGACTTAAAAGAGACTTTTAAAATGTATGTTTGTATTCTTATATGCTGAGGAAAGTAACAATTTTGAAGACTTTTGCAGCTCAGACTGCCAGGGTGAAGTGAATGAACACAAACTAAGCCAGTGTAACAATGTTTTACCCTTTGAGGCCTAGAGCACTGAATCTAACCTAAGAAATCTAAAAATTGGCACAACTCCTTAGCTTTTATTAACGTTAAATTTGTTATTATTTTTTGAGTCAATGGAAATTCTTCTTCTCTCCTGTCTTTTCCTCCATTCCCCTCATTATTTTCTTCTTGAAATAGAAAGGGAGGAAAATTGTTAAAAACAACATATAAATAAGTAAAAGAAATTCCTAAGTTGGCCATGTCCAAAAAACCCTCTCAGTCTGTGTTCTTAAGTTCATTACCTATCAAGAGAAGGGCAGCATGTTTTATCATTAAATCTCTGGAATCATGGTTGGTCACTGCCTCAGAGTTCCTGAGTCTTTTGTGTTTATAATATTGTTGTTTTGGTCTAAATCGTTTTCCTGATTCTGCTCATTAAATTCAGCATCACTTTAAGACTTCTCTAGTTCCTCTGAAACCATCCCCTTCATCATTTCTTACAGAACAACAGTATTTCAGCCATTCATATACCATAATGTGATCAGCCATTCTTTAGTTGATGGACATCCCTTCGTTTCTAATTCTTTGCCCCTTCAAACAGACCACTATCAATATTTTTGTGCTTATTGGTCCTTTTGCTATTTCCTTGGTCTCTGAAGTATAGACCTAGTAGTTATATTGCTTGGTAGGAGAGAATGCAGTTTCATATCTTCCTTTCAGAACGGCTCTGCTGTTTCACGGGTCTGCTGTAAGTACGGTGATGTAGCTTCTTTTGCATAACTCTTCCAGCATTTGTCATTTTACTTTTTCAGTCAAATTTGCTGACCTGATGGACAGTTAGAACTTCAGAGTTGTTTTAATTTGCATTTCACTAATAATTAGTGATTTGAAATATTTTTTCACGTACCTATTGTTAGCTTGGATTTATTCTGCTGAAAAGTGCCTCTTCACATCTTTTGGTCAATTATCACCTGGGGAATGTTTCCTTTCCTCATAAATTTGAATTGGTTCCCTCTCTATCTTAGATACAAGACCTTTGTAACTGCAAAACATTAGTAAATCTTAAAAAAAATGAGACCTCTCTGAGAAACGTGCTGCAAAGGCCACATTTACTTGCTCTTTTCTGATTTTAGCTGCTTTGATTTTTTTCGTGTATTCATAGGTCTGTGACGTTCATAGTTGTCTGTTTCCTTCCCTCCTGTTGTCTTAAACTTTTCCTTCTCTTTGGTTCTCTTCTGTTCCCTTTCCCCTAAAGTAAAAGAGGATGTTGAAAGAAGAGTGTACTTAGCTCTGGTACTCTAGGTTTGGTGCATTCTACTTCTGCCTCTCACAGGCACCCCTCTCTGACCTCCCCCCAGCATCCTTATTTTCCTTCTGTCACCCTTCTTATCCTTGATTTTTGTTAAATATTTCTTCATAATTCAGCCTCCTTAGTTAGTTTGGTTTCTTTAGAACTATTCCTCTATTTAATTTACCCTTTACCCTTCTTCTTATCTCCATTCTCCCCTTTTCTTCTTTTTCCCCTTCCCCTCTTATTTTTTTTTTCCAGTGATATGTATTTCTGTACCCAATTCTGAGTGTGTATTTCTCCCCTTTGCTCAGTTAAGGTGAGAGGTGAAGTTCATATGATACTCACTTCTCCCACCCCTTTGTCTGTTATTCTGTAGTCTTCTATGGATTCACCCCAATTATGAGATAATTTTCCCTATCTTTCCTCTCCCCCTAGTTTTTTTCTTCCCTTCCCTTTTTATTCTTTTAAGATAATTAAAACTTAAAACATACACACATCCAACTCCTAGCACTTCTGTCTTACTAAATTCCTCTTATGATTCCTGATGATTGAGTTCTAAGGGTACACATGTATGATCTGCCTGTGTTAGAATGTGATAGTTTATCCTTATTTAAAATGTCTCCTATGATTCCCTTTTCAGCTTCTCTTGTTTCCCCTTAATTGTATCTCAAAGTTTCTCTGCAGCTGTGGTCATTTCATCTTGAATGCTTGGAAGTTATCATTCATTAAAGGTACATGGTGTTTTCTCTCCATAGGATTACGTTCAGTTTTGTTGGTTAAGCTATTCTTTGTTGGTAACCCTTTTGCCTTCTGAAATATTTTGTTCCAAGCTCCCTCAGACTTTTATCGTGGTGGCTACTAAAACTAGTGTGATCTTGACTGTGGCTCCTTCCTATTTCAGTTCTTTTGTTATGGGTGCTTGCAGTATTTTTTCTTTGACATAAAAATTCTGAATTTTGTCCTTAATGTTTTGGGGCTTTTTATTTTGGGGTTTCTTTCAGGAAGTGTCTGGTAAATTCTTATTTCTACTTTTCCCTCTAAGAGGTCTGAGCAGTTTTAGGATTTTAATAAAAATAGTATGTTTAGGTTCTTTTTGGTTCTCACTTTGAGGTAGTCTTATGATTTTCAGTTTTTTCTCCTCAGTGTTTTCCAGGTAATTATTATTTATATAAAATCGTATTTTCTTCATTTCCCCACTGGTCTTTTGACTTTGTTTTAATGTTTCATTGTTTCATTGATTTATTGGCTTCAATTTGGTCTATTCTAATTTCCAGGCAGTTTTTCCCCTTGGATGTGACTTATTTCTCTTTTGTCAAGCTATTATTTCCCTTTACAATGCTTTCTTTCCAAGTGCTCTTTTCTTTTCTGCTTTTTTCCTTTAACATTCTTATATCATTTATATAAACATTTTAAAACTCTTGCTTTGTTTTTTCTAGTAATTCTAGTTGAATTTCCGCCCAACCTGCGTTCTTCTTTGAGCTTTTGTTTGTAGTTATTTTGGAGTTATCCTCTTTGAAGTTTCCATCTTGAACATCTCTGTTACTATACTAGCACTTTAAGGTGTGGTTATTTTTCCAGTTGTTCATTCTTCCAGGTTACCTCCCATCTTTGGGTTTTATGTTTGATCTGGATGCCTTATATTTCTCAAGGTAGTATCTGGACTGAGCTTGTACCCCCTCGGGTTCTTCTGCTACTCTCTCAGGTTTATTGTATATTGTGTTATCCTATGATCTTGGAGACATTCTCCTTGGGGACTCATAGGCTTTGAGTGATCCCAGAATAGTCTCATCTCCCATCTCTGCTGCCACTGCCCAACTTGGTTTGCAAGTTCCAAATGTTTATGTGGATCTTCACATTGCATCTCCTGGTAATAGCCATGAGAAGGCATTTTGGAAGTCCTGACAGCTTAGTGATACAGCTACAGACTCCCCATCAGTCCTGGGGTCTTGTCTGATTGTTCTTCTTGAGGTTTCAGACTCAGCTAAAGGCCAAAAGTAAGATGCTGCTCTTTTTCTAGAGACAGAATTCCACAAAGGCTTGTTGCTTTTGTATTTGTCTTCAGTTTGATCTATTCTAATTTAATGTAATGGACATCTAATAAATGTGGATTGAAGGATGAAACTTGCTTCTTCCTCAGTACCTAGCCATGGGTCTGCTTCTCACCCTGACTGGTACAGGCTGGTTCTCTCAGTTGACCCGGGAGCATCCACTTTGGCACTGGTTTGTGCTTGTTTAACAAAGTTAAGACACTCTCTATGTGTCTGGGACCTCTTCTTGCCCTCATGCAGAATCTCAGTTCACTTTAATCCCCGTGCTACAAGTTGTCATTTGGAAAATTTCTGGCCAGACTTTTTCCCTTGGGTCCATTGATCTCTCTCTCCTTGTGCTGACTTGGGCTAGGAAAATGACTAGTGGTTTAATTTCCTCTTGAATTTCCTGATCAGGGATCATCAGCCTGGTGTGTTTTCTAGTTCTTTATGAAGTAGTTGTTGGGATGAATTCAGCTGTGTTCTTCCTGCTACTCTGCCTGGTTGGCTCCAATTTATTAGCCTTCCAGGGAGAAATTCTGATTTGTTCTTAACAGAATTGGAAGCCAGTACCTTCTTGGGAATGAATAGAAATGACTCAACTTCATGACATCCCTTCCTTACTAGATTCTCTTCTCATAAGGTTGTAAATGATTGAATTTTAACAAAAGGGTGAACTGATCCAGATCTTTGAACAAGATAACATTTATTAGCAAGGGCATGCTGCCCGTCAGTAATTTGGTCAGTGACTTGCTTTCATTAATGCCAAAGACTGAGTAAGAAACAGTTCCCTTTCTATAGATTTAGGGGAGTACAGAACAAAGAACAGAGTGGGGTAAGAAAATGATACGAGATCAGTTTGATTTTTCTCAAGGTGCATGTAATATATTGACAATAGGTTAGAATAATCTGGCTTTTTTGGAATCAAATTTATTTCCAGGTCATGCTTAATGAAAAGTGGTCTGGGAGAAGGGAGTTTTATGAATATTGTAAACTGAATAGTTACAATTCTGTATGATCTGTGGAGTAAAGAGTTATGCTTTAATATCATGATTACATTGAAATAATTCACTTGACATGGATGCTAAAATGATTGGTTTGCATTAAGCCACAGTTTCCTATTTGTAATGTAGTTAATTCAACACATTTGTTAAATTAACATTTTTTAAATTCTTATTCTGTATTGCCTCTGTGCTGGAGGAGATACACAAATCTAAATGTCCACGTTCCAGCCAGTGTCCTTGCCTTTGTTTCCTCTTTGTTTGTGGTTGCTTAGCACTATGGTTATTAAATTCCTTGTCTTTGGTCATAAGTGCTAGTCTGGATCAGCAGCAGAACTTGAACCCTGCTCTTCTGCAGTCCCGGATCAGCTCCTTAACAGCTGTGTCTTGTGATCTCTTCAGGAGGTACTGGATTTTAACATTATTCTGCTCTTAGTTTACTAGAAAGTGACTTTTGTCCTCGGTGTTTTATCTTCTAGCGTGGTCCTGACATAAGTCACTGGATGTGAGCTGAGAGTTCTGAGAAGATAGAGAGGAAATGTAGCCTCCTTGGCTGTATGCATGTGATTTTACAGGTATGTCTTCACTGAACGTACCCATAATTTATGGAATTTCATGATGCCAAAATTCTGAAAACACTCTCTCTTCTGATGACACATTTTTCCTTGCCTATCTTCTCAGCAGTTATACTTTAACTCATCCTCCAGTGACTCACTAGTCATGATATAGGCATTGGAATACTCTTTTCCCCCTTTGCCATTTCCATACTCTCCCACTGAGATCATCACTCATTTACCTGTCCTCCTTTGAGGTTCACTCAATCCATAATTACCACAAATTAAGATTCTGGTAGTTATTATCTGCTGACCTTCAGGATACTCTGCTTCCTTCCTCAATGATTTGAGTATTTAACTAACATCCTTTCTTTGCTCACAAATTCCTACCTTCATTCCAGGGGATTTGAACATATATACTGATATTCCCTCAAATGCCTTAACTTCCCAGTTCCTCAGTTTACTCATTTCTTATGTTCTCGTCTTCTGCCTTACATCAGCTACACACAGAGGTGACCATACGCTTAGTCTTGCCATCACCCATAAAGTATTCCACTTCCATGTTCATCGACTCTGAAATGCCTTTATCAGATTATGATCAGTTTTGATTAAATTTGCCCTTATGCCTTTCAACTTCCTACCTTGTTCTTTGTCTTCACTTCTAATCTATCTACCTCTCAGTTCTTTCCCAGGCTGTCACCCTTGTACTGACTTGCACTCTTCCTTTCCCCATTTTTACCTTTTCGTGAACCATTTCAACTCTGCACTGTCCTCTTGAGAGTGAGTCCCTTGCCTCCTTATCCAATTGCTGATTTTGCTTTTTCAAGACTCATCTTTGGATCTCTCCCACCATCTCCAGTTTTCACTCCTACTCATGATGCTGAACAAAAATAGAGAAAATTGTAAAACCTTGTTTACTAAATTCTATGCAAATTTATGTTACATGATACCAATTTGGAACCTCAAAAGTGAAAGTCAGTCTTTTTAGGTGATTCACTATCCCCATAACTCACCCTAATGAGTTTTGCAAACCTTTTTATGACCTAAGATGTCTCATTCTCTTCTCTTCTCAAACCCAAGCTACCTATGGACTTACCTGAGTCAGACTTATCCCAGAAGATCATATATAGACACTCATGTTTAAGTTAATTTTATTCTTAAAGGATGACAGCTGATCTTATGTAATTTGCACCCTTATTCTGAAATTTCTTGTCTTATCACAATCTGTTGTCACATTCCATCTCTTCTTTCTGCCTTTCAACTCCAAAATCTGTTTTTCATTGTCACTGTGGCTTCCATTCTTTCTGTATCCTTGATTCTTTCTGAAGCTGTCACCCCTGCACTGGTTAGACTCTTCCTCCTTCCTCATCTTGGAATACCATTTCAGCTTTGCACTGTATTTTTGTGTCTGTTGTCCTGCTAAGCCTCAGACCTGGATTACTCTCTTACCACCTACTTGTCTTTCCTCCTCTTCACACTACTAAATTAAACTGGAGAAACTGAGCTGATGGCGTCCACAACAAATGCATTTTACAAAATCTCCACTGGGTCTTCGTTGCAGCAGGGCAATCACTTCACACTTCATTAACTGACTCACTTATCCCATCCACACAGTGAGTGGCTTCCTCTAACCTTTTCATACCTTGTAAGTCACCCATGGCTCCTTTGTCCACCTTGCCTTGTCATTTCACTGAAAAAAAGCCATTCACCAAGAGCCCCCTTTTCTTTACTGTTCCTCATCCCACATCACTGATGTCTTTTTTCAGATTTTCTTCTTTATCCTGTTTTACATGAAAAGGTGGCTCCTTTTTAAGGCAAACCTCTCTACATTCACAAGTGAGCCTATTCCTTCTCATCTTCTTTAGTAGATTGCCCTCTTTATCATCCTCACTCACACTTACCTTCAATCTCTCCCTGTCCACTGCCTGCCTACAAACGTGCCCATATCTCCTGCATCTTCAAAAATCTCTCACTTGATCTGTACATCCCAACTTGCTGTGGTCCCATATCTCTTCTCCTTTTTGTGCTTAAATTCCCTGAGAAGACAATCTGTAATAAATGTCTCCCCTCCTTTCTTAACTAACACTCTTCCTCTCCCTCTCTCTCTCCTTCTTCTCAGCCCCACCCATCTTCCTAAGGAGAAGGTCTTGTCATGTCTCCTACGTGTTCAACTCAGATCAAATAAAAAACCTCTCATCTCCTTCTAGTCTTCTTTGATCCAGTGACACCAGCCTCCTTGCTGTCACACGGGACACTGTCTCTGCACTTGCCCCCTGTCTGACATGCTCTTGCTGCACTTCCCGTCCTCCTGGCTTCCCTGGCCACCTTCAAGTCCCAGCTCAAATCTCATCTTCTGTGAGAAGCACTTTCTGATGTGGAGGCTTCTTGTGGCTGGTTCTTTGCCTCCCCTGACTATCTTCATATTATAATATGTGTGTGTGTGTGTGTGTGCGTGTGCGCACGCATGTGTGTGTGTGTATGCATGTGTGTGTGCACGCTTGGTTGTTTTCATAGTGTCTCCCCGTTAGATGGTCATTTTGTTGAGAGCAAAGACTACCTTTTGATTCTGTCTGCATTCCTCAGTGCTCACTGCAGTGCCAGACATGTACTAGATGCTTAATAGATCCTTATTGACTGACTTACCAGATCTGGGTATTTTGAATCCTTGTCCATGATTCTGTGCATTGCACAGTATTTTTAGGGAGACTACCACTTGGAAGTAACAACAGTAGGAGAAAAGAGGCTAATATGGCATTTCTTTGTTTATATGCACAATTCTAAGAGTTCATTCAATTGAAGAAACATTTATTACATGCCTAATGTGGGCACTGGTGATTTAAACATAAAAGTATGAAACAGCCCTTGCTCTTAGGGAGCTTACATTCTTGTCATAGTAACAACATGTATGTAGATAATGTAAGACAATTTCAAGAGTGAAACTAATTTGCCATTTCTAGAGAGAAACTAATAAATGTGATTTAGTGTGAGTGAATTCTAAGCTAAATCATGAAAGTTTTAGAACTCTGGCCACCTCTATCTCTCTGTGTGATTTCAACAAATTTATTACATTTTCTGTTTCATTTTGCTTTTTTGTTTACTTTTGAACATTATTATTGTTGTGTATTTCATTACCAGTTTCTTTTATGCCTTGCTCAGTTGAGATTTGTTGTACTTTTAGGTGTGATTTTTCTGTCAGTTCAAGAAGTGTTTAGAAATCTGAGTTGATATGGCCAAAGGGTTATAAAAATGTGCCTACCCTTTGACCCAGCAACACCACTTGTAAGGGTCTATCCCAAAGAGATCATACAAAGGGGAAAAGGACCCACATGTACAAAAATATTTATAGCAGCTCTTTTTGTGCTGGCAAAGTACTGAAAATTGAGGGAATGCCCATCAGTTGGGGAATGGCAACAAGTTGGGGTACATGAATATAATGGAATACTATTGTGCTGTAAGAAATGATGAACAGGTGGACTTCAGAAAAACCTGGAAAGACTTAGATGAACTGATGCAGAGTGAGGGGAGCAGAACCAAGAGAACATTGTACACAGTTACAGCCACATTGTGTGATGACTGACTTTGATAGACTTGGCTCTTCTCAGCAATGCAAGGTGCTAAGACTACTCCAAAAGACTCATGATGGAAAAGGCTATCTACATCCAGAGAAAGAATTTCAGAATCTGAATGCAGATCAAAGCATACTATTTGCTCTCTCTTTTTTGTTGTGTTTTGTTTTGTTTCTTCTTTCTCGTGGTTTGTTCCATTGGTTATAATTCTTCTTTGCAACATGACTAATGTGAAAATATGTTTAATGTGAATATATATGTAGAGCCTATATCAGATTGCACACCATCTTGGGGAGAGGAAGAAAATTTCGAACTTGTGAAACTGAATGTTGTAAGCTAAAAATAAATAATTTAAAAAAAAAAGAAATTTAAGTTAGAAAAATTCTCAAAATTTCATTCTTTCTTGAAATTTTCCAGGGAGAGGAAACCTGCTTAGTTCCTTGAAGCAACCCATTCTGCTGTTCTGCTGCTCTCATTCCTTGCAAGGTTTTTTTTTTACTTCATATCTAAATTTTAGATTTAAATTGCTTTCTTTGCATCCTCTCTCCATTGGTTCTTGTTGTTTTTTCTGAGAATAAGCAGAGTAGATCTTCCTATTCTATGTAACATTCCTTCAAATTCTTGTCTAACCCCCTTCTCTTGATGCCCTTTCCCCTCTAAACTAAGCAACCCCTAACTGTTATCCAATTCTCATATTTTAAATTTAAAATGCTTCACATACTTTCTTGGTCATCCTCTTTGAATTATTTCTAGGTCCCTAAGTCCTTCTAAAAATATCGTCCAGCCTAAAAAATCTAGACAGTTTTTCTGGATGCCCTCTATTCCCTGGTCCAGGATATTTCATGGAGCCTAAAATTGCATTTGCTTTCTCAGCTGCCCTATGAAATTATTTGCTTGTAATGAACTTAGTATAGTCCACTAAAACCTCTCTATATCTTTTCCAGACAATCTATTTTCTAATCCCACCCTTGTAGTTGAGAAGCTGATTCTTTTTCAACCCATGTGCAAGATTTACTTACAGTTCTATTAAATTTCATCATCCTAGTTTAATACCATATTCTCCAGAGGTCCCCGGAGTGGGTGATACTATCTGGGGGGGCAGTAGTAGCCTCAGGTGCAGTTGGGGTTGGGGGGGGGGGAGTGTTGAATAAAAATAAGGGAGTAGTGGAAGCATAAAGAAAGAAGAAAAGATAAGAAAATTTTGAAAAACTGTTCAGATATGTTTCATCTGTTGTGTAACAGAGTTACAGTTGTAGTGATTACATTTTTTTTCCAAATAAACACAAAATGGAAGTTATAACCAATCAGTGATCAAGTCTGCTGATAGGTCTTAATAAGCAAGTGTTGGCAAATGAATGTACCACATATTGTCGGTAAGTTCAGCATGTATCAGCAGGAAAATGTGCATGTAATGACTTTTTTACAATATGATACTATATAGTTACATGATGTAATATTGTGTCATCAAAATTTCAATGCAGAAACACAAATATTCAGTAAATTATTAAGTTTGAGATGCATAATTTAAAATTATATTTTATATGTTTTTCAAGTGATGGAGATTTAAAAAAGAAAAACAAACCAAACCATTAAAGATTTTGGGGGGGAGAGTGCAGAATATAAGTTTGAGAACCTCTGTTCTAGACTATCAAGATCTTTTTGAGCTCTGATTGTCTTCCCTTGTATTAGTTACCCTTTATAACTTCCTTCTGTAAAATTTTAAAACTATCTCATTATTGACAACATTTTTTTAGTTATTTTTACTTATTTTGATTAATACCTCCCAATTATATCTAAAAATGATTTAACTTGCCTTTAGTAAGCAATTTTTATAAATTTTGCTCTGTTCCCTATGTATTTGGTAAGTGAGAAGTTTATCAGAGAAATGGGGTGCAAAATTTTTTCCCAGTTTCCTTTTTTCTCTGATTTTGACTGCATTCATTTTATTTGTGCAAAAGCTTTTCAGTTTCATGTAACCAAAATTATCTAATTTTTCTTCCTATAATCCCCTCTGTCTCTGTTTGGTAATAAACTCTTCCCTTTTCCCATAGATATGATAGGTACATTTTTCCATTCTCCCCTAATTCACTAATGATATCACGTTTTATGTCTAAATCATTTATCCATTTTGACCTTCTCTAGGTATACAGTGTGAGATGCTGGTCTATTCCTAGTATTTGCCAAAGTGCTTTGCAGTTTTCTCAGCAATTTTTGTCGAATGTAAAGTTCTTACCCCATAAGTTGGAATTTTTTATCGAGATTACTGTGGTCATTTACTGTTGTGTATTGTGCACCTGATCTGTTCCACTGATTCACCACTTTGCTTCTTAGCCAATGACAAAATGTCTTGATGATTACCATGTTATTATTGAAATCTGGAATGTTAGACCGTCTTCCTTAACATTATTTTTTATTGACTCCCTTTATATTCTTGACCTTTTTGTTCATTTGGATGAATTTTGTTACTATTTTTTCAAACTCCAAAAAATACTTCTTTTGTAGTTTGGTTGGTGTGGCAACAAAATACGTAAATTAGCTTAGCTGGAATTGTCCTTTTTATTATATTGGCTTGGCTTAGCTCTGTCTTTATTTAAAAGTGCTTTGTAATTGTATTCATATAATCCCTGGACTTGTTTTGTTCAGGTAGACTCCCAGATCTTTTAAATTATCTACAAATATTTTAAATGGAATTTCTCTTCCTCTCTCTTGCTGTTGGGTTTTTGTTGATGTTTTATGTGGGTTTATTTTATATCCTAGAACTTCACTGAAGTTGCTGATTGTTTCATCTGCTGTTTTAGTTGATTCTCTAGGGTTCTCTAAGTATACTGTCATATCATCTGTGAAGAGTGATAGTTTTATTTCCTCATTGCCTATTTTTATCTCTTTAATTTCTTCTCCTTGTCCTATAGCATTGCTTATACCAAATTTTTCTTTTTGATCTACAAGAATAGCTTCAGATATTTTACTATATGCTTTGTTAAAACCTAAACTATATCTATAGCATTTCCTTGATTTAATAACTATGAAAAAAAGAACTGAGAAAATTTTATAGAAATTTGTAGAGCATAATTTTTCTTATTATCTAAGCCTTTCTTTGGTCAGTGGTTACCAAAACCTTTTCAGACAACCTCTTCCTGCACCTGCCTTTGTATCTACTAATGATTCATTCCAAGCTTCTGTGTTATCTTTTCCTCTTCCTGAATCTATCTGCTTGTCCTTTTGAGCTCTTTTTAAAGTACTTTAATTTTACTATTTTTTAATCATTTAGACTTTTCACCACATCCACTATGCCCTTGCCTTGCTTGTTCCTAATAAGTTAGAAGCTGGTACTAATAAATACTTAATCGTACCTTATTTCTATATCCATATCCATATCCATATCAATGTCTATTCCTGACTTTTGAACAGTTTATTTAAAAATACTTTCTACCTTTTCTCCAGTACAATCTGTTTCGGGTTAGAACAACAGAAGGGGAACTCTAAAGCACCTCTTATATTAAAAGTTGACAAAAAGATTGTATGTAATGCAAGAATATCTGAGAGTCTTTCATCATAAAGATAGGCTTTGTAAGGTCATTTTGTCAATGCCACGAGTGGCCTCTCTCTCTCTAAACACTTAACTGCGTTGTCACTTTCTGGAATTCCATCACATATTTATGTTAATGAATAAAAGGCAGATCTCTTTCAGTTAATGGACAAGTAATCATTTCTACTGTAGTATAAATAAGTTTAGTATTGTAATTTCTTCTAATATGTAGCTCAGTACAGCTTCTGTTGAAGGAACTTTGGGGAATGAGAGGAAGTAAGAATGGGAGTCTTGTGTTGGGGCTAGAGAGAGAGAAGGAAGTAAGAGAAAAAATGTAGTTTTGGCAGCCTGATCCTGCCTGCCCTACTCCCCAAGGGAGGAATGTAGAAATGGTTATAGGTTGATGGTAAAGGTAAAGTTCACATGTTTTGAAATTTGGTTTTCACTGTCCCCACTGGGCCAAACAAAAGAGAAGGAAGCTTCTTCCTCCTATTTTTTTTAATCCCATGGTACATATGATTCTAGGGCTTAAAATTTAAGTGAATGAACCCAGGAGTATAATTCATCAAAATTATGAATTATATTGGCCTTTATGAGGTTAGCCTGCTAATTTACCAATGCTATTTATCCCCTCTTTTAAATAGGAAAACATCTTTTGAGTTTCTGGCAAGGAAAGACTTTAGGAATAAAATGTTTCTGTCTTTTTTAAAGAGAATGTACATTTAATTAATACAATTCAAGGGTCTAAAATCTATGTGTCCCAAACTTACATCTTCAAAACCTTCAAATACATTCATTGGTCTTTAAAAGTTCTTTTATACTTCAATATTTTTAAAAGCCAGGATTTTGTTTGGATGACGTCCTGAATTACGAGTTCAGGTCCGTCCATTTTACATGATTGTCTAATGTTGCAGCCATTTGTGTCTTGTTATCTTTATTAAGTGAAAAGCTTAATTAAAAAATATGTTTTACTTAAAAATTAGAATTGTACCAGTGAAAGCTAATGACTCCATGAGACATCAAGAAACAATAAAAAAGCAAAGTTAAAAGAATGGCAAAGTAGAAGAAAATGTGAAATGTATCATAAACAACTGACCTGGAAACTAAATTTAAGAGAGACCATTTAAAAATTATTGGACTGCCTTAAAGTCATGATTAAAAAAAAAAGAACCCAGACATTATATTTCAAAACAAAATGTGAAGTAGTTTTGGATGCCTGTCAGTTGGGGGATGGCTGAACAAGTTGTGGTATGTGATTGTAATGGAGTACTATTGTGCTTTATGAAATGAGGAGCAGGGTGATTCCATAAAAATCTGGAAAAACTTACAAGAACTGAATCAAAGTGAAGTGAGCAGAACCAGGAGAACATTGTGCACAGTGTATTTTACTCTGATTCAGCTGGGATCATCTCACACTTAGCTGTTCTTAGGAATACAATGATCCAAGACAGTCCCAAAGGACTTATGGTGAAAAATGCTGTCCGTATCCAGAGAAAGAACTGATGGAGTTTAAATGCAGATGGAAATATACTATTTTTCATTTTCTGTGTGTGTGTGTGCGCACGTGCCCTTTGTTGTTGTTGGTTTGTGTCTTCTTTTACAACATGATTAATATGGGAATATTTTTTACTTGATTGCGCATGAACAACCTATATCAAATTGCTTATTATCTTAAGGAGAGATTTTGGAAGTCAAAATTTTTTTTATATGAATGTTAAAAATGTTCTTTTCAGGTAATTGGGAAAAAATAAATTATTATTTTAAAAAATTTGTAGTATGGGAAAAATATGTAATATGAGAAAACATAGTTTTAATTAAGCTTTTCACTTAATAAAGATAATAAGATACAGATGGCTTCAACATTAGACAGACGTGTAAAATGGACGGATCTGAACTTGTAATTCAGGACGTCATCCATACAAAATCCTGGCTTTTAAAAATACTGAAGTATAAAAGAACTTTTAGAGACCAATGAATGTATTTGAAGGTTTTGAAGATGTAAGTTTGGGACACAGATTTTAGACCTTTGAACTGTATTAATCGAATGTATATTCTTCCCTAGGAACTCCAGGTTTATCAAAAAAACTATTAAAAATAACAGTAAGTAGTATGGATCTGAAATTGAAAGCAAATATTATCTGTAATGTGGACGAATGTGAAGCTTTTCCAGTAAGATCAAGGGTGAACCACGGATGTCTGTTATCACCATTATTATTCAGTATTGTACTAGAAATGATAGCTGTAGCAATAAGACAAGAAAAAGAAATGGAAGGAATAAGCATAGGCAACAAGGAAATGGAACTGTAAGTTTTATAGTATATGATGATACAGTTAGAAAACCCTAGAGAATCAAATGGAAACGTAGTAGAAACAGGTAACAACTTAGCAGTTTCAGGATATAAAATAAATTCGCACAAATCACCAACATTTCTATCTTAACTTACTTGGAGCTATAAAATAGTCAAGTAAGAACCGAAGAGGAGTAAGAGATCACAGTAGATTTGGAGAGAGTAGTTGCTGTCAAATGATGAAAGTGGAAACTAAATTATAGAGAGATAGGAGAGCAAGAGGAGAACTGGAGACATGTATCATAGACTTCTCAAGGAGTGTAGCTGACAAAGGAAGAGAAATACGGAGTGAAAGTGGGGATGGAAGTATCAAGTGAGATTGTTACTTGAACATTGGGGAAGCATGGACATGTTTATGAGCGAAAGAAAAGCAACCTGTAGACAGGGAGAGACTGAAGATGTATAGGGAAGAAGAACATTATTCTATTGAAGATATCTAGGTTTGATAGATGTAGCAGTCTGCTGGAAATGAGATGTGATGCAGTCACTCGTGGATGTAAATTATTTGGCCTTGGTAAGGAAAAGGGGCCCACTTTATCTGGTGAGAGGAGAATGAAGGAGGAGATAGTGATAGGAAGCCTCTGGGTTATGTGACTTGAGGAGGAGAGGGAATTATCTGATCCTGTCTCAATTTTTTCAGTACAATAAGAGGGCAAGGCTCTTGCTTGACTGTGTGGTGGGTTGGGAATTATGGGAGATTTGAGAAGGGATGAGAAGGTTTAGTAAAACTGTTCTGTGATGAGTGGTATCATAACTCAGTTAGAGAGATATAAAAGGATTGCCTTGAAGCAGTAAGATAGTTGAAAATATATAGCACAAATTTGTAGTGGACACATATTTTCATGGTTTTCTCTGATTTTACTCAGTAGCATGTGAGTAGAAGTGAAGGTTGCAGACGTTAGAAGTGATCCAAAGCTGAAACTTTTCAGGGCATAATTTGTGAGATGATAATGGAGCAAGGGACTTGAAAACAGGACAGTGTAGAATTGAATTACTTCATGAAGGGGTCAAGATGGGTACAGTAGGCAAATGTAGCTGGAGCCAAGGGATTAGGGATCATGGTTTGTTCAAAGAGCTGGGTTTGGTATTAGAAGGCAGAAGGAAAGTTGGAGCACAGATCCATTAGGGGCAGCTGGTAGCGCCATAGTCCATAGAATGTTGTGCCTAAAGTCTGGAAGATTCATCTTCCTGAGTTCAAATAAGCCCTAAACCTGTTTTCCTCACATCCTTGCTTGTAAAATGAGCTGGAGGAGGAAATGGCGAAACCACTCCAGTATCTTTGCCCAAGAAAACCCCAAATGGAGTCACCAAGAGTCAGGCATGATTGAAACAAGTAATTACAAGGGAATTTCTGAGTTCATGAACATGGAGGTTGTGCATTTGTGAGTGAAGGCAAGATGAATGGTATGACTATCTTGTGCATATAAGTACTCGCATATAAACACAACAAATGCATGCATAGGCATTTACAGAATAAAACTAAAGAGAATAAATGCGAATAGTTTAGGAGGAAGGTCACTGCTAAAAATCTAAAATACTTAAGTATGTGCTTTATTTGATATTCTAGAAAAGGGTTGCTCTTTCTGCATATACACAAACTTTACCAGGAATTTTCCTTTTCCCAACGCATGAGCGGTTTATGATACAGACCATTCCAAGTGCATAGTGCCCCCACCAGTTCTGTTAAGGGAGGGATTTTAGTTTCCTCTATATGGTCTTGTAATTGTGCGGTGTTCAACATTTTGTTGGGTTTTTCCTTCCATTTACCTGGTTTTAAGTCTCTGTAAGTAGTATTTTTCTCCTTGTATCACTTTGAAGATATAACTTTGAAATAAAATAGAGCAGAGACACAAGAGACTGATGTCTGAGGAGATAACCCCTTGGATAACCTCCTTTCCTTTCTTTGCCCCTCCTGATCTCTAAGAGATAATTCTCAGGTTAATTGCCTATTCATAGACATCTCACAGGCCACTAGGGAGCAGAGCTTATGGTCCCTTGGAATTTTGTGTGACCCTTAGCAAGAAAATAGGTATAAGGCTAGACTTCCTTGCTCTAGTAATTGATTTGGTAAACGGATTATTCTTTTTAATTTCCATCTTATTATATGACTCAGAATTAAGTGTTCTCCGTTAACTATCAAATAAATTTAAATCCTTTTTAAATCTGGCTTGAATTTCCCTTTATAGAGTCCCATTATCGCCTTTTACATATTTTTGTTCCCATTGAATCAGACAGTATTATTGTTGCATACACAGACTCCTTGCTTTCCTGTTTTCATTTCTTCTCTAAGGCCATTCTCTTCTTTTGGAATGCCTTCCTTTTATGTCTTCTGTTATAAAATCTTAGGCATCCTATTCAGTCCAACTTAAATGTCCTCTCCTTAGCGAATGCTTACAAAAATACTTCTCTGGTCTCTCCCTGCCCTCTTCCCCCAACTCTTCACATGATCTTTCTAACTTTGGCCCTCTCTCAGCACTTTGGTTTTATGTGCCTATGTTCCTTTTATTCTGCTCCTTATGTTGGTTTGGTTTCATTCCCTTTCGTTTGTTATTGCTGCTGTTTGTTCGATTCTTAATACTTTATGGGTCGCATCTCTCCTTTTAGAAAGGCCTGTGATCTCCAGCACTTCAAGGACCTCATACGGAACTTCCACTGATGGAAGGACCTCCCCAGCATTTTGTCTGTAAGTCTCACACAGTGGGAGTTGCCTGAGGCTCCAGCTGGTGAGATGACTTGCTCGTGGCCAAATGCAGAGTGGTGACCAGAGCTGTAACATACAGGGTTTTAAGCTTTGCAAATTGATTTAAATATGTCATCTCATTTGGTTAGGTAGGAAGTCCCAAAGGTGACATCTGAGCTCAGGTTTTCCTCCCGCATCTATTTTGGACTTACTTCCTCTATTATATCCATATCCATATCCATATCCATATCCATGTACATATACGTATACATATACATATACACATATATACATATACATATATACACACATACATATGTATATATAGTGTGTGTATAATATAGACATATACATTGTATATGTGTGTGTGTGTGTGTGTGTGTGTGTGTGTGTGTGTGTGTGTGTGTGTGTGTGTATGTATATATTCATGTCTTCTCTGGAGAAAATGTGAACTTGAGGACAAGGAGTGTTGCTACCCAGGAGAATGCGTGGTACCTAAGTCCTAGGTGGGCACTTAATGAATGTATGCCACTTGATTCCTGAATCCAGTCCTGCTATCTGTGCTGTGCTGCCTTTTCTTGGCAAATGGATATCTGTGTGTTTTTCCTTCAGCCCAAAGCTGATGCTTCATATGGGGATGTTACTAAATAAATAATAGTTGACTTCAATTCAACTGGTCATTTCATAGGTATGTTGTAATAGAAAATTACTGTTGAAATTTGGCCTATTTTAAAATTATTTTATTATTGGCTGATTATACTATTTACATTTTAAAGAAAATACTCTGTATTTATTAAATAAAATAAACTGCTTTGTATTCAGATCTAATATATGTATGTTCAAAGTTTTTAGGTTCATGAAAATACATTTTTGGAAACAGATGTTGCTCTCAAATATTGTATTTTACTTCATCTCCATAAATCTTGAGAGCATTTACGTTATCAGTGTACTATTCAGGACTGTCAGTCTAGGATGTATTGCACAATTACATTTTTGGATGCCTATGGTACAACATGTATCAACATTTATTTTAGTTTTATAAAACATAAGAAATATTTTTAAAATGATCTCGGGTATAAGCCAGAAATCATGCTTTACCAAAGATTTGACTCATTTTCTAATGATTAAAGATAAAATATTTTTAAAGAGAATTACTGGTTTTTCTGTGGAGTATTTGTGTAAATCTTGTTACTTCTTGAAGATAAGTCATCACTGCTTTTGGCATATTTTTTATTGATTTTTTTAAAACAACTACTAATTTTTAGTAAGACAACCATAGATCTTTGAAAATATGTTTGTGGGTGTTCTGTTATTTTTTTGTTTGTTTGTTTGCTTACGTTTCTGTGTTTTTAATCAGACTTTAGTTTTCATCTATCCTGAATACTCCCCAGGAGTACCCAACTTCAAAAAAGAGGCAAAGTCAGCTGAAAAAAGAGGTGGTCTGAGCATTTATGCATTAAATATGCATGTTAATTAGAAAAAAATGAGAAAAAATATGAAAACAGATGTTACATAAATTATTGCAGTCCCAGGACAGCAGTAACTTATACACTGACAATAATTTTTATATGTGCATGTGTATGTCTATTTCTAGATTTCTCAACATTTATTTAATTCCTCAGGGGATAACTAGAAAAAGAACTTATATATCTGTTCAATGAGAATATGGTAAACATCTTTCTGCACGTCTTACTGAAGTAGAATAGTTGTTTGGTATACTTCTGTTCAGACTACCTTTCATGCTTCCTTTCATTTTTGCCCTCATTTCCTTCTTTCCATCCCTGTGCCAACTCTGTTAGATCTTTTATTGTGGTGACATTTTGTTTCTTATATTAGTTCTTTGGTGATACACAGTTAAAGATCTCAGTGGTAAGAAAAATCTGAAAGTGGAATGGATTTTGCAGTAGGTATTTGGAAGCTTAGTATCTGACCTACAGGTACAAGAATGAGCATGCTTAATGTCATTTCTTTCATTCTCTCTTTTTCTGTAGATGGGTTTTATACTTCCTGAAGAAATATTTTAGTTTGCTTGGTGATTGTTATGCACAAAAACTAGTCACTTTTTGATGGCTCAGTGACTTCCTCATATTGTTAACTTCTTACGTAGATGAAGACCACAACCCCTCTATGTCTGTTCATCCTCTACAGTTCTATTCCTTTTCTTCCCTATAATCTCCAGGAAACATCCCCTCAGTGTGCTGCAGACCTTCCTTGGCTTTTGTTAATACCTTTGTGGAATCAGTTTATGGTTTTCATTCTTGCTACATGATTATTCTACTACCTTTTATGGTCATAGGTCATATGTCCTTTTGTCAAATCACAATATCGTTTTTCCCAAATCTTACCTTGTATTATTCCCACTGTCCACCTCTATTTGTTGTCTTCACTGGATAAAATGGGAGGAAACAATGAAAATATGTTTATTGGGCCATTACAGATTTCTGCTAATTTATTAGCTGATTTCATTTGGGTCCTTAGTGCCAAGAAAGAATCCTACTTCTCTCTAATTGATTTCCTATCCATTTCACCAAAGAAGTTTTCCTGGACCTTTGTTTATCATTTCTCTCACAATTCCTTTTCCTCTCTTAGCAGAGGATTTCACTTCAAACTTAAAAACTTAATTTTCTTTCTATTATCCTTAATCATCTTCTTTATTACAATTTCTGATAGTAGGTGGCCCTTATGCCTATCAAGTTACCTTTGATTGCAGACCTTTCCAACTTCTTTACCATATTGCCCCTGCCGTCATCCCTTCTCCCTGTAATCTTCAATAGCTTCTAATTTATGTGTTCCTTTCCTGATCCCTGCAAACCTGCCTCAGGCCTCTCCCCTTAAAAAAATCCTCACTGGATTATGCAGATATCACTCTGTACCTCTCCTCTTTTTTTGTGAATAAACTCTTTGAGAAAGTCATCTAGTTTTGGTTCTTCCATTCCTTCACTGCTCCCTTCTTCTTAACCCTCTTCAGTCTGGCCCCTGACGTCATACAATTGAAACTGCTCTCTATAATATGACCAGTGTTCCCTCAAGTTGCCAGAGTTGGTGACCTTTTCCCAGTCCTCACCTTTGACTTCTCTGTGTCACTTGATACATCATTTGATACCAGTTGATGACCTCCACCTAGCAGTCTTCACTTGTTTGTGGTTCTCTTCTGGTTCTTTGACCATTTCTTTTCCATGTTCATTGTTGGCCCTTATTCCATGTCTTTATCGCTGCCCTTGAGGCTTTGCTTCAGGCTCTTTTCTCTTTTAACTACATAGTTGTGGTTGGTGACCTCATCAGGTCCCAAGAATTTTTATGTGGATGATTCCCATATCTGTTTCTCCGGCCCCCATTCCTCTCTTGACCTCCAGTTCTGCATCACCCACTGCCAGTTGGACTTTGTGAATTGGATGTCTCATAAGCGTTAAAAGTTAAACTTATCCCATGCTGACCTCACTTTTAAGCACTCCTTCTTCCAAACATCCTTATTACTATCAAAGGCACCAGTATTCTTCTAGTCATTCAGGGAATTGTGAGAGCAGAATTTATGGCCTGCACAGTAGAAATAAGCAGCACAATAGTAAAATTTGAATCTGTGGTGGCAAGCCTCACCAAAAAAAACAAGAGAGAGGACGACAGAATGCCAGTGAAAATGCACAGAAGTGAAAGATCAACTAGAATCAGAAAAATAAGAAATAACATTTTTAAAAAATACTCTATTCAAGCAAAACATATCAATGTCAAAGGCCTGATGAATGAAGACATCCTAAGGATTATAGGACTCCCTGGAGAACACGAGTTTAAAAAAACAAACAGAACAATAGCGGAGCGCTATAATGCAAGAGATAATAAAAGAAAACTACGCAGAACCTCTGAGGACAAAAAATGAAACACTAATTGAAAGAATCCATAGATTATCTCCAGGATGAGAGGAAGGGCTAACAAGCTCCTAGACACGCGGTGGTTATGTTTAACATTTTGGTTCAGAAACAACGAATTCTGCAGGAGACCAGGAGAAAGGCCTCCAAGTATAAGGGAAAAGAAATTAGGATAATAGAAGGCAGTTCTAGAACCACCAGGAAATGTAGAAGGGACTGGAATAATGTGTCCTGAAGAGTAGTGGAGCTTTGGGCGCCCACGGTGACCTCCCCTGCAAAATCAGCTTAGCCATAAGTGAGAAAAGATGGACATCAGATAATAAAGAGGCATTTGAAATATTCTCAGGAAGAAAACCAGACTTGGTATTCTTTGCTTCTGGAACACCACAAACAGCAAAGACATAGGAGATGTGAATGAATCTAACCTCCAAGGACAGCAGTTGGTCAGTCAGTAAAACTTTATGAAGTACCTGATATGTCAGGCACTGGTCGGCATTGGGCTACAGCATTGGAGTGACAAGAAAGAGACCAGTAAGAAGCTTCTTTCTAAATATACACTAGCCATCGGTGTGAACCGTGTGGGACTAGCCTGGGGCATTATGGACAGAACCTAGCAACATACCACCAGAAGGTAAATGAATGTTTTTGTGGGACAAAATTATAAAGTAGGTGGGTACATGGAAGGAAAGAAGGGGAGTATGTGATGTCCACTGTTCAAGGTAAAGGCCAACAGTGACAAGAAGATAAATACTGTGGGGTCTCAAGAAAAGGATGAGGAGTCCTGGTAGAATTGAAAAGGAGGGAGAGGAAGAAATGGAAACCTTATTTTGGTGGTGCAGAATGGGGGGCAGTGGGTGAAGAGAGACGTTTTGTGAAGAGAGATGAGAACCTTGCACTAGATGTTGTCTGTGGGAATTTGGTCCAGTAACAAGTCCATTTGGTCGTAGAAGTCCAAAAGAGTTGTCCGGCATCAAGAATGTGCATGTTGGGGGCAGAAGAGGGGAATTAAAAGTTCTTGGTGCATGAAGGACTATGAAGATATGGACCCAGGGAAGAGAATTTGAGGAAAGGAGGGAAGAAAGATGACTAAGGTCACTGTTGGACTGAATAATAGAGAGTATGGATGGGGTCCTGCCCTGGGGCAGTTAACTCTTTGCTACCTGCAGGAGTTGACTTTGGGGGCAAGCTCTCCAAGGCAGAGTGGTAGAAGCTGCTTAGAGACCAGAATGGAGCCCTCATAAGTATTGATTTCATCTGGAATGCAGAGAATAGAGAGAGTCTACACAATTCAGGGGGCCATAAACCAGAGAATCATGTTCTAGAGCAGACTGAGAGGGCAGATGATGAAGGGTTAATGAAGGTTATCTACCATGGAAAGGCAGGCAGACAGATACACACACATACACACACCTGCCACACACAGAAATAAAACAACAACTAATGAGCAGAACTGACTGGTTGTTGAGGAGGAGGGGAGGATGGAGTGGATGAATAAGCATTTGTATAGCACCCACTGTGGGCTAGTCACTGTGCTGAGAGCTTCTGTGGGAGGTGGGTACAGCTACTATCTACGTTTTACAGTCGAGGAAACTGAAGCAGGCCAGAATTATACAGTCAGTAAGTGTCTTAGGCTAGATTTGGATTCCTGTCTTCCTGACTCCAGACCCAGTATGGTCTCCCAGTCTGTGTCACCTCGCTTAAGAAGAAGGGACAATCTACTTGACTAGGGGAAAAAAGAGGGGACAAATTAAATAATCAGATAAATCAGGAAAGAAAAAGGAACTAGTAGGCAAATCTCCAAAGGAAAAAGGATAACCTTTAAAGAGAATTAGGGCGAGGAGAGGAGAATGGGAGGAATAGAGACTGCTTAAGGAGGATTGAGCAAGAGTAGGTGAAGAGTGGCAAAAAAAAATCATAACTCGAACAAATTCAATATTAGAGACAAATGGAGGAAAATCTAAACCTCACAATTTAAAAAAGATTAAATGATCCATTTTTTTAAAGTATGTCAGATTGGACAAAACTATAAAACCTTACCATCTATTGCTTATGAGAAACAAGCCTTAAAAACTAAGATATGTGCAGAATAAAATTAAGGGGATGGAAAAATGAAACTATACCGAAACTTTTGGGTTATTGCTATTATCAATAAATAGTCATTAATACATCACGTCCCTACAGGAAACATTAATAAAGTAGAAAAAGAAAGGATTAATGAACTGAATACTCATTTAGAAATTAGAACACCAATGACTAAATAAACCTAAAATAAGCACAAACGAGATATTAAAAATTAGAGGAGAATTCGATCTTTTGGAAATTAACACCTCCATCCCCACCAATGATAAGTAAACTAAAAACTGTTTATTTAAAATTACTAATAAGTTTGATAAACCTTTAGGCAATCTGATTAAATAGAAGAGGGCAGAAAATCAAAACAAAAGAGTAAATGAGCAAACTGAAATCACAACAAAGCCAGAGAAATAAAAAGAATAATCTGAATATATTATAGCCAGTAAGTGCTAACAAAACTTAAAAACACAAAAGAAGTACAGGAATACCTTCAAAAATATAAAATACCTAAACTATCAGAAAACCAGATAGAGATTTTAATTAACCAGTTCTTAGTAAAGGAAATAAAACTAGGCATAAATGAACTACCAAAAGGAAAAAAAAAACCCTCTTATTTCTCATGTATTCACAGAATTCCATCAAACTCTTAATGAACAATTAATACCTATACTTCATCAATTATTTCCAAAATTCAAGAAAGCGTTCTACCAGAATAATTTTGTGAGACAAATGTAATTGTAATATACAAACCAATGAAAGAAAAAAATGCAAAAAGGAAAAATATAGGATAGTACCATTAGTGAATTTTGATTTAAAAAATTTTAAGACTACATTAATTTATTGAAGCAATCATTATGATCAAATTGGATTTATACCACAAAGTACAGCTTCAGCATTGGGAAATTGGTCAACATAATCATATTAAAAACAGAAACATCAAAAACCACATTGTTTTCTTTTCTCAATAGATGTAGAAAAGGCCTTTGACAAAAGTACTAGAGTCATTTTTAGTATAGAATTCTTCAAAATAGAAGCACAGAGAAACCTTTTAAACAATATGTTATAGCATCTAAAACCAAAAAGTCTGCAGATATCGTATGAAATGGGAATACTTTTTCTAGAACCTTTTCCAGTAAATATGGAAGCAAAGTGACTATTCTCCCCACTATTTCACATAGTTTTGCAAATGCTAGCAAAGGAAGAGAAAGAAATTAAAAGCCTAAAGATAAGGAAAGAGGAGATAAAAACTATCCTTATTCACTGATGATGTGATTATATACTTGGAAAACAGTAGGGAATTAGCATAGATACTAATTGAGGCAATAGTTTTAGCAAAGTTGCAGGCTAGAAATGCTTAAAAATCAACTGTATTTATAATGTGATAATAACAAAATATAAGAAGTCATAATACAGATAGAAATCCCGTTCCAAATAACTATAAAATGCATAAGATTTCTTGGAATTAATTTACCAAGGCACCCAGAAGATTTACATAGATTCAGTTTCAAAGTACTACTTAAAGAAATAAAGAACATCTTAAATATTGAGGAGACTATTCATTGTAAATGGCCAGAATGAGTCTAATAAAAATCACTATAATACCCAAGTAAATTTATTCCTTTTGTTAATTTATTCCATACCAATCAAAATTATAAAGGGGATACTTCATAGAACCCGATAAAACAATTTAGAAATTAATTTGGTTAAACAAAAGATTCGAATGTCAAAGGAAATAATTTTAAGATAGGGATGAAAGGAGAATAGCACTTTGAGACCTCAGATTATATTGTTAAGCAGCAGTCATCAATTCCTTCTGGTATTGGTTAAAAATAATTCAGCGGAACTTAATAACCCAGTATTTGTTTGACAAAGTGGAAAACAGTACTTCCCTAGGAGAAAACTCCTTTTTTATTTCAAAACCGAAAAACCTGCTGGGAAAACTGGAAAACCGTGACAGAAATTAGGTTTAGGCTACTGTATCCCGTGGTACATTCTAAATAGCTACATGACCTGTCTGTTTTAGATGCATGTGGCCTGCTCCAATGTGCTACATCTCAGGTGGAATGAGCTTCCAGCGTGAAGACTTTCTGTGGCACGGTGGAGAAAGTCCACAAAGGAGGGAGTGTAGCAAGAGTTGGCTTTACCAGTAGCTCTTCCACTTATCACTTAATGGCCTTCATTATCTGACTCCATCCTGTGTTTGTAGATCTATTTCTCCTTCATGCTTGTAGTGTGGTGGCCAAACTGGGCAGGTGACAATTTCCTGCTTTTGTCATCCTCTTGTCTGCCTTTCATGTCTTTGCCCAAGTGGTCACTTGTTCCTAAAATGCACTCTTTTTCTCACCTTCTCTTGGAATGCTTGTTTTCCTTCAAGACCCAGTTCACCACCTTTTTGGTGAGGCTTTTCTTAGTCCCCTGGTTGCCAATTCTCTCTTCTACGAATTATCTCATATTTAATTATCTATGCAAATGTTGTATCCCCTGGTAGAAGGTAAATTTCTTGAAGGTGATGTTTTGTAGGTGATGTTTTGTTTGTTTTATATTCCTAGCGCCTAACAGAGTGCCTTGGACCCACATAGAGTTCAGTTGAATTAAACTGCTTTGAGTCCATTCCTTTTCCCAATCTTGTTGATCCTCTCTATTCAACATCTCCAGAGCCTGTCCATTTCTCCCCTTTCTTCAAAAAAAATTTCATCACCTCCAGTCTGGATTGAGCTAAATCTGTCTTTCACAGACTTGCCAAATTGAGGCAGCTAGGTGATGGAATGAATACAGTGCTGGACCTGGAGTCAGGAAGACTAATCTTCCTAAATTCAAATCTGGCAGCTAGACACTTATCAGTGTGTGACCCTGGGCAAGTCATTTAACCTGTTTGCCTCAATTCGTCATCTGTAAAATGAACTGGAGAAGGAAGTGGCAAACCCCTTCACAGTATCTTTGCCAAGAAAGCACCAAATTGGGTCGTGAAGGTTTGGGCATGACTGAAAGGACTGAGCAGCAACAGCAACAACAGAAGGGAAGCTTCAAGGGTTCCTCCTCGCCTTTTTTTTATATGTGTTCTCTTTGTACTTATTTGTGAATGTGTATCCTGCTAGCATAGTATACTTCTTGAGGGCAGAGACTGTCTTTTGTAGTTATATCCCCAGCAGTGAGTGCATTGCCTGGCATATAGGAGACTTCTTGTTTGGACTTACCCCACAGTTATTTACAGCGCAGTAGTATTATTCCTTCACAACTGCAGACTGAATCGTTTGCATTTTATTCTTAAATGCTAGACACAGCGTTTGGTTCAGGCCTAAAGTCGGCCACCTGAGAGTTCTCTCATCTGGGGAGGAAGCCCCACCTCTGAGAGACAGGTTGTCCCCAGGTTTCCACTTGGGAACGAGTGAACAGTCAGAGGATCCCCTCATGGGAGTGATTATGGTTTTATTTTGTCTAATGTGATGCTACTAAACATCTCACTAGCCCAGTGAAAGACATTTTTACCAGATGATCTTTCCAGTCTATGATTCTGTGTTGTTGAGAGCTTTTGTCCTACAGTGTTTAACATTCAAGATAGTATTGAAAACAGAATTATAATAAGCCAAATTGTATAGTACAATCCCTTCCCTCTCACCCTGTCAAATGGGGATGGGGGGAAATCAGAACCTACACTATGTAGAGTATAATTAATTGATCTGAATGTGATAGGAAGAATGAGTTTGTTGAACTAATTCTAGACGTCAGTACCAGATTCATTGAATTCTTTGCAAACTGCACATTTTCAAACTTGGGTTTTAGTAGCCAACAAGACCACCATCAGAATTTGATTTTATTGGGAAAATTTGCTTGAAGTAATTCATTCCTATTGAATCTCAGTGAGTGTCAACGAGAGCTGTTAACAGTAGTGCTTTTCAGGCATATATCGTTGGTTAATGTTTTACATTGTAATGGCTTACTGCTGCCTTCCTTTACGTGCGCTGTGCTTTCCTTATCAGGTTTGTGGTATTCTCTAACTTAATAGATATCAAATCGAAAAGAATAAGAAAAAGCAGTCTTTCAAGTAAATTGATATTATTGTAGTCATTTATTTAAATTGGATAGCCTCTTTAGGAAATACAGTTATCATTCCTGTAGCTGCAGTGTAAAAGCACGTGTTTAACAAATGTCAATGATTGTACATTACTAAAAGCTAGTAAGACAATCATTTGTCTCCAGGATTAATACTTTCGTCAGTTAATTTATAATTGTAAATAATAATCACTTAAAACTGATACCTTTTGTGCTGCATAGGAGTGAATTTTACTAATGTGATATATCTATTTTAGTCACTGTATGAAGAATCAACACTTCATATTTCATTTCAATGTGGATTTATGTGTATTTCTACCTTTTAGGCATATTTTATGTCCTCCAAGTGAATTAACTTAAGTGAAATTAAGTTAGAGCACAGGTGATTTGATTTTGTATGGTAGTAGGTTTTTAAAAGGTAATTGTTTCTGCTGTAGGATGCTTTTCAAGTGAATGGGAGCCAATAGAGGCTAAGACACTGATGAGTTAATAGGTTAACATTTCTTTTACTGAAATTGAAAATATGTCAAGAATTTTTTCCTCTTGTATATTGTATTTTGGGGGATCTACCTTTGATTTGTCATGTTACATATATAATTTGGATAGTGTATGGATGTCTTTTTTCTCCTATGGCATCTCATGTATTTCTCTTTATGGTTTCTCACTTAACCTTTCCCAGTCCCCCACCAAAATTTGTAATGCAGAAATCCTGTCATTGTAAGCCTGAAGGCACAGTTGAACTAAGTAGCAACAGTGCATAACTTTAAGCCAGGTGAACCTGACTTCAGATCCCACTTCTGAAACCTGTTGTTAGTGTGACCTTTGGCAAGTATCTTAACTTCTTAGTGCCTTGGACAGCTCTTAAGAATGTAAGTTTAGGATAGCATGTAGATTGCTTCAGTCTCCATTTAAACTCTGTTCTTTCTAGATCTTTCTCTGAGTGTAGATATCTCCTTCCATCCCGAGACTTGTAGAGTTGTCTTATAACTGTGCATTGCTCAGAAGAGTCCACTTTATCAAAGCTGATCTTCACACATACGATGTGTCTGTGATTGTGTACAAATTTTTCCTGGTTCTGCTCTTCTCACTTAGCATCAATTTGTATAGGCCTCTCCAGGTGAATATGAAGACCGTCTCCTCCTCATTTCTTATAGCACAATAGTATTCCATTACATTCATATACCACAACTTGTTTAGCCATTCCCCAATTGACGGGCATCCCCTTAATTTCCAATTTTTTGTCACCACAAAGAGAGCTGCAATAAATATCATTCTTTTTCATGTTTCATTTTCTTTGTTCCCATTGGTCATCCATTGGTTACAACTCTTCTGTACAACCAGACTAATGTCCAATGTGAAAGTGTTTGCAGATCCTACACTTGATTGTATGCCACCATGGGCGGGGGGGGGGGGGGGGCGGGGGAGAGGAGAAAATTTGAAACTCAAGGGATTGTGGAACTGAAGCTTATAAACTAAAAGTAAATAAATCAATTAAAAAAAAAAGACTGGAAGTTTAAAGTCCTTACCAACTTGCGTTGGTAGAGGAATTCCCAGTACCAGTGTAGTCACGGGTCCAGTCCCTACCCCCATACCTATATATTCTAAGTCATTACAAACCTCCTAAAATTTGTGTGTATTTTACAGAATTCATATTTAGAAATAAGCTTTACCAATATGCTTCTTACATTGTTGTATTACTGTTCACTGTAGTTACACATACACTCCATATGTACTGATTCTCTTCTAGTTTTGTGGGGAAAGTACTTTAAAATCTCGAAGTCTGAAATGAACGTGGGCTGTTGTTAGCCTCTGATATTTTCCTTCTCCAGCTATCAGTTGGGCACCGTGCCAAGCTCTGCAAATACAGACAAAAGCCAGACAGTTGCTGTTCTTGAGGGGTTCATGGTCTGTGGGGGAGACAATAAGCAAACAAAATGTGGACAGAATACCTTGGAGATAATGGGCAGGGGAGGGATGCCAGGAAGGGCGCACCTTCCTGAGTCTTTAAGGAAGCCAGCGATTCTGGGGGCTGGAATAAAGAGCAGCACAGTGCCAGGCACGGAGGAGCCCCAAGGATATTGGAGGTGGGAGAAGGAAGGCCCCTGTGAGGCGTGAGGTGTGAGGATGCTGGAAAGGCAAGAAGGAGCCACTTGGGCAAGGGCTTTACGAGCCAAACGGAGGATACTACATTAGATCCTGAGCTGACGTGGTCAGACTTGTGCTTAGGAAGATAGAGTTTTGTTTTTAGTTTCTGTTTTGTTTTATTTTTTCTTTAGCTTTTTGGTCTGTGCTGTTTTTGTGCTGCCTTTACAGATGACTCCTGCTTCACGAAGAGGCACTTTAAATGTCTGGCACCTTAACATGTGGTTGTGAATTGTTGATCCTCAATGGAATATTTTGTATATATAATTTTATAAATAAGGACACTCTTTATACTAATGTAGTTCTGTTCCCTCTTTTTTTAATTTCTATGATTCTCATCATTTTGTTCACTCATGAATTCTTGATAAAGGGTCTACCCCTGGAGCCCCTCTTCTTGTTTTCAGAGGTAGCAGAGAACTATTGACTCAATCTTGCTGTTTTCTTATTCTTGTTTTTTTCTTATATTCTTATATTTTTGTACCCAAGTACTTAGAGCACAGCCTAGCACATAGGAAACAAGCACTTAACAAATGCTTTTTCATTTATTAATTCTTGCTCCTTGTCTGGCCCATATATTTTTCAGACATGCATGTTCTCAATTACATTTCTTAGTTTATTATGAGCTATTGTTAGTAGTATGAATTGGGCTATTTATTCAATCTTCTGACTTTGGCTTATTTGTAATTTTTATTCCTCTGAAATATTGGTGTTCCATGGTTATAGCTGTCTATATATTATTGCTAGAATGTATATATTAGTGAGACTCTTCTCTCCCCTTTCTCTCTCCCCCTCTTCTTGCAGTAGATAGTACATTTGTAGTTTCCACAGATGTAGTTTATCCTGATGTTTTCCTACTCAGTTAATAATAGTGATAGTAGCATAATAATGACAACTAGCATTTATATGGGGCTTCCTCTGTGCCAAGCACTTTGTTCAACACGTTACAAATGTCATCCTCCTCACAACAACCGTGGGAGGCAGGTGGTCTTATTATCCCCATCTTGTAGTTGAGGAAACTAAGCAAGTAGAGATTAAGTGACCCAGGGTCACAGGGCTAATAAATGTCTCAGACTGGATTTGAGTTTAGGTTGTCCTGAGTCCAGTCCCAGCCTCTATTCCCTGCACCACCTACTTGCAGGCAGCTCTCGGTTCTGAGTCCGGCTTGTCCCCATAACCAGCAGTTACCTGAGATCTCCACATCAACACAAGATGGGCTAACTCAGTGCCCTGCCTGTCATTAAAGTCCTCGTTCGTTTCTTCGTATTCTTCAGATTCATCTTTTCTTAAAACACAAGTTTACACCCCATTCATGCACCATATTTATGTAGCTCTTCCTCAATTGATGGACACCCATTTTATTTCCTGTTCTTTAATACAAACCCCCCCTCACCGCATACTAGAATATACGTGTGTTTATATGCAGTAGGCGTTTTAAATCTATATATCTTTATAGTAGGCATTTAAAATATTTTACATTTATATAACACACATACATATACATTTCAGAAGAAGCTTATGTTTAATAAAGGAGAAAATAACATATGAGTCACACATTCAGAAAGTATTCACAGAAATTAATAAATATAAATAAGACTCCCGAGAGGCTGGGGAGGGGCACGTGTACCCACATCTCACATGTTTACATGCGTGTGTGTGTGTGTGTGTGTGTGTGTGTGTGTGTGCATATATACCTCATGCACACTTTTCATATCTGTGTGGTATACATACACACACACACACCTGTACACACACACTACACATGTGCGCATCTTTCCCGTTTGCATCCTACTTTCCATGACCTCCTTGGCGTTTAAACTTCATCTTTCCCCTTTCCTTTCGTGAGGTGTCTGCCACTGAAGGGATAGTCCACAAAGGACTGGATCTCCCCTGAGCTTTGCATGTTTTCACACGCTCCTTTAATTGCTAAGTTCGATGACCTTTTCCTAATTTTATCCTTCTTGCCCCTTCTGTTCTATTTGACACTGCCGATCGCGTTCTCTTGCTGTGTGTCCTCTCTCCTTCCTGGGTGTCCAGAAGCTGTGCTCCTCTCCTTCTTCTCCTACCAGCATATTGGTTCTTTTTTCTTTTTTGGGGGGGGGGGGTCTCCTTTGCCGCATTTAACTGTTTTGTATTTGTGTTTATTCACTTCTGTGAATAAATTCTGTGTATCACCATTATTGTCAGCAGTATTAAGAACGTGAGCTTCTTGTAAGTAGACATTCGTACATTCTTTGTATCTTTCTTTCTGGCATGTAACCCAGCGTGCTATCCCTTTGATTGAGTTGTAGTATGATTTGTGGATAGAAACTGGAAAAATAGAACCAGAAGCAGGTTTTTTTTTTCTTCCAGAATTTTCTTTCCCCTGGATTGTACATTTGAAGCTTTTAGTTTGGACGTCACAAATTTATATTTTAAGTGGATAGAGATAGGGATAGGGATAGAGACTTGATCGGTGATTTTATTGGTGTGGGGAACTCCTGAGTGAGGGGATTTCCCTTACCAATGAAAGTTTTCACTTTCTTTGCAATTAGTAGTCTTAGAGAGTTAACTTAGGAAGTGAGATATTTTGACTTATCTAGTTCACTATACCATATTCATTCTCCTTCTCCCTCTCTCTCCCTACCTTCTTCCCTCCCTCCCTCTTTTCTTCCCTCCCTCCTTCTCTGTCTCTCTCTCTCTCCCTCCCCCCCTTCTTTCCTCCCTCCCATACCAATAGAGATTCTAATTGAAAAAAAAGTTACAAATAGTTTTACTTTGGCAGATCACTTGCAAAGATTTCATAAACTTATCCCAAACTTATCCCATAAACTTGCTATGCTGCTTTATGTTATTTTAAATATGTATCATTTGTATGTATCACATTTTATATAAACACAAATATGTGATGATACATACCCATCATCTCATTTTTATGAGATGTAGTGCTATTCTTACTGTCTTTCTGTAGCTTGTGTGGGTATCACTATGGAGGCAAGAGGTTTGAAGTGAGAAGGGGTATACTATTTAGAGTAAAATGTTACAAGGTAAATGTGATAGGTATTGACAAAGTAAGAAAATGATGAATTTTTATTCCCAAACATATATTAAATATCTACTATGTCTAAGGCTGTTGTAGGCACTGAGGCCATAGAGATGAAAAATGACACAGACCCTCTCTTGAAGGAGGTACGGTCTAACACTGGTTAATGGTGGGAAGTTCACAAAAAAGAGCATAGCCTTCTCCATTAAGTGTGGTATTAATCTCATATCCATCTCAAATAAGAAAATCATGTATTTTTAAAGAAAAAAATTATTTTAATTAACTTGAAGATTGGAGGAAGTCAATAATAAAAAATGCCTTCCCAAATTTACTTAGAATTACATTAAAATTTTAGAAATTTCCTATATAAAAAACCTGCCCTTCACTAAAACTGAGTGGTGTAAGATACAAACCCTTAATTTCACCTTCCCCCTCCTCCCTTTTATAAGAGTTAATGAGCAGTGAAATTGACGATCAGTTTCACCTCCTTTTTCTTGTACTGCTGCTAGTCTTCTGCAGTCGCTGCTAAACAGAGAAGAAAACAGCCTGATATCTCATAGTAGGTTGGCAAGGAAAGAACAAGAAACTGTGTGAATAGGTTTTAGCAAATCAGAAAAAGCATCATGGAGTGATAGTTATAGTTGCATTTTTGGTAGATCAGTGTTGGAGCTGATCCCCTATATTGGGAAATCTGCATATTAAGTACGACACAGCTGTGATCTTAAAAGTGCTTATTTTACCTTAATTTCTTGGCCATTGCTGTTGTAAGTTATAGCATTAATATTGCTGTGTATTGGAGAGTCATTTGATCTGTGTAGCTGGAAGGATCCTTATAACACATTGAGTCCAACCTCTCTCCTTTCATCAATAAAGACTTTTTATCAAAATACAAAACGTACTTTAACATAGAAAAATATACAGTATAAAATGTAAAACTAGTGGAGACTTATTTTGCCTTTGTTAGGTATTTTATTTATTCAGGTGACCAGGGATCACTTGCCGGGTAGTTATTTTAAGAATTTAAGTTATAAATATGTTTAAAGCATCTCTCATGTAGTTTTCTGACTCTCCTTATATTATTGAATGATTTCCAGATAACGACTCTGGGAGGATATTATGTCTAAGGCTAAAAATATAAAAAGTTGCTTAATTGAAAAGATAAAGTATTAGAAAAATACTTCTTTTTGGTCCACCTAATTTACAAGCAGATATTCCTTAAAATAGTGTATATAATTCACAAAAACAGTAGGAAGTATTTGAACTGTTTATATTACTTAGGGGAAAAGACTTAGGATGCCTGGTCTGGCATCAGGTCTTAACTAGCTTGATTTTAGGCAGGTACTTTCAATTTTTTAGGCCTCAAATTCTTTATGTATGAATTGAGGGAATTGAACCAGATGATTTCAGTAGTATATTTGACCTTATTGTTAGTAATGATTTTGACAGGTTTCTTTGAATATGTTTTTATTTTCTATAAGTTATACATGCTTTAAAAAAATCTTATATGTTAATCTAATTTCCCATTGAAGTTACTGATTAAAGAGAATTGTGTACCAGTAGGGGTACTAAAACCTTGACGTTATTTTAATCTGATAACGAATGGGTTTAAGTTCATGTTCTTTCAGTTGTTGGCAACAAATCTAAACCTGTGTTTTTTGGATTTATGAGGATAAGTCCTGCTTTGGCAATCTTGTAGATCCTCAAGAGAATAGTTAAACAGTGATTAATCATTGTTTCTTCACTGAGTGTGCAGAAAAGAATGGGAAAGCTGCATTTCACACTTCTGAAGCAATTAATCCCCATGATCTTAGCCAGGTTTGTCTTGTAGATAAGTCGGGATACAAAACTGTACCTAATTTATCAATGTATGCATGCCATAAAGTATAAAACACACAATTTATTTCATATCATTTATAGTCAAATGTAAAAAAAGAGTGACTTTGCCATATCCAAGAGTGTTTCTTACATTACCTTCATATAAACTAAGTACCAGAGATTACAATGGGATTCCTGTTTATTGTGCACATCTGGTGCAGTCACTATGCATTTTCTCATTCACTTGCTGGCATTTTTAGTGATTGTGGCATAAATCACCTTGCTAATCAGAAACATAAGTGACGGGAAGTCATCTTCTTTTTTTGAACAATGGGAAAAAACATATGGCTTCTTAGACAGGACTTGGCTGTTATACTATTTATGTGGCATTATATTCTGTATTTAGAATTTCATATTAATTGCAATGGTTTGATTGAAAGCATCAGACACCCAATGTTTATGGTCAGAGTATTTGTTTTACTCTGCTTTTGTAATACCCACCTTGCTTAGCTTTTATAGTTGACCTGGAAATAAATGAAAGGCAAAGTTATTTGTCATACATTCTGAATTTCAGTTTATTTTTTGTAGTAGGACTTTAAAATTAGAAATTCTTTTATAAATTTTTCTTATCATAAAGAACAGACATGTAGGTTTATAGATACATGATATACTATTTCTGAATGGCAAATGTAGTTTGAAATTAAATTATGGCCATCTTTTAAAAAACACTCTAGGCTACTGTAAAAATTACTGTTTTAATGCGCCAAAATAATTTATGATAGCTTAATTTTTCAGGGTAGAGGAGGTAGTTATATTTTAAGATGTGCTATATATTCATAGAATTGTTTTTGATTAGTTTGAACCACCTGTGTACGTGTTGCAATTAAAAAATAAAAACTCTTTTTTGAAACTTTTTTCTCCCTAAAAATAAATAAGCTACTAATAGGTTGTCCTCAGTGAGTTTATTGCCAATACCAGAATGGTATTGCGTGTAAATAGTCTGTATTTTTCAAACAGGTAATTTTTTTTATACTGGTGATTCCCAGTTTTTGCAGTTGTGATCCCTTATTTTTGTTGGCTTTTTGATACCTTTCATTTCCCTCCTGTAGAAATTCTTCCTATTGTATGTCATATTTTTTACTCTGCTCATTTAATTTGATAATTTAAGATATCCTGCACTTTACAGCTTATTAAACTGATTTTTCAACAAAAATCATTTAGCTCCCCTAAATGAGTTTGTTATCTGGATCTTGATATTACAAGTTCTCGAAGATGGCAACTGGTGATCATTGAGTAATTGTAGAGAAAGGCAGGAATAGATTATTGGAAGTTGCTCCCATGGACAAGTTGCTCTCAGTTTCCTCCTTTGTGAAATGAAGGAGATTGAACTAGATGATCCTTAAGGACCTTCCCTGTTGTAAATACTATAATTGTCTTTCAAAAAGAAGAAGAAAGTAGATTCCTAAACTTAAGCCGCTGACCTTGTTGTCAACCACTGATAAATCTTAGAATAGGTATTACTCAGATTGTTAGGTAATGCTACAGGGACAAAGAGGAAATTTAGGAGCAAGCTCATTAAGAGTAAGTAACAAAGTTACTAGATTGAAGCTGTTGCTGACATTTGTTTCATACCTGATAGTATATGAATAACTTATTTTCATCTCCTTTAAATACACATCACTATTATAGTATAAGCTCCTTGACTACTCATTGATAAGTGAATAACTGAATGTATTTGAAGGATTTATTTGCAGAGAATAAGATATGGTATGTCCTAAGAAACTGGAGAGGTTGGTAGGTCTCAAAAGAGCCAGTAAGTGTGTTACATTATCTGAGTATCAATCTAGCTAAGTTCTTAGAGGTTTACCACCAGGTGGACTGTAAGGCACTCAGTAAATTAATTTCGGTAGTTCAGCCTCCAGCCATATTCTCTTCCCCCCAGTAGTTCTCCATAACTATCTACTAAGTTGGAGAGCTGTTGTAATCTACATTCATACTAATATTACCCATACTGATGTAAATCAGAGGTCCTTGGAGTATTCACATTCGAAATAGCCATAGGTTATCAGGGAAATGATACAGTCAGCATGCCTGGTTTTTAGTAAAGATATTTCAAAGAGAATTTCTCACAGTATTCTTGTGAACAAGATATGTCAAAATGGATTAGATAATTTATGTGGCTTTAGAACTAGTACTGTAGTATTACTAGAGTGCAATAACTCAGAACTCAATATTTTTAATATAATATTTTTATCCAGTTATGGTATATAAATATAACGGAATACTATTGTGATAGAAGAAATGGTGAGGGGATAGTTTCAGAGAAACTTGATAGGACTTTCTATGAGCTGATGCCGAACAAAATGAACAGAATTAGGTGAACAGTTTATATACACAATGACAATAATGGGGAATCCCGATCGCCACAGTGATCAGCCATGATCTTAGGACTGATGATAAATGAAGCACACTGCCCACCTCCAGACAGAGAGGTGAAAGACTCTCGAGTCCAGAGCTAGACGTGTGTGTGTGTGTGTGTGTGTGTGTGTGTGTGTGTGTGTGTGTGTATGTGCACATGCAGATGTTTATTTCTAGATATTTTCTTTCAGACATGGCCAGTGTAGAAATTCATTTTGCTTGACCATACATATGTGTAATAGGAAATTTATTTTTCTTTTGCTCTGAACTAGGGGGAAGTGGAAAGGAGAGAGGATTGTTCAAAAAAATTCAGTTAAAAGATTTAAAGCTAACCAAGAAAAGGATAAAAAATGCTTTGGCAAATAATATATTTCTCTTCATCGGAGGGAGGCCTTTGAACAAAGCGTAGAAAAACAACACTTAGCAGAGATTCTTGATCAGATTTAGACTGGACTAAATGATTTCTGAATTCCCTTCTAACTGTTAGGTTCTTTGAAAAAAAGAGTCATATCCCCACCACATCCCCCCACCCCCATCCCCATCCCTTCTCTTCCCAGACCCATCCCTATGGAGGTAGCAGAATCACCAGATTTTAGATTTAGAACTAAAGAGGCAATAAAGAGTCTTTACATCAAAAATAATTCCCAGTAAAACATAACAACAAGTGACTAGCCATGCATCCATTGTGTTAAGACTTCCAGTGAGTGGAAACCCCTTACTTCCTAAAGAAAGAAGTCTTTTGGATTTTTGTCTAAAGCCTCTTATAAATTTTATCCATTGTGTCTTGTTCTGGCCCTTGGAGCCAAGCAGAACAAGTCTAATTGGCCCCTAGAAAACCCTTCAGCTATGTAAAAATAGTCACCATATCCCACCTAATGTTTTCTTCTCATGCACTAACCGTCTCCTTTCCTTGATGGGATCATCTTATGGCCTGATTTAAGACACATCCTGCTAGTTCTCCTCTAAATGTTCTCTAGCTTATCAGTGTCCTATCAAATTCCCCAAATGATTGATGCAAAGATTCATCTTGGTCAGCATGAACGTGGCACCTTCAGTGATGCCTCTTTCCCTGCCCTGCAATGATAATACTTCTAAAAGATGTCCACCATTTATTTTCAGTTTAAACATAAAGTGCAAAGTGAAGGATAAGGAGAAGAGACCCTTTGATCGTTGGATCATATTATGGTTTACATCCTAGGTAGTAGGAATTAACTATTACCCTAATGTTTCTATTGAGTATATAAAATATACAAAATTGTAATTGCATGCTTCCTATATCTTTCATAGACATTTGTATAAAAATCTATTAAAATGTCTGTTAGGGTTTATTTTCTCTACTGAAAGGGATTAATTCTGTCTGTAACTTCTGTATTCCATTAGGGAAAAAAATGTGTTTTGGTTATTTGAATAATGTTCATTGAAGGCATTTTATATGATGTAATCATTAAAACTAATTTTGAATATGTTACGAAATAGCCTTTTTAATATGTAGCTGTTTATCTAGAATATTTGTAATTTTACTAATTTTCTTAGTTTAACTTTAATACCAATTTAGCAGTTGCACCAATTAAGCTGTCATTTTCTATTACAGAAGTTAAGCCTGAGTTGTTCTGAGTCTTGGTTTTTATTAAGATGGAGGAAACTTTCAGTTAGTGCAAAAGTATTTCAAGCTCCACTGAATTATTCAGAAAATATCAAAAGTTAAATCTGGGAGCCATCTTACTTGTGGGGATTGGGAGGGGAGAATGTTTAAAAGATAGGTAGTGTTTTCTTCTCCCAAACAAACGGAGCCCTTTCACCTTATTTCCCTTTCTTTGTTAATTGGTTCCCTTCATATTCTAAAGTAGACTGTTCAGTATTTTAATGTTAGTCCTTTTTTTATTCTTTTTAGAATTGTGTAACTAAAAGAGTGCAGATTGCCTCTTTAAGACAATCTCTTTGAGGACCAGTTTCGCTTTTCCTTAGACAAAAACTGAGCTATGGGTATAAATTTATAAATAACTTGAAGCTCACATCCTATTGTTCTTTTAGCCAATATGGTCACTGCTTAAAAATATTACAAAGGCTACAGCCTAGGTTCATTGAGTTTCAAGGATTTATAAACTAAAACAGTTGTACCACTTTGGTTGTTGAAGTTTTACGAGTTGTTTTGAGTACTCTAAAAAGAAAGTGTCATATCAAAGCATATTTTTAGCCAAAATAACAGTACCAGAGGTAGCCTAACAATAGGCTACATAGTGAATTCGATCTGGCTCTTGTTAAAACAGTTGTTTAATTGGGTTCCCTTAATCTTTGTAAAAAAAAAAAAACTTAAGAGAATTTGTTTTAAAACAAGAAAAATTTGTTTAAAGAAATACATTCAACAAGTGAAGTACTGATTGCATACCTTTTTCTTCTGTTTTTTAATATGATGCCTAATTTTACGGAGACATACTGCACACTGGGGAGTTGGGAGGAATTATAATATCATAGATGCAGAGTTGGGGGGATCTGGTCCATCTCCCTGATTTAACATTTGAGGAAACCGAGCCCTGACAAGTTAAGTCCTTTCCTAAGATTTCACTGGTAGTGTCAGAGGCAAGACTTGAACCTTGGTTCTCTGACTCCAGAGCCAAACCTTTATTTATTGTACTACACTACCATTTGACACTTAATTTTAAAGTCATTTATCCTCTTTACATTGAAGATTATGTTTAAGTTTCTTTTTAGTGGTCAGGAAATGAGTTTAGGGTGCAGCTTTCTTACAATTTTGTTCATAAGTACATTTAAACAGCACTAGCCCTAATTTTATTTTATTTTATTTTTCCTTTTATGAACACAGATTAATATTATTAAACTTTTAATATTTTATTTACATTTTTCTATTAAAAGTTAAATTTGAATTTGCTACCATATTGCCTCAAGTAATTTGTTCATTATAAACTATATTGTTATTATTTATATAAATGTTTAGAATGCCAAACCATTGTCATTCATTTCTTCATAATATAGCTGTCATCCAAGTAAATTCTATAAGCTACACAGATCCAATTAGTATAAATAACAAATCTGATAAAGTGGCTGCATTATTTGAATTTGCACCCTTAGAATTATATGTAAAATATTATCAGTTCTAGCCCAATGGAAATATTCAATGGAAAAATTTTAAAATAAGTTTTTATCTGTGTATTGATGTAATATAACAAAGCAAGTAAAAGTTAAGGAAAAATGTATTCCTTATTCCTATTCATTCAAGTTTATTACAAAGTAACAGAGTAGTTACAGAGAACAAGATTTTTAAAATCCCAGAATATGAAATCTAAATATATCTAGACTGCCATTTTTGTAGATTAAGTGTAAACTGAATTTTTTTCTCCTTAAATCTTCATTTTTTGACTGATAGTACATCTAAGCAAATTTCAGCAAAATGTTCACACTGTGAGCCACGTATGGTTGGACGACCTAGGGCATTAGCTAAAGGCAGTAATACGATATGGTTATCCTCAACAGCTGGGCTAACATAACTTGAAAACTAGTCTTTGAAAACAACTCTAGTTGTTATTATATTTTGTGTGTGTGTGTGTGTGTGTGTGTGTGTGTGTATGCACGCACGTATGCATGTATGTATGTATTATTATAGACCACCAAAAAACTGGAAGTGATTAATGGTTGTTCTTTCTCAGAGCGCCAAGAGTTCAAGACTGATAAACATTGGTTTTAATTTAAAATCTGTTTCTTTGTTACCTCCCAGTGAAAGTATTAAGTGATCCTTAGACACTTTGAATCCAGATCAGATTTTTCTTTTCTTTTCTTTTCTTTTTCTTTGGCTTTTTGGAGGGCAGTTGGGGTTAAGTGGCTTGCCCAAAGTCACATGGCTAGGAAATGTTTCAGGTGTCTGAGGCTGGATTTGAACTCGGGTCCTCCTGGCTCCAGGGCCGGTGCCCTATTCACTGTGCCACCTAGCTGCCCCTTAGGTCAGATTTATCTTTCTTAGAAATGCAATTTCTAGGAAGGTGTTCTTTTGCAGATCCTCATTAAAATCTTGTTGATCACCGTTCCTTGATAATTTTCCTCAAAATGGAATGTTTGGCTGTTGTTTCTAAATCTACATTGTGTGCTTCTCTGGATATTTTTAATATTAAGCAACTGAATTCAATTTTTAATGTGGTCAAACCAATCAGTCATTATACTAACAGTTTTTCTTTTGTTGACTTACATCAACTTGGAGCGTTTTCCTGAAAGGCTGCTCTGCTAAGAGGATGCATTTTTGATGGCATAAAGTCGGGCCATATAGCCAAAAAGTGCCCCATTTTAATGATTTTATCTATTCCTATCTTCCCTGTCAGGTTTGCAAACTACAGAAAGCAGCTGAGACTCTCGTTTATTTCACGTGCATGTTTTATAGCATTTTGTGCTGTAGACTGAAACATTTCGGTGTTGGCCTGTTTTAGAATTACTGTGACTATAATATTCCTTTGCATCCTATTCTTTTTTTGCCCTGGTTGTTTTTCCACGTAAAATATTCTTCCTTTTGTCCATTTTCTTAAGAGAGTTAAAAAAAAATTGTCACAATTGTTGGCCACATGGCACCAAAGAGCATTTCACATTCACAGGCTTAACATAGGTTAAGTATAGACTGAGAATGTGTGTTAAAACCCTTGACTATCATTTTGTAATTCATGTGGAATTGAATTTTTGCATTATTTGAGCTGTGACATTTTATTGAATATGGATTTTAAAATTTAAATTTAAAAATTGAACAGTCCAATTTGTGCAGGAACATCTGTGACCTGCAGTTTACTCATTTAATGGAATAGTAAACTAGTAATATTTTGACTTCCTGATATTTGATTACTCGCAATAACATTGATTAATTATCTGTAGTTTCTGTGGTGCTGTTTTACATCTCCCACCCTAGAAGCCCTTCTGATGACATTGTGGCATAGAGGTATGGCAGGGGGCCAATCAGTCAAAAGTCATTTATCAAGTGCGTACTATGGACCAGGCCCTGTGCTAAGTTCTGGGAATACAAAAAGGGGCAAAAAAAAAAATCCCTACTTTCACCATTAATTCTGCCTGGTTCTACTGGCATGGAACGCTTCATGTGTGGGCTTAGGCATGAACCTGTGAACCAGTCCAGTGTTATTTGCCAAGGCTTTTCACCCATTTGGCTGAAGCATGATGAATTTGGAAAGGTATGGTGGAGGGGCTCAGTGACTCTAGAAATTCATTTATTAACTCCTAGAGAGATTGTAACCACCTCAATCAGTACAAGCTCAGATTCTTGAGTGATTGAAGTATTCTGTAGTTTGTGGATAGTTTGCCAAGAAAGTAGAATACATGACATGTTTCTTTGAGGTTTTTATAGTCTGTTTTCATACAGGTCACCACCCATTTGCTAATAACTTAAGACATGCAAGGCCCTGTGCTAGGTTTTGAGGATGCAAAGACAAGAATGTGGCCTTCAGATAAGACAAAAGCAGAGATGAGGTTAGTGTATCTCAGTACAGTTTTTTTCCCATAAATTATTGAAAATGAGAGAGAGAATTAGATTTGGAGTATAGTTAATAGTATGATTCACTTGAAGAATTGACTTCATGAAAGACAAGAATGTGAAATAACACTGGAAAGGAAAATTGGAACTGGAAAATGATAGTCTGGAAAGGTGAGGAGTTTGTATTTTATGCTGGAGGCAATAGGGAGATACTGAAAAGTTTTTCAGGAGGGAAACCTGTGATTTATGAGGATGTTCTCAATTGATTTTAGATTATTTTCTCTTTTATGTAGAAGATAGATTGGAGTGGGTAGAAAGGGAAGTAGAAACAACTTAGGGGGCTCCAGTGAGGACTATCTGAACTTGTTTGGCTGCCCTTTGAGTGGAGAGATGGTGGCAATCTGCCACACTTTGTGGCCTTGGAGTCAGTGGAATTGCCTCGCTAGTGGTTGTGAGGAAAAGGAAAGGGGACCTTCTGAGGGGATGGCCTCAAGTGACTGGGAAAATAATTGTTTGGAGATATGAATGGAGTAGAGGCTCAGTATGAGTCAGTATTAGGGTCCCCATACGAGCTGTTGTTCCCATGGCCTACACTGAGAATGAGAATGAGAAATTAGTAGTCCCTTGGCATCTTGTTTTGACAAATGAGGAAACACAGGCTGAGAGGTTCATTGACTTGCTTGTGGACTCTTGAATTAGGATCAAATCCAGGTCTTCCTGACTCTTGAGCTAGTACCCCTTTTTCCACTAACCCCCCTTACCTCTCATAAAACATGTAGTGATATATTTTAGTGGTAAGATGCAAAGTTTATACCTAAAGACTGTCCGGGGTACTGTCTTATTAGGTTAATTTAGAAAGTATTAGTTATTTTTGTTAACCAATTTTCATATGTGGATTTTACTGTAGTTTTAAAATTTTGGACTTTATTATTACCTTGATTTGATTACTTTTATATTACTAAATTCCAACCCCAAAGATAACATGCTTACATTATCGAATACTGTGCAAATTAATCTCAACAAACGTGCAATAGTTTTCCCAGCCTAATCACGCCGTGGATTGAATGAAAAGGTTTACTGTTACTTTCCATTGATCTCCGTAAGTACGGTGTAATATTTCAGAACTTGCAGAGCTAGAGAATAATGTATCGTTTTTCTTGATACACTCTTCTATTTATGTGTTTATATAAAATTAGAAATATTAGGGAGCATTACTTTAAGGCTGACTTTCTCTTAGGTCATTGAATATAATTTGGAAGACACAATGAAAACAAACCGGTTTGGCAGTTTTATCCTGATTAAATCACTGTTTGTATTTAAAGGTTTTGACAGTCATAAGGGCCTCTCCTTAGAAAGGCCATCTTGTAGCCTGTATGGCTGACTTCAAGCAGTAAAAACTGAAAAAAACAGAGGAGAAGGGTGCTCTGACCTATTTCCCCCTTTTCCTCCCTTATTAATGTTGTATCTGTTTCCAAAGATTCATTGGATTAATAAAGGAGGAAGTTTGTATGTACTGGGGATGACAGCATTGGACTTGGAGGGGCCCTGAGTTCAAATCTTAATTCTTTCACTTACAATTTGTGTTACCATAGGTAAATCACTTAGCCTCTCTAGATAATGACTGTCCTAGGATCCCAATCATTTCTACCAATGGAAATCCCTACCAATCTCTTGTAAACTTCAGCACACAATAGAGGACCCAACTCCTACTTTATCATATCCACTGTTTGACTTTCTGTTATGTCTGTTCTATCAATCTGTGGATGTGGGTTTGGTCTTTTTTTTTTTAATACAACTTTATTGATTCAACCCAATTGGAAGCTTGGCTGAAAGTAAAGAAAAAGTTGAGACTTTCAAATAAGTAAAGGTAATTAATTATATTAATGACTGGTAGAGCTTCCTGGTCAGGAAGCCTTTTCTGTATTTGCTGGTTCTCTGTGATCTAGTTCTTTAGGGGTCTTCCAAAATCCAGCTTCTAATCCTGAGTATTAAAATTGGGCCAAAATGAGTCCATACATTGGACTCAAATAGGAAATTATTCCATGGACCTTTCTATGTAGAATCCTGGGCCAGAGACTCCTCTAGCAGAGATAAGGGCCAAAGGCTGAATTTTGCCTCTCTCTTTTTTAAAAGCTGTCATAGGAGATATGTTTAATCCTTTTCTTTTGGGGGTTTTTAATTGAACAACTTTAATCCCATGAAAGTATAATGTTTAGGCTCAATAGGGGTTTTTCACTTTTAGAACAAATGAATAGTGAATATGTTCAAAATATTTTCAAAAGCATCACTTAAATTGCTTTATATTCATTTACATGTATTTGTACAAGGTTACAATGGAAAACGGACAAAATAAATATAAATATGTAATAGTTAAACCTCTCAACAGAGTACTAGATTTTAGAGTACGTGACTTTTTCTAACTGTACACATTTATATTAATGGTATGTGGTTTCATCATTATAGGGAATTCAGATGTGGAAACTCTCTACAGAAACAGATTACAGCTCATCTGTGATTTCGTGGAGAATTCTGGTTTCTTAATTGTTAAAATACATGACCTGTTCTCAGTCTTCATTCTTCCTAATCTATCAGTAGTTTTTGATAGTGGTGATCATCCCCTGATCATGAAAACTTTTTCTTTTTTTGGCTTTTATTTGCTGCTGTTCTCTTTTCTTTTTCCTTCCTGTCTAATCAGTGTTGAGTTTTCTTTGCTAAATTATGAATAAAGCACAGTGTCTTATATACTAGGGTTTCCTTCAAAGCTTACCTATGCTCTTGTCTTTTCTTTGTATACTTTATCCCGTGATGACTATCAGCAACAAAGATTCAGTTTTCATCTATATGCTGATGAGACACCCAAATCTATATATCCAGCCCTAATTTTCCTCCCAAACTCCTTTGTGGTATTTACAACTCCCTGTTAGACACACTCTCTCTTTCTCTCTCAACATTCCATATTTTCCCTATTCTCAAAAAAATCCTCTCAGTTAATCTGTCCTTGAGAAAATTGCCTACAATAGATGCTTCCCCTCTCATTTCTTAACTCTCCACTCTATGACTTCTGACTTCATTCAACCAAAATGCCTTTCTTTAAAACCATTAACAGTCTCTTCTTTGCCAGATGTGATAGCCTATTCTCCATTCTCATCTGTCTTGACCTCTCTTGCAGCCTTTGTCACTGTTGCTTGGCCTCTTCTTGATACTGTTTTCTCCCTAGGTTTTCAGGACACTTTCTATTCTGGTTCTCCTGCCTATCTGATCAGTCTTCTGTCTTCCTCACTAGATCTTCCAAGTCATATCTCCTAACTTTGAGTGTCCCAAAGGGCTCTTTCCTTTAGAGTATTTCACTTGATGATCTCAGTGACTCCTGTGGTTTCAATGCCTTTCTGAAATGCTTGTCCAGCCTAACTTCTCTCTTTCACCTCCAGCTGCCATTGAGAGATCTCAAACTGGATGTCCTGTAGATTCTTAAACTCTGCATCTTTTAGTCTTATTACACCTCACTACCTTCTACATATTCTGTGATAGAGTGACATTTGTGTGTAGACGCAGCACCAGAGAGAGTCAGAGACAGATTGACATTCAGCAGTAGATGATAATTGAATCTGGGAACTGAAGAGATCAGCCAGGGATCAGAGCAGAGAAAAGAGGGAGAAGAGAAAGGAACACAAGAAAGAGCTTTTAGGCATATCTAATCTTTGGAGACATGATAAACCAGTAAAAGGGATGTGGGGGGATTACTCAGCAAGCCTAGAGAACTAACTGCAGACAGTAGTGTGGAAGTATAGACACACACACACACACACACACACACACACACACACACACACACACAATCACAATCATACATATTCTCTCACTCCTGCATCCACTTGGCCAAGCTAAGTAACAGAAAAACTGTATAGCACTGTGTTCTGTTATAATTCATTACCTGTGGTTAAGGGTAGTATAGTTAGAAAAATTTAACAATCTGGAGAAATTTTCATACTTTGTGGTCAACTATTTTATAGTTTCTAAGGATTTGGAGGTTTTATTGTGTCAAAAGTAAATTGTGTTTTTCATTTTTGTCTTTATGCCCAAGTTATATAATACAGTCCCTTCCTTGCACATAGTAGCAGATTAATGAGTGCTAATTGAACTGGGGAGGGCTGCTTAGAGATTACCGGGATGAAGCCCCTTGTTTGGCAGATATGGTGGAAGAAGAGACTCGGAAAGGTTTAAATGACTCATTAATGTTGTACAGTATTAAGTGGCAAAGCTAGGATTCCATATCAGTGCCCTTTCCACCATAGCACAAATTCCTTATGTGTGAAGGGGAGAAAGAATGAGGTTAGGTTACTTTTTGCTGTTCAGCCACATTACATGTGAGAAAGATCTGGTGTAAATTCTTGTTTAGTTAAAGTTACGTCTTAGTGTGGCTTCATCATTTGTTTTTGTAAAATTTATGAATTCTTAGAACATGATACGTATTCATATATAATTATAAAATTAATTTCAAAATTAAATGGAAATGGTTTTTTAATTATTTATTACGGTGCGCCTGTTCACTAGATCAAAATCATTGATAGTTTGCTCTTTTGCGAGGTTGGTTTAAAAACACGATCTGTATGTTTTTATTGTTGCTTTCTTCCTCCCGTGGTTTGAATTCAGATAGATTTTTTACATCAAATGTTACTTGAATTGGAAGCTGAAATAATATTACATCATATTTAGGACAGAAGAAGGGGTCATTACTGTGTGTAGGATGGTGGAAGGGGAAATAGGAAATAGTCATGGACTGAGCTCATGAACTGGCTTCAGCATGAAACTTTTCTAGATTCCCACCCGGCCTCCCAAACCACCTTGTAGTTAACCGCGTTGTGTTGATTCTCTTCCCGCCGTGTGTAGTTGGATCAGTCTACATTGTCTCTCCCATCCATAGGTGACTTCCTTGCAAATAAGGATTATTTCATTCTTTATCCGTGTCTCCCCAGAGCCTAGCACAGTGCCTGGCAGATATAGGCACTTAACAGATGCTTGCTGATTGAGTGATTCTTGAGGAGAGCTTGGATCTAGGGCTTAGAAAAAGTCATTTATAAAATCTGTGATGCCATCATATGGGATGACTTTCAAAGCTTTTTTCCTTAAAGTTTGAGTTATGCAGATATCTGTGTCTGAGAACAGAAGATGAGCACATAATTCAAACCAATATAGAGTGTAGTTCTATGTGATAGACCTCATGATGAGCAAAACTAAGTTTGAGGTTTTTTTTCTGGGTAGGTATAAAAAGCAGGACATTGTTTTTGTGTCACATGATATTTATGGAAATCCCTAACAAAGATTTTTTTTTAACTATGAAACAGAAAAAAAGCATTTTTTTCACACCCCTTATTAAAATGCACATTGTTTGACTAGTGACTGTGATGCTTACAGAGGGAAGAGATCAAGCTCTGATAGGTTTTGTGTGGTTATTTCATTTCTCTGATTTAAAGAGGAAGCATCGAAGTTAGACTTATTGCTGTTAGACTTTACTGCTATTTCATATATAATTTGTTTTAGAGTGATTCTTGTGTTTTTGTACCATTTTCTTCTGCTTTTAAATATTTAAGGTAAAATTTAAGTGGTACCTACAACTTCACGTTGAAGGTGCCATCATTCTACACTTGTCTTCCCATTACAACGTGAACTCCTTGAGAACAAGGACTGTTTTTGTCTTTCTTTTTGTCTTTATTATTTAGCCCAGTGCCTGGCACATAGTAGGTTCTTCATAAATGTTTGTTGACTGAAGGAAGGAATGTAAGTCTCTACTACTAATGCATTGCTTTTCCTCTTGATTTTAATTCATTGGTTATAATTACATTTGTACAGACTACCAAGAAATCCATCTCTGAATTCCTTTTACTTAGAAGTTCCTTTTGGTCTGTAGTGATTTCTGTTTAGCTTATCAAATATAGGTGTCTTTCATGTGTTTATATCCAATTGTACTTCTTATTGCCCAAAGCAGAGAAAGCTAAAGTCTGTAAGTCATTTATTTTCAGTGTGTAGTATAAATTGCTGCGCTGTATATACATTTTATATTTATGTCAGGAAAGGGTTGCAAAGGGGTGCTTTAAAACCACCTTTTCAGCTCTAAATAGCTATTGTGTACATATGGTAAGGTACTGCTGCTTAACAATTAGTAACTGCTTTGATGAAACTAAATTACATGTTTAAGTTCCCATCAGGAAGTCGCTTCACATATCTGTATTAATGTATTCAAGGCTCGAGAAGGAAAGTTAATTTTCCAGCTTAAATATTTAATTCAAGCTTAAAATTTAGTCTGTAATTAGAGCTCCCAAATGGCAGGAACATGGAGTATTTGTCCATTTTAATTAGATTGTTGTTTACCTATTAATTATATATCATATCTTGTCATATAGTTTTGATGGTAACAGATGGTGCTAGGAGTTAGTAAGGGTTTGAACAAAATAAGATTCCACATGATTTATTAAGTTGCACTTTATTAGTGAGTGGTCTGCTTTAGTCAGGTTATTCCGAATAAGAACTTTTAAGCATTACATTAATTTTAATAATTATTCTTTTGGGGTTTTTAGGAAGTATTTAATTTTTAAAATTCTGAAATTAATGATTTCTGTTTCAAAAGAAAAGCAATTGCTTTTTAGATATTTTTTGTTTTCCAAAGTTTCAGTAGTAAATCATATAGTAGATGTTGAGGATGAGTAGATATCTGATAATCTAAATGGACAATTCCACTTTTATTTAAATGGGCACAAAAAAAATATTGACACAAGATAATTCATGTATAGCAGTGCATTTGAGTGATATGTGTATGTGCACATATATAATGAGTGATGATTTCAAAGCTGCTTTTATGTTCTATTGCTTGAGGATAGCACGGTACTTTATTTTGTAAGAACATATTTAGAGAAATTGTGAAGATTATGAGAAAATGGCCTTTGAAATGAAATAATATAGACACATGTGCCCAAGTTGATACAATATATGTATTTCTAGAAATCCAGATTATAGAAATCTCTTATTTTCCATTTACTTGTACCATAACGTGAAGAATGCTTTGATCTTCTCTTGTGATTGATCTTCAGTAGGCTGTTGCTCCTGATACTGTAGCTTGATGTTCCACGGCTTCCAGTTCTCTATAAGCATTTTAATGATTGGTAACCAAACATTTCTATGTGTTCACTTACTCTGGGTGAAACCTTTTCCAAAATGCAGGCTCCTTTTGCCTTGAAAACAATTACCATTTAATTGCTCTATTTAGAAAGTTGGAGGCTTCTTAAATTATATTTTCTTTACCCTGGGGTCATCATTGGAAAGCTAAATACTAAATAATATGTGTTGGAAAGCTCTGTGAAGGTGTGGTCAACAATGTACAATATTTTGAAAAAATGTGAAAATGCAAAAATGACATTTAAAATTGTATTCTTACTGCCTCACCAGTCCTAGAAAACTGTCTAATATTGTTTCTATGTCTGGTATTGTTTTCTTTGTTCACACTATTTTCAGTTCTTACTATTTTCTGTCATTTATTCAAGAATTTTATATAAACCCCTTTTCCTGTGTCTTAAAGGTGATTTTTTTTTCCCTAAAAAAGTTTAAAAATCCATTTAATAGTAAAAAAATCCGTTTTCAATATTAGGCAAAAAAAGAATCCACCTTATGAAGTATATGATACAAGTATCAATATCCCCAGTTTATAGATGAGGAAGTTGAAGACTAGCCCCAAATGACCATTCTGGTAGATGTTAAAGCCAGAAGGCTCATGTTTCACCAACTGAAGCAAAACTCAAAACCAGTTATGTGCTAAGGACATAGATTCACCAGAGCATGATGTCAAAAAATAATAATAATTACTATTATTAGTTAATGTGTCTACAATTACTAAGATAACATTTATATTATATATGTCCTATCTTCCTTGCTATGTTGCAAGTGGTTTGAAGGTATGATTGTCTTATACACACATACGAGGTATTCGAAAAGCCTCGTGCTGCTTGAAGCTATTTCACACATACAGAACTTAACTCACAATTTCGTGGTTTTATGACATACATTGAGAGAGAGTTTGCTGAAATTTCTGGCACGTAATAAATGCTTAACGGTGCTTTTTTACTTAAATCTGCCTGTTTTTTATCTCACTTTGTCATATTAATCATGCATAAAATTTTACTTTTGTGCTCTCCTCTAATGCCCACTCATAATTATACAGGTTTTATCATGGTGCACGTGTTCAGTTTGGATAGTTCAGTAGAGTAATATACTACATTACTTACATAATATTTATAAGATCCACGCATGACTTAGAGCAGGCGCTCAGGGCCCATTACAGCCGACAATACTCTGGAGGAACCAGATTAAGATATAATTGGGAACCGCTTTTCAAAAACAAATAGAAATTCAGTGTAACATAGATAATGTTAATATGTGTTTTTCTGCATTAATACATGCCTCACGTCAACGCTTTTTGTATGGTTCAGTGTCCCTTGTTTCTGTGTGAGTTTGATGCCACTCCTGTAGTCTTCTATGCAGACATTTTTAACTTGGTATTATTTTATTACCATGTGATTATGGCACAAAAGCAGTTTAACTTGATCAGTAAAGAGAGCTAACTGACTTGTATTTCTGTTGGGCTTTTGTTTTTGGATTAGTGAGATTATCACCTTATCATTGCCTTTTATAAAAACATTTTCTTAAAAACAAAACTCAGATATCATGCTCTAACAAAGTGTGGTCTGTTCATATTCACCTGGAGAGGCTTATACAAACTGATGCTGAGTGAGAAGAGCAGAACCAGGAGAAATGTGTACACAGTCACAGACACATCGTACGTGTGACGACCACCCTCGACAAACCGGACTCTTCTCGGCAATGCACAGCTATAACACAACTCTACAAGCCTCAGGATGGAAGGACATGTCTACACTCAGAGAAGGACCTAGAGAGACCAGAGTGTAAATGGAGACTGAAGCAATCTACATGTTCTCGTTCTCTTTCATGTCTGGTTTTCTTTCTTTTTCCCAGTGTTCACTCCATTGGTTACAACCCTTCTATACGACCAGACTATCGTACAATGTGAAAGTGTTTGCAGATGCTGTACCTGACTGCACGCCGCCAAGGTGGGGGGAGAGGGAGGGTGAGAAAAAAAACTTGAAACTCAAGAGAGTCTGGAACCGAATCTTGTAAATTGAAAGTAAATAAACAAATCAATTAAAAAAAATAAAATAAAATTGTTCTACTATTAAAAAAAAAAGCGTGGTCCAAGAACCTAGTGAGGTCCTCAAGACTATCTCAAGGTATCCCTGAAGTTAAAATGATGTTTACAATTAGCACTAAGACATTTTAATTTCTAATATGATAAATATCAATAAATACAACCCACAGAAACCAAAGCTCCCTGGGAGGCGTCACTTTTGAGAGAGTAAAAGAGTCCTGAAACCAAAAAGTTTAATGTTACATAAAATTTTACTTTTACTGCTTGGCAATGCATTAATAAGGACAAATAAGAAAGCATAAGACTGGTTAAGACACACATTTAGAATAAAAACAGACAGTTTGCATTATCAGCACTACTGCCCTTTATGAAAATACGGAACTATGTTTTATTCTTTTGGCACAATTCATCAAACATAAACTGTACCAGCCTGAATCTAAAATAGGATAGAAGATAAATTGAAAAGCATCATTCACGCCTGTTTTATGGATTTTTTTTTTAAATTGTAAGATACAACTGAGGCATTCTTTATGAAGAACTACTTGAGGAAAAAAAATAACTCAATTAAAAAAGAACTTACAGTTCAGTTTCTTTTTCTACAGCAAATAGCAGTAGTTACAGGGGAAAATATATCGTTTCTTTTGATCAGTATTCTGTAATCACATGTGTATTCAATTAAATATCATTAATAAGAAACAGTGTGTTTTGGCAATGAATTCTTCTTTAGGGTATGAGATACTGAAGAAACTTTGTCCTCTTGAGTTTTGTCCTCCATGGCCCCAGTGAGGTCTTGCTGCCAAAATATCACTTCTGATTTTATTAAGTGCTGATCATGAGTTTATTTTTACCTTTTTGAGGAAAATCAGAACACAGTCACTAGCTGTGTTTCTGGAAGTAATTTGTTATTTTTCTTACTTAATATTGCTTATTTATGTCAATGTAAGTTAATGTTGTACAGGAAAAGGAATTAATTGGACCCGTGATTTCTTTGTAGTAAAGAACTTTGAGTGAGGAACTTTATCTAGCAGAGTACTGATCACTATCTGCTCTGCATCTTGGTCTTTAGTTGTCCAGCACTGAGACATTAAGTAATATACTAAAGGTTCATGAAAATAACAGTGACCTGGAATTGTATGTAATATTTCAGATCACAGATGTTGGTTTTGCCAATAGTCAGTGCCTACTATGTACCTGGCATTGTTCTAAATTCTAGAGACACTAAGAAAGAAAAAGACGATCCTTGCTCTCAAGGAGTTCACAATGTAATAGTAGAAAACAGTACACAAAAGGAAACTGAAAAGGAGGGGGGTTGGGAAATGGATTATCACATTATGGCCTTATTTTTTTGTCATTTTTTTTTTAAAGCTCAAACGTCATGCTATAACACAGAATAGCAGTTTTCAAAATACAGTCTAAAAACCTGCTGAGTGGTACCCACTGTGTGGGTGTGATGTTCCAAACAGAGCTACTGATGGGAAATGGAGAGTTAACCAGAGCATTCTGAGTCCTGTACAAAGGAAGGATTTGGGAGGAGTTTAGTGGGCAGCCCTTCAGTCAGAGGAGAGAGGCAAGGGAGGATGTTGAGAAGGTATTGAGTGTCAAAGCTTCATGATAGTGAGATTTTGGGTGATGTGCTTATCCCAGGTGCAATGTGATGTTCCTGGAGCCTAGACCAAGTAGTGGAACTGGTAGAAGATGGAGCTTGTTGAAGGTAATGTTTTGCATAATTTATACATTTTTAAGGATTATTTTTGAAGTACGTATTTAAGAATTATATTGACCTCCAAGTATAGACTGAAAATTTAACACTTATGGTGATTTCTTTGTCTTTGGCATTTCTGTGTGTGATAACACCATACCTTGGGTATTATCAGCACTTACTGAATGTAGGCCACTGAACACATTTATATATAAACATAAAAAAGTTAATAAGTAGTAGGTTATGTCATATTTAATATCACAAAGATGTGTCAGTTTACCTGGGTCTATTGGCATAGTTTTTAATCCTGAGAGGAAAAAGACAAATGTCACTTATTTCTGGTAATAGAGAATAGAAACAGACTGATAAATTGAAATTCCAGACCATCCAAAACATTGTTATAACTACTTACTACAGTTTCTCCTTCAGCTAAATATTAAATGAGACTGGCCTCAAATGTAGTAAATGTTTCATTTCTTTTCCATTTCTATTGTCATGAAATGAGAGATGATATTAAGTAGTTTCAAATTTAAACTCAGTAATTAGCTTGGATAATATCTACGTCAACAAAATAAGGTTCCCAATAAAATTTTTCTAAGTATAGCTGGTAAATATATTCCTTTATTGGTTACTTAGAGGAGGAAATGTACACTGTATGAAAAGGTTAAAAATTATTGGTGTAATCAGGAACCTAGGCAGTATGTAGAAATTGTTGGATTGGCTAATGTTGGGCACCTGGTTTTTTTAATGTACTTAAAAATAAGTACATTTTATATCATTCTTAACACATTCTCTTATAACAATGAAGTTGATATACTGTGACTCTGATTTCCTCTCATGCAGATAAACACAACAAAGACTTCAGCAGCTTATTGTGGAAGTTGTAGAAGTCATAATGTTTTTGTAAAGGTAAAAATGAGGACGTGAAGCCAGCACAACTTATAAAATTTCCCTTTCCCCCGATATTTGCAATCTATATAGTAGATCCTTTGTAGGCAAATATTAAAGGATGTTTTTTCTGTATACTTTGGTTGCCTTCCCGCATCTGACTTTGTATCTTGAATAATGCTTTCTGTGTTATCCTCCTAATTCAAACCATGGAAGCATGGCCTTTGAGAATCCCCTTCTGCTAGGCCTCCTTCCCAGTCTAGGATCCATTTTGGCCGTCGTTGGCGTCCTTGCTGTTCTTGGTATGAGACAGTGCGCCTGCCATCTCCAGGCTTTTTCATGCACTGTCTGCTCTCAGGTCTGATAGCTAATTCCTACTCATTCGTACCTCACTCAAAGCTGAACTTGAGAGGCATCTTTGTGAAGCCTCTTTTAATTCTTTGGCAGCTCATAGGACCTCCCCGCTCCCCAGCTTTAAAAAAAATTTACCTTTCATATATTTTGTATTTGTGAGTTTGTGTCTTTTGGTGGATAGTAAACTTGACCGCTGAGGCTGGGAGACCTCTTCTGTAGGCCTGTTCCTGAAACACCTTGGCAGTGGAACACAGGATATGTCTCTTAAGCCTCAAGGCCCTAGGCAGCTTCCTAGGGGAAACGTAGTTGGTAAAGGGAGTGCCCTAAGGGACTGAAATCAGTTCGTGATAGTTAGGTCATGTTTAAGGTTTGATCAGTCAGTGAGTTAGTTACCAGGCTCTTATGTTGTGGGGCAGTATACTAGGTCTGCACGTGTACAATCATAAATACATGTACACGTGCACACAAGCAAGGCCCACGTAAGATGCAGGGCTACCACATATACATATGCATTTATTTTTTAATCATCTTGTGACATTAGCTCAAAAAAGGCAGAAACTATTTTATCCTTGACTTTGTGCTCCCAGGACCTAGCAGAGTACTTCTCACATAAGAAAACTTAATAAGTGCTTGCTGATATATTAATTGAAACCTTAAGTATGTATGACCAAGTCAGTTGCGGTGTATCCCTCATTCCTTTAGGCCGTAGTAGAAACAGCATCTCAGGGACTTATCTTCATTTTCTTCTGTTTCTGTGTTTAACACGTCTATTAAAGCACCTACTTTGTGCAAGGCATTTTTCTTGGCTTTGGGAATACAATAACAAAAGCAATTCTCTGTCTTCAAGATTACCTTTTGATGTCGTTTGTCCCTCATTCTGAAAGAGGACCATGATGTTAGGAAGATGTTGCCATGACATGCAGATAAATTGGACTGAAGTCAGGCAGGGCTGTACAAGGTCACCAGCCTCACTTTCTCCTCTGGAGCCATCTGGGACCAGTGGTAAGATACAGATCAGGACTCCTGGAAATCCCCTATTTATTGGATGGAGGTACAGCAAGTACACAGAAAAATGCAGTGTTGGTGTTTGTCCTTCCTTCTTGACAAGACTAGTGACATCATGAAGGTGATGCCTTGACTTGCTTGTGAACTGGATTTAACTCATTCTCTTCTCTGAAGTCATCTGAGTTCAGTGTCAAGACCAAAGGCAAGACGACTGACTATGGCTTGGTATGCAGTCGGTGACCTTGGCCTTTCTAAAATAAGGTCTTTCCCAGGTCTAAGTTTATCTGAGGCAAACCCTATTCAGTGACTAAGGGCAAAGTAAGAAGTAAGACAAAATATGACCCAATTTACAATTACAAAAATATCTTAAATGGAAGGGAAGACTTTGCATGTCTGCCTAGAATAGAAAACAGTTGCTACTTAACACTCATTCTAAGTCATCAGAACTAAACCAAGAACATTGGAAGCTTAGGATGGAAGCTGTTATTGGGTATTGAGTGAAAGTGGAGTGATTTGGGTTTTAAGGCTTAGTCAAGTAGCTCCATTTGAAACACAGTGGGCTAAGGTATAAACAAATTACAAAGTACTTTTTAAGAGGGGAGAGCCTAATACCTGTATGAATCTGGATCAGCCACTGGTAGGAGACCTTTGTTCAACTTCATAAAGATCCATGATTTTATCATTGTGAGTAGTATCACCATTAGCATAGCTAGCTCATTGTTTCTCTACACACACATACACACACACACACACACACACACACACACACACACTCTCTCTCTCTCTCTCTCTCTCTCTCTTTCTCTTTCTCTCTCTCTCTCTCTCTGTCTCTCTCTCTCCATCAATATTTGGTAGCCTGCGTTCTTGAGATGAATTTCTCTCCCTGTAGCTAGGCTCTGGTCTCTGACAACAGTCCCTGAGCTTCTTCATGAAGCCTTTCCAACTTGGTGTATCTACTGCAGCTCAAGTCTGCCTCCGTGCCATGAGGAGGTATTTAAGTAGGACTTCCTTTAAAAGGAGCAAGCTGCTAAGACAATGGCTTAATTTCAGTTCCATGGAGAGCACAGTAAATTATTGAAGTTCAGTAAATAACAGAAATGCTGAGGACCCAGGGAACTATGGGTTGTCCTCTTCCACATGAATTCTTCCAGCTGTAATAGCTATTTGTTACTGTTAGAATGCAATTAAAGGTGTTAATTTTAAGTTGTAAAGTCTATTGTGCTCTGCTTTCCATAGAGATTTCCCCTTTCCCCATGATGCCATGTTTCAATTAAAATAACCAGATCAATTGTTTAAATTGTTTTGAGACTGGATCATCAGAGCTTTGGGATGAGATTGTTTCTTATTAATTTGGGTGTTGATTTTGTTTCCTTTTCTGAAAATGGCACCTTTTATTAACACTTTGACGTATACATTTTTAGCAGGATAAGAACCATTGTAAAGCAGTCCAATCTAACATGGCCTGTACTTCCAAGGTCAGACTAGAACTGTCTGTGGGAAATGTGTTCACTGTCACTCTGGCCCCAGAACACCATTAAGACTCTCAGTACCTCAGTTTCCTTATCTGTGAAATGGGGGAAGTAATGTGTGCACCACCTGTTTCATGGGGTTGCTGTCCAGGAAAATATTTTATAAATTTAAAGTTTCCTGTAAATATGGGTGGTGGAGGTTGTTCTCTATTTGTCTTTATGTCTCCAACATCTTGTACAGTGTCTTGCACATAGTAGGCACCTAATAAACATTTGTTGGGGCTCATCATTATTTGGGGATTACAGTGGTCATATGGGGATTTACAGTATTGCCCCCTTAAACCATTGGTGTAGCATTTGGCAGAGGGCTGTATTCCAGGGCATAGAGTTCTGCTAAATGGAAAATTTGTTTTTAAATGAAGAAACTGTTTCTTTAGCTATCTTGATTTCAGTCTGTTTCATCTAGTTTTGTTCAAGAAGAGAAAACTACTTACTATTATCTGTAAAATTACTCTTTCATACAGGTTATCAAGATACATACTAAGCCTTCAGGTTAAATAGTTCTGTGGGTTGTTATTGTGGTTTTTAAAGGATTTTTTTAAAGTCTCATAAGTGGCAATTTTTTATAATATTACAAATTGCTTAAAATATTTTCCTTAGAAATTACCCTTGATGTGATAATTCAACAAGCATTTATTAAGTGCCTTATATGTGCAGGGAATTGAGGATGTACAAAGACAAAGCAGTGAAAACCATCACTGTTTTCATGGAGCTAGAATAGCTCATCTCTCTTAAAGTTTACAGAGAGCTTTTCTTATATCACATGTTTGTTGTTATATTTTCTTTACATGTATTGACAAATGCTTTGACCTTCTATTTCATCTACCTGTACTTTATCTTCCCATATTACTAATCTATATAAGAAAATTCATCAGTGGGGATCATTTAACTTGTAAAATACTCTTCTGAATTTTGTTAGAAGAAAACATGACCCCTTTTTCTTAAGGACCTCTGATTGGAGGTGGGAGTAAAGAGCTCTTCTCAAAACTTTCATTTAAAGAGGGCATTGTGGCCATCCATCTCTTCCTTTGCCACCTTCTGTGTCCACTTCTGTGTGGGCACTTTTTTTTCCCCCTGCCCAGCCTTTGGCTTTTTTGTGTATTATTGCCTTCCTCCACTAGATTATAAGCTGCTTGAGGACAGGGACTGTCTTTTTCATATAAGTACCTCCAGTGCTTAGCACAATAATGGCAAATAGTAGGTGTTTAATAATTGTGCATTGATTGATTTTGAGCCTATGTGATAGAAGAGCACAAATGTACATAAATAAAAACGACACACATTGAAGTACAGTCAGATTCCTCTGGCATTTGCAGCCACTCACCATCTGGCTGCAGTCTGTCCTCCCAGGCTGAATACATATTATTTTTCCTCTCATCCTTTTTGTGTTACTGGCACACTGAGCTGGTTGTTGCTCCTCATAAGTGGGTGATATTCCCTTTCCCAGTTCCATGCCCTTAAACAGGTCTTAACATCAGACCTATCGGTCATGCTCTCTGCCTATTGCTACTTCTAGCTGGTTTTCCAACTTTCAGCCTGAATGTCACCACCTAGAAAAAGGCCTTTCCATATTTCCTTAGTTTTTAGTACTCCTCTTTTGCTCACTTATGGAAATTACTTTGAATTTATTTTTCATTTACTTGCCTTTACTTATTCATTAATGATTAACTAAAACTTATTGTTTCCCTGAAGTAGAAGGTAAACTCTTTGAGGGCAGAGGCTGGTTCATTTGTGTTTTTGTCCTTCCTGTGCCTGGAATAGTGCCCAGCACATAATAGGTACTTAATAAATGCTGGTTGAATTGAATTGAAGTATAGTTGAACAAATATGGGCCAAAAAATAATTGAGACGTGAGATTGTTCAGGAAAAACTTCTTAGAGATGGTAAGTACTGATTTGGAAAGAAAGAAGCTTTAACTTAAAGCTTTACTTGCCTGGAAAGGTATGAGTTCTGTCTATCTTCAGAGTCCCCTAATCTCAGTTTCTTCGTAAAGTCTCACAAAAGCCAGCATGAAGCAGTTATTATCTGTCTCTACCACTCATTCAGATGTAGTGAACTCTTGATTATATATTTTGAATTCATGAGAGCAATGATGAGTAAGAAAATGGATGAAACTTTGAAGATAGAAAACAGCCATATGTAGATGAGGAGGCCATGATTCATCACCTCCATTGTTTGGTGGGATAGTCTTGTTAGAGAAAACGGAACTACCTTACATCTCCCTCCAGGATTGTATTTAGTTGCGATCGTGCTTCCCAAAGATGGCTGCCTAACCAAATGAGTGGCTGCTGAAGAGTAAGGTATCTTTTAAATGGATATTGAAGACTTAACCATCAGTAGTGGGAGTAGCAGAATGACTGGGCATTGGCTTACTATATTGATTTTTGATATCTCTTCCATTATCATAGGCAATACTTAATATTTTATTATTATTCAGCCATTGACAGTCGTCTCAGTTCATCAGCTAGCCACTGAGTAATTACCTTTTCTCCTCACCTCACAGCAGAGGCAGCAAGGTGCCCGAGGAGCAGAGGGCTGCAGCCAGAATCAGAGGTCCAAATCAGACTGGCACTTGCTAGCTGTGTACCTGCATTTCTTCAGATGTAGAAGGGGGATATTAATAGCACTGACCATCAAGAGTTTTTGTGAAGATCAAAGGAAATAATATTTGTGAAGCATTTGGCCCAGTGCTAGCACATGGAAGGTACTTGAGAAAAGCTTGTCCCCCTTCCCCAGCTCTACTCTAAGCACTTCGAAAAGCCAGAACCATTTCTATATTACTTTTTGGTATCATATGAAGAACATAATTTCCACATTGTGAACTTTCCATAAACACTTGAAAATGTGATTAATGAGAAGGGGAATATGGCTGGATAAAGAGGAGAAAATGCTGTAGTTTAATGGACATTGCACTGGATGTCCAGTCAGAAGATGAAGAATCTCATCTCAGCCCTCCTACTAACTCACCGTGGTTCTTGTCATCTTTGTAGACCTTAGTTTCCTCGTCTGCAAAATGAGAGTTTTTGACAAGATGTAATCTGTAAGGTCCCTTTCCTTCCAAAACACCATATGATAATTTATGAGAAAGAATGACATGGGTATTGCTGACTGGATGTAGGACCGGCAGTCTAGGTGTAGTAAATGAATACAAGCATCTAGCTGAGGCAGATATACCAAGTTGTTCTACAGATAAATTTCTAAGTGGAATAGATAGGAGATGCATACCTTCTCCCCCTGACAATTTAACAGATTTTTATTTTTTAAGGAATATAGTTGTACCCTTCAAAGCAATGATTATTTTTGTGGTCAAACATTATTTAATAAACACAATTGCATAAAAATTAACTGATACAAGATAAAACAGAAAAATATATTGACATACATTTAGCCTTAAACATCATCTTTAAAAATATGTTATATTCTGCTATAGTCATTTCTCTTCCATAATTTGGAACTAAATTCACAACATTTAATAATAAGTTTATTTTATTAAATTTTTTTTGAGTTACATATTTTCTCCCCGTCTTTCCCCCCGCCCACCACCCCAAGACAGCCATCCCAGTGTTTCCCCCCTCCCCCAGTCTATTCTCTCCTATGTCACTTTTTGGTAGGGCAGGATGGATCTCCCAACTGCAGTGCCTGTGTATTTCAAGTTCCAGTTGGATGTAGTCAATAATAATAATATTAATAATAATTGTGTATATATATATACACATACATACAAAGATAGATAGATAGATACACATTCATAACATTTGATTATGGAACTCCAGATTCCAGATTC
>CM053581.1:556693663-556740264 GCA_028627135.1 Pseudochirops cupreus | reverse complement strand
TTTTCAGCTCTGGAGGCCTTCTGGCCGAACTGCTTATCTCCCCCTTTCACAATTCCCACTGGCAGCTGCCGCTAATCCGCTCACCTGAAGCTCCTAGCTCCTCCCGTCCAGCCGCCCCCGGGGCACAGCCGCGGCTTTAGGCCAGGCTGGTTTCGGTTCGCAGTGCTGATATGGTTCCTCGTAGCCGAGCTGACTTCAGTGGGAAGTATCTTTGTGTGCGTTTTGGAGTTCCAGGATTGGTTTAGAGTCCTATTTTATGGGTATTTTGGGGTGGCTATGTGAGAGCTGCGATGTGTTGCTGCTGCTACACCGCCATCTTGGCTCCGCCCCTAAATTCACAACATTTAGACACATTCTTTATCATGTAAACCTTACTTACTGGATATTAAGACTGTCTTTGACATTCTGTTTTTCTAAGTCTGGCCTTTATTATATTTCATAGGTTTTTAACAGAAGTTAAGTCAGGTGGGTTCCAAGGCCATTGAAGAACATTTATTTCCATATAGTAGATAAATTTTTTAAGCTTTTGTAATGTATAGCATGGTACAATGTTGTATTGGGATATTTTATCCTCATTTGGGAATTCTTAAAATTCTGGAAAAATTCTCAGGACATCAATGTATTTATCAGTGTTAATCATTTTCCTAATAGGGACACGATGCCTAGTGCAAATAAAAAATCCCCTAAACGTGTGTACGTGTGTGTGTGTGTGTGTGTGTGTGTGTGTGTGTGTGTGTGTGTGTGTGTGTGTATTTTATGGTCTCATGAACATGCCAAATCTCTCAATCTCTCCTGAACTTTTAACAATAATTTTAGTATAGCCTTGAATGAAAATATGTCTCGTCAGTAAAATGGACTCTTTTTCTATTTTCAAAACTTCAGTCTTTCGTGTGACAAACATTTTTTACTGAATAGGAAGAATTAGCAAGATTTTTTTCATATTTCTGTGCTGTCCTTCCAGCAGTAGAATGCTTCTGCCAGACTGTGGAGCTGTTGCGAATAACCCTTGCTGCTTCCATTTCCTTCAGAACACATGGGGCCTGTTGTCTGAAGATAAATTTTTGTAGCCCTACTTTGTGTTTGGTGTGACTGCCTTGTTTCTGTGTGGCTTTGTATGACTCTTGGCTTGCCCACACTAGTGGCTACCACAGTATCTCTGTTACTCATTGATTCTTGAGAGCTACGACATTTATGTTTCTTTGGAGTCATTATCGACTTTTAAATCACCGTTTTATCTTTCTGATTCTCATAATCCCGGGAGGTAGGTGCTGTTTTTATTTCCATTTTGTCATAGAGTTAACCAAGATTCACAGAGCTAGTTAAGTCCCTGAGGTGGATCTGAACTCAGGCCACCTTACTCCAAGCCCAGTGTGCCACTTAGTCTCCTCCTGATACAGTTGCTGCAATATCTCTGCACTTAGTGATGTGTACCTATAGCTTAGAGTATATAGCTCTGCATATACAAATTTACAAATCAGCTGTTTAAAGTGTTTAAAGTAATCTGGTTAAAGGCCATGGCAACCGAAAAGATCACCAAGTGAGATCCTATGGAGGAAAAGAGATGAGATCCCAGGACAGAGCCATGGGAGACACCGGGAGTTAGTGGCTGTACATGGTGTGACACCTAACTGGCAAATGAGAGAGAATAAAGATGATCCAGAAGGGAAAAGGTGATGAGGTCATAGGTGGCCCAGAGTTCAGGAAGGACGAAAATTTTTTTTAAAGGCCATTAGATTTGACAGTTAAGAAATAATTGGTCCTTTTGGAGGGGACACTTTCAGTATAGTAAGGGGGTTGGAAGCCAGTGTGCAGAGTTGCGAGGAGAGGGAGAGGAAAAGAAATACAGAAACCTCTTATAGATGACTTTCTCAAGTTTAGTCAGTAGAGGAGCAGAGATAGGGGATGATATCTAGTGGTGATGAGTTGGGTTTTTTTAAGGAAGGAGGAACATGACGTGTTGTTGACATCAGGGAATGAGCCATCAGAGAATTTGAGATTGAAGATTAGTGAAAGTGGGAATAATAGAGGGGGCGATGTGCAGACAGTTGCCAAAAAAGGAAAGGTAGGATCACGAGTACATATTGTGGGCTTTCCTTTTGACCATATGAGGCAGGTAAAGGAGATAAGCGAGTGTGTCTGAATGTTGTGATATGAGGAAGTGGGGAGATGGGGGCTGGGGAGAGCTTGTGGCTGATGTTTTTTTTTCCCTGTTAAATATGAAATGAAGTCTTCAGTGAAGTGGTTGGGGCAGGGGTGCTTATGAGAGACTTGAGGGGAGATAAGAATATAGGCCAGTCACTGTGGAGAGTAGGGAAGTAAATCTTTTGGGGAAGGATGGACGGTTTGCTTTGTTCTACTTCAGGCCCAGTTGATAAAAAAAATTAGTTGTGAAACTAATCAGCATGGTTTTGTGATTTCTTTCAGCCCTATCTACAGCTCACAAAAAGGAATGACAGCTGTGGTTGGTGTATGTAACTCAACTTTGGAGTTTGACAGGGGAGGATCAGAGAGAGAGTCAGTAGTTTATAAAGATTCATTAAGCACTTACTGTGTGCCTGTGTGAGTAAGAAGGATTTTGCTATTCTGTTTAGGGTTGAATTCCCAGGTTCCCTGGTCATAACAGTCTCTAGTTTCCAGGTGTTAGATATGAGTTCTTACAATTATGGTTGAAAACATCTCCACCACTGTGACTGTGCAATGAGATATGGGGGTAACATGATGTGGTATTTACCATGTGTGCACTGAATGACGGTATTGCTGAAGTTAACCCATGAGGCTGTTGCTGGCAAGATGTCTTCTTTGTCTGTTGCCCTATAAAGCAACTGGGCACTAGTCAGTAAGTGCCAATTTGGGATTTGGGTAATGCATAGAGGAATGCATGTACCTGCCTTGATAGGCCCCCACCAAGACTTGGGGGCAATCTGTGTCTGCTTCAATCAGCCCCCATTGAGGCTTGCGGGAATTTAGGAGCGTTCACAAGCAGGAATGCTCTGCCTGTCTCCAGTGACCCCACTGAGACCTTGGGATAATTACCCTCTTCATCCCTTGCCTGCCTCTGCCAGAAGGGTGATTGGGGAAGCCGTAGGAGTTGGTGCTCCCATTATCAGCAACTCCCTTTTGAGAAGACTAACCTAGAATAAAGAAAGGTAGCTTATTTAACCCCTTATTATGACTCTGTTCCTGTCTTCTTGTCTGCTTGGATCAAGAGTAAACCTGTGCTGGTGTCTTTTCCTGCCCAACAATTGGCTTAGTCAGTGTTACCTGTGTAACAGCCAGGCTGTGTGCTAAGTGCTGTGCATACAAATAAGAAAAAGGACACTCTTCCTGCCCTCAAGGAGCCTATAGTCTTATAGGGAAAGACAGTAGACAGAAAGTACACTAGAAATCTGAAAGGTGGAATGGAGGACATTTGGCACAGGGACATGATGTTTGCAGAGCTGAAACCAAGTAGAGCAGCTGGTAGAAAACGAAAATTCTAGTGTGAAATTTTTGAAGCCTCTATGAAGGGAGGCTTTAGGAGCAATTGTTTGCTCTCTGCCTGCCAGTCAGAGGGCACCCTCTCAGTCATTCCCCTCTCTCACTTATTTCAATCTCTTCCTCATTACTGGCTCATTTCCTACTGCCTGCAAACATGCCCATGTCTCCCCTATCTTCAAAAAACCCTTACTTGATCCTGCCTCCTCAGGTCTCTCTCTGTCTTGCTCCATCCTCCATTCAGCCACTGAAGTGATTTCCAAAGATGCAAGTCTGATCATGAAGCAAGTCTGATTATGCCAACTATGAGAAATGAGGAGCAGCCTGTTGGTGGTCATTTAGCCAGCATTTATTAAGTGCCAACCATGTGCTAGATGCTGTGCTGAGCAAAAGATAGTCCCTGCTTTCAAGTTCTTTTCAGCATGAGGGAGATATTGTGCAGACAATGATGTACAAATGAGATACATGCAAGATAAGTTGGAGAAGATTAACAGGAGGGAGGCATGTGCATTTCGGAGGCTTTGAGCTTGGCTTAGCTGAGGCCTGAAGCAAGCAAGGGAAGCCAAGACTTGGAGATGAGGGTGAGAGTTTCAGGCCTGGGAGACAGCCATCGAAAGTGTCCAGTGTCAGACGGTGGAGTCTGTCGAGAGGAACAGTGGGGAGGACGCCCACATACGAGTATTAAAGGGTCGTGGCATTAGGAAGGTTGAGAACAACTGGTCTAGAGGCATCTGGGTGACACAGTGGCTAAAACACCAGACCTAGTGTCAGGAATAGCAGAGTTAGATACAGCCACAGATGCTGCGTAGATGTGTCCATTATATAATGGGGATGGAATAATAACCTCTCAGGGCTGTTGAAAGGATCAAATGAGATAGTATTTTTAAAACATTTAGCACAGTGCCTGGCATATAGTATGTGTTTTATATATGTTCATTCATCTCCCTTCCCTCTCCCCCAGTCTTAAGAAAATGATGAGGAAAATGTTAATAATGCAGATTAAGCTTTAAAGTGTGTCATGAATACGTGCTTTTTTTTTCCCCCCAGAGACCTGGTTGTTAAACCTTTACCAGCCCATCTGTGGTAGTATCCTGCACAGTTGATGGGAATGGAGTGGAGGGAATTCATCTGAAGGACATTTCAAAGGAAAATCAGGTACTCTGGAAAAAGTATTAACTTTGGAGTCAGATGAAATGGATCAGAATCTCATCTCTGCTACTTCATTGCTTCTTCTCTAAGGTCCTTTCCTGATTTAAATACAGGGTGGTACAATCTATGAACGATATGAAAATTCAAAATCTTGGGCTCTGCTTGGAGACTGATTGAGTGATGGTTAGTCTTGAGCCTGAGTGACTGGGAGAATAGGCCTGCTGTTGTACCAGGGACCTGATTGGGGAGGAAGGTGAGGCGTTCTCTTCAGTTACCTTCAGTAACTCCTTACGATTCATGGAATTTTCCTCAAGACCCTTGATGAATTAATTTTCCAAGTTGTTGTTTTTTTTTTTTTTTTTACCAAAACTTGAATTGGATTGGTGATTTCCAGGTTAATTTTCTTGGGTCCTCAGTCAGCAAAGCCTTACCCTACTGTTTTGTTACTCTCTTTGTGTTGGTTAGGATGCTTGCTTCATTGGTCCTTATGTGCACATTACTGCCGTAAAGATGGCAGGACCTCGCGTTCACTTGGTTTGAAGGATTGCTCTTCTGTGGACTCCCTTTTAGCTGTCAGTAAAATACTTTTCACATTTACTCATTTCACATTAGTAGAAGCCTAAGTAAAAAACAAGTGACATAAAACCATAAAACTAGGCTATTTAGAAATAAAGCTTCCCATGCTATTGCCCAGGTGCTGCAGATGTCTGAAAGGAGCATCAACACATACCATATGTGTTAGAAAATAAAAGGCGTAAGGGCAGGATTTTAAGGACCCAGGATGAAATCTCAACTCTGAATTTCCTTCTAGTGTAAGTTGAAACTAGACCTTGTGTCTCCTTTTAACGTGCAGTCATTTTTGGTGTTTGTGTGTTTTATGTTTTGATCACTGTTCAGTATTTAAACTCCTTCAAATGTGCAAAGATTAAATGTTTAATAAAAATTGCTTGTTGTTTTCAACATCTGTGTTCTGAGAACAATGGCCCGCTGGAGTGCAGAAAGCTTGTAAAGTTTTCAAATGGATTGAGAATGACAGAAAGTTCAGTGAAGAGTTTGCTTTCCTCATTACAGAACTACTTCTGTGGCTGCGATTACACTAAGAGCATCTTTAATTGCTTTAAAATCTGAATGCATGATAAGAATGGATTAATTTGATTTTTCTGTTACTACAAGTAGCAGATGGTTTATGTCTTAGGAATGCTCATGTTGTAAAATGAGATCCCCAGCTCATTCGTGATTGGTCACTGTTAATGAAGCATGCTGTGCTGATTATTGATTTAGAAAATGAGGATGACATGACTATTGTGTGTGTTGCTGTAATAAATTAAAGAGGAGTATTTTAATAGCCAGCAGACATACACCTTAAATAACATGAAATATTGGATTTTCTATTCAGGTGGTCTCTGCCCTGTCAAACTAATTTTATTGTTTATTAAAAAGATATACTTTTATAGTTTCAGCTAACAAGCAGATGGTCGTCTTTACTTATTTCTGTTTTGTATTGCTGTATGACCGATCAGATGCATGATAGGAACCCAAATTAGCTTGTTGTCTGCAAAGCAATGGTATAGCCATGGGAGGAAATCTTTTGTAGGGTGTATGTGTGTGTACGTGCATGTGCACGTCTCTACTTTTTTAAAAAAGCTGTTCTGCAGTATTTAATCCTCATTTGTTGTGGCAGTGAAGCTAAATGCAGTAAGTGTGTCATAAGTTCTTTTCAAGCATTTTGATTTCTTCATCCTCCAGAAACTTTTGAATGATAAACTAGCAAGGAAGACATTTTCTATAGTACATTTGTATATTTTGAATAGTTACAAAATTTGTTAAATTCACACTTCGAGATGTTGACATAGATACAACATAAAAATCAAAGTGGTAATAGTTTATAATTGCCCACTTGTTCTAAAACTTATGTTTCATGTGCTGTTGGGTATTTGTCAAGGTTCACCAGGACATAAGTGACTTATGTAACAGAATATGATCTTCTGATTCTGGGCATATATCATCAGTTATCATTTCTCATCTTTTTCCATTATATAAAACGAATGTGAGGAATACGAATAGAGTATATTGTATTTCAGGTGCTTCAAGGAAAAACACAATATGTTTTAGGGTTTTTTTTATTACTTCTATTTTGCATCAAGCATTTCTAGGCATGTTTGAAACCTGATGGGTGATATATACTAATTTCCTTTCTCCATTCCCCATTCTGCATCATGTTGGAGAGCAGTTTTTGCGTTATTTTAGATCCTGTCATTTAGTTTTTCATGTTAAAAAGTCTACGTTTCGTTATAGTCTAATGTGTATTTGTGTTTAGTTTTAGTTTAATTTTCAGTAATACCTGTTTTTTACATTTGATTATGCTGTAATTCATAAGCTTGATTTTAGTAAATGTCTGATGAACCAGTTTTCAGTTGCATTTTTTGATGCTTGTCCTGTTGTTTTGGTTTGGTTTGGTGTTTTTGCAGAGTAATGTGGATACTTGCATCATAGATTGGGTTTGGACCTCTGAAGCAAATTGTTCTGAAGGTATAAAAAGTGAGGCCATTTATTATGAGCTTTGTGGAAAGTAGTGGTCTTCTGCCATGTGTTTGGAGGTTGCTGTTAGCGTTTAAGCTTCATAACAGATAAAAATGCCTAGACTCCTGCAGTTGAAATTAGTCTGGGCTGCTTAAAATTTTCAAATAAAGGATAACATGCAGGTAATATGAATTCAGATTATAAATAGGAGGATAACAGTGTGTTTGAAAAATGTAGTTTGTTCATAAGGTATCATTCATTTATGCAAAAAGTAAGCAGTAAAATTAGCTTCCTTAGTATTGTATGTCTGAAGTCTTCTTAGAAACATAAAGTCATGAAATTGAAGGGGTGGAAAAAAGAGGAAACTTTCAAAATTCTGTATGGGAGATCCTTTTAGTCTGTACCTGAGCACTTCCAGTAATGGAAATCTCAGTGATTTTAATTGTATGAAATATGCTTTTGTGAATACTTTTATTTCTTTTTCAGTTACTTCAAATAAACGTCCAATTTCTTTTATATTAATTTTTAGTTTATTAGGTTGTTTTCCAGCCAGCATGGAAAAAATAAGCTGGGATTACAATGTAGAATTAAATAACAGGATAATATTTGTGTGAAGATATTTTCCATTACAATAAAGTGTTAGAAAATCCTAAAAATATATCTGCATAATCTCGTCCGTATTTTATTACTTATGGATTATCTTTCATATCTTAGAATTATAGTACAAACCTATGAGGATGTTGAGTTATTTTAATTGGTTGATCTGTGGATTTGTTATATTTTGAAATAATGAAAAAACTACTATGGGTAAAGGAAATTAAAAAAAACTTATTAAACTCATGGTTATTTTTAACCTTTTATGTCAAACCACTAAAAAAAAGTTTCGACTTAGTAGGATCTGAAGTTTCAGTATTTACTCTGGCTAGGAAAAGATATGTATTTAATAAAAATACTGATCCTTTTGCTCTGGCTCTAACAAAATAGTAAAAGGGCATCAGTTAGTGGAGGTAGTTTTTCCGTCGTTCTTGGAGGTGATCAAAGATATATTTAGAGTTGGTATTTAAACTTATGAATTCACTTGTTTATATTTAATCTGAGTTAATTGTGCAAAAGATTACTTTCAAGAGGCTTATAAATTTCTTATAAAATATAGATTTCTTTTTTATGGAGTCCAACAGTCATTTTAATGATAAAGAACATATCTTATTTAAGGCAGTTGTATTCTTACATAACTCCATATGCATACTTGGTTTCACTTTTTACACATTGCACACACTTACATTTTACTGTCTGAAATCACATCGCATTGATGTGTTGGTGTCAAGTCTTGGTTCTCTCAGTAACAAGCTCTCTAGCCTTAACAGTGATCATTTCTGGTGGAAGAATTGATTTAGAGGATAATTTGCTTTCATTTATTTATTGAATAATAACCAAATTTTATAGCCACATTTTTTTGGTTTTAGCACATTTTGTCCACAAATATTTTTAGATTTATGTAGCTTAAATATCTTGGTGAATAAAATCAGCCTGGGAATAAGTTATGATTTATAAACACTGAAAGATGCTGATTTCCTTTATATCACTCCCTCTGTGTCTTCCAAGGGAAAATCGGTTGGATTTTCTTTCTTCTATCTAGCTACAGGGCTAGATGAAATAAGAACATATGTATCTAACTATCTGTTGAGAATATTTTTGATTTAAGTTTGAATGTGTTACGTGAGATATATTAGTAACTGTCTCTCAACACATTCAGACTTATACTCAAAGTATTTTTATGTTACATGTATGTTAATTCTTTACTTCCCATTATAGTGTGAAGCCTCATGGATTTGAATTATAATGTGTTGTCATATAAACAGAGATCTATAGCTAGATGTTTTGAATTTTTGCAAAAAAAAATTATTTTTTTACAGTCTGAGAAAGCCTAAGGAAGTAAATAAAAATATGGCTAAGGTTCTAAACTCAGACTTCCTCCGTTTCCAAAATTAGAGAATGGAAAAGTTAGAGGCTTCTTAGCTGTTTTATCAGATATGTTGAAATAAACAACTATAGAATCATGACAAGATACCAGCTCTAGTCATGAGCAGGTGGTTACTATGGTAACATTTCCATGTCTGAGTTTTGTGTAGTTCAAATTGGTAGTCTTCACATCACGCTACCATTGGCTTTTGATTTTTCATGTACATAAATCACCGCAATACCTATGTACTGTTAAGTGGCACAGATTTATCATTTAACTACCTTTGTGTCCTCTAGGGAGTATATCGTGAAAGTAAGAAACTGGTGGCATGAAGGGGGAGGATCATTGCAACCTATTTTATGCAATTACTTTTTTTTTTTACTGGCCTGGTGTCCTTGCCTTGTATATAGGGTTGACACCCATCATTGGCAGCAATCTGCAATATTCCTTAAATAAAATTACATAGCACCTCCCATTGCTCAGGACAGACCCCCTCTCTGCTGGCATGGTGAAGCTTGTGCTATGGGGAAAAAGCAAAGATGAATGGGAATTTCTTGGCTGGAAGGGGTGTTGGATAGGAAGGAGAATGCAGTGTTCAGAGATAAAGATGACTCTTCAGAAACTCTCCTTTCATTTTAATCTAATCAGTCATGTAAAGAATGTGGTTTTCTGTTTAAAAAAAAACCATAGTCATTGCTGTAGATAATTATAACACTTATTTGAAATCGAATCCCTTAACATCTTGGGTTAGCTTGCATTAAAATATACCATCTTGTTGCCTTGTATCAATTACTGTATTCTAGTAAGAGATTCCTACTGTTTTTGTTTTGTTTTGCTTCCTAAAGCCCCCTGCTGCTGTTGATTACACCTAGATCTGCAACTGATTGGAACTGTTAAAAGGCAAAGATAGTGTGGATGGTTGCTGAATCATTTAATTGTGGAACTAATAGATGTTTTCTCTGGGACCTGGCAGAAAGAATTATATTAGTGAATATGTATAAACTGTCCAAGACATTTCTTTATGCCTTTAAAATAATTTTTGGGAGGTATGAAATTATTTAATTGTCAGGTAGGTATATGATAGTAAGGACAGGTGCCATTCATAAATTGTGAAGCTTCAGTTCTGTGGAGGAGGAGGAGAAATGAACACAGAGCAGGAGTGACATTGTTGGTAACATTTTTAAATTTCAGCTCTAGTGATTGGTGTCCCCCTTGCTTTCAGGTGAAAGGGATGGGTAATTGTATGTATAAAAGAATAGTTATGTAAAGTTAGACTTAAGAGTTGAAGCATAGAAAAGGAAGCGTTAGGCTTTTTACACAAATCTTAAGTACATCCATTATCATGCATCAATAAGCATTGTTGTGTGCTGGTCCCTGTGCTGCAAAAATGAAAACCTCTTCATGGACTTTAGATTAACCTAAGGTGGAACACAAAAGTGAAGTTTTCTGTAATGTTCACTGGAAGTAATAACAAGGCTTCCATTTCTTATAGAATTTAGCACACAGCTTCTGCTGTTTCTTCCTTTTCTGAGTTTTTTTTTCTTTTAGAAACCCTAGATAGCAACAAAATATAAGTGATTTTCAGTTTCATCTCTACAAGAGCTAACTCACACCATTAGCAAAAATATCTTGTGAAATATCCGACTTATTTGAACCTCGTGGAAATTGTATGAGATTTAACACACTGAAGTGTATGTATCTTTTTCTTCACCAAATGAGAATATAAAAGAGTTAATCAGTGAAGAGTTGAGTAAGCCTATACTGCATGCTACACACAGGGGTCCTAAAAAAAGGCAAACACATGGTCTCTGCCATTGAGGACCTTCCTTTCTAAGGGATGAGGCAACATGCAGATATTTTGTGCCGTGTATACACACATCACTATACATACATACAGAAGGCAAAGACCAGCAGCTGGGAATTCCTGCAGAAGGCCATTGTAATTGCTGCTGCTCTTGAAGTAAGCCAGAGAAACTAAGAGAAGGCAGAGTCAGAAGGTCACAGCACTCAGCATCATCAACAACTGGTGCAAGGCCTAGAGATGGGAGGAGCTGGACAGAAACCAGCGGGCATGAACCATAGAGTGCATGGAGAAGAGTTAAGTGTTAGAAGAAGGAAAGGTAAGCCTAGACTTATCATTGTGCTCTATCGTGCCCTTGAGGGACTGGGGGCAGAAAAGATCTCATGGCTGTTGGAATTGTAAGTACAGTTAGTCCCTCAGTTCTAGCTTCTTACCAGTTTGTTATCATGCCTTTTGACTTAGCCTCATATAGATTACATTTCAGTTTTCATAGGGTTAATCTTTCTCTGTAACATTTTATCCTTGGGAGTCCACGGACAGGAACTCTAAGTCACTTTTTTTTTTTTTACCATGCCTAGCAGTTGTGCCCTGTTGGGTGAACTAGACTGAATTCACCTATTACATGTGGGCTGCCTAATGGTGAGAGGCCGTTTTTGACAAGTTGAATGATTTTGAATCCTTTGTTACGTGGTAATTTATAGAGTAAAATTAGATGTTAGTTTGAACTTTGAAAGAATCACAGAAGCGTACCAGAATGCTGGAAAGGCATAACACCGTTGTGCATTTAATTAATCATCTGTGTTTTACCCAGCATCGGACTTTTTAGTTTAAATTTGTGATACAGTGGGGTCGTGTATTTTGGGTGGAAGGGTCCTCTTGAATAACGAATGCGTACAGTACGCTTATGGCTCTTCGGTGGGGCTCAGAAATTTTAGTATTTAAATATTTATGGACATTTAGAGCAGCGTCTTCACTTTTTTGACCTATTGATGATCATATTAAATTCAAGTAAGTAAGCATTTAGTCCTGTGTTCCTGTCGCTGAGCTAAGCTCTGGACATACACGTACGGAAAAGAGACAGTGCCTGCCCTCTAGGAGCTTACAAGCTAATGAGGGAAGACACACAAAGGAAAGCTGAAAGGGGGAGCCCCTGAGAAAGGCCATGTTGTTCTACAGAGTTCACCCCAAGCAGAGCTGCTGATGGAAATAATTACCATTTTCCTTACTGACCAGAGGAAGGCTCTGGAAGGAATTTAGTGCTCTGCCCGCCCGTCAAAGGAAGAGGCACCTGACAGTGACTAAAGCCTTGAGTATCCAAACCTTAGTTAGGCTTCGTGGGGGTGAGATTTTATAACCATGCTTTACTGGCTGCCGAGTCCTCGGTTAAAAATGCACCACATAATCCTACATCCTTTGGGAAAGGTTATATAACTTAGTCACATCCTTCATGATGCAGCTTTTAAGGAACACACTGTGGTGGAAATTGGCCACTAGCTGTACTGGCAAGCACTGGACAATGTTTAATGAAGAGAAATGTTTTTTCCTAGAAACTTCATACCTTTTTTGGTACCAGTTTTTTTTCCTCAAATACTTTATTTGTAAATAGAGAAATCATTCATGTACTTTTGGTTACATGATTGTGTTATATTATTCATTATTATATGGCTTTAAGTATTTATTATTATTTGAAATGTAATGTTAGCATAAAAATGCCAGTAAAGTCTTTATGCATAAAATATATTGTAATGAAATGTTCACACTGTTTTTGAAGATACTCTAAAATTGGTGTTATGCATCCATAGGTTGTATCTAAGTCTAACTTTACGAGTTAAAGGTGCTTAAGGTTTAAGTGCTTCCTCTGTCTTTTTTCTCCAAAAACTCTTGGAATCTGAAAATGGTGATTTAAATGAGTAAATATTAATTTCTGACTGGCATTGGTAACTTTCTATTCTTGACTTCTCTCTATATCTAGACAACTGTATTTCTGTAACAAACAACTTTGGAACTCTTGCATCAAAAACTGGAAATATTACTCCCCATATGCTTATGATAACTCACTACTCAGCCACCTTTTCACTTTTCAGGTTTTTTTACTTAGAGGTACACAATGCCCACTTAGAAGCTAAAGCTAAACTTGTACAATTAAGTGATAAAGAAACATTTACTGTTTCCCATTTACTTCAGTTTTCTCAATAAAATGTGGCTTGAAAACTGTTCTCATTTTGAAGACTGGTTTGGAATGAAAAGTTTTCACTGCTCTCTACTGTTCCTTTATCACCTTACTTCAGTGCATTTTAACATTAAGAACTTGATCTGATTATCTAACCTGCAGCCAAAAGCTCCTTTAGTAGCCCTGTGTGCCCTCTATCAAGTAGAGTTTTGTTCATCAGCAGTAATTTTACAAGATAATTATGTCATCTTTTCTTCAGGTTGGAATAAGTGTAGAATTAAACTAATGGAGAAAATTTATTTTAAATGTTCAAAGACTGTATGAAATAACAATATTTCATTTTTTTCCATCACTGATGGTAAGAGTCATCTTCAAGAGACTTTGCCCATGGTCACCCAGCCATGCTTATTAATCAGTAACTGTTTGTTGGATTTAGGACTTCTGACTCCAAATCTGGCTCTGTCAACTGTGCCATCTTCCTTTTCCTCCACTTGTAGCACTGAAAATAATCTCTTTGATATTGTGTGTTTTGGCTAGAAATTGGTTTGATGGTCAGTCAAATTCACTTTCACTAGTTCCAGCCTGGAAAATGTAAAGTACCAGAATTTACATTGCATCAATATCATATACATGTGATATTCAAAGGCAAAAAAATCCATTAATTAATTAGCTCAGACATTTTTTTTAAAAGATGAGCATTAAGAAACACAAAAAAGTATAAATTTTATAAATCAAAGACTTTCATGATCGATACTTATATATTAAATTACCAGTGGGATATCACTAACCCTTTTTAATAATTCATTAATGTTTGTTTGCAGTGGTGGCAGGTTTTTCCTACTTTTAGACAGAAGTCTCTCTTTGATGCACTCAAGCCTAGATATACATTTTATTATTTAATTGCAGTATTTTCCATACTTTTTAATGGTTACAACAGTATCCCAGTTGTTAATGAAAATTTATGATAAATGTTATGTTATTATGTTTTGATTAGTCTCATCTTTTAAATTTTAAGTATCATTCACTTTTGTTTGGTTCACACCTATTTTGTTGGTTTGGAAAACTCTTGGTGATGAAATCCTCTCTATTGTTGTAGTTGTGTGACTGCTGTACCACTTAAGTCTCAAGAGAGCTGTCTGGGGCGCTGAGATTTAAGTGACTTGACCATTGTCACCTAGGCAGTATGTATCAAAGGTGGTCAGTGAACCGATGTTTTCTAGATTCATACACTGTTTCTCTATTGGAATCTATCGTCTCGCATCTCAAGCATACATTAATGATAGTTGATAGGTTATAATATCTAATCTGCAGCAGATCTTTATTTATAGATTCATTTAAAATATTGGTTTTATATTTTTACTTCCTCCAATAATGTGGATCTTCTTAAGTTGGAAGTAGTAAAAAAAAAAATGCATCACCTGGTGACCAGTCATCTGATGATGTCATTTTTAACTGAGGTGGTTCAGGCCTTGGATGACATCCTTTGTAGTTGGACCGCTACTAAAAAATCCTTTCCAATTTGGTTAGGACTCTAAGAGAACTTGGGTTCCACAAGCCTGGTTGTGGTCACTAGTGGCCCGTGATGAGAATTGGAGGAGGGTGTTATTGCAAGATAATTGGCTCATATTATATTCTAATCACTTGAAGTTATAAAATGAAGTATTAGATAAACTTGTAACCATTGAGGTTTTAAAAAAGCATTCTAAACTCCTGACTTAATTTTTTTTGACACCCATTTAACTTAAAACTACTAAACAGATTTTTATTTTAATCTTTGGAACAAAAAATGTTCTCTTGGGCTGATACCAGTACGTTATATGCCAAGTTACAGACCAGAATCTATTTTTATAGGCCAAGATACAAACCCCTGAAAACCGGAGTTTATAATGGAAACACTGACAGACCCTTAACTGTTGCAGCACACATGGTGCTGCTAAAATAATAAGGTATAATGTGAATTATTTCTTATGTGGGGTGAAGATTAAATTTTCAACTCACTTTTAATGCAAATACATTGTCAAGTGTTTATTAAGAACTCACGTGTCCATGGTATGTTTAGGTGCCATAAAACCAAATTGAATATGTGATTCTTCTTTCTTAAGGCTATTTATCTAAAATGGACAATTCACATATTTACTGAACAACTTTCTATCAAATATATGAACTGCACAGTATAACTGTGAGACTTATGGTGGGTGGATTTGGCTAGAGGGAAACCTGCAGTTTCAGTTCCTTATAGTCTATTTGACACCAAACCCTAGAAATCCTTTTTGTCTCTGAAGAAAATCTCCATGGACAAAGGTTCCTTTCACTTATGAAATGATTTCTGATGAGTCACTCCACAGATAATTGTTGAGCTGAGGAGACAAAGCTTTATCCCTTGTGTTGTCCTTCTAGCAAGGGCTGCTAGATTGACCACTCGTTGGGTGTGTTGTCCATAGAGTTGTTGGTTTTTTTTCAGGATACAGTTAGAATTGTTGGCCTCCTTTAGAGGACCCTTTCAGCTCTGAGGTTGTGTGACTGCTTCTAAAATCATGTTAGATATTTTACTGTATAGTACAGTCCAGATTCTTTATCCTGAATATGTTTTTGAGTTGGATATCTGAGCAGGCAGAGACAGCCCACCTATTGGATACAGAAGTGGCCTGCAGGTCAGGATTCGCCAGATTTCACTCTCTGATGATGGGCAAGATCCTTGACGTTTTCAGTGAACTGCAGAGCAGGTACAGATCTGCTTTGGTCAAGAGAGTTTCCTCATTGGGAGTTTACCAATGAGATCACAGGTCTGATCCCTCCTCTCCTATGGCTTCCACGTTAAATGATATCTTACATTCCCTTTTTCAAAGACATGGTGCACTATGGTAACACACATGTGTGCACGTACACACACATGCACACACGCACACACACACACACACACACACACACGAGGTTGATCCATCTGTACTTGATTCAGTAGTATGGAAGTTGAGCCAGGTTTATTAGGAGAGTACACAGACGTTTCCCTTCTCCTCCATCACCTTTTCTTTCTTTAGGTCTTTAATTCATTCTGAAATTGGTTTTATTTGGAACATGCTATTAAGTTATCTTCACCATTCTGTAATACTGCTTCAGTGGCTGCTACACAACATTGTGCTCGTTCCATTAAATGAAACCAAAACTGTCTGCAGGATCCGTCCTGACCTGTTAGATAGCGCTGCTGGAAATGGTTCTCAATTTATCGGATATCCATAATTGATTTGCGTCTATATGTTTTCAGAGGCTGAGTTTTTCACTTAGCGATTGTATTGTTGCCCTTTGGGTGTAGAGAAGTGGAGGAAGTCATTTCCTTATCTTGTTAAGCTGGTAGAGTTGAGATGCTGTATTTGGTGTACTGCCCCCGAGCACTGGGAGGAGTTCATGTACAAAGATAATGAAGTGATGGTTTTTGTTCTGCAGATTTTGAAAATACTTCCAAGAGTAGGTAAGTGGGAAAAGAATCAGATTTTCTGATTTATTTTTTTTCCTTAAATATAATTTGGTGACCTGTATCTACAAATATATAATGATTACATATAGAAAGTAGTGTCAGACTAAATAAGACATCAGATTCTATTGATAAAAGAAAGATGGCAGTGATTGGATATATAATTAGAAATTTTTTAAAATTGAAAATGATTGTAGTATTTTGGTTTTTGTAATGTGTTAGAAATTGTACATTCTTGTTTCATCACATAAAATATAAACAGTTCATCCTAAAGAGCATATTCCTGATTAGGAACGTTTTTCCTTCTGCTTTGGTTATCCTCAAACTTCTCAATACAATTTCTGGTAGCAAAAGACTTCTGGGGCTGTCATACTTGCATTTTACTTACAAAAACAAAAGATCACAAAGCATGAACTTCAGTACATTTTATGAGAATTGTATTGACTTTAATTACATTAGTGGGAAATAAAAGGAAACTTAATTTTAAAAATGAAGTATAGATGCTTTTACATTGTAATCATCAAAAACAAGTTAAATGGAGAGAAGCACTGCTCAGAATAATAGCTGAAACTTAATACCTTGGTATATAGATAACTAAATCTGAGGGGGTGATAGAGAGTCTTTACAGAGAACCAAAGACTTGTAGAGATGCACAGCTACCTGAGGAATTACCTGGTAATGACAGGTGGTAGCTTTTCCTTCTGTACTTTTGTCTAGGTCAGCGGTTCTCAACCTGGGGGTCATGTTCAGTTTGTAACAATGAGAATACACCCTGCATATCAGATAGATTCATAACAGTAGCAAAATGACAGTTATGAAGTAGCAACGAAAATAATTTTGTGGTTGGGGGTCACCACGACATGAGGAATGGTATTAAAGGGTCGCGGCATCAGGAAGGTTGAGAACCGCTGGGCTAGTTCCTCAGTCATTAGATCTATTTGTTGCCAAGTTCTCAGCCATCCTGCTGAAACTGTTAGACATTAGAGTGAGAGATTTGAGCAGCTTAAAATAACTTCTTTGGTTGGTCACTGAAAGGTATTAAAGACAAAATAACACAAAACTAGGATACAGTTTTAACTTATGTTGTCTCTGTCTTAACAGTAGTGTTGTTTGAGGAAGAATCACTTGGGGAATGAAATGAGATTGAGAATCTGCGATGTTGGTGCCCTATAGTGGCTCTCAGTTCATTGCTGGTGCCATTTTAGATTGTAAAACTTTATTTGCAAAAAGTGTTGTTTTAATCGTGTGTGTGTGTGTGTGTGTGTGTGTGTGTGTGTGTGTGTGCACGTGCACGCACACACAGAGTTCTTCCTTTTATATGCTAACATAGAGCAGAAATATGATAGGGATTTATTTTATTTGTGATTGTAGGAAGTATATTAGCTTAATGGTTATATAGGAATCAAAGAATTTACTTTTTTCCCCTCATCATTGGAGTGCTTATTTAGAAATGTTGAAGTGAAGTCCATAATCGGGAATTTTTTTATTGTGTAATTTTTTTCAAGAAAACGTGCATACACATGTTTTAGCAGAGGGCTAACCCCCAGCAGAATAAGTTATGCGGGTAATGTTCAAATCCTCTTGGCCAGGCAAATCCCAGAGATGAAAGCAGTCGTATGAAGAAAGGTTATTTCCTTGTGATTGTGAGTAATAATTCTTTTAATTCACTGTAACAATATCTTTGCAGTTTTCATGACTTAAATGTGATTGATGACTAACCTCACAAATTGGGGTGGCAGGAAAGAGCTTTAAGGCTTTTTCCTCTTGTACTTGAGCTCAACTAGTCATTCTCCTTCCCTTGTTGTTAGGATTTTGTACCTAAGTGTACCAGCATACAGATATCTCTGCTGAATTTCATGCTGGTTGTTTTTGAGGATCATTTTTTCCAGTTAGTCATTTTGACTTTATATTTAGAATATCAGTATCCTAATGAGTACCATCTGGAAATTTGACATACTTTCTCCTGACGCAGTCACATAGGTTATAATAATACTTGTAATACTAAATCAAATATCATATAGTGCTTTCCAGTTTACAGTGTGCTTTACACATGTTTATCTCATTTGATTCTCACAAGAACCCTGTGCAGGAAGTTAGACAAGATAATCCCCTGGTTGAAAACCAGCAAGTAAGAATCAGAAAGGTGGGGTGATTTTCCTAAATCTGTGCCAGCTGCTAAGTGGGAGAGCAGAACTAGAACCTTGATCTTTTTAACTCCAAGCTCATTGCTCTTTCCATTTAAAGCCAGTCCTGGAGGCTCAGAATTTATCTAAACACCCTTTATTACATTCTCTACTCTCTAGGTTCTTAACCCAGGGTCCATGATTTTTTTTTTAATTTTGTCAACTATATTGTAATATAATTTGTTTCCTTGATAATCTTGTTGATTTGTATAAGAAAATCATCTTTCCTGAGATGAGTTTACAATGATGAATTGAAAATTCTATCATTTTCTAATCTTACTGGACATGTCAGTGATCTTTTTGGCCAAAAAAATCATTGACATCATTAGAGCAGACGTAGATTGGGCTAGTTTTGCCATTACTTTTAACAGACAACAGTGTTTTGAGCAACCCCAAACTGCTTAATGATGCAAAAGCTGATCTCAGTAGCACCATGTTATACTGGTGACACTTTGTGGGAGGAACTGTGGCATACAAAAATTTTAGGAAAATAAAATGACAACTCAGAGGGCTGTGGAAAAAACTCAGAGTGGGTCTGGGGAAGCAACGGCTTGTGTGACCCAAAGTGACTTACATAGAAATGATAATAGTAACTGGCGTTTTCCATAGTTCTTCCCTCAGTTTTTATTGGTCTGCCTGCTACTAAAGAACATTAAAAACCTTGTATAAACGTGAATTATGTAGCTTCTGTTTCCTGGCCCCTGAATTGCTAAAGTTTTTCTTCTCTTCCCTAAAGACTATAGAAGGGAGGGAGGTCAGAGTACAGAGGAGAGGTGTTTTTACTTGTTCATAGTACACTTTGATTTCAAAACTACTAGTATAGTAGATGTTACCAAAAGTGAGCAGCCAGAAGCAGAGGTGTGACGGTCATGGAATATTAATGAGACACCTACCAGGATGAGAAGATACAGAGGAACAATTATCTGTGTTGGTGGAATGAACACTCACATCAGTGAAAACTAGGAATTTAATTTAAAGTAAGCAAACACACTTAAAAATTGTATTTTTGGGGAAATCTACTCCCATTGCAAGAGAATTTTTTCCTTTTGGGACATGAAGGGAATTGATAAGGGGATTGATTACATTTCTGCTTCTAATACCCCGATTCATAGATGTGTCCTATCAGTAAATTATAAGTTCCCGGAAGGTAAAACTTTTTCATTTTTGTCTCTAGATTTCCAGTGTCTAGTTCCATGTCAGTATTGCCTATTATTTAATATTAGTTGAATTAAATTGAATTTGGTTTCTGTGCCATTAGAGAAAGAAAAGTCATTGTAAAATTAGTATTTGTGGCCAATTGTTGTTGTTCATAAGCTCCAGCACGCTGTTATCAAATAGAGTATCTAATGCAGGTCACCATATTCGTGTAGTGATGAGAGTTAAAATGTAAAAAGGAAATTCTCACTTAAAGTTTGGTTGCAAGAAATCTCTAAGTTTAGTTTCTTGCATATCATGTATAAAAACACACCAATGAACTATTTCAAAAGTTCATTTAATTCAGTAATTATTTCTAATATGATTTAAAAATTGTAACCTGATGTTGGAAAACTTTTGTATGAACAATCAGGATTATAAAGCCAAATGACAAAAAATCTTTGTAGCAAAATAAATAAGGGTTTGAAATACAAAATATATGGGGAACTAATAAAAATGTAGAAGATAGAGTGGTCAAAGGACATGAATAAACAGTTTTCGATTCTCAATAAGAATAGCAAAAAACTGAATGTGAAAAAACATGTCAAATCACTAAAATTTATAATAATCATTAGAATGATAATGACTATAATAATAGTAAGATCACATTCATATAATTCCTGCTATGTGCCAAGCACTTTACAAATATCTCATCTGATCCTAACAACAACCCTAAGAGGTAGATGCTGTTATTATCCCCATTTAACAAGTGAAAAAACTGAGGCAGAGATGACATGACCTGCCCAGAGTCACATAGCCAATAAATGTTAAAATAGGATTTGAACTCGGGTCTTCCTGACGCCATGCCTAGCACTTTGTGTACTATGGGGCCACCTAGCTGCCTCGATGCAAATCAGAGCCACTCTGAAACCCCCAGCAAATTGGTGAGGATGAGAGGCAGTGGTTGATGTTGGGGAGGTGATGGTGAGATTGACAGGCTAGTGTATTGTTAGTAGAATTAGGAAGTGGTCCATTCATTCTGGAAAGCAATTTGGAATTGTGCAAATTAATGAGGATACTTAGACTTTGATCCAAATATTTCAGTGCTAGGCATAGATCAAGGAGGTCTATGACAAAGGGCAAGTCCTCTTAGCTATCAAAATATTTGTAGTGGCAAAGAATTGGGGGAAAAAGGAGGTAACACTCATTGACTAAGGAATGGCTAAATAAACTGTCGTACCTAAATATAATAGACTATTGCTGACCTGAAAGAGAAGATGACTATAAAGAATACAGTGAATCATGGGATTACTTAAGTGAAATAAACTGAATGAGAGTCTACACAATGCATAGTTAGTTCTCTTCCCTGAAGAAGTCACAGGTCTTTTCTGTATTTATAACATAAATACAAAGAGTCACAGACCTACTGAGCCTTCCTTAATGCTTCGCAATCATGACATCCAAGTTTGGCCTCCAGAAGGAGATGGGAGACAACAGTCCTGTTGCCTCAGGACTGTGGATGTGGAACATAACCTACATCAGATTTTTTTGATATCTTGATTAGTTTTGTCAAACAGGCTTTGCTTTTTTGTTTTTGTTTTTTTTTGTTTCACCTTGTAATAAGAGATAATTCTTTCAAAGAGGAGATAGAAGAACACGTTGGAAAATAGTGATATAAGCCCAAAAGATATCAGTAAGAATATATTTTGAAATAATAATTGCCTATACTTTTAAAAAAACTAGTTAAGTGGAACTGAGAATTTTAAACTGAAACTACAGTAAGGATCTCTAATTTCCTCTGGATAGTCAAGGTCTGGCACACACAAATCATACTTTAGGTCCTAGAAAATGGCTTGTGACTCATAGTGTCACTTAGCACCTAGGTGTCAAAGGGGAAAATGGGATGAGAATTTGAGACAGTTTTTTTCTGAACCCTGGGCTAGCATCTATTCACTGCGTCGTACTTCCTCCTACTGTTGAATATGGACTCTGTACTCTATTGACTGAGAGATCAAATTGTGTTAATCAAATATTGGAAAGTGTAAAAACTGGACTTCTCTATAGTTCTTTATCTGCAAATAAGGAGAAGAGTTTTGATTGTTTGCTGAAGAAAGCTTTCTAAATCCTTTTGACACATGCCTGCTACATAGGAAATGCTATTTAAGTTCTGTTTTAGGATGTATGTGGACAGAGGACAGGAGCAAAGAGGCTTCTTTAGCTCAGAGACTGCTTTTTCTTTGTATCCTTAGCACTTAGCCCAGTGCCTTACACATAAATACTTGTTTATTGATAAGCACACATATATATTAATTGATAGAACTACATACATGCATCTGTCTATATCAGTAGTCTCCTATTTTCAGCATGAGTTTAGTCCAAAGTGTGTATGTGATTCAGTTTTTTTTAACAACTGAGTAGTTTTTCTGTAATACCAGTGTTATAGAAGTGGTCCTCAGATTGCTACAAAAACCTGTTTTACCCACAAGGTATCTGTTTGAAATGTGAAATTGAAAATTGACATCCCACTCTATTTGTATCATTTTATTTAGGCTTAATCAATATACTGTGTATTAATGATCAAGCTGCTATGAATTAGTTACTTTCTCTTAATATATGAACTTGACCTTCCTCTGAACTCCTTAAGTCTGTAGCTGTAAATCCCCTATTTCTAACACGTCACCCTAGTATGCATTTCTCACTAACTAAGCTATCCTGTTATTTTTTCATATAAAGTTGCCTCAGGCTCGCTTTTGATAACCACAATGACAATTTGAACCTGCCCTACAGTCTTCCTAACAGCCGAGAAAATAACTGTGAGTAAACTTCTCATTTCCTTGGTACTTTCCACCCAGAAAATTCCAATTCAATCAAGAATCAATAGCATGCCCCCTCAGAACATGTCAACCTGACCCCAAGCTTCCTGTTTTCCCTTAGTGCTAACCATGTAACTTTCCTTGGTCCAGATGTAAGGTCACCTGATGACTTTCTGCAGGCTCAGGATTGATCAGCCAGAAATGAGATACCTCTTGTTGCCTGAGATTGCCTCAGTTTGTCTTTACTGAGCTGCCTTGCTGGTCAGATTCATCCTTGACTACTGAGGAGCTTTGGATGCCATTTATTGACAATTGCTAACTTTGCTAATAAATTTATCATGCTCAGAACTCTGAGCTTTAGTTTCTCTTGCAAATTTTTATCCAAACAGAACTGTATTTGCTCACTGGATACTTTTCAGCATATTCTGGTTAAATGTGTTAACATTCCTGCTTCCCCCTCCACCCCACTTTAGCTCTGTTTCAAAGGAAAATATGGATGGGAAATGAGGTATGCAATTTAGAAAGACCAGAGAAGAATGTCAGAAAAAAAGGCATCATATTCTAGATGTTGGGTCATATCTGACCCTTTGGTGATAGTTTGCTTATTTGACTAGCCTAGCTTCCTTTCCTCTCAGGCTCATTCTAACACTGTTCTAAGTGTGGATCTCAGAATACTTCAAATCTTCAGCCTGTTCACTCTGTTGCTCTTCTGGTGACCATGTTCAGGTGAAAAGAGGGTTGGCTGAGCTGACCTGGATTGGGTTGTGGGGAGAATGTCCTTTGAGAATATGGTAGTATTCTTGTTTGATTAGTAAACTAACTTTGAAAGTGTTTTGAAGGTATAAAAAAATTATAGTTATAAAACCATCTTCTGCCACATTAGATGCAATTTTATATGATTGGTTATGTTATCCTGTTTACATTGTAGTGAATGAAAATGATGCTACAGCATTTTTCAGGGCAACATCATTTATTAACTGTAATGTGTAAACTGTTGGGTCACATTGGCACCTCAGCAAAAGCCAGGGACCAAAGCATGATCAATTTATTAGCTAGGCTGGCAGTAACCAAGAAATTGTATCTCTCCAAATGATCAAAGGCCAAAGGCCAAGAGTGATAGCAGCTGGGGTCTTTTAAACTTAGGTGTGTCTTCCTTCTGATTGGCTGACAGTACTTCACATGTACCTCCTCTGGCAAAGGCAAGACAGTCTGGATTGGTTGACATTTTAATATGGAAGGGATTGAATTCTCAGTTCCTCTCTGTTACTCCATTAATTATCAGGTGATGTGATTAGTCTGATGATGGGCAAAGCAGGCTGGCTGATTACTTCTATGTCTGACACTGTAAGAATGCTAGTTGCTTTAATGAGACCCAGTTGCCTCTAGCAGTCTTGCCTAGAAAAACAAAAGCCATGTCAAATAGGTTACCCCCCTTTAGTCGTCTGCATGTAGACCAACTCATCCCTTTGATGAAGGGAAAGAAACTTGTCCCTTGAGTAGGGCCTAGCCCAAACTGGTTCTCTGTTTAGCAGGTAAACAGAATGGAGGGTCCCACTTGGGAGGGGTCAAGCCCACTCTGGTTAAGGAGCTTGGAGGCTGGGAGTACACCCATTTTTGATCGGGACGTTCAGAAACTTCCTGGTGAGCTTAAACTGAAAAAAAAACTGGAGTCTGACCAAATAGGGAAAAGGATAGATTTCAGATTGGTATAATATGATAGCATAATATTGATTTTTCCTCGACATATACTTTAGAACAGTGTTTCTCAAATTATATTCTATTGAATTTGGGTGTTCTACATGACTTGAATCAGGTCTTAGGAGAAATTTGCATGCTAGTAATATTCCCCTATGAAAAATTAAATATGAAATCACATATTCTAAAAAATATTTCTTATAAATGGAACAAGTTTTCAGGTATGTGAATTGATTTAATTCTACTTCACTCCATAATTTCCTTGACTCTTCCTTATTCAAGAAATACTTGAGCTCTCTCAGATCATATTTATGGGTATAGTCACTGTCCTTCAAATACAAAAACATCCCATGGCCAAATTTGTTTTGAGAGTAACACTTTAGAATGTGTCATTATTGTAGGTCTGTCATTTATTCTTGATAAAATACTCTAGCTATCCTTTCTCAAAAAAGTTGTATCTTCTATTATACTGTTGTTCCTGTGAGGAAAATCAGTTTGACTTACATTATTTTGACTTGTGACCCCTTTTCCAAGAAGAGAATCCACCATGAATATATAGACGCTTTTGTTTCTATATATGACTCAAAGAATTGGGGTTCTTGTATACAGATTTGTTATCTTAGATCCTAATTTTTAAAAAATCTTCTGCTATGTGTATATATTATCATTTTAAGATCACCATTTATAGAGTTAGAAAAAAATAATAAAATTCATCTGGAAGAATAAATAGTTGAGAATATCTAGGGAATTAATGAAAAGAAATGCAAGGGAAGGTGGTCTAGCCATACCAGATCTTGAATTGTATTATAAAGTGGCAATCATCAAAACTACTTGTTATCAGCTAAGAAATAGAGTGGTAGATCAGTGGAATAGGTTATGTACATAAGACATAGTAGTCAATGACTGTAGTAATCTACTGTTTGTTAAACCCCAAAACTCCAGCTTCTGGGATAAGGGCTCACTATTTGACAAAAACTGCTGGGAAATCTAGAAAATAATATGGCAGAAAGTAGGCATACACCGACATTTTACACTGCATACCAAAATAAAGTCAAAATGGATGCACAATTTAGATACAAAGATTGATACTATAAGCAAACTGGGAAAGCAAGGAATAGTTTATCTGCCAGATTTATGGAGAATGCAAGATATTATGACCAAATAAGAGATAAAGAACATTATGAGATACAGAATGGATAATTTTGATTACATTAAATGTAAAAGTTTTTTCACAAAAAAGCCAATGCAGTCAAGATTAGGAAGGAAGCAGAAACCTGGGAAAGAATTTTTACAACCAGTGTCTCTGATAAAGGCCTGATTTCTAAAATATATAGAGAACTGAGACAAATTTACAAGAATACAAGTTATTCCCCAGTTGATAAATGGTCAAGGGTTATGAACAGATAGTTTTCAGATGAAGAAATTGAAGCTTTATAGTCATATAGAAAAATTCTCTAAATCACTATTGCTTAGAGAAATGCAAATCAAAACAACTCTGAGATACCACATCATACTTACAGATTGACTAACATGAGAAAACAGGAAAGTGATAAATGCTAGAGAAGATGGAGGAAAATTGGAACACTGATGCATTGTTGGTGGAGTTGTGAACTGATCCAGCCATTCTGTAGAGCAATTTGTAACTATGCCTAAAGGGATATAAAAATGTGCATACCTTTTGACCTAGCAATACCACTTCTAGGACTGTCCCAGAGATCATACAATGGGAAGAGGATTCACATGTACAAAAATATTTCTAGCAGCTCTTTTTGTGATGGCAAAGAATTGGAAATTGAGGGGATGACCTTCAGTTGGGAAACAGTTGAACAAGTTATAGTGTATGAAAGTAATGGACTACTGTTGCGCTATTAGAAATGATGAGCAGGCAGACTTCAGACTTCAGAAAGACTTCTATGAACTGGATGCTGAGTGAAGTGAACAGAACCAGCAGAACATTGTACACAGTAACAGCCATGTTGTGGAATGACCGACTTTGATAGGCTCATCTCTTCTTAGCAATGCAGGGATCAAAGACAACTCTAAAAGGCTAATGACGGAAAGTGCTGTACACATTCAGAAAAAGAACTATGGAGTCTGAATGCAGATCCAAGTGTATTTTTTGCTCTCTTTTAAAAAATTTTTTTTTCTCATGGTTTCTCCCTTTGGTTCTAATTTTTCTTTATGACGTGACTGATGTGAAAATAGGTTTAATATGAATGTATATGTAGAGCCTGTATAAAACCACTCGCCATCTTGAGGTGGCGGTAGGGGAGAGTCAGGGAGAAAATTTGCAACTCAAAATCTCATAGAAGTGAATGTTGAAAAAATAAAAATTAATTACTTTTTAAAAAAGATCACAAGGCATACTATTGGGATATTAGTTCTTGATTTTTTTTGCAACTTGATATTTTATAAAAACTAATGTAACACAAAATCAGGTTTTATGTTTTGATATCCTGTCTGTTCATTGTACTGTTCGTAAACATCTTTGTTGTTAAAACAGCCACGTGGGATCAAAATTACCATTTTCCTACAAAGACCCCAGGTCTCTGTGTTACTATTGTAGTTTTTAAACCCCGAAAGTAAACTCTAGAAAACAGAAATTCATTTTTTAAATTTCTTGATACCATAGCTTTTCTCAGAAATGATACACTCGAAACGATTGTCTTGAAAGAAAGAATGCTAAGACCCCAGAGGAATAGCCTGTATAAACATGAAGTTGTTAATTAGCCTTGCTTCATTCCCACATTCTCTAGGGAGGCAAATTGTTGTACTCTGGAACGCAAGGTTAAGAAGACACACGCAAACACGCGCATGGCGAAGCTGTGCGCGCTCACTCGGACACTCTGACCCTTATAGATGCGTTCCAAAGTGTGGTCTGGGTTTGTACGTGTTAAACCGATAGCACTTACTGATGAGGTAAAGCAATCAACACCGTTTTCAAGATTTTTAATGATACGCACAGATGAGTTATTAGAATTGTGTCTTCCCCAGCAAAGTAACTAAAATGAGTAATTTCCAAATTGATTTTCAAGATTGGGCTTTTAGAGGCCGGGACTGAGGATCAATTTGATGTTGATATGAGCATTTGTATTTCTATACTTAAAATATTTGCCTGAGTTTTTAAAAAAATTATAAACCAGGATTGGAAGAAATATATTTATTTTGTGGTGAGAAAGAATAAATATTCATTATTAAAATATTTTTGTTTACCAGATAAAGTAGAATTTTCTTATGTATTTAATTTTGTCACTTTTCAGTTGAAAAGAGGTCACCCATACAAATTTCTAGATAATTCTAAAGATTTTCATATTCATTTTTTGAAATGAGAATTTTTTCTCTCAGTATTGGTCATGATTGAATTTAAATAACTTTGTTATCATTTGGCAGATTGTAATATGTGCACCTTAAAATATTTACAAAGTCTCAGGCATGGATTATCAAATTCTTTAGTAATTATTTACAGAATGATTTCATTTTAATTAGTCCAACAGTGCGAAGGAAAAGAGAATTCTTGTGTATCTTTGGAGTAAATGAACTATATTAATCTTTGAGCGTTGTATTCTTTAGTCATAAAGTAATGATCCTATTTCTGTGTGAGAGGAGAGCCAATATATGCTGACTTGAAGAATCAATATGTCTTAGTTATTGGCTTCCGGATTATGAGGCATATTTTTACATTTATCAATGGTCTAAAATCTAGGGGACTCAGAAGATGAATAGCATCAAGGAGAGTACAGTAAGATCCTGAAGAGAAGTAGCATTTGGATGTTGGACCTAGATCTTGCATCCCGAGGAATTCTGAGGTCTGATACAAGACAATCTCTGAATCACCCAGGCTGTAGTCTGGGGTACCTGAGATTAGAAATTGCCTAGAACAGGAAGTGTCTATCTTAACATAAACTTTGTGTTTCACCCTGGTATGAGGTACAGTGTTCTACAACAGTAGCCATAAATACTCTTTGAAATCAGATAGTCCCAGAATGTTAGAGATGGGAAACATCTTCTAATGCAGAAATGTCAGACTCACCACCCACAAAGGTCTCAAACCAGGAACCAAATTAAACTCTATGGACAGTGTTTAACAAAATAGATCAAAATACAGTACAACACAGGTAACGTTAATATGTGGGGGTTTTTTTTTCTGTTTATTTGACACCACAGTTCTAATGGATGTCCACTGCTTTACATATGAGGTTGTCAGATCTCAGAAAGATGACTTGTCCACATCTAATAATTAGTAGTAGTTTTTGTTATTTGTCCTTCATTTTCAAAGAAGACCAGTGACATCATGGGTGATGGCTTAACTTGCCTGTAAATTGGATTTAAGTGAAGCAGAGTTGCACAGAATCAATAGCTTCACGCTTTCTTCCAGAGTAATTGAAGTCCAGTGGCAAGACGAAAGTCAGGAGGGCTGACGATGACTTGGAATTTACTGGATGACCTTGGTATTGTTGATGTCTGACCAAACTCTCAGCATTAACTGTTCTCATCTGCCCATTGTGCTGTAATAAGTAGTATAATTTAGTTTAAGACTCAGGTTTTCTGACTCCCAAGTTCCATACTTTTCTCTTATACTACTTAAGTTGAATTAAACACTTGTGAAAAATGAGAGCCTTATGATGCATTACCCATTTGATTTTGATAGCAATCTGATTCTCTTATATTTTAGTATAATTTGTGTAACTAAATGTTTTTCTTCAAAACAAGAATACCATTCACATGGCATTGTTAGGTGAATAATTTCACATCTGATCAAATGCTACCATGGTTCTCACCTAAGATTCTGTGCACTTGTCATTCTACCTGTTTCTGAAGTCCCAATGAATTTTAGATTAGTTAGGTATGGAGGCTAGGTGTCAACAGAGGCTAGCATTGCTACTTGCGTGGCTTCACTTGGTCTTTGTGGAGCTAACCTGTTAGTCTTTTGTGGAGGTCATGACCACACGACCCATTTGGCCCATTTGTTGACAATACTTCACTTGTGAAAGATCTATATTAGGCATCAATCTCCCTATTAATGTTCCTTTATTTTTCTTTGTGTGCAGGCTCTGGGCTCATTCTCCCAATTCCCATTCCACCCTTTCAGGTTGGGTCCCTTGAAAAGGTCACTGACTACTACTCTTCAGGATTCTAGGATCAACCATGAAGGATTGGAGGGGGTGAATTTCTGGTACTGTAACTCAGAAACCCCTCTGTATGGTATTTCCACCAATATCATCATTTGGCCTTTTACAGGCTCCCAAATAACAATAAATTAATTAATAGCAATTAACTTTTACAAAGGGATATTTACCCAGAAGGCATAGCAAAGTCTAGAAAAAGCACAACCACATCCCCCTGATACACAGGAATATTCTCCCCTCGACACACCCCCTTGGTCTCTGGGGAGATCAGACTCAAGCTTAAATGGTTGCTACCCAACGTTCCCCCAACCATGTTTGCTTCTGGATCTAACAGCGCATGAAGGTGTTGCTCCCTTGGTTACAGGACACGGTGTCTCTCCTGAGCAGTAGATTCCTTGGTGGACCCAAGTCCATTGAGTTGTTCCTCCGCGATGGTTCCTCACTAGGCTTGGCTACTGCTGTTTGTGACTCTAGTGGTTGAGCTCTCTGCTCTTCTGCCCTTTCAAAGTGAGTCTGCAGGTGTATTGAATCCTGTACTACTGTGCTTGTTTGCCATTTGTTCACTGGGAAGTGTTTCTCTATTTTAACCAGTAACATAAAATATTGGTGATCACTGCTTCCAAGTACACTCGGAGATTTAGTATTCATAGGTCCCCTCCCTTCCAGGTTTTTTCGTTGTTGTCCTTGAGAACCTTGACCTGCTTTTCTTTCAGGAGAATCTTGTTACTCCTTTTTTAGGTTTATCACACTGCTTGGTGATTTTCATTGGAATACACTAGATAAGTGAGTTACATTAAGGAGTGTGGCCGCTTTTATTTAATTGGCGAGGTTCGCTCATGAGCAGTCTTATTTCCCCAATTACTGAGAACTGTATTTCTATAAATGGTCATTAATAGTTGTTTTCATATAGTTCCTGAACGTATCTTGGTATATGTACTCCAAAATATCTTATACATTTGGTAGTTGTTTTGAATGGATTTTCTCATCTCTTCCTGCTCAGTTTTGTTGCTCCGACACACCCTCCTCTGTACATCACATCATCATTCAGATGCCTTCTGCTGCTGTCTCTTTCACCCTTCTTTCACGTGAACAGGTGGCTTTTCTCCTTGCCAGTATAAATTCATCTGTAACTGTAAGTTATCCCATCTGATTTTTTCCAGCAAATTGCCCTCTCTGTCATCCATCCTCTCTCACTAATATTCAGTCTCTCCCTCTCTACTGACCACTTTTTTATGGTCTGCCCTTATGCTCAAAAACACAAAGCCCCTCACTTGACTGTCCTTCCATGATGGACATTCCCCCTCTCTCTCTCTTCCTCTTCATGGCTACACTCCCTCGGAAGTCTGTCTACAATCCATGCCTCCACTTTCCTCTCATTCTCTTCTTAAATCTCCATAGTCTGACTTTTGACCCCATCATTCAGCTCTGATATTTCTCCAAAGTTACCAGTGATCTCCTACTTGTCGAATTGGATCACCTTTTCTCCATCCTCATCCTCCTTTTCCTTTGTGCAACCTTTGACACTGTTGATAGCCCCCTTCTCCTTACTACTTTCTTCTCTAGGTTTTTGTAACACTGTTCTCTCCTGGCTCTTCTCCTGTTTGTCTGACCACTGCTCCTGTCTGCTTTGATAAATCTTCATCCATATCATGTCCACTAAGTGTGGAGGTCCCCTGGCCTCTTTCTTGGGACCTCTTCTCCCCGTTTATTTTTTCACTTTCCTTTGTCATCTCTTTGTAGATCTTCCTGTCCAGCCTTAACCTTTATGCCTTGCATCTTCCAGCTACCTGCTGGACATTTTGAACGTGACGTCACAGAGATGCTGCAAACTCAAACATACTTAAAATTGAACTCATGTTTCCCTTCAAACTCTTTCCCTTGTCTTACTTCCCTTTTACTGTTGAGGGCAGTCACCCAGACTTGCATCCCTGGTGTCATCCTTAATTCTTCTATGTTCAGTCATTAATCAAGTCCTGTTATTTCTACCTTCATGGCATCTCTCCTGTTTGACCCCTTCTCTCCTCAGACTCTGCACCCACCCTGGTGTAAGCTCTTATCTTTCTCTTGCCTCATTTCTTTCAAGGCCAAGCTAAAATCCCATTTTCTAAGATCCCCCTTATTGTCGTACCTTACCTCTATTGATTATCTCCTGTACATATCTCCTTTGTACATAACTATTTTTGTGTTATCTCTCATATTAGACTGTGAGTTCCTTGAGAACAGGGGCTGTTCCCTTTTACTTCTCTCTCTTTCTGTCTCTCTGTCTCTCTCCTTACCCCCCCTTTCTGTCTCTCTCCTCACCCCCATCTCTCTCTCTCTCTCTTACTCTCTCCCTCTTTCTCTTTCTCTCTCTCCCTCCCTCTCTCTCTCTCTTTCTCTCTCTCTCTCTCTTTTTCTCTCTTTCTCTCTCTCCCCCTCTCTTTCTCTCTCTCTCTCTCTCTCTCTCTCTCTCTCTCTCTCTCTCTCTCTTTTTCTCTGCCCCCTCTCTGTCTCTCTCTCTCCTCCTCCCCTCCATCCAATCTGTCTGTTTATCGCCTTTCTTTGTGTACGCAGCACTTAGCCCATTATAGTAGGCTTTGATAAGGCTTGTTGATAGACTAGTAGACAGAAATGCTGATAATTTATGTTCATTTGTTTTATATCCTGGAAGTTTGCTGATTAATTTTCATTTGACTCTTTAGTTATCTGGATAGACCGTCAGAGCTGCAAACAGAGATAGCTTTATTTCCCTTGATTTCTTTTTCCTGTCATATTGCTATAGCTGGCTAGCATTTTGAATACTTTGCTAAACAATAGTCATGACAGTGAATATCTTTCTTTGCCTTTGACCTTTTCTGGAAGTCCTCTAACCATTTTCCATCTCATATAAGAGGGGGAAAGGAGAGGGAATAAACATTTTATAGTATCTGCTATGTTCAGGTACTGTGGTAATAAAGAAACACTTTTTCATTTGATCCTCGTGAAAAAGCCCTGACATTATCCCCATTGACCATGGAGGGATGTCTGAGGCTGATTTTGAACTCAGGTCTTCCTGACTCCCGGTCCAGCGTTGTATCTGCTGGACCACCAGCTACCTCTAATGTTGCCCTTTGGTTTTAGGTAGGGGCAGCTTAACCACATCGAGGAAAGCCCCCTATGTTCCTGTACTTTTCCACTGTAACGTGTCAAAAGGTTTTTTTCTTTCAGTTATCTGTTAGTATAATCATATGGTTTACATATGTATAATTTTTATTATTAATGTGACCTTTTATTTTAAGCTTTTGTTTTTTTAAACCAGTTCTTTTCTGATACAATCCCACCATTGTCATAGTACATAATCTTTCTAATATGTTGTTGCAGCCTCTTTGCGTATATTTAATGTGCTGTTTTTGCATCACATTCATTGGTTATATTGGTCTATGTTTTCTTCTTTGGCTAGTTATAAAAATGTAATTGTAGCATCGGAGGTTCGCAGAGTTGATGTAAAATTGAAATTCATTATTCTTTAGTGGTTGATAGAAAACACTTGTGCAAACCATCTAATTTGGAGGGTGTTTGGGGTTCAACTAATTTTTTTTGACATTAGGTTATTTAAATTATTTCGTTCTGTTGATTCAGGCATTTAATACAGTTCTTCATTTACCAGTATTGTTGGTGTAGTTGGGCATGATAATTTCTCATAATTTCCTTTAGTTCCCTTTAAATTATTGTGTATTTTTTTTTGGTGACATCTACTTTAATTTTTCCCCCTCCCTTTAAAATTAGATTTGTTAACTGTTTTATGAGGGTTTTTTTTCCCCTTTAAGTCAAAAAACTACTAGTTTGGCTGTTGTTGGGTTTTTTGGTCAGTTCAGTGTTGTTTCTCATTTTCTGTACGTTTTTGCCTTCACTTTTACTCATCTCATCTGATTTTCAGAATTCTTATTCAGTTTTTAAGTTGCTGTTGTTGGCTTGCTGTTTTTCTAGCTTTTTAAGTTTTCCTGCCCAGTTCACTGAGCTGTACTTCCTCTGGCTGGTAAGCGTTTATGAGATATAAATCTTCCCCTGAGGTCTATGTTTGCTAGAGCCCATCAGCTTTGATATCTGGTCTCATTCTCTTTATAAAACTTCATAATCTTATTCTGAATTGTTTTTGGATTCGCCATTCTTTAGGACTGAATTATTTTGTTCCTGATTATTAATTTCTTTAAAAGTATTGAGTATAATTTTTTTACCTTTCGCTAAGTAAAGGACTTGTTTAATATTTGTTTTTGAGTGTTTCGTTGGTTTGGTTTTTTTTGTCATGGTCAGTTTTTCTAAACGTGCTATGTATAACTCAGAAATTTGTTTAGTTTTTTTATTTTAAGGAAGAAGTTTATTTAAACAACAAGATGTTTGACTTGAAGGGAAAACTGTCTAGGATCAATTTCTTTATAGTAATTTATCCCTACTGAGAGATAGAGATTGCCCTACATGTAACAGCTACGTACAAAAAAGTTATAAAATCATCCTTGGTTTTACAGTGATAAAAGAAAAACATTGAAATTATCTAATCAGACAAAGGTATGCAAGGATTTTTTTGTGGGGGTTTTTTGTTGTTGTTGTTGTTGTTAAACAGTGAGAGCAAAATAACTTACTGGAATATAAAGATAAAAGTTGAATGAGCCTGCCACTAATGGAGAAAAGGGATGTTTTTACAGAACCAGTTTGTTTTTTCCCCTCCCCATCTCCATTTTATGTTGATCAAAACATACCATAAGCCATTTAGTTAAAAAAAAACCCACTCATTATACCTGTGTACATATACCAGTTACTTTATGTACAGTAAAGAAATGGGGAAGAGAATCAAAGAAGAGAGAAAACTATACTGCAGTAGTCAGGATGTGGATGGACCAAATCTTGGTCTTCTACTTCTGCATGTGTTGTTTTCCTTGGGAGCCCAGTTCTGGAGTAGAGTGGTAGATTCTCTTTTTAGTAAGAGCCTCCTGTCTGCTGCTGGAATACATCAATTATATCTTCATCCTCCATTTCCAGCTGTGCAGGTGTGTCTGTTCAGAAATTTATTAATTCCCTTTATTCCCATTCAATAATTTTCTGAGGCTTATCATCTCTAGCTTTCCTAAAATTTTATTCAGACCCTTAAGTTTATCTTTTTGTTAGTTTTGTTGAGGCCAAAAAAAAACATATCAGTTTGTCCCTAAGCATTATAGATTTACTTCATTGTCCTCTGACTTTCAATTAAATATTTATTAAATATTCAATTAAATATTGTCATCCATTGCATATATGTTAAGCCTTATTATTGATTAATTATATATTGTCTTTAATCATAATGTATTTTCCCTGACTATCTTTATCATTATTACTTCTTATTAGTTCATCTGAAGTATAATTAATAGATTTTACTCCAGTCTCTTATTTTAACCATGTCAGTCTTTATGTTGTGAGAATTTTGCTTTTAAACAACATATAGTTGGTTCTGCTTTTTAATCTTTTTTACTATTCACTTCAGTTTTATGTTTGAGTCCATTCCATTCACGGCCATGATTATGACTGTTAATCTGTCCCCAAAAGAAGATGACAAAAGAGGAATTTCCTTAATGTTAGTGATCCATAAGTGATATATTATGTTTTCTGCTCTGTTGCCCCTTTTCTCTTCCAGATACCCCACCTCTTATTGAAGATTTTTACTCTTCCTTCTTTTCTTTTAATCCTACCTTCTTGTTCCAAAATCCAACTTTAGGGATTGTCTTCCTTATGATCACTCCCTTATCTATCCAGCCTCCATTTTATGCTCCCCTTTCCCTTCTTGCCACCCCCTCCCCTTATTTTCCTGTTTATCGTATTTCTACTCCCTGTTCATTCTCATTCTCTCTGTCCCTATCTCTGTCTCTCTCTATCTCTCTCTCTGTATAAGCTGTCCTTTTTCTATTTCAAATTAAAGTCAGGTCCTTGGGACACCTGTTCTCTTCACCCCTTTCTCAGTGTATATGTATCCTTTATTTCATGTTCATTCTGGTGCATTTTTAGTGCTTTATTGTGGTATTCATGAGGAATCTTGGATTCTCTAGGTCCTAACATGCTGTCATCTTCTCATTCCACCTATTTTTAATAAAGCCATGTTGATTCTGTGATCACTGTTACCTTTTTTCTTTGTTCAGAAACCATCCCTGTAATATTAATTTTTCTAGAATATATTTCCACCAAATTAATGTCCAGTCTTTATTATGCTAAGTTTTGGTCAACATGATATAAAGTTAGCTAATCTCTCTCAATGTAATATAATATCTTGTATGAGTATTTACAAGACAATTTTATTCTATATTTTGGTCTATGATCTATATGATTATATTTATAAAACCGAGGTTTTTTTAATAAATAATAATAGCAATAGCAAATTTTGTACAGATTTTTTATACCTTTTTTCTGGGTCTTTCTTTTTTTAATCTTTTTCTTTCAGTCATTCTCTTTTCCACTTCTCTTCCTAACTCTTACTATAATTAGCCAGCATTAACAGCAAATGTTTGCTTTGGTTAAATTATTCAGAACATTTATTTTACTTGTCAAAGGTTAGATCAGGTTGTTGTTTGAACTGGTAATTAAATGCAGCCTAATATGGGCTGTCGTATTTATATGCACTATAAACCTTGTTTTCTCTTCATTCTGTATAATTTTATAATGTTCATGCTGACATTTAGAAAGACTTTCTGACTCGACTGCTTGCTGGTGAAGTAAGTATTTTAAATCATTTTTAATATATGATATCTGAAGTGATAGTGTCCAAAGCTACACACCAGTCTTAACTATTTTTTAAGATTCTTATTTCTTTAAGGCTCTCTATTGGTATGAGAATTTTTGGGGCAGCGAGGTGGCAGAGTGAATAGAGCGCCAGCCCTGGAGTCAGGAGGACCTCAGTTCAAATGTGACCTGAGACATTTAACACTTAATAGCTGTGTGACCTTGGGCAAGTCACCTAACCCCAACTGCCCTGCCTTCCCGCCTCCAAAAAGAAAAAAAAAGGATAATTTTCATTAAACAGTATATGACACTATTAAGTATAATATTTATCGAATGAATGGTAGTGTAGTGCAGTGCACAGGGAACCAGCTTCAGAGCCAGGAAGACTGAACTTGGTGTGTACACGTGCTACCTATGACATGTGCTAACGTTGTAAACTAGGTCTGTGATGTCTCAGTCCTCTGTGTACCTCTCTGACAATATAAATTGTAGGGGAAGTACCAGTCAGAATTATGTAGCTTCCTCTCTAGTTGTTCTGTTGATATCACTGGTCCAACTCTTACTCTCATCCCCATTCCTGTGCCTGTCCCCATCCTTATTCCTATTTCTTTCCTTTTTAAAAAATTTATATTTAGGAGAACATCGAAATGCTAGACCCAGCCACATGTATTCATGATATACCTTAATGCCATATGGTAGCTACAGATCTTTGGATATATCTTCACATATCAAAGTAAAGGAAGATGTTTACTCTCCAACTGATTTAAACAATTAAGCAAAAATCACCCAGTATCCTGTTTATGTTCAATAATGTATACAACATTCTGCCTTAATAGTTCCCCACTCTGTGGAAAATCTAGAGATAGGTAAGATTATTTCTTCTTCTGCACTACTATTAGACTTCCAGTTGCTCAGAATCCTACTTTCATTTGGTCGTCTTTTCATTGCTGTCATCAAAGTCATCGTATTGTTATGCTTTTTTAAAATCTCACCCTACACCTACTCATATACATCTTCCCATATTTCTCTAGTTTCCTTATATTGATCATTTTAAATAGTATAGTAATTTATTATTACATTTGCATCTCATATTTTGTGCAGCCAATTTTCCCATTAACGGGCAACCACTGTTTCCGGTTCTTTGCTACCACAAAATGTTCTCTGATAAATCTTTGTTATATATTGGAACTTTGTTTCTGTCTTTGACTCCCATGGTCTCCTAGAGCATATTCATGTGTTGTTATTTTTCTTACATAATGCAAATTGATATGTAGATGCTGGAATCAATTCACAATTTCACCGGTAGTTATTATTGGTGTCAAAGTGTAAGCTCCCCCACTGTAGGCTTCTTGAGGGACAGGCTCTTAGCACAGGGCTGGTGCATTATTTATTGTATTGGTGTAGATTAGTGAATTGGCTGATTGATCAGGGCACTAGCTCCCTACAACGTTGATTTTTCTGCTTTTTTATATTTCTGGCCAGTTTAGAGGGCATGAGGTAAAACTTCAAAGTTGTCTTACTTTATTTTTAATGACTTGAATTTGGTTTTCTTAGGATCATTTAAAGGTTTGCAATTCTTCCTGTGAAAGCTGTTTGTCCTTTGACCATAAGATTGAGAAGTGGTCCTTTATCTTGATTTCTTTATACACAAATACGTTTAGACACACACATGTTTACGTGTGTCTGTCTGTGTGTATTTGTATAGACACGTATGTAATTCCATAAGTACACATGAAATTTACACAAATAATATTTATGGAATCAATTAATACCTATATATAACTCTTATAACCCATGTAGAACATGAGAATTTTTTCAGTGATATTTAATGCAAAGATTTTTCCCATTCAACCATTTTCTTTTCTCTTTCTCTAGTGATTTTAATTCATATGAAAGCTTTTTTTCTATTATCAGAATGTTCCATTTTGTCTTTTGAACCTCCTGTTTGGCTAAAAATTAATATTCTAGTCATGGTTGTAAAAGGGGCATTCTTCCATTTTCTTTTCATTTAATATGTGTGTGTGTTTATATATGTATTCATTTAGAGCTTATTGTGACGTATGATGTAGGGTGGTGGTTTGACGTTATTGTCAAGTCATTTCACTTATGTCCAATTCTTCATGACCCCATTTGGGGTTTTCTTTATCTCTTTATCCGGAGATACTGGAGTGGTTTGACTTTTCCTTCTTCAGTTCATTTTACAGGTGAGGAAACTGAGGCAAGCAGGGTTAAGAGACTTGGCCAGGGTCACACAGCTAGTACATGTCAGGGGTTGGATTTGAACTCAGGAACGCAGTCTTCCTCACTTCAGACCTGTTGCTTTATCCGTTGTGCCTTTTCCCAGTTGGACCTCAGTTTCTGCCAAACTGCTTTAGTTTTCCCCTGGCAGTTCTTGTTGAGTTGAGTATATATCCTTGTTTGTTTTGAGACTTATTATTGACTGGGCTGTTGGTTTCTATGACATCTGCTTTTTGTTTACCTAGTCTTTACCCACCAATCTGTTTTTCTATATTTTAAGCCACACCAAGAAGTTTCACTGTTTAGTGCCCTATAGTATAACATTTGAATTCTGGTAATGCTATGACCCTTTTGGTCCTATTTTTTTTTCATTATTTCCCTTGAGATTCTCAACCGCTGAATTTTGTCTAGTTTTATAAATTATTCCCTTGATAATCTGATTGGTATAGTATTACACCTGCAAATTAATTAAGGCAATATAAGCATTTTTATTATGTTGGTGTAGCCCAACCATGAGCTCTGTCTTTTTTTCCCCTTGTGATGTTGCATGTTACTGTAATATGTGCTTTTCAGCTGACTGTAGTCTCTCTGTAAACATCAGCAAGTTGATGAATTTCTGCAGTGTAAAATGTAGTTTGTCTGGGGATCTTGTGCTTTACAGAAGCAACTGTTTTTAATCTTTACATACACCAAGTCTCTGGCACAGAAGCTGTAGTCAAAGCATCTGTAACTTAAACTGTTCTCTCAAAAAATTTTGAATTTGACAGTTAAACATTTCAATTGTTTCTGTTCCATACTGAGAATCCTTAAAAGTGAATGTCTGTGATTTCAGATGATTAAAAGTAGATGTGCATACAAGAAGTAATATGTCATCTTTATTATTGGATCAGATATTCAGAAAATGCTTAGAGACGGGTATGTAAGCAATGCATATTTTTGTCAAAAATAATGCATTACATTAAAAAAATCTGTGTTTATGTTGTAGAGTTGAAATTTTAAATGCATAAGTCAGGAAATTCAGAGTAATGATCTGTATAGTCATTGTAACTCATCTTGTGTTACTGCAGTGTGTGTTAATATATATTTTTCTTAAATGTATAAATACACTATACATCACTGTACAATCCATGACTGAATTATAGATGTTATAGAAATTGTACTTTTCTCCCTCTTTTTGCATCATTTTCCTTTTTTGCTTTAATATATATCCTGCACGTTTCCCCCAAAAGTTTTCACTTCTGTAATTATCAGGGTCAGCACTTCATTGGGTATCTTTTTAGTTGCATCTTGTCTTTAATTAGCCGTTTTCCATGTTGACTTGGATGTGGCAGCTTTTGTTTCTTTTATAATGTATTCTTTTCTACACATTTTGTGATGAAGTAGTTAGAAAAGAGAATCAGATGATTCCTTCAAAATATTCCATGTCATTAGTAAATTATTAAATTTATTTGAGCACCAGAGAATTGACCAGTTTTACAAAAGTCTTTTCTTTAGTCAGTCCGCCTTCCCGTGGAAGTTCTAAGAAATAACAGTATGTTATTTATGTGTATTATTTATATATTTTATGACATGTTTTATAGTTTATTTAGATGTGTTCATGTTGTATTTACTAGTTATTTATTTTATTCCTATAATAAGAAATTACAAGATGAAGCCTAAGGTACAGATAACTGACAATCTGAATGATGGAGACAGCTTGAATTTGGGGGGAGCTGTGTTTGCAGTGGGCAGAGTTCTCAGTCTGATAGTCTTTATTTTTACTTTTTGGGAAGGAAGCACCCAGAGTGACTCTAATGTTTACTTATCAAACATTTTTATTTTGAATGAAGTGAGGAGAAAATCATAAAAGCCATCAGAAGCCATTGTATAGGTAAAGGGGGAGGAGAGATTCTGCACTTGATGTTAAAAACAACGTTCTTTTGTTTTTCTATTAATTTTACATTTTTTGATAAAATTTAATTTAACTATTTAATGAAACAAATAAAAAGGAAAAATGAAAAGCTTGTCTATTAAGAAAAAGAAAGAAAAGAGGAAATGGCAAAAGCGTACTTTATTTGAGTTGGCTATATTTTAATAAAATTGGATTAAAAGATTGGCCACAAAGATGTTGACTGCTTTATGTAAGCTATATAAAGCAGATGCTGTTCTCTTATACTTTCAAACTTTACTTTTTGTATACTTTTTAGGTAACCTTTATTAATTTGTTGCCATGTAATTAGTGAAAATTTCATTTATTTCAACAAACATTTATCACCTAATATTTATAATGCTCTGTTCCAATATTTGTGATACAGAGACAAACACTGGAATATTCTCATAAAATAGTTTATGTTCTGCTCGAGTGCTAGGAATAGCAGAAAACTCTGTCTCTCCCTCTCTCCTTCTCTCCCTTTTTTCCTCTCTCCCTCTCTTCCTCTTTCCCCCTTTCCCCCCAGAAAACTATATTCAGTAAAAGGTAATGGACAAAGGAGTGACCCAGAAAAAAATGTTGCAGGAATATTAGGAAAGGCTTCCTAGTGGAGGTGGGATGTACTACCTAAGTTGAACCTTTAAATAAGTTGACAATTCTGTGACGCCCATTTGAAGGACTGCATTCCACAGTTGAATGATGCCTTATGCAAGTAGACAAAATCAATTATGCAACAATTGTTTAAGATCCTACTGTGTGCCAAGAACTGCTCTAGGCACAGGGGATGTATCGTATCTACAAAGTTCAAAGAATGAAATAATCTCCATTCACAAAGAGTTTATGTTCCCTGGGAGGCATTATGGTATTCATCTGTGAGCACAGTATAAGTGAATAATACAAGGTTTTAACTCTTCTTGACAAGAAGGATGCCAGTAGCTGGGGGGAAAGAGGAATCATGCAGAAGGTAATGCTTCAGTTGCACGGGGACTCTCTGAGTCAGAGATAGGGAAGAGTTCATTCTAGGTGTGGGGGACAACGAGTACAAAGACGTAGAAACAGGAAATTCAGTGTCTTGTGTGAGGGAGAGAGAGAAGATACCATTTTGACTGCTTCACAGAGTATGGGAGGAGTGATGCCTAATGGGGCTGGAAAAATAGATTTGGTCCAGATTGTGTAGCTTTAACAAATGAGTTTTGATCCTTTTGGCAACAGGAAGCCACTGGGTTGATGGAGTAGAGGAGTCACATGTTCATACCACTCAGAGAAGTTGAGTCTAGAGAACTGTTTAGTTAGAAGCATAGTCCACTTTCACTAGAACAGACAGCACTGAAAGGGTTAACATGTGAAGTAAAGTTCAACAGGTTGTTTTTGTTGTTCATTCTTCCTTCTCCAAGAAGACCTATGACATCACCAGCATGATGTCTGGACTTGAGCATGAATTGGATTTGAATGAGACCGAACTGCTGTAACTCATCCCCCAGGCTCTCTCCTCCAGAGTCATTGAAGACATGTGGCAAGATAATGCAGTGGGGAGGAGGTTGGAGGATGGGTGGGGAGGGAAGGGAACATCACTGGCCCTTGAACTATGAAGGGGACCCCTTCTTTACAATGAAGAATTAAGGCAGAAGGATGCCCCAACAAGGAAGCTCTAATAGCTTCCTTATTCGGTTCTGGTACCCTTCTGTGTTGTGGGGAATTAGAGATCTGTAAGTCTACAGTCTGAACTGAACTGAGACACCCCATGAATGGCTCCATTTACCTCATGATGACACAAAGAAAAAAAAATAGCCATGCTTCAACTCCCAAGGTACCACAGCTTCAGAGCACCCAGTCTCTAGAGACTTAAAGGCACATCAAGCAATAAGACCATGGCCTTCTCCAGAAGACATGGCCAAGTATACCATGGTTTGGAGTTACAAGGGACCTCAGCAACTAATTGGTCCAATGTACCCCAAAATGAATTCCTTCTACAAAATAACCAACAGATGGTCATTCATCCTCTTTTTGAAGACCTCTCAGGAGAGGAATCTCACTACCTCCCAATGTTGTAAATGGATAGCATTCATTATTAGGAAGTTTTTTCCTTACACTTGATCTGAACTTATCTACTTGAACCTTTCACCAACTGCCCTCTTGTGCTTTTCTCTAGGGTCAGACAAAGTAAATTTTATCATTCTTTCCAAGTAGCAGCCCTTCAGATCCTTGAAAATAACTGTCATTGGGGTAGCTAGGTGGCACAGTAAGTAGAGCACCAGCCCTGGAGTCAGGAGGACCTGAGTTCAAATGCAGCCTCAGACACTTGACACGCTTACTAGCTGTGTGACTTTGGGCAGGTCACTTAACCCCACTTGCCCTCCAAAAAAAATAAAATAACTATCACACTCTGTGCCTCCTTCAACCACATCTTCTATTCTTTGGGTTAAGCATCCCTGAATCCTCATCTGGTATGTACTGAAGACTCTTCTTGAAACTGGATTCCCTTGTCTAGTTTATCCAAATCTCTCTTTCAACTCCAACGTTCTCCAAATGAAAGTCACTTTACTTTATTCCATAACAGATAAAAAATGTTCAGGAAACTGTAGTAGAGGCTTGAGATATCAAGATAAAAATAAAACTGTCCATTTCTCCAAAAAAAAAAAGACAATGCAGTGGGTGACCTTGACATTTCCAAATTGAGACCTTTCTCAAGGCCTCAATTTGTCCCAGGCCACACCCATTCAAGGATTTAGGGCTGAGTAAGAATTGGAATAATAGGTGGCCCAATTTACCATGCCAAATATATCAGTCTGAGAAGGGAAGACGTTGAGAGTTTTTGACCGCAACAGAAAACAGTTTTTATTTGCACTCATTCTAAGCTATTATAACCTAAACTGTGACCGTCAGAGGCTTGGACTGGGCCTATTATTGCCCATTCAGTGAAAGCCAGAATGATTTGGGTTTAAAGTGTACTCAGATAGCTCCACCATTTAAAACACAATAGACTTTTAAAAAGTCTGTTTTTCAGAGCTGTATTTCAAGAAGTCAAAAATGAAAACTGCACAAGACAAAAGTAAATTATCCCATCTTTTGGGGGAAAAAATGAGGAAGAAGAAGAAGGCAAGAAAGAAGATCTTTATAATCCAAGAAGGCCTTAAGTAAATAGTTCATACTTTATCCTAGAACAGGCCTGCCTGCACAACCTGCAGCCCACCAAAGGATTTCAGGAGACCCATGAAAAATGTAGAGGAAAATGCCCTCTACATTTCTTGTGGGCCACCAAGAAATCCTTTGGCATGCCTGTGGCCCACAGGTTGTGCAGGCGTGTCCTAGACTTCTATCAGGAGTCATTTTGGGATCACTTTATCTGACATTATAATTGACACTACAATTTGAATAATGATCAAGAAGTACTAATTTTATGTGATACCTCAAGCATAAGGGTCTTCCAGGCACAACATAGTGGTATTTCTGAGTCATCTTGACCTTAAGATAAACTCACCTCGAAATAGGACCAGACTCAGACCTGATTTGGAACAGTCCAGCAGGTTTTAAGATTGAATATTTGACTGTAAACAGCTAAATAAAGTGTTGATTAAATAAAGTTGACAAACGCTATTTACAGAAGGTTAGATTAAAATTTGGCAGAGGTTAATATCGAGATTTTCAAGCTAAAGAGTTTGGGCGAGGGATTGTCAGATGAGCTACAGCAATAACAGGCTAGGTTCCATATTAAAATAGATGGTGGTTGTGCTGTTTTTGTTGGTTGTTAATTTCAGTCATGTCGTTATGACCCCATTTGGCAAAGGTGCTGGAGTGGTGTGAAATATCCTTTTTCAGCTTGTTTTATAGATGAGGTAACTGGGGCAAAAAGGGGTAGGGATTTGCCCAGGGTCACACACAGCTGATAAGTGTCTGAAATCAGACTTGACCTCAGGAAGATGTGTTCCTGAGTTCATGCACAGTACTCTCCATTGTGCCATGTAACTGCCCTTTTGGAATAGGTAGACAGGGCCAATGGTGCACTTAACTGAAATGGAGGTTTAACAGTGCCACTGCCAGGCACATGTTGATGAGACAAGGCCACAGAAAATCTGAAAAGTCATGGTACTTAAGGCATATTTGGAATCTATACTGTTTGCTACCAATTATATGGACTGATTGATTATTTAGATTCTCTAAAACAGTGGTGTCTTTTTTAACTTAAAAGGATGTTGTTAGCTTCCAGAAGTGTACTGTCTTCCCAGCTTAGATGGGACAGCATCATCTGGGCTCAGAATTTTTCATTTGACTGTATTCAGATACATATGAGTTTAAGGCCCAGTCTTGTCTCATAGTACAGCTTTTTAAATATTAAATGTATATATTAACTGTATATCTTAGATATAATTAACATGGGAATGGTATAAAGAGCAAGATAAAAGAATTTACTGGTACATTAATTGAGTTTTCTTCCACCCACAAAACATAAATATCTCAGGATTATATTTCCAAGTTTTGCTATCCTTTTTCTTTATGAGCTAACGTTAATCCTTCTAATATGTAAAAACTTTTGATTCAGGCCCAGCTGATATTTTTTGTAAGATTTTTAAAGTTTTGACTCTAAACATGTGAGCAAGAAAGTTAAATGTCTTAAAGTTAGCTCACTGCCCTGCATAACTTTTCCAAGTGGGATTGTTCATTGCAGATGATAATGGTGTGCAAAATATGGTGGGCATAAACTTACGGTTTATAAAAAACCCTTGACATTATTTTTCACTCTGAAAATTAGGTCAGTATTTGAACTTCTTACGAAGTCAATATTTTCACTTACAGAATTTTTTCTTTAAAATCCAAAGAGAATTAGAATACTTCATCCATTTTTAAGGAGGAAAATTGTAAATAATGAAATATTACTTTTATTGATTTCCCTATTGTTGACAGAGGAAAATGTTATAATCACAGTTCTGCATATGACCTATTAAACAACATATTAAATCTAGGAAATGTTCATAGTTTAAGGCAATTAATCTTTTCCATATTTATGTCTAAAGACCTGAAAACATTAGGATAGCTATTTTCAAACTGATACTCTGTAATATCTCTTGGTGACTGAAACATAATTGATATTTTGAATGTTTAAAGAAGCAATATGGGTATATCACCTTCTAAGAGATGAAGTTGTTTGTGGAAAATATTTTATGAAGTCACAATGAGAATATTTGAAATTGAGATTTTTATTCTTGAGAAGCAAAACTTTTATAGACCAGATCTTCATTTTATCTTAAAATTCACTGATAATATAAGTTTATTAAGGATCTAGACTAGCAGTTTTCTTTTGCAGCTGTTGGCTTGCAAATCAGTTTGAAAGTGTATACTTGAACAGTATTTAATTTTAAAATTAATTTCTGTGAATGCTTTTTATTTTTTATTAGTGGTGCTATTCCCTGTGTAAATGTCTTCAATTAAAAAAAAATTTTAATCAGTTAAACAATTCCTCTACATTCTCTTCCTTGGAAACTTAATTAAATCTTTTGGGTATCTCCTTGAAGATGACTCATAGATTTTGGTATTCAACCTGAGTCACACCTACATCATTGATGGCCTATTGGACGTTATCCCAGAGACATTTTAAACTAAACGTGTTCAAAATTAAATTCATTGGGGGGGGCGGAGCCAAGATGGCGGTGTAGCAGCAGCAACATATCGCAGCTCTCACATAGCCACCCCAAAATACCCATAAAACAGGACGCTAAACCAATCCTAGAACTCCAAAACGCACACAAAGATACTTCCCACTAAAGTCAGCTCGGCTACGAGGAACCATATCAGCACTGCGAATGAAACCAGCCTGGCCTAAAGCCACGGCTGTGCCCCGGGGGTGGCTGGATGGGAGGAGTGGAGGAGCCTCTCAGGTGAGTGGATTAGCAGCAGCTGGGAGTGGGAATTGTGAAAGGGGGAGATAAGCAGTCGGGCCAGAAGGCCTCCAGAGAGGAAAAGCGAAAGGCAGAGGTTTTATACCCGCCTCGGCGTTGCAGGTTCCCGCCCGCGGCCTGCAGGCAGCAGGAGGACTGAGCGATGGTTCTCAGGCCAGTGCTCTCGCATTGAGCAGCCTGGATCCGGATCACCGTCTTGGGCCTCGGTCTTGGAGTCCTCGCTATCCAGTCAGCCGGAAGTAAATAGGAAGAGTTCCCAGTCTCTTCCTAAGAGCTATGGCAGCCGGGAGGACCCCAGTGATTTGGGACAGAGCTTTCCCTTCTGGAAGCAGAGCCCCACAGAGATTTTAAAAAAAAAATCACGGTCTGAAGAACC